>OZ007499.1:79487608-80687608 GCA_963931805.1 Microdon myrmicae
CACATTACCCGCGGGACAATTAAGTTGAAAGAGACGGGATAAGTGTCCTTGCGAGGCCGGTTATCCGTCAAGGGGGAAAACGTCGCTATGGATATGTTTGAACGTAATTTTGTGCTCAAATAGTCGGCATATTGCTGTCTCATCTTGACGAGAAAGCTTGGTGAAATTGACTTGAGTTGATGTCCTTGACGCGATGGGTGGCCATAGGATGTCGTAAAAAATGTTTATGGTCTGATAATACGAATTTGATTGCAAAATAATTGGACGTACAGCAGCGTGACTCGAAATGAGAGGAAATAAGGTGGTTCCTCAAATTGGTAATTGAAATAAAATAAAATAAAAATTAACTTGAGAATTCATTGACCGAGAATATGAGACATGGGGGATTTGGCTCTGTCATACTATAAAGCAGAAGGCGAGCGAGGTGTTGCCTGGAACCCCAGACGTTTGAACCCTATTCGAGTTTGGGTTCATTGAGTCGAATTTAAAAAGAACTCATTAGATGCCCGGATGGATATTTTGGACAAAGATATATATATATATATATATATATATATATATATATATATTTTTTTTTTTTTTTTATTAGACTTCTCTCGGGAGAGGCGAACCTATAGCGTCGAGTGGGCGCCCCGAGATGCCATCAAATAACTGTTGCAGTTCTTTTTGAACAGTTGCAGGTTGTAACGCTCCGGGAACACTCGCGTGGGAAGGGAGTTCCACAGCTTCCCCGCTCTGTAACGGAACGAGTTCTGATACAGGGATGTTCGCGCTGTCGGGAGATGAACCACAAACGGGTGCGATCCGTCGGATTGTCTTGTGGAGCGCATATAGACCGAATTGCGTGGAACAATGCCAAGAATCTCCGAAGAACAGCATAACCTAATATATATATATATATATATATATATATATATATATATATATATATATATATATATAAACACATATGATATATATGAATATTTATACAACCTAGGTTTTTTTAATCTAAACGAAATAAAAAGACTCGAATTACCTTAACAATTTCTGTTTTTTTTTTAATCTAAAGAAGAAGAATTCTATACTTATAAGTTTCGAATTTGTAACCATCGCCTTTAAGATTCACTAGCGATTCTTTCCTGTTGGGGAATCACGTATGTTGTGCGGGATTTTGCAGAATAGGGTTGACTTCAGAAAATTGGTGCAGTCGATCGAGCCCCATAAAAGTCGATGAACCAAGAGAATATTAGACGAAATGTTGCGTTCTTTCAGGGTTTTCCAATTAATTCATTTCAAATGGTTAGTTTAAGCTGGTAGGATCAGAGGGTTTTCTCATCCCGATCAACGGACCATGAGCGTGTAGCGTTGCGACGGTAGTGAATAGCGTGCAGTTAGAATCGGTAAATGATAGAACTAAATTCCCAGCACATCAGTCCACTGCCGCGAGTAATGGGTTCGAATAATCTACGAAACAAAAGTCACGACGCCAAAGGAACGGCGGCCAATTCTTCTTCTTTCACCAAAATTCAAACAGAATGTTTCCTTGACTTTCTTGCAATTTTATTGTGTATATCTTTATTAATTAGCATTAACTTAACATTCACTTTGTTTTAACAATTCTGTTCTAGCATTAACTTAACATTCACTTTGTTTTACCAATTCTGTTCTAGTACGAGGGTTGCCTCTTATGTTTCGGGATTTGACAACCCTAGTGTTGCAATCCGGCAATTGACAGCTCTGTCGTAAAGTTGGACATTTTTGAGGTTATACGCACTCAGAACGTTTTGACAAACGAGCGCTATTTGTGTTGTTTACAGTAACTTAAAGATTCATCTCGGCCCAAAAATGGAATTAAATCGTCAACATTTTCGTGCGATTATTTTTTACAACTTTCGGCGTGGATTAACTCAGCAACAGTGCATGGATGAACTTAATTCAATTTTTGGTGATGAATCTCCATCAAGGACCAGTGTTTATCGATGGTATGGTGAATTCAATCGTGGTCGTAGTTCACTCCAAGATGAATTTCGTGAAGGTCGTCCAAAATCAGTTGTTGTTCCGAAAACCATTGATGCTGTGCGCGAACTGATATTGGAAGATCGTCATGTGACCTATCGTGAGATTGAGACAACCTTAGGCGTTAGTGGGACCAGCATACATTCAATATTGCATAAACATTTGACTGTCAAAAAAATTTGTTCGCGTTGGGTCACACACAATTTGTCAATCGCCCAAAAAAAGGCTCGTGTCAATTTGTCGAAAGAAATGGTCAAAAAATACGGTCGCGGTGCTTCGAAACACGTCTATGACATCGTGACAGGTGATGAATAGTGGATTTACGCGTATGAGCCCGAAAGTAAACAGCAGTCGACTGTCTGGGTGTTTCAAGATGAGCCAAAACCAACAAAAGTTGTTCGCGCACGAAGCACTTCCAAGCAAATGGTCGCCTGTTTTTTCGGAAAAACTGGACATGTCGCGACCGTACCACTAGAACAACGCAGAACAGTCAATTCTGAGTGGTACACAACCATTTGTTTGCCAGTTGTCTTCCAAGAAATCAGGAAAACCAACCGCCGAAGACGGATCACTCTTCACCACGACAATGCGAGCTCTCACACATCGGCTGCGACAACTGCATTTTTGAGCACCCAAAACATCGATTTGATGGGTCATCCGCCGTATAGTCCTGACTTGGCACCGAATGACTTCTGTTTATTCCCGTACGTAAAAAACAAACTAAGAGGTCAACGTTTTTCGACACCTGAAGAAGCGGTTGCTGCATTCAGAATGCATGTGTTGGAGATACCTCAATCAGAGTGGCAAAAGTGCTTCGGCAATTGGTTCAAACGCATGCAAAAGTGTATAGATCTTCATGGGGAATATTTTGAAAAACAATAAAGTGAGTTTCGATGATCAATATTTGTTTTTGTTCTCTAATCCCGAAATATAAAAGGCAACCCTCGTATTAACTTAACATTCACTCTGGTTTTACAATTCTGTTCTAGCACTAACTTAACATTCATTTTGTTTTTACAGGTCTGTTCTAGCATTAATTTAACATTCACTTTGTTTTACAATTCTACTTCCTGGACTTTTTCGATAGCTTTACTTTTCACAAGAACCACTACTACACTTAATTATTTTCACGATCAAAAAACAGACTCAATTCCTTACACTATCAAAACCGGACCTCCTTACTTTCACTACCAACCTCCAACTTTTTTCGATCAAATTCCGACTCGACTATCTTCACGATCAACCTCTCACTGACTCCTCACTTCTTCCTACCATTTCTCGTCACCTCGGGGTCAACACCTCCCGATTACGATAATGCAATTTCATTTCCCAATGAACTAGTTTCCGCATTTTAACTTTAATTCGCAATTGATTTGTACTGTGGCGTCAGCCGATATTTCTTCATCGATTTGCGCCACAGTTCAACATCTGCAATTGCGAACTGACCCAATTAATTCTTGTGCAATTACTTTTTTGTGTTTTGTCATTCGTGCCAAAATATTCAATTAATTGCTGTTTGTTAATGGCTCTGAAATATGCAATTAATTGCCTATGTATTATTTGCTAATCGTTTCGGAATATGCAATTAATTGCATTATCGTCCCAGCGGTCATCCGAGTTTAGAATCGGGTGGCGTTCTTTTGTTTGAGTGTATCAATGACCTCATGTAAATCATCTTTGTCTACGATGTTACTGACACACTTAACACGCGTGAACAAACTCGATCGTTATTCTCAAGTACACTCCATTGATGTGGGATCGCTATGTTATTGCTGTGGCATAAGGCTCTGATGTTTTGCTTATTCGATTATCTTTCGGTATTGTTCGTCACTATTTGCTTATGTATTGTGTGTGTGTCTGTTAGAAACACAACACTCCCGATTCTGCGAATGTAAGTCTGTGCATAGAGCGACCAAACCTAGCATACTCGATCAGTGGACGAACAAAGGAAATGTAGAGGGATCATGTGACATAGCGGTTGGAGAAATCTTCAGAATACCATTTTACAAACCCGGGGGTTGGATTGGCCTTAAGGATCACCTCGTTAATAGGTGGGTGGATATTAAATTTCCTATCATATAAAATACTAAGGACATGGATTGATTGGCCGATAGTGAGGATTTGATTATGAAGGGAGTAGGGTTGCGGAGGAGAGGGAAAATCTTATATATTGGCATTTGGCGATATTAATCTCTACGCAGTTTTTACGATACCAAATCGAGAAATTGTTAAAAATTGCTTGCAGTAGCGATGAATCAAATTTTGGTCGTCAGCATACAAAGACACACCGAAGTGATTGACGAAGCTTTGAGTGGCATTTGTGGTTAGTATAAAGAGGTGGGGCCCTAAGTGACTGCTTAGGGGGACCCCAGAATTAACCAGGTAGGACTTAAATATCGTGGATTTGAAACGTACACCATAGCATCTATCTTCTAGTTAGGAAGGAATACATTTTATTAGAATGGGTGCAAAGCCGGGGGTAGACAATTTGAAAGGTAAAAGCAATAATCAAAGTAAAACGGGGGCGGGGGTCAAATCACAGTTTCTACTGCGTTCATTCCGTATCTAACCACATAGAAGGAGGAATGGTGGAAATGAAATCATACAAGATCGGTTGATCCTTGTTAACTGGTAATCTTTCTTTTTTGGTTCCGGTAGAATGGTGGAAATCTTGGACCGATCCAGGGCATGCCGGATTTTTACCGACGAAAGCCACCTCCCACCAGGCACATGTTCCCGCTGATCCCCGCGGAATTTTCTTTTGGAGGGGCGCGACAGAGTTTACATGTTATTCCTCTCGTTGCGTCGTAACTGTTGCATTAAGTCACATAGAATAACATTGACTGCGGACCATGCCTGTTTTGAACTCAGCATGTATTTTATTACTCCTGAGTAACGACTCGTCTCATACGTCTCTCTCAAACCGTTGGTGCGCTCTCGAATCTCACACACTCTGTGAGTACGTGATCGACATTTTCTATATTGCCTTCGCAGTACCAGCATTATGGGTGATTGTCATGTTTATACTTGTGCAAGTATTGTCGAAAGCATCCATGTCCTGATATTAGCTGAGTCAAGTGGTAGTTCAGCTCGCCATGTTTCGTTTTCACTTAGGTTTCTATATCAGGTATCAAGGTGTTGGTCTATCTTCCATTGGTGGAAGTATCCCACCTTCGTTGCCATTCTCTTAGGCTTGCGAGCTATAATTGTGACTGCATTCTCCGACGATTCTCTTGGGAGACCCCATGCAATGTATCGTTTTCTTTAGCTGCAATGTCAAGTGGTGTCCTCCCGGCCAAAACATTTATAGCATTTTCGGATACCGTTCGGAATGCGCAGCATTCACTCCCCTCATATACGACACTGTGCGGTTCCTGAACATATGTGAGCTGCATACATTATAATGGAGGTGTTGATAGTGGTTATCAGTTTCCTTATGTGGGGCCGGAGCCCACCAATATTGGGTCGCAATCTCGACAAAACTTTGCACAATCTTGCCGTTGTTTCATTCATTTTCTTCATGTGTTACTTGAAGGTACACCTGTCGTCGAGTATAACACCAAGATATTTAATATAGGGTCTGGATCTGATAGTTTGTCCTTCTATTTCCAAATCAAGGTGTTCAACTTTCTTACGACCGCTTATTAAATCTGTCTCCGTCTTATGTAAAGACATATCAAGCCAGCATTTATTGCTGTGAATTATATGGGAACAAATATTTCCCAGATCATCTAGATGTTTAGCTACGGCCACTATCGTCAAATCAACTGCGCACCCATGATTCCTTCTGATACATTGACCCTGAGCACACCATCATACATGATATTCCACAACAGTAGACCTAAGGCAGACCCGTATTAGTTATTATAAATTCCTGTGGTCCCTCAACTGCGTCTTCTATCCGGGAGATGGTTTGCTAGTATACACATCAAGTAGGGTGCTTTTAGAATCAGATTCCAGTTCACCGAGGTAAATGCATTTAATATAATTTAATTACGTCTAGTGTCACCACGGCGCAATATTTTTTCATCCCTCCTAGCCGTCGTGCTCCAGTTATCGCAATGCGAGCGAAGATGCACAACGCAGAAAGTGGTTTACAGGTTGAACTACCTTTCTAGAACCCATACTGCGGTTCAGAGAGCCCCGATGTCCCTCCAGTATGCACACCGGGCGGTAGGGCGACGGCGGTTCTGGATTCTTGACTCTTTTGGTATAAGCACAAGTGCTTGTTTTCTCCATCGTTTGGGGAAAGTCTCCTGTTTGGTGGCAGGTCGTGAAGAGACTCCTGAAGATTTCTGGCTTTTTTGATAAAGCGTTTCCACCACAGCAGGCGGAATTCCGTCCAGACCCACGGTCTTGTTTTTCTTAACAACACTTGCAGCCAATAGCACTGGAGGTATATCCTTTTCAGAGATGTCACCGGAGGTATTTCTCTTTCAGTGATGTTCCTTTCCTCTTGCACTCCCAACACCTCATCACGCTGCAGGAAGAAGACAGTAACGATTCTGTCTATGTCACTTTTACTCTTTTGCCTTTGACTACTGTTGCTGTGTAGTCTTTTCATGACTATCCGGTAAGCGCTGCCCCATGGGTTATTATTTAATTCTTGCCTTAGGGAGTACAACGTGTAATATTTACTCTTGGGGATCACATTCCTCAACTCCTTCCGTTTATTGACGAAATTCACATGGCGCTGTGGGTAGGCGTTACGGTTTCTTCCTCTTCGTTGCAAGCATCATAACCGGTTGCACTCCAGTCGCACGTGGGCGATTTATGCGATCCACCAATACTCTGGTTTGCTTGGCCCTGAGGGTTGTCTTTGTCGTGGCGTCGTATGCCACTTCAGGACTTTTCCAGCCTGTCTGTTCGCATCGGTCCTTAAATCCCACATACCAGTTTCCAACATGAAACCACCACCATGCATAATGGTGTTAACCAACAGCAAAACACTGGCAGGCGAAGCTATTTTCACATAGCGAAACATTTTTTCATATCCCCAAATTCCTTTTCAAATTCCGGTGTACAAGCTTTCCCTAGCCAATGGTCTCCTTCTCATGTACAAAAAGTACAGGCTATTCACTTATGAATAGTTTCAGCATCCAGTAAAAAGTATGCAGGAGTATACGTTTCAACCACCTCCATTCTCGCAATGCACAACGCAATTCTTTATTCCAAGAATTTATTCGCATTTGGTGGGTGGGGAAAGGGAAAATGAGGGTGAGTGCGCGATCGGGGGTGTGCGATCGGTAGTGGGCGATCGGTATAAAAGGGCGCAATTGGGCAGAGAAATACCATGTAGTAATAAAAGAAAACGCGGTGCTATGTCTCTCGTGATATTTAATATATTGAAAAACAACTAAGAACAATTTAAAGTTAGAAATTTGTGGAAGTTGAAAGGAAATATTAGAAAACGCCTAAGAACTTTTTAAAGTTAAAATTTTATGAAACTATAAATGGTATTGAAAGTGAAGACGTCTTTTACTTTTGAAGCTGCAGAGAAATGGCCTAAAAATATTAACATATTAAATTAAAGTCGAGCGACCTATACGACTGCACCGGGTCACATCGCATCACATCGCAGCGCGGGAGCCAGATCAGCAACAGCACCGTCATTGCCCTTCATCAAATTGTAAGTAGCTTTTTAGTACTTATGTTGTGTAAAACAAATCCATTGTGCTTCACAATTTTTCTTAGCTTGCTTCGCTAATTTACCAGTGATGAATCCCCTGTGTGGTACTATTTCGTACATCACGGCTTGGCGGTCGCTATGAGTGTAGGTGTACAAAACTAGTCCCTCCAAGCTTCTTGCCAACATGGAGCAGGCAAATGTGATTTCGATTTTGGACCGCCCTCTCTCTTTTATGGAGGTGTCACCAGCACCATCATTTAGTACCAGCACATCTATAACTACGAAGACTTCGAGTAGCGCCTGGCTTCTGCTGATGGTCCTGGTGCTTCCCCAATCTACTGCCCAAGCGTTGAAACCTCCAGCAACTGTAAGGGTGCTCTTTTCTCTAGCTTCTTGTATTACCCTGTCCAAAAAACATTTCAATTCTGCTATTTCCCGCCTTGACGGAGCGTAACAAAAATATAAATGGATTCCCCTGATTTTAACATAGGCGAATCCTTCCTGCCGCTAATTGATAAGATGTGATGATTTAGTCAAAAAAATTCTGTTATTTATATTCTTACAGTCGTCTGTTATTGTTTCTGGAATCTCTTATCTATGTTCGATGATTATTTGGAATTCTGTTTTGGTGATTGTTTGGATAGATGAGTCAAGTCGGAAGCAGCATTGAATCCTATCTACAATGTTGAAAGTTTTATCAGTTGCATTGTTTGCAACTTAATTAGTCTTATTACGTGTCGATTGCAGCAATGAGTCTTATCTTCTACTTGGGAGTTGGGTGTGTTATATATGTTGGGGTTGTCAGGTGTGTTAACTCGCTGGACACTTCTGCGTTCTATGGGGGAATTTCCAATTGTGCAATGGACGCTGTTCTGCTGCTGTCTTCTTTCCAGTGCCAGACATCCTATAATGCTCATTGATGACTACCAGGTCGACACCATATTCCTTAACCGTTTGGGAAGGGAGATCTCTGGGGAAGAAGTATGGTGCGACGGCGTACGGTGCTGATTCACTTCTTTCCTCCATCATAAATTGTTCCACCGACACAATTTCACAACTGGTAAAAGGTTCGCCCATGATAGTTTGCAAAATACCCAAAGGAAGACATAGATACAACCAGGATACCACAGCACAGAAATTAAACACACTGGATTAATGTTGTAAAACGTTCCTTTTATTTTTAAACTCTAAGTATTAACAAACACAAAGATAGCACTAGATTTGGTGATTGTTTTTATTGTTCGTTTTTATTCATGACGGATCATTTGACATTCAGTGGGATTACAAAAACCGGATTTGAATTACTATTGATTGATTATAATTAATACTACTGTATTTGACGCAGCACTAGCCACGACTTGGGGTACATATGCGTCTCCGCAGCGCTACGGAGAGCGGGAGGCGAACCGACCGCCCCGATCGGTGGTTGTAATACGACTCAGCGATATCAATTCGCTGCCAAGCGAATTTCGGTCAGTGGTACTGGCTCTCTTAATTTAGGGATGCATTTCCTATCCCAAGAGAAACGTGAAGTCTCTCTTTGGGGGTAGGTAACCGGATCTCATAGAGAAGATCATAGCGGTACGCATATATGTGTGAACATTGGTTCTTCCATGGGGCGAGGCCATGAGAACGAATCTGAAAAATAGAAAGGGAATAATGTGTATCAATGAGATGTGAGTTCGGCTAAGTAAACAAGCCGTCGCTCATTGGTTACTAATGGGTTTCTGTTTGCTCTTACCGCGAAGTCGTGAGAAGCGGATCCAGCAATATTGGAAGACAAAGAGATCGTGTAGATTATTGTCTATGATGGGCATTGCAGCTGTGTTGATAGAACGCAATGCATCGTGGGCATGGTGCTAATTGGTTTAGCGTATTCACTGATGATTGGTGTTTATGGCATCGCTGCCAAGGGTAATTACACAATTCCTATTTGCATTTGCTTATGCTTTAGAATTTGGTTTATGCCTTAAGACGCAAGATGCGTATATTTGCTTTTGTCCCTTGGGTAAAGGTCGCCAGCCAATGTATATGTAAAGTAATTTGTTGTACACGTGGTGAGGCTGGGAATAGGCGACGCAATGTTTATTATCAGTGATTATGATGGTTACACTATATGTGAACCAAATTGTTTCGTTTTCAGGAATTCATCTAGGGAAAATGCGTACGGTAAGCTTGGGATTTGCCTGGCAACCGAAGGTGTCGAATTAGGCTTGGGATTTATGATAAGTTTGGACAGAATTCTTGTAGGGAATTTGAATGTGAATTAATGCATGAAGGCAAGAATTTTTTTCCAGATGCTTTTAGATAAGTACATTAGATACTTGATGCGTGAAGCATTTATAGTTGCTAATGCGATTGCCATAGCGGAAGACTATGAAAGTTGGGTTGTAGTTATGTGGGTTCTTCGGGTAAGTAGACAGTGGGGTTAGGCGGAACCGCCACAGATCTTGTGCAGCCCCACAATGGCTTGGGTTAATTTGAATGCACTTAAACCTGCCCATTTTTATTCAGGAGATTGGCCATCGCATTTTTAAATGCTCGACATTTGTAAGTCCTTTTGAGTGTTCATTACCGCCTTCGCATCTTGATTTGCAGACATGGATTTGGGTTGTGATTGGCATCACACCGCTTTGCGGCCTTTTCCACCACATTCAAAACAGTTTTCCATACGATATTCTTCGGGTTTACAGGATTTCGTCACATTTCAGTATTGCCAGTATCTGAAACATCGTGTGGGTGTAATGTGTTCTCGTAGTCTACATCTCATCCATCCGGCCGGTGGGAAACCGGTAACCAGCAACATGCCAGCCCTTCCTCTTGGTAGGGGGATCATGGCATCATACGTGCCATCTGGTTTCCTTCTTAAGATCCTTACCGCTTCCTTTGGGATCCTCTACAGTGGTAACCTCATCTAGCTTACGAGACTCGACCATGATTTCCTGTGTCACTGTTTTTGCACTGGAGTGTTCCTTTAATATCTGTTGTACTTTTGCTTTCAGTGAAGGCCTCTGGTCGGCGTTTCAGTTCTAGCAGCAACTGATAATCTATATGTGTGAATGTGTGTGAATTTGTGTTTATTGTAGAGTCCGTATATGTGGCCCAGAGCCCTCTATTAGTATATCGTGGTGGTCGTATTCGAGGAGATCGAAAGATACATGGGTCAAATGCACTAGAACTCCAGTATAAATAAGTTGTTGCTGTTGTAAATGCTTTCTACGTACTTACATCTAGATTATGGAAGCACATATTTATATGGGATAGTTGGGGTAATGGCAACTATCAGACCTCCAATAGTAGCTGATGCATTTCCTGAGGAGTTTTCTTTCAAATACTCGACGTATTTCTATTTGGGACGAAGATATCCAACACTATATTATAAAGCGTATGTTATTCCTGACCGGCATAGCTGCTTATAGTAGAGATTATTAAACTCAAATTGCAGGTAATAATTAATGTTTCAGGTAGCGTTTCAGCTTGGTCTGTCCTGTTAGAATATACTAACCAATTGGAGTTGTCTACATTAAAATTTGCAAAGATATCAATCTAGAACGTCTTGGATTTGGATCCAATCGACTATTCGTGAAATATGTTCGAAGATTTTCACTGGTTAATTTCTATTTGCGGAGCGGTAGCGGCAATAAAAAAATGTTAACGGGGCCTCTTAAAATGGTTTGTATGCGATGGTGGACTTAACTAAAGTAGTAGATAACAGTCAAACTTCGCAGTACTTTCCATTTCTCAGGAATCTTAAAAAAAATTCTACTGCTGTTGAATCCTGACCTTAAGCTAATCTAACAATTGATTTCCTTCATTTTGTTAGCAACAGTATAGTTTCTGTTGCTATAAATTTACCAAAATTCATTTGTGGCCTTTTTGTGTTAGTTATGTAATTATGTTTTTAATTAAAATAAACCACTATCTCCATAGGATGCGCATAGGTAATTAATTGTTACATAACAGGTTTGTGGGGTATATTTGTCGTCATGCCAGCACGGGTGCAGGTTCACAAATATTCCACTAAAGAGTTCGCTTGAAGAAACACTGCAAACAACGCCGTTCACACAAGAAGAAAATAAAACACCGGTATTGTGTTGTAAGGTTTTTATTGTTCTCTGTTTTCCTGTCTATTTTTGCAAATTCACTAAATTGCTGTGAACTTTTATTAGTTGAGGGGGTATTCTGGTCTAGACGCACGAATTTAACGCAATTTTTGAAGTGCTGTAAAAAAAAGCAATAAATATTTTTAGTATTAATTTTTTTTATAGGATGTTTATTAATATTTCAAGATTAGAGTAAAAAAAATTGAAAGTAAAAAATTCAAAATTCAAAAAGTTAGCAGCTGATAAAGTGTGGGATTCAACCCTCCTAGTAATTAGAAGACAGCCCGACCGAACTATAAACGCAGAGAACGCAGGTTCTCTTTGTGCGAAATAATTGAAATTAAACTGACGTTTCCCGAACTGTATATGGTACGTTAATACTCCCGTGCACACGCTGCGGTGATTAGATTTCGACTCCTTGTTATTTTTGTTCGACCGCTATTCCACCCTTGGCTCATGCGGGGCCGACTCAGCACCGGGGCGAGTTCCGTGCTCGAGAGAGAAAATTTCTATCTATGGTGAGAAACCAGGGAGAGGATGTCGCTGCGTGGATCCTGGTGGTGTGTGTGGTGGTGTGTGTGTGGTGATCGGGAAGATCACATTGTTTACACCGGTGTACTGTGGCTGAGGATAAACGAAATCGCACCAGGGACGAAGGACAGAGGGAAAATCGACCAAGGGTAGCGTAGGCGCAACTCATTAGAGAAGCATTAGGTGCTAAACGGGATTTTAGATACTTACACAATGGTAATTGTGTATAGTATCCGTGCCGGCGGGAAGAACCGAATCCTTTGTTTGCGTGTTGTGTATGCTGAAGAATATGGTTTTTGTCGGCTAATCATGAGATGCTGGGGATGGTTTGTCGGTTGGACAAAAGGGTTGTGGCGGGGAAGTATGTACCAGCATGGGTACTTGGTTTACTTCCTCCGCCAACATCCTCTTACAGTCGCACTACTTCACTGAATGTTCCGCCGATTAATAAGTTGCAAATTATTAAAGGGACAACACAAGAGTCACTAAGGTGATTGTATGATTTTTATTTTCAATTAAACAGAAAAAAAAACATGTATTTTAATTCTAGTTTTATTAATGAACGGAGAACTTGACAGGGTATTTTAATACACACGAAATAAGCCTTATACCTTGTAAATGATTTAATATAGTAAATTTAACCGACTTCAACTTTTAAACAAATTTAAATTCCTCATGCTTAATCTGCACTGTTAATTCAATTTATTATGACTCGACACAAACGATTATTCTCCATTATCGCTTCCCTGTGCGCACCAGGGTAGCGATGGAGCCGCGACCCGCTCGGGTCGAAGGATGGAATTTGACTCAGTGATCGTCATCTCATGCAGAGATGATTTCGCTAAGGAAAAAAAAGGAAGAGAGAGAAAAACTTTTCTCTTAAGGGTGTGACCACTAAGAAAATGCGATCTTTTTGGTGCAGTGGTATATGTGCGCGATTTAACAGATTCAATGTAATTGCACGTGTTCGAAAGCAGTGGAACGACGAAACAGGCAGGCGGCAAAGACAAAGGGGAAAAATGACCAAATGCGCCGTTGGTAATGCGGGTCATTGTTTACGCGATGCCTCGTCGCTATTTTCAACGTTGGGAGAAAAAAGGTGCTAAAACCAAATTAGATGTTTATGGCATCTCTGGCTGCAGTAGAAACCGGGTTCATGTTTGCATTAGGAAATGCTGGAGAATTTGGTTTCAGCGTCTATTGCGCTAATCATATGCAGCTGCTTGGGTTGTTTGTTCATAAGACAAACAAAAAAGGTTGCCAGGCAATGTGTATGAAAAGATACATGACGCGGCTGCGGAAATAGACGGCGCAATGTTTATGGTCCCTGTCATGACGGTTACAATGAATGCAGTCCGAATTATTTTGTTTACAGGAATTTGTCTAAGGAAATTTGACTGGCGACGTAGATGCCGAAATTGATTGGAAATTCCTGGTAAGTTAATAAAGAAATCTTAAGCAGCAATGGTATGCGAAGAGAATGCATGAAGGTAAGTTTTCTTCACAGGGACTTAAAGATCATAGATTTGATCTCTTAAATGCGTGCAGCATTTACAGGTACTAATACTGTTGCATTAGCAAACTAAAGGGAGTTGGGTAGTAGTTATGGGGGTTTTTCAGGTAAGTAGGTCGTAGGGTTTGGCGGAACCGCTACAGGGTCGCCTACCAATGTGCATGTCAGGAAAATGGTTGTGCGCGTGTGAGGCTGGAATAACCGACGAGAAGAAACGATAAGATTCCCTGATTATGATGGTTACATTATATGTGAACCAACATGTTTTCAGGAAAATTTGCCGATGCGTTGATGTATGGAATGATGATGACCTTGGGATGTTTTCAGGTTTGGAGATAGGGGTAGGGTTGAGAATATGGCGGTTCCTCAGGTAGGTACGAGTATTAAAGAATCCCAACAGGTTGCTTTAAAGAAAATCGGAATATTCAATTATTTGTAAACGAACTTGGGCTCCTCGATAGTATAGTGGTTAGTATGCCCGCCTGTCACCCGGGAGACCGGGGTTCGATTCCCCGTCGGGGAGCCTCTGGCGCAAGACTAATGACCTTGCCCAGAAAAAATAAATCATTATGGAAAATTTAACAAGCCTCAGGACTTACTAAATAAGGCCAAGACCGGTTCCCGGTTGTAGTGCCGATGATGATGATGATGTAAACGAACTTGTATCTCTGTATTTTGTTTATAATTATGAAATCTGACATATAGAATTTTTTAACAGCGGTCTGGCGCGGAAAAGAAATATTTAGGGACAGCACTTCTTCCAACGCACTTGGTGGAGTTTAAGTAATATTACTCCTTTTCAATGCGAAACTGTTGTCGACGGCTATGGCTCGAACTTAAAAGAAGCTTTATTGTCCATTAACCACTCTTTTCATATATTCGGAGAATTCTAGGAAGCCCCAAATAAGAAAACACACTATAAATAATTTTTACTTTGAAGGGAAAACGCTGTTCACAATACAGTACACTCGTTGGAAAGACAAACTGTTCCTTTGTGACCAATCCTTAGTATCAGAATGAATGGGTATAACTATCGATTTTGTACAAAACAAACTAAACACATACGAAAAGGGCCCATGTCCTTGCATAGTTTGCTCCATTTGCATTAATAAAAAGAAAAGCAGAAAATAAATGATGTTGAAAAGGTTGACAAAAACCTTTTAGAAGGGATAATAGGATTAATTAATTTGAAATTACTCCTAATGAAGAAGCTTCAGGCTACTCGCTTATCTAGAGCGAAGAATCCACTGCACAATAGAGTTCAATAAAGCAATCGAATAGGATTTCTTTAAAGGATCTTTTAATTAGCCCCTGACATGTTAAATCGTGCTGCTATATTAAGTTTCCTTTCCCAAAGTATGATAATTGGAATTGATAGATTCCATTGATCTAATTATTCATGAGTGGAGCATTGTTTTCTTCTTTCCTTGTTTTATATTGCTATGTACATACGTCGTGCTCTCGAATAAAAGGATAACATGAAAAGCCTTTCTAACACTATGTAACCTTTTCAGAAGAGAGTATATGTGATAGATATTTGGACAATGGAAAACTTTAATCAGTCATCGAAACAATTTTGGAATCCCCTCCATAGCTGAGTGCTTTACATTATGACATAAACACAAAAATTCAAACTGTTCAAATGGGGTCAGTTTTGCATAGAAGAACTTACACAGGATGCAGTTTCGACATCAGAAAATTAACTGAATATCTTTTGAATACTCAACTCTGAAGGATAATAAGAGATTCATTCCTATGCTCCATCAATCACACTAAATCGACATGAGGGCTAATTGGCGACAGAGTGATTGCCTTGTGTTTGCAAGACCGCAGTGGATTCGTTCTGCTTGTCACACGTAATTGGCACATTTGTCATACTAAACGATGTTTTTGTCAAATATATCGTTGCCCTTTTAGTTGGTGTGGCACGTGTTCGCTTTCCATTTAAAGCTTTCAAGAGGACGACATTTATTTGTTACCGATAATAAGACAAATTAGCCATTGACGGAACTTTGTCATTTATGTACAACCGAAATTTCTGAAGATGTGATGAAAATTCAATTGGTTTTTTACACGAACAATTCAAACTTATTAGCCCTGTGTGAGCATTCACAAATGGGTGTATACATTTTTTCTTGATCTTCCTTTGTCATTTACATGTTTCCTAAACCTTTAAACGCTTTTTACTTGAATCAACATTTTATTAGCGAGCATATCCCAACTCTTTTCCATGCTTCGAGATAACTCAGCAATATCTATAAGCCCTACAAAGGAGTTATTTAATCACATGGACACCACTGTCGAAGTTTAGAATGAGTTTTCGAACTGATGAGACCGAACTATGAAGAGCAGATGAGTCGGCAGCTGGCGAAATCGTCTGTTAGTCTGTTTCTCTCACTCGTAGTAAGTACTCGTCGTCTATTTGAAAACAAAAAGAGTTGATATGCAGAATCATATCATGAGTTTGTAATGTATTCTGGTTTCTTAAATATTTCTTGTGTAATATCAGTTTTCAAAGAAAAAGTCGAGTTAACATTAAACGTATAAGTACTACAGGAGTGAAACTATAATATATATTAAGTTAATGTTCTGGTATATGGCACTGATAATATCTTCGATTCTCTTTGGATACCTAGTTCTTCAATACTGTTGCAAGTTCGTAATCTTTTGGAATCGCCACAATGCTGAACTAATATTTCCAACCCAGCGCCGTACTGGCCTGATATGATTCCTGATGCACTTTATTTCTTAGTTTAGTTCCAGTTGAAATTTATTTTAAGACAAGTAATTAAAAAATAAAACCATCAACATTACAATTCCGCTTCGACTTTGATTGCTTACAATTGAAGATAAAACGTCGACAGTATGCAATGACTCGAAAAAGCTTTCCAAATGAAGAAAATTTACTTAGTATTGACCATCGTTCTATTGATATTGTGACAGACGAAGTGATTGACTTTGCACTCCCAGCCAAAGCCGTGATGGACCCTCCATGTATTGACCACCCGGATGACTAGTGACGTAGCCGGTCTACCATGGAGAGTACGATGCCACCTTACTCCGATAGAGACCATTTGAAGCAGAGTTATCCTCCGATGGCACGTATCGCTAATGTGAGATGTCGATCCTCTCCTGGACCTCTGCCACCCGAGTCGCGACGAAAGTCTTCCAGCTAGTTGGTTCCCCACGAAAACATACTAAAACTACAGTAGTACAAGCAAATGTTACCATATTCTTGAAATATTAAATCGTCCCAGCCTCATTGATTAGTCGGGATAACAGTACCGCACCGCATAGTTGGAGGCATCGTGTGCTACTCGCAGTTCTAAAGTGGAGTAACCCTTGTTTTAGCCATTAGCAGGCTTATTTGGATGTCGTCGACGTCGTGAGTCACTCTGGAATACACAGCACCACTGTAGTCGACTGTGGATGCATCACAAAACCCGAGCAGCTCACAGAAAGTTGGCTCGAATGCGTTTCTTCCTAGCGATCCACTCTTATTGTTTGTGCCATACCAAGACCCTCCCGATATTCTAGCCACTCCGTTTGAAGTTTTGTGGCAACGAATCACCATTGATGGCATTATTACAGTCCTCTTGTTCAAAAATATTTTGCCCAGTATAATACGAATAATTGGTGACAGCCACCCTAATTGATCGAACAGCTTGACAATAACGCCTAACAGGTGACGTTTGGTAATTACCTCTGGAAAATGTGAATGTACCCTGATAGTGTACGAAATGGTATCTTCTTTTAGGCTCCAGTATAAACCTAGTGTCTTTATACCATCAGTCTTAGAACTAATACTCACTTTACGCGCCCGCATATACACAGGTAAGTCTGCTATTACTTATTCATCGTTGGATGCCCACTTCTTTAAAGAGAATCCTCCTCCTCCCAATAAGCTTATTAAGCCATCCCCAAGCTCCAGTGCAGCCTGCACTGATTCTGTACCCGATAGCACATCGTCCACATAGAACTCGTTTCAAACTCCTGTTATAGCAGCCAGAAACTTTTCCCCATCATCTTCTGCCAATTTGAGAAGTGTTTTTATAGTGAGATATGTGGCAGAGGCAGTTTCGTAGGTGACGGCAATTAGCGAAAGTCGCATATGTCATTAGTAGTTGGACTCCGCCTCGACTAGATTCACCAAATATTATGCGAAACTTGGTCGAATGGGCTTCCTTGGTAGCAACCGCAAAATGTGGCAAGTACGCCATAGGGAGAGGTGCCTTCTGACATTCTACCTCGAACCGCCGTACAGTGTGAAACAATCGGTAAACAGCAAGTTGACGGGTTCGTGAAAAATCCTGACTCAGGGGCGTTTGCTTCCGAGGTAGTCTAACCGCGCATCGCACCGAAATTCCCGTTTACATATAGCGTAGAAAAATGCTTCACTCTCATTGAACAACTTCCAAGACCAAAAGTATCAAAGATCTTCCACCAAACTTGAAAAGGAACACGCCTCAAATCCCCCTGAGAATAGATTCACATATTTGTGACGTGCTCCCATTTCTGTCGCAGTAGCTCCACGTAAAATCCATCCCAAAGTTGTGTTCTGTGCCATTGGGGTTCCCAGATGGGCCCGTTTAATTCCGCTGATAATGATGTAACCGAAAATGTTCGCTCGTAATAAAGATCAACGCAGCCTGCTTTATTATAGTGTGGGTCAACGAGTTGTAAGCCATTCAGTTGATCCCATGTGCGTGATTCCGGTCCAACGGCAGAAGAATAACTCGTGACATGGCTAACAACTAACGCCTGAGTTGAGTATATGTAATTCATATTGTGACATGAAGAGATTGAGATGCCCACAAGACTCTGAATCCTTCCTAGGTGAGAAGATGCCAGACCACTAACGTTGAGACTAACTCTTACGTTTGTATTGCCCAACCTTCGAATTCCGCCTTCTGAGATGAAGATAGCCTGTAAGCCGTGTTCGAGCAATGCTCTTAGTTTAAGATGTGTTTTGTCCGAACGTCGCACCAGAACCCATTCCATTGCTAAAAGAACTTGGTTGAAAGTTGCTCCCATTGCATGATGCGAGGTGATGTTGCTGGTCTGATTTGAGGTTCGTGTTGACGATGGTGATGTTGAAAACCATGATGACGGCGACTCCAAAGACTGATGTGTTATCATATGATCTGACATCGACTGGTTGATGATCAGTTGTTCACAGAATGATCAACTATGAGGCAGCTGATGCAAAAGTGTACCTTTTAAACGTTCCTTTCTTCGTTTTCTAGTCGAATTTTTCCGAAACAACGGGCAGTAATAAGTAAGGATGTGCTTGTCAGTGCACAGTGAGCACTTTTTGGAAGTCTCGATATGATGAGACTTGATCGATGAGCGCAATGGTTGAGGATGACCTCTGTACTTAACCGGATCCAATTGGGTACCCAATAGATACGAACGTATCTAATCTCTTCTTCAAAAATTCCATCTACTTCGAAGTCTCCGGCATGGCTGTATTCGCAGCAATCTACAAATCGCAATTATTGTGGGTTATAGCATCGAGTTCGGAGGTAAGATAGAAAATGATTCAATCATTCCACTTATCAGCAGGTCTTCCCAGATTCATTAAAGCGTCAAGCATTTCCCAAGTAGTACCCAGTAAATCTCTACCTTCGCGGATGGCGTCTCTTTTCGATATTGGGAGCGTGGTGAACTTTTGGAGGTACATTATAATGATGATTGACCCGTCCTCATAGCGACCCTTCAACATTTTCCAAGTGACGTACTGATTCAAGAGTAATGTTGTTTAATAAAAGTGCCGCCTCATTCTTTCAATGCACGTTTGGATAGAACAGCTTGTCCACCATTGAAGTTGGTGCGGCATGGACAATGCTCGTGAACAGATCACGAAACGATATCTACGACAAATAATCCCCCGAAAACATGGGAAGCTTGATTCTCGGGAGTTGAGAGGACATAACTTCCTAAGGTTTTGTGGAGTTATAGCGTTTGTGACGATAGTAAAGAGCGTGTGTGATTCGAACTGACGCTATAACAGTTAGAATCACGAAAAGATAGAGCCAAAAATCAACGCATGAGGCCGTGCACAAATTCGATCTCTAAACTCAAGTACACTCAACTGATGTGGAAATGCTATGTAATTGGTATACGGCTTTAACAGATTTGCTCTAATCATCATGCTGCTGTTAAAATTTCAGCCAATATCCGTCAAAAAGATCAATCCGTGTTTTGATACGAGGGGTCACTCACTTATCAAAATGCCCTCGTATAACGGAAGGTCCGACTTGCCTCAGGACTTTGTTAAAGTTGATCCGTTGTTGATCAGACCGTTGTATTATTTTGTCTTTTCTTTAGCTCCTCCATGGGGAAAATTGATTTTTTGTTTTTATTTAGAAGAGTTTCTTATCGCTTTCCTTGGTATAACTGTTCCAATATATTTTCACAATAACATGTATGTATATATATATGTTGAGGGTGTGCTCGCGTGGCGACTCGGGGTTCGTTTGTTAAAATTGCCGCCATTTATTCTCTTATCGTCGGATCTTTCTCCTTTTTGCTCAAAATGTATTTTCCACGGCGGCTGCTGTTGATGTTACCGGTTCTTCCTCGGTCTTTTATTGTGTATATTTGATGTTATTATGAATTTATCTACAAAGGCGGCTGCTGTTGATGTTGTTGTTTGTTCGACAGGGTTATAGTTTACACACACAAAAAAACCTAAGTTTAAAACGGAGGAAGTTAAAGTCGCCAATACAGACTAATTTTATTTTTATTTTTGTTTAATTTTCTCACATTACACTAAAAAACGACGTTTCGATCATTGTATTTGATCGTCATCAGGTCTAAAAAAGTTAAAAATGATGTTAAAACTTAATATTTAACCATAAGACACACATTAATTAATTTAAACCAAGCTTACCAACAAAATGGAAACAGGGAAATTATAATATAAATTAGTTTCACAACAATTTGAAAATAAATTAAACTAAATAAATTAAATAAATAGAATTTACTCTGACAATAAATTTGAAAGAGAAGTCAATTAATAAAAACAACATTAAACAACAATGTTTCTCAATAACACTTAAAAGAAACCACTAGGTGAGCGCCGGCATATATACGTCATGGAATTTAACTGTGTCTGTCTGTAGATTCAAGGTGTGTAAGTTGGCCTTGATGTAAGACATCTCAGACACAAGACGTTTAGACAAAAGCACTTCCTTATCTTTAATTTTGATCCTCTCCCAATTAATGATATGAGAAGGATGGTCCAGTCGATGTTTTGTTATGACATTGTGGTACTTGGGATGACAATTAATGTTATTTCGATGCTCTTTAATGCGGGTACTGAGTTTTCTCTTTGTTTGGCCTATATAGGTGGCAGGACAGGTCAAACAATCTATTTGATAAACAACATTGGTGTTATTTTGTTGTTGTAATTTGTCTTTTCCCCGTGTAACAATATGGTCCAATCTGTTGTTAATAGAGTTAATAACACGTATATTATAATTCTTCAGTTTTCTGTTCAACTGTTCAGTAAGACGATTAACGTAAGGAATCGTAAGAGTGGCATCAGGTTCCACTCTTGTTTGCCTCGGACTATTATCGTTATTATTTAAAATTGCTAACCTTTTTCTGATATGTTTCTTGATAAATGTGTTGGGGTAGGAATTCCTTTGAAGGATATCAGTAACTAATTTCAAATTTTTGCCATGTAACTGTTGGTCAGACAACTTGATCGCCTTATCTGTCAAACAAGACACCATCGCAATCTTCTGGTGTGTTGGGTGGAATGAATGGTAATGTAACACTCGCCCTGAGAAAGTCGGTTTTTGGTACCAATTGCAAATCAATCGGTCATCTAAACTTCTGATGACTTGTACATCAAGAAAACTTATTCTATTATTAGTTTCCATCTCATATGTAAACTGTAGATTGGGATTATAGGAGTTAAACACATTTAAAGTGTGTTCAATTTTGTTGGTCGGTAAAATCAAGAACAAGTCGTCAACATATCTATAATAGTGAATAACCTCGAAATCGAGTTTCTCAAAACAAGAAACTTCCAAATCTCTTAAGGCTAAGTCACAAAAAATGGGTGAAGATGGAGAGCCCATAGGTGTACCAAACTTTTGTCTATAAATTGAGTTATTGAACGTGAAATAGGTTGAACCTAATAGAAGTCGGAGGGCGATCTGAAATTCACTCCATGGGATCTTACACTTGTCCTTGATAAAATCCCATCTGTTTTTTATACTTCGTATAATACAATCCTCAGGTACGTTCGTAAAAAGAGAAGTCACATCAAAGGAAACCATACTGTGTTCTTCAGGAATTTGAAAATTTTTGATTTTCTCAATAAATTCCATACTATTATTGATATTAAAAGGAGATGCTGGTACATTCTCTGATATCAATTTCGCTAAAAACTTTGAAAAGAAATAATATGGTGTATCCACATTGGAAACAATCACACGTAGGGGATATCCGACTTTATGGATCTTCGGTAACGCGTAACATCGAGGTAAATTCGAGTCAATAGTAAGTAATTGATTATAGAGTTTCTTACCACGTTTCCCTTCAGGGTTAAGAGTATCATCAATAAACCCTTCACCCCACCAGCGTTTGAGTAAAATTTTAAGTTTGTCGATCATTTGATTTAAGGGATTTTTGTTTATCAATTCATATATTTTGTTGTCTGATAAAATGGCATTTACTTTTTGGACATAGTCTGTTCTTTTTAACGCAACTGTTACGTTACCCTTGTCAGCCAATGTGAACATGATGTTGTGTCGTTTAGCGAACTTTTTCGTTTCTATAATGTGTTGGTGTAGCAATTTTTTGTCTTTTTCAATATGAATTTGTTTCTTATTTTTGTCCAAAATACAATGTTCAACAATGGTCCTACGTATCGAATCACGAAACAAAACTGGAACTCGATATAAAATGTTTTCTGTGTTTTTTATCAGATCTACCTTATCCGATAATGTTAAGCTTGATTTTTCCAAGTTGAATTTTGGACCGAGTGCAACAACTTTTCTCACATGTGATGGAATTTGCACATCTGTAAGATTAAATAGCCATTTTTCTTCAAAATTGATTTTTCCACCATCATTTGTGTTTGATCGAATTTTGTGTAATTTAGATTCAAGCTTGCAAAACATATGATCATTCAAGGACCTTAGTTTGACCTTTTGGCTATTGAAAAAATCATTGTAAATATAACACGGTAAGAGCGTCTTTATAATTTCTTCGTGTTTTTTTATCTGTGTTGACAAGTACCTGATGTGGTTTATTTAATCAATTTTGAAGAAAAATGGCTATTTAATCTTACAGATGTGCAAATTCCATCACATGTGAGAAAAGTTGTTGCACTCGGTCCAAAATTCAACTTGGAAAAATCAAGCTTAACATTATCGGATAAGGTAGATCTGATAAAAAACACAGAAAACATTTTATATCGAGTTCCAGTTTTGTTTCGTGATTCGATACGTAGGACCATTGTTGAACATTGTATTTTGGACAAAAATAAGAAACAAATTCATATTGAAAAAGACAAAAAATTGCTACACCAACACATTATAGAAACGAAAAAGTTCGCTAAACGACACAACATCATGTTCACATTGGCTGACAAGGGTAACGTAACAGTTGCGTTAAAAAGAACAGACTATGTCCAAAAAGTAAATGCCATTTTATCAGACAACAAAATATATGAATTGATAAACAAAAATCCCTTAAATCAAATGATCGACAAGCTTAAAATTTTACTCAAACGCTGGTGGGGTGAAGGGTTTATTGATGATACTCTTAACCCTGAAGGGAAACATGGTAAGAAACTCTATAATCAATTACTTACTATTGACTCGAATTTACCTCGATGTTACGCGTTACCGAAGATCCATAAAGTCGGATATCCCCTACGTGTGATTGTTTCCAATGTGGATACACCATATTATTTCTTTTCAAAGTTTTTAGCGAAATTGATATCAGAGAATGTACCAGCATCTCCTTTTAATATCAATAATAGTATGGAATTTATTGAGAAAATCAAAAATTTTCAAATTCCTGAAGAACACAGTATGGTTTCCTTTGATGTGACTTCTCTTTTTACGAACGTACCTGAGGATTGTATTATACGAAGTATAAAAAACAGATGGGATTTTATCAAGGACAAGTGTAAGATCCCATGGAGTGAATTTCAGATCGCCCTCCGACTTCTATTAGGTTCAACCTATTTCACGTTCAATAACTCAATTTATAGACAAAAGTTTGGTACACCTATGGGCTCTCCATCTTCACCCATTTTTTGTGACTTAGCCTTAAGAGATTTGGAAGTTTCTTGTTTTGAGAAACTCGATTTCGAGGTTATTCACTATTATAGATATGTTGACGACTTGTTCTTGATTTTACCGACCAACAAAATTGAACACACTTTAAATGTGTTTAACTCCTATAATCCCAATCTACAGTTTACATATGAGATGGAAACTAATAATAGAATAAGTTTTCTTGATGTACAAGTCATCAGAAGTTTAGATGACCGATTGATTTGCAATTGGTACCAAAAACCGACTTTCTCAGGGCGAGTGTTACATTACCATTCATTCCACCCAACACACCAGAAGATTGCGATGGTGTCTTGTTTGACAGATAAGGCGATCAAGTTGTCTGACCAACAGTTACATGGCAAAAATTTGAAATTAGTTACTGATATCCTTCAAAGGAATTCCTACCCCAACACCTTTATCAAGAAACATATCAGAAAAAGGTTAGCAATTTTAAATAATAACGATAATAGTCCGAGGCAAACAAGAGTGGAACCTGATGCCACTCTTACGATTCCTTACGTTAATCGTCTTACTGAACAGTTGAACAGAAAACTGAAGAATTATAATATACGTGTTATTAACTCTATTAACAACAGATTGGACCATATTGTTACACGGGGAAAAGACAAATTACAACAACAAAATAACACCAATGTTGTTTATCAAATAGATTGTTTGACCTGTCCTGCCACCTATATAGGCCAAACAAAGAGAAAACTCAGTACCCGCATTAAAGAGCATCGAAATAACATTAATTGTCATCCCAAGTACCACAATGTCATAACAAAACATCGACTGGACCATCCTTCTCATATCATTAATTGGGAGAGGATCAAAATTAAAGATAAGGAAGTGCTTTTGTCTAAACGTCTTGTGTCTGAGATGTCTTACATCAAGGCCAACTTACACACCTTGAATCTACAGACAGACACAGTTAAATTCCATGACGTATATATGCCGGCGCTCACCTAGTGGTTTCTTTTAAGTGTTATTGAGAAACATTGTTGTTTAATGTTGTTTTTATTAATTGACTTCTCTTTCAAATTTATTGTCAGAGTAAATTCTATTTATTTAATTTATTTAGTTTAATTTATTTTCAAATTGTTGTGAAACTAATTTATATTATAATTTCCCTGTTTCCATTTTGTTGGTAAGCTTGGTTTAAATTAATTAATGTGTGTCTTATGGTTAAATATTAAGTTTTAACATCATTTTTAACTTTTTTAGACCTGATGACGATCAAATACAATGATCGAAACGTCGTTTTTTAGTGTAATGTGAGAAAATTAAACAAAAATAAAAATAAAATTAGTCTGTATTGGCGACTTTAACTTCCTCCGTTTTAAACTTATATAATAACAGACGATTTTAACTTTACAATATACAAAAAAACCTAAGATGTTGTGTATTTATTTGTTTATTAACGCAAAATAAAACTTATTGATCTGAATATGCACTTTTATTTTTAATTCAAAACTAATCACTGAATATGCCCTCGTTGTCTTCTATGGCATTGTCCTTGTTACTTTTGTATTTACTTGAACTATTCTTTCTTTAATTTTTTAGTTCAACTATTCATTTGTTTAATTGTGCACAAAAAAAATTTGATGGACTGAATATTAACCGCTTACCGAACTACTACATAGACTACTTAAGACTCATTCTCAAAAACCACTGTTTTCGCCCACCGTTGCGAAAACCACACTGTTTGTTTTTCTTCGTTTTGTTTTATCCCCACCGTTAACCCAACGAGAAAACTAGGTGATCAGATATAACCGTTATGGCCCAATCAACGGCGATGATCGATCTCAAGTTTATTGGGGATCTCATGGCGGTGCCGCCAAACCCCACCGTACACTTACCTAAAAACCCCCATTACCTCATCCCAAGACGCATAAGTTTTCGCCAATGCAATCGCATTAGACTCCTGAAAATGCTTCACGCAATAAAGAGATCAAATCTATGATCTTTAAGTCCCTGTAAAGAAAACTTACCTTCCATGCATTCTCCCCGCATACCAATTCTCTGTAGGATTTATTTATCTATCATCTACGGCATCTACGTTGCCAGACAAATTCCCCTAGACGAATTCCTGTAAACAAAAGGATTTGGTTTACATATAATGTAACCATCATAACAGGGACCATACACATTGCGTCGCCTATTTCCCGTTCTCACCAAGTGTACCATAAATCACCAACATTGGCTGGCGACCAATTTAACCAACGATAAATGTTCCAACGCAGCTGCATGTAATTAGCACCATAGACGTTGAGACCAATTCCCAGTAACCTAGCTAAAACCAATTAGCACATTTCCACATCGTATCGTCGTCTTTTTGTTTAGCCGCGACGCACATGTATACAAAGATCCCATTAGCATCCGACGAGTTCGGTTTTATTTGCTTTACCGGAATCGTATTTCGTGAATGCGCTTATGTCCGTTTCATTGTTTCAGATTCGTTATCATGGCTTCGACTCATGAAAAGAACCGACGTCCAATGACGATCTCCTCTATGAGATCCGGTTATCACCACCGTAAAAGTGAATGCACCCAAATTTCTCTTGGAAAACGATTGAATATCGTTGAGTCCTTTTCCATCTGCCGACGACAATGGTCGTGTGGACTTCCGCTCCAGCTCCGCGGACGGGAGCGATAATACCCAGAGTCTAGCGTGAAGTAACAAAAGTTCATTCGTTTTCATTCAACCGCGAAATGTGTGCGTCGATCTGCTCTATTCCATTCGCTTCTTTTATAAGCTAATAAAAAAAAACATATAAATAAGAAAGCAAAAAAAAAAATTCAGTGTACTAGTTAGAATCCCAAAGTTCAAGTGTACACTTAATGTTAATTGCCTTTATAAACCGCATTAATAAAAAACGAAACATGATCAAAAATAAGTAAATAAAATAGCATTTCTACTATAAACTAAACCAGCGCGTTTCCTTTCGTTTGTGTTGCTTGCTCTTGGAGAATGATCAGCAGCGGAACTGTGTTCCTGATTTGTGGGGACCAGGTAGAACCTGCGCCCATGTCGGTGCCACGACCTCGACATCGCCTCGAATTGATTAGAATACAACTGAACACTCGCGACACTGTACAAGTGAATTCTTTCTTTTTCGGAATTAAAACTATATTACTATTGCAAGTAAAACTAATAATGCGTCTTCAGTGAGAGCACCGTTCACTAACACCTTTAAATAAATGTCGAGTAATTGAACTAGACCTTTTTCTTTATGTTGTCTTTATCCTTTATTCACAATTCATTCGAAACTTGATTTGACAAGAAAACCGATGTCGTAAAAAGACCCGCACTGAAGTGAATGAAATGAAAAAAAAAATACGACAATCTTCAAATTCCAACTGTTTTCATTGTTTCTTAGCTTAAAGTTGTCCAAGCCCGACAGCAGATCAGAAGCTTCTGCATGTTAAACACTAAACTACAAAGGTGAATAATTACAGTAAATTTGAATGCTTGTGGTGAAAAGATTATGACACAGTTCCCAAACCACAAGTAGCAGCTCCAGCGAAAGATGTTCAGATCGAATGAAGAAGTCATCGTGGACACCGAGGCGTATTTCGAAGGCTATGACGTTTTGTGCTACAGAAAGGGTATCGAAATGTTTGAAAATCGCTATACCAAATGCATTGCCTTCGAAGGCAACTGTAGTGATCCTAAATCACTACTCTCATCCAACCCCCATTATTATATCAAAAACCAATCGTCATCATCATCATCATCGTGGGCACTACAACCGGGAGCCGGTCTTGGCCTTATTTAGCAAGTCCCGAGGCTTGTTAAATTTTCCATAATGATTTGTTTTTTCCGGGCAAGGTCATTAGTCTGGCGGCAGGGGCTCCCCGGCGGGGTATCGAACCCCGGTCTCCCGCGGGACAGGCGGGTATACTAACCACTATACTATCGAGGAGTCAACCAAAACCAATCATCCATACCTCAATATCTAACCCCTAACCATAACCCTAGCCAATATCCCCAATTGAATTATCTGCGCGACAAATTAAACCAAATGTTCATTTGTGGCGCATTGACTCAATTCCCAATAATCCCAACATCATGACATGCTTGTTTTCAAATGCATTTCATTATTTTACCTTTCGGGAATTTGTTCAAACAAATTCCCACATCCTTCCTGGAACCCGGTTCCAATTGAAGTACACACAAAATCAGGTTTTTGTTCCTTGAAATGTTTGTACACTTATTAACAAATCTGTGGAGATAAAGAGTATAAAAAGGCGGCGTGTTTCGAATTCAGGGTCAGTCAATCCCGAGGACCGAACCACGGTCAGGTCTATTAAGGCAGAAAAAAGCGTAAACGTAAACTGAAATAAAACATAACGCCTTTGATTTATTCATTTCACGTCTGGCAGTAATCTCACCATATAAACGGTGGGATATTGTAAAGCATTTCGCAAAGACGACCAACGCTGTTGGCATCACAGCCACAGAGGGCGTCCATGACCTCGCGGGGACACCGACAGAGCGGGAGATTTAGCAATAGCTAAATCTGAGGCGAACAAAATGACGTATGTGTCAAATTAAAACATTGCGTATCTTTTTTTTTTCTGTTTCTTATATATATATATATATATATATATATATATATATATATATATATATATATATATATATGAAATAAGTCATATATTAGAGGGACTCCTCGTTTACATCTATATGTATACATTATTATTAGAATTTTTTTTTTATTACTATTTTTTTTTTTTTTTTTTTTTTTTTTTTTTTTTTTTTTTTTTGTATAATGATAACAAACAAAACGAATAAAACATAAAATAAGAAATAAAAAATAAAATAAAAATAGAAGTAATGCGAAGAGGAGGACAGGAGGAGGGGGGACAAGAGGAAGGAGAGCGTTGCTCTTGAGAGGCATACTATATCTGAGGAGGTGAGGTCCTCTCCTCGTTGAGAAGCCACCACCATTTGGGAGATGTTCGATCTTTGGCTGATTTATCTCTTTCACTGATCGCCGTGCTAAAACGCAAGCGGTCTGTTACATTGGAGATATCACTATCATGGAGAATTCGTTTGTCCCTGGCACCACTGAAAGCGTGGTAAATAATCGGGACTCCATGCACGTCTTGGATAAGGCCTTTTTGATCCAAGAAAGGGAATGCTTCTGGGGGAATAAACCCATTCTAGAGGGTATCCTCTAGATACATACGAGGGCTGCCTTTTATATTTCGGGATTAGAGGACAAAAATAAATATTGGTCATCGAAAATCACTTTATTGTTTTTCAAAATATTCCCCATGAAGATCTATACACTTTTGCATGCGTTTGAACCAATTGCCGAAGCACTTTTGCCACTCTGATTGAGGTATCTCCAACACATGCATTCTGAATGCAGCAACCGCTTCTTCAGGTGTCGAAAAACGTTGACCTCTTAGTTTGTTTTTTACGTACGGGAATAAACAGAAGTCATTCGGTGCCAAGTCAGGACTATACGGCGGATGACCCATCAAATCGATGTTTTGGGTGCTCAAAAATGCAGTTGTCGCATTGTCGTGGTGAAGAGTGATCCGTCTTCGGTGGTTGGTTTTCCTGATTTCTTGGAAGACAACTGGCAAACAAATGGTTGTGTACCATTCAGAATTGACTGTTCTGCGTTGTTCTAGTGGTACGGTTGCGACATGTCCAGTTTTTCCGAAAAAACAAGCGACCATTTGCTTGGGAGTGCTTCGTGCGCGAACAACTTTTGTTGGATTTGGCTCATCTTGAAACACCCAGACAGTCGACTGCTGTTTACTTTCGGGCTCATACGCGTAAATCCACGATTCATCACCAGTCACGATGTCATAGACGTGTTTTGAAGCACCGCGACCGTATTTTTTGAGCATTTCTTTCGACCAATTGACACGAGCCTTTTTTTGGGCGATTGACAAATTGTGTGGGATCCAACGCGAACAAATTTTTTTGACAGTCAAATGTTTATGCAATATTGAATGTATGCTGGTCCCACTAACGCCTAAGGTTGTCTCAATCTCACGATAGGTCACATGACGATCTTCCAATATCAGTTCGCGCACAGCATCAATGGTTTTCGGAACAACAACTGATTTTGGACGACCTTCACGAAATTCATCTTGGAGTGAACTACGACCACGATTGAATTCACCATACCATCGATAAACACTGGTCCTTGATGGAGCTTCATCGCCAAAAATTGAATTAAGTTCATCCATGCACTGTTGCTGAGTTAATCCACGCCGAAAGTTGTAAAAAATAATCGCACGAAAATGTTGACGATTTAATTCCATTTTTGGGCCGAGATGAATCTTTTAAGTTACTGTAAACAACACAAATAGCGCTCGTATGTCAAAACATTCTGAGTGCGTATAACCTCAAAAATGTCCAACTTTACGACAGAGCTGTCAATTGCCGGATTGCAACGCTAGGGTTGCCAAATCCCGAAACACAAGAGGCAACCCTCATATCATTGGGTGAGAATGCTCCCGCGATAAGATTATTGTCACTGCACATTGCCCTTGCTGTGTGACCACGAATCATTTTAATTATGAAATTGTCTATCCTATTTAACCCTGATTTGTTATACAGGAATATGTTGGGATAGAATTTTTTGTATTGCGACTCTGGTGTTCTATAAAGTCCGAGGCAGGAACGCAAACACTGCCGTTCGAACACACGAAACTTCTCCATATAAAGTGGAGATATATTATACCATACTGGGCAGCCATAAATCAAAACTGGTCGGATGAATGCTGAGTACGAAATTATTTTGACTCTGGGGTCCAGAAGACTACTCCGGAATAGACTTCTTGTCATAGAATATGCGCTTTTAGCTGTGGAGAGGGACGCTGCTACGTGCTTGCCAAAATATAAATACTGGTCTAGCCAGATACCAAGCTATCTAACTACAGTTTTCACTTGCAGTGGAAGGTTATTGTTACCTACAATAGAAAAGTGTTTCCAGTTGTATTTTGTATCCCTCGAGGCCCTGGATAGGGGCGTTCTGAAAAGAATAGTCTCAGTTTTCTGGAAATTAATTTTTAATTTCCAGTCGTAGCAAAATTGTTTTATTTTGTTGAAGTCATCTTGAAGGTGCCTATTGATGTCGTCTATTTTTCCTCCTGTTCTGTACACCACTATGTCATCGGCGTACACAATGGCGTTTTCGAGAGAACTCACTAGATCACTAGTGTAAATATTGAATAGAATGGGAGAATTCACAGCTCCCTGCTGTAAGCCATTTTTAATTTGGAAGGTCTTGTTGGAGAGTATGTCCCCGCATTTCACCACAAAATGTTTGTCCATTATCATATCATAAATAATGTATAGCAGATATTGCGGCATACCCAGGTTTGTTAACTTATAGACAAGTCCTTCTAACCATACGGTGTCGAAAGCCTTTTCAAAGTCAACCAAGCAGGCGCCTGTACATTGTCGCTTTGCCTTGTTCCACTGTATATCGGAAACAAGTTTCGTCGCTGCATGAACTGTATCATGTCGCGCTCGAAAGCCAAACTGGTTGTTGGGGATGATATCGTTTTCATCACACCAACCTATCAGTGCTTTGTTTATAATTTTTTCGAAGACCTTGCTGATGTTGGGAAGTAGGCTGATCGAGCGCAAATTAGCTGGATTGCTCTTCTCCTTACCCTTTTTGGGGATAGGGTGGACTACTGCAGTCTTCCAATGGGTTGGATAGTGTGCATTGTTTAGAGCGTTGTTAAACAAAGTAGTGTATATGTTCACTGCTTCGCGAGGCAAATTCCTTAGAACCACATTTGGGATGCTATCTATTCCAGATGATTTCTTATTTTTTATTGAGCTAAGTATGTTTCCAAGTTCATCCTTGCACACAAACATATTTGTATTTTCATTTCTGACGGGAGAATCCGAATGTGATGAAACTATGGTTTTCGGATCGCCAGTTGTCAAGTTGGTTGCGCAGCGAGCAATGTCTTTGACGGGCATTGCTTTCAATTTCAGTGTTGGCATGAACTGATTCGTTAACTCTGTACACTGCTTCGAAACAGGCTCCAATTGAATTCGCTTTCTTTTGCGGATGTTCGACTACTATTACTTCATCATTGGAGTTGATGTGCTCTAAGGTGAGTCCTGCGTTCAGCATTATCTGACAATTCTCGGGAGTCCGTGGAATTCGGAGACAGGGAATGTCATTGTGATCTTTTCTTCGACATATATTCTTGATTTGTGAAAACATGTTCGGTCCGTTTGCTTGGACAGCTCGAATTCTGTTGCTCCACTCCTCATTTATTACTGCTCGGTAATTATCCCGGATCAGTTTTTGAAGATTTTTAATCAAGGACTTGATAGTTTTGATTTCATTGCTATTTGGGTCACTGAACTGCCTATAGCACAATTTCAGCTTTGAGAGCAGGGTGCTCTTTTGCCTATACAAAGCATCGATAGTTGCATTTCTGTATCGGTGGGTATAGCCATCCATATGAGCTACTTTGGGGATGGAACGATTCATTGTGTTAGTAGCACTATCGTTCATAGTTAGGAGGTAATGATCGATTTCATCATTACGAAGGTTTCTATTAGTCGGTGTGTCTATGCCAATGTTGCGTATTTCTCTTTTTACTATGCGATCGAAACGCGACCAATGTGCTTTTCGGAAATCGAAAGAGTGTACCTGGTCGTACTGCTCAAGTATATGGTAATCGTTTGGCACGTGTATTACGGCTCCAAGTCCGTAATGATCGCTATCGTACTCAATTGTGCGAAGACAATTTCGAGTAGTTACTTCGGTATCTGGTAACTGAATTCGATCATCTGTCATAACTAAATCCAGGAAGGAGTTACCTCTTGGATAAGACGGTGTACTTGAAGCGTACAATTCTAGTTTATGCTCGATCGCATTTGTTTGCCACCACTCAAACAAGGCATTGCCTCTGGTGTTCGAGGTCAGATTGCCCCAGGCACTGTGCTTGGCGTTAAAATCACCTGCCATTAATAAGTAATTGTTTTCCAAATCTAACTTGAGACTTCGGAAAAGCGTATCGATTTCACTGATAAATTGGGTACCTTGAACAGATTCAGGAGCGTAAGCAGCGACTATATATAGATGCCTTTGACTTTTTAGCGGAATGTCTATAATGCATGCCTCTAGCACCTGGAATTTGTGTACTTCCGTGCTGTAAACGACCTTATGGTGAAGACCTTTCTTAACTAAGATAGCGACCCCACCCCCTCGAGTAGAGTGTGGTCGATGTCGTCTAATTATGTTATAATTTTTGTAGCCCATTTTGTGCCTTTGGTTTAGCTTAGTTTCGCTAGCCAAGAGCACATCTGGGCATTCGGCTTGGAGCAGATTGCCTAAATTATCCCTTCTTTCGATGTGGATTAGTGAATTTACATGCACAGCTATAATTTTTAGGTTTAGTTCAGACGGAGGGTTGAAGTTTTTGATGTGGAGAGTTATTTGAGAACAGGGTTGAATAGAGAGTATCTATTCGAGCTTTTTGTTCAGTCAGTGTTTTTTGAAATTCGGCAAATTGTCCTTGCATGGTTAATAACATTGTTATTATTTCTGAATGTGCCTCTGATGCAGGCATTTTCCCATTACTATATGTATGTTCCATGGATGCTGGTTGCTTAGGAGCACCGGCCAATTATGCATATGACACACAAGGAGCAACGAAATTGTTGTAAGAACGAGTTTTCATTTTTTTCTCTTCTTCAACTTGTTTCTTTTTGGATTCCGATTTTAATTTCATTTGTTGAAATTTAGGACATCCTCTAAAATTTGCAGTGTGACCTGTATTTTTGCAGAGGACACAGGACAGTGTTTTCCTATCTGGAAGCTATTCCTTGTCCATGGGGCATTCGCCAATGGTATGGTCGGAGAGGCACTTTACGCACCTGAATTGCATGTGGCAGTTTGATGCCGCGTGCCCGAAGCGTTGACAACGCATACACTGCAATACGCGATCGATTTTTCTTATTTTTTCCCAACTTATTGTTTGGTGGTTGAGGTGTTTGATGTATCGGAGAGCATCAACTTTACTGTTGGGACTCAGTGATACAATAAAGAAAGGCAATTTTCAATTGCGTTTTCTGGAGTTGGCGGTAGAGAAGGGTTTCACACCTGTAAATTTTAAATTGTCGGTTTCGACATTTTTTAATTCCTCTAATACCTCCTCAGGGGAAAAACATGGATCAACGCCTTTTAGGAGCATGGAGATTATTTTCTCCGATTTCGGGGTGTAGTACTCGCTTTTTGTCCTACCCAGAGCAGTCATTACTTTGTGATAACCTTCAATATCATTGCACATTAATTTTATTTTAGAATTATTAATTTTTTTTGTTTTGAAATTTTTGCAAGTTAACTCACCTAATTTTATAACGTCCTTTGTTTCCATGGACGTAAGTATTATAGGCGGCGCCTTTTCCTTTTTGTTGGTTACGATGTGCTGGTTTGTTTGCTGCTTCTGCATCTCCTTTGTTTGCTTCCTGATGTTGTTCCTGATTTTTCCGTTGTGCTGTTGTATTTTCTTGGCTTTGTTGTTGCTGTACCAGGTCTTTTAATTTGAGGATTGCTTCTCTTTGTTTATTGAGTTCCTCTTTTTTATGTCAATATCCGCAAGGAGTTTTTCTAATTCCGCCGGATCTGTTGCAGTACCTGTGATATTGTTTTCTTCCTCAGCAGGTAATTCGATTTCACTTGGGTCAAGGTCAACCAATTCGTTGAATTGGTTACCTGCGCCTGTGTATTCGTTTTTCTTTCCTTTTGCATTTTTTTCGCCGTCCGAATTTGGCTTGTGCCGCTTTGTTATAATACTCGGCTGTCGATCGAGTCGGCTCCGTGTCATCGCTTTCAGGTTTGCCTGGCCCCTTTTCATGAAAGGCGACGAGCTCTTTAGCACTTTGTTTGTTTCCATAACTTTTTATTTTTTTATTCTTTTTTTTATTTTTTAAACAACCGCTCTCAGTGGCGGCCACACTGTGTAATCCACACTTTTTCACTTACACTCGCGCAACGAATTTATTTATTTTTTTTTTTTTTTGTTTTCTTTTATTTTGCTTTCTCCTGTTGTCAGGTATACGTCTTATCTCTTTGACGTGTCGGTAACGACTGACAATCGTAAGGTTGGCGTGACGTTGTGGACACCAACATCATCATCATCATCATCGCCACTACAACCGGGAACCAGTCTTGACCATATTTAGCAAGTCTCTCCACCCGTATCCTGTCCATATCCGAGTCTTGTTAAATTGTCCATAATAATTTGTTTTTCCGGGCAAGGTTATTAGTCTTGCGCCAACCTTTCTCAGGATGTCGCTGCATGCATTGGATCACTACTTGGCGGATGCCAAAGTAGCTATCCAGGGGTGTCCGTGGAGACTCCATGTCAACTTGGATTAAACAGGGACAAGGATTGTCCTGGCCTTCGCTGGGTTGAAAGCAGAAACTTTGCCTTGTATATTCGCTCATTGAAAACTGTCAATGTGCTAACAAAAAACTCGTTACCTTTTTAAGGGGAATTTGAATTTCTTCTTTCGAAAGTTTGCTAAACTGAGATTAAATTTTTTTTTTCATTTTCATAACTCTGCTTCATTGTAGGGGTTTGTTTTAGTTTGTCAAGCACATTATTATTATTATTCCTTTTTGATTCCGGGAACTTTGAATACTGTAATATTTGCAGTAATATGACAACTTTTATTTTGAAAACTTGAGTTATGGCGCAGAAGTCGTTGAAAATTGATTACTTTCCTACATCTTCTATCAATGATAATATATTTATATATATATATATATATATATATATATATATATATATATATATATATATATATATACATATATATTTATATATATATATATATATTCTCAAATGTTGAACGAATTCAATGCCTTACTTTTCTCTTAAGAAATACCTTTTTTTTGGGGTATCGCAGTACACCCATCTGACTAGGGGCATAACGAGATGAAGATGCATCAATTTGGACATTTTATGAAACACATATTCACCCGTTATGCTTAAATGTCGGCTTTCTCAGAGATAATCATAAACGGAACTCATCTTATGATATTCCTCATTGTGCTGCATACAAGGCCACAGAATCTGTCGTCAAAAATTCGCACAAGTATTATTTCAAACTACGCCAACCTCGCCTTTGAATAATTAATTACAAGTCATTCAAATTGCTTTGAATTGAATTCCTTGTTCCTCTCTATCTCGAATTCTTTTCCTCAGTCAATGACAATGTTCATTTCAAGGTCCACATGATTTAGTATCCTGTGTCTCATTCGGTGTCTCTTTGTAAGGATGTATGAACCTGTTCTGTTCATTACCGAAACGACTTTGCGTGATTCCATCAAGGTCTTGTAAAGAATTAAAAAAAAGAAGAATAATTTGAAAGACACGGCCGAAGGATACGACGTCACATTATCCTGCAAGGATAATATGCCACCGATATTTTGCGCCCAACCTGACGGATGACTCGCCTGAGCACTGAAAATAAAATTTACGATTCGCTGTTCTTCATAGCTAGTGGAAGTTTTCTCCAAGGACGACGACTGAAATAGATTCTAAAAGAAGCGACTTGCACTGTAGATAGAAGAAAATGGAAATACTGATTGTCGTTTTAGACCTATATGATCACCCAAGGATTTGCGTGGAACTAGAACACATCCGAGAATTTGCGTCCTCCTAACAGTTGTAAAACAGAATGTGATGCACCGTTGTTGACTTCTGTTTTTGTCTACACATTGTTGGAATGGGTGAAACCTAAATGTTGTTGGTATCGTCAAGGTCTCGTGTGTCACAGTGGCCACACAGCAACATATATATAAATCTAAAAGGGTTTAACTTGCTAAACAGTAAACAGATAGAAATTAGTCAAGCTTATTAGTGTGTAGACCCACAAAGTATGTTCTTTATTAAGTAAAAAATGCCAGAAGGCAGAAAATAGTAGTGCCATAAACGAGAGATGTGTTTAGTAGATGACATCAGTAAACGTCTTGAGTATAGATATTTAGATAAATAAATATAAAGATAAGTAAATATGTCATCGTTCGATATAAGAAAGGTCGATAAATAGATACGAAAGACCTTAGCTAGATATGCATTCTGCTAAATGTGTACCCGGACTTTCTCAATAAAACAACAAATTTGAATTAAACATCAACATTTACTTTATCGCCTTCACAGTAGCCCCTTCCGAGACAATACACTTTTGCCAAGGATTAATCCAATTATCCATACACATTTTTAGGCCGCGCCCGGGATTGGTTTTAGCTCCTTCTTTGATTTTTCTTATATTTCTCCAACCGACTTGAAAGGTGTTCCTCGAAATGGCAATTGCAGTTTGGGAAACAGAAAAATGGTGACAGAGTGTCATATCTGGTGAATACGGTGCTTGTTCGACCATAATAGTTGAGTTTTTGGTCAAAAACTCGCTCACAATGGTAGCTTTGTTAGATGGTGCACTATTATGGTGCAAAATCTAATATTTGCTTTTCCACAAATTTGCCCTCTTTTGACAAGCACTCTCCCCCAAACCTTTCATAACGCATAAGTAGTATTACTTATTCACTGTTTCACCTTGCAGAAAGAATTCATACTGCACCCCACCATGATAATCGAAGAAAAAAGTGAGCTTGTAGTGCTCTGCAAAGCCCTGCCATTTCCTTCCTCCATACATATTAATCAATCAAAATTTATAATGCATATATTCATATGCATTTCAAGACTACGTCCCGAGAATTTGTTTAACTATTAATAAAATTCCCATACAATCCCCGAACCGTATCTCAATCGAAGCGCACGACAAATCTCATCGGCTCTCCTTGGAATTTTATGTAGTTATCATGAACAAATCTCGACGAGATTTCAAATGAAAGTGCGACGCGTCTCTGTATGTAAAAAATGTAAATTAATAATAAATAATCAGCCTCAGGGGGGTGGGGGTCAACATACGAAGCAAAGTCTCTGATTGCTTTCAACTCGGCGAAGACCAGGGCGACCCTGTTCAATCCAAGTTGACATGCAGTCTCCACGTGACACCCCTGGATAACTACTTTGGCACCCTGCTAAGTAGTGGACCAATGCATGCAGCGACATCCTTAGAAAGGTTGGCGCAAGGCTAATAACCTTGCCCAGAAAACAAAATATTATGGAAAATTTAACAAGCCTCGGATATGGACCGGATACACGACGACGACCACGGAAACGAATATGGCTAAACGATTTAAGAATTTTCTCATGGAACGTCCGCTCACCATGCAGAGCTCGGGCTGCACAGCAGCTAGCCGATACCCTGTGCGAAAACACATTCAGCAAGTTCAGTTGAGCAACGACCGTACTAATGCCTATAGAAAAGAGATAGGCATGTTACGGCTGAGTCCCCAATAAATTTCACTGCCCGTTTTTGCAACCTGCCGAGCCCGTGTAGCCCAGTTTTAGATGGGCCTGACAAAATATGGGAATTGAACTCCATTTTTGGATGAATATACGTCTTGTAAATAGTGGCCAGGTTGTATGGAGTTAATCAACAACGGTCGTCGGTCTTCGGTTAGAGAAACCACGATGATCGAGATATCCTCCTAAATATTGCTACAAGCATACCCTTAATTTTCAAACGACTTTGTCGATCTTTTTTCAGTTTCGGCTCGTTTTGATATGTTACTTAATGAATAATGCTAATTTCCATTTTCCTTCACGTTAGCGATGTTTTCGTCAGTAACAGCCATTGTAGGAGATTTCTATCTTTGCTCAATTAAATTATCCATTATAAAAATCGAAAAACAAACTAGTCGTAATTGACAGACATCACTTAAGTTTCACGTGATTATATCTCACAGTGATGCCTACCTTGTGGCAAAAGGAGATTTAACAATTAGGATTTACACAGGAGTTTTAAATGAGAAATTCACGCTGGACATTTGACAGAATGTATATAGATTAATAAATAGATGAATGAAAGTATAGATAGAATGATGGGTAGATAAATAGACAGATAGATACTTACACAGGAAAAAGATCGTAAGTTAGGTAGTTATAAACGTCGAAATATATATCATCATCATTATCGGCACGTATATATATATATATATATATATATATATACATATATATATACATATATATATATATGTATATATATAAAGATAGCTAAATATACATTGGTAGAGAGACATAAGGAGAATACGCAGATGATCTTCTAGGGATTAAGCGTTCTTTCTAAGGAGTTTATAAAACATAAACACCGATAAAGTAACAAAACAAAATCCGGCAGCTGGACAATAAGAAGTAAGAACAATTAGAATAACGAGTATACAACTATCAGTTGGCATTAAGGATATTCTCACCAATTTTGTAGTGACAGAATTCACATGGAATCCAACCGGTAAAAAAGTGCCTCACATGATTTGAGCATCCTTTTGTTCGCAGTCCGCTGTAGAACAAAAGACTTAATGCCATTTAGAGCACGTTTCCCTCGTTTGCATTGCCTGCTATCCAATACAATTTGAATTGCCGCAAGGAAGCCGTGGGTGGCCTGACCTGTTATTCATATTGTGAAATAACCGCATTAACATCGACTACTCATTGTCGTCGTTATTATGCATCCATCGTCATCCTTGGAGTTTTATGTCAATGCTGATTAATTAAAATAGATTGCTGCAATCACCACCGTTAATATGGAAGCGTATCCATCTAGATATAAAATATAATAATGAAGCAAACACACGACCATGACAGCGAACCGAAAAGAATAGCAACAATGGAAATTTAATGTTTTCTTTTGCATTTCATAGTTGCGCAAGGAAGAAGTAGAAAAGAAAATAAGTTCACAAAAGGCACCAAGATAAATGACGGTATATTTTCACAGCATCTCAGAGCACTGCGGCCAGGGACAAAACCAGATTTTGGTCCACGCAATACTGCAGAGAATCAGTTGTGTGCATCCATTAATGGTGTCCCGATTAAATGACTCCATTCAGTTATAAACAGGGTTCATTTTATTTAATGATTTACGCAGTTCACCTACTGTCGAAATCTATCCCATTAGCGGCTGTTATAAATGTTCCAGATCAGTCGAGGTTAAGACTTAACGCACAACGATATTTTTGCACACTGAACTTCCAATTGTTAGTGGGTGATTACAAGTTTTTACGTGGGAGACCGGGGTTCGATTCCCCGTCGGAGAGCCTCTGGCGCAAGACTAATGACCTTGCCCGGAAAAAAACAAATCATTATGGAAAATTTAACAAGCCTCAGGACTTGCTAAATAAGGCCAAGACCGGTTCCAGGTTGTAGTGCCGATGATGATGATTACAAGGTCTTAGCAAAAAATATATAACATTGAACGACTGATTGAAAAGTTAATTTAACTTGAATTTATGAATTGCTTGCGGAGTTTGACATTGTTGTAGGAGCGATACTTGGGAGGATATTATTTTTGTTCTTTATGGACGAGATCTCTTTTTAAATCTCCCAAGTTCGCCCGTTGCGGTCGCCGCCGTGCTTCCGGAATTAACCGGGAAGAGTGGCAATCGATCGTTCCAGGGACGTCGTTTGATGAATAGCATCCTTGACCCGAGTCACCCAGCGGCTTCCGTAGTGCAGGTGGTGCTTGCTAGCAGCAAGGCTGAAAAAAAATGTTTACTGGGTTTATACCCTGACTCTACTCAACAGTTTTTTGTGTTGGAGCAGTCAAAACTCAGAAAACGCATCTTTTAGTATCTACTTTTATTAAATTTTATTAACATGTTCGTCTGGGGTACTTCGTTCAGGGACACTCGCTCATAAGATACTGCCCGCGCGAGAAAAAAATAATGGGTGGCAAGAGGTCGACTTTAGCGAGACAAGGACAGATGTGTCCTTCATCTTGTCTCTGCCTTCTGGTCATCTTGCAATAGCCAGAATCATCCACATCCATGAGGATGTTGGGGTCGGTCTCGAGATATCTGAAACGAAAGGGGGAGGAGGTACCTGTTACGTCTCCAGCGCCGTGCTTCCTCTTTATATCGAGGGAAGAGCGTGGAGGTTTTGTTATAAGCATATATCTCCTCTTCTTTGGTTTAGTTTAAAATAATTTTATTTCATTTTTTTGATCTAATTTCATTTTAAATTCTTTTAAGATTTAACTCTCTCACTTCGAATTACTTTTATAAACTCAAAACTCAATAATAATACTCGACTGACTCAAACTTAACTTTAACTGAACTGATTTTACACTGAAACTTAACTCAACTTCGATTGCTAATTCAAACTGTACTAACTGACTTCCAATCTCAAACTGATTTTACAATTAAAATTTCTCTCTTCTTATGCTACTTATTGTTCTAATTGGTTGGAAATTATAATGTGAACAAAACAAATTTTCTCAAAGTATTCCTTTTAGTCTCTGTGACTTTTAAATTGAATAAACTATGAACGAAAATCAAAGCGCTATGTTTTGAATGAAAAAAGGCGCACGTTATGAAAAGGGGCATGTTATAGTAATGAGATTCAGTGTTCAAAATCTAATAAGGGTAGTATTCTGGAATACAACATATCTAAGGATAGTGTGTACAGGGTTAGTTCTCTAACTACTTGGATGGAAGGATGGTGGGAAAGAAATCGTGCAAGACTGGTAGGTCTTGGGTGCGGTAGTAAACGCAGATCTCGTCTTTGGCGTCTGATGATCTGTGCTTTGGTCGGTGTGCGTATGTTTGTGCCGTCTTGTACTATGCGTGCGTGTGTGTGTGCTGTGTTAGCAGTATACCCTATGGGATGGGTCCAGAAATCCTCTATTATAGAGGGGAATGTTGTTGGGAAGGGTACTTTCTTCAGTTTTATACTGAAGAAGAAATTGTGGTGGTCTGATCCGAAGAGATTGTGAGAGAGAAGGGTCAAGAACGCAATAGTCCCGTAGAAGTAGGTTCTCGCTGTTCTGAATGATTTCGAGGTACTTGTATGCTAATTGTGGCAAGTACTCGTCGATGGGGGTTGCCCCCAAGAGATCACGATGCATCCCCCTTCTAAATGAAAACAAATCGAGAATTTGTATCGTAAACTGATCGAAAAGAAAGCAGAATCTCGAAAAAAGATGCTTTGGGTGGAGCCAAGTATTAGTATTAGAGATACGAATTCGGTTAGGCGAATTCTCGGAATTATGGGTGTGAGCGTGGATTTTCGCAATGGCAACCGCTGTGGTGTGGGACGACCCGTGTTAAGTGTGTCGAGGATGTCATAGCTAAAGATAACATACAGGAGATCATTGACACACTCAACCAAAACGCGCCACAAAATTCTAAACCCAAATGACCCCACAGAACGACAACGCAATCGAGTCCATAAGCCCATTAAGCAATTTAATCGAAAACGATTCATTTAAATTTCAAATTGCTAGAGCAATTAACGATTACATGGGCTGGAACAATTAAATTGCAGAAACGTTTAAACTGCATGTTCCAGCACAATCGGCAGAAATGCAATTAATTGGGTCAGTTCGCAACCGTAGAAGTTGAACCCGAGTTCAAGCCAATGAGGAAATATTGATTGGTTCAGCGAAACACCGTGATTGTGAACTGAAGCCAACTAACGGAAATTGGGGCAATTGAAATGAAATTGCATTGTCGTAATCGGGAAGTGTTGACTCCGAGGTATCGAGAAGATACAGGAAGTAATTAAGGGGCAGTTGGTTTTTGGTCGTGAAGACAAGTGGTCGGTGGTTGGTCGCAACGGAGATTGAATCTGTGGTCGGTCGAGAAGTCGGTTGTTGATAATAGAGTCCATTAGATTGTGGTATGGAAGAAATCTGGTGGTGGTTATAAAGAGAGAAAGTGGTCGCTAATTAGAATACAGGAAGGTTTTTGGTTTTGTGAAATGTAATGGAGTGAAAAACGAAAAGAACTAACATTTAAGAGAAATGATTACATAGACCATATTGACAATCGAATATAATGTCGAAGTGAGACAGGTAATAATATGAAAAGTAACTATAAACGATATATTAATACCTGAATGTAATGTCGAAGTGAGATAACGAAAGTTAACAAAAAGAAAACTAACTACATTCTATATATTGAAAATTGAATGTAATGTCGAAGTGAGATACCGAAAATTGTCAATAAGAAAAGTGACTAAATAGAATATATGAGAACTTGATACTAGACATCTAATAAACGTTGTTAATTTTACCATTTATGATTACTTTTGTGCGAAGCGTATCCTTGGTAAATTCTTTTAGTATACTAGGGTATTCGTGCTCCACTACACTGATAGTTTGACCAACGTTAGGTGTTCTCTTCGCAGAAGTTGCCACCATGTACTTAATTTTTCCCTCATTAATGTGCAGTCCCAGTTTTTGTGCCGCCTGCTCGATCTGGGTGAAGGATTCCTGTACCGCCTATTCGGTTCTACCGATGATGTCGATGTCATCTGCGTAGGCATGTATCTGGCTGGACTTGGTGACAATAATCCCTCTTGTTGTAACGCCAGAGTCACGGATTGCTTTTTCCAACGCCAGGTTGAAGAGCCAATTTGTTTGGAATGCCGAACTCTCTCATGGCAGTATATAGTTCTACCCTGGCCATGTTGTCGTAGGCGGGCTTAAACTCTATGAATAGATGATATAATGAGATCTCAAAATCCAGACATTTTTCCATCGCCTGTCTAAAGGTGAATGTCGGATCAATCGCTGAGTTGCCTGGGATGAAGCCACACTGATATTGACCAATGATGGCTTTAGCGTATGGGGCTCTCCGATCTTGTATGATAGTGGAGAGTATCTTATAGGCGGTACTCAGCAATGTTATACCCCTATAGTTTCTGCACAGTGTGATATCTCCTTTCTTATGTATAGGGCAAATTATACCGCGACGCCAATCTTCCGGTATCTCCTCTTGCTCCCATACGTGCACCACGATCTCGTGAATTGCGTGATGTAACGCTGTCCCTCCTTGTTTGATCAGCTCAACTGGTATGCCATCGGCTCAAGGGGCTTTATTTGATTTTAGCTGTCTAATGGCTTTTAATGTTTCCTCAATGCTTGGTGGCGGCAGCATTTGGTCTTGGTCTTGCATTGGTGGAGCCTCCAATTCTTCTGTGAGCTGACCATTTAGCAATTCATTGAAGTGCACTTCCCATCGCTCCAGAATGCCTCCAGGATGGGTGATCAGATTACCCTCTTTATCCTTGCAGTAAGTGCAGTGTGGCGTATAGCGCGTGATACTGCGGATTATTTGGTAGAACTTCCGCTCCTGCTGCGGTACTCGCTCTCTACTTTTCTCTATTTCACAGACAAGATTTTTTTCCCAGGCACTTTTCTTTTGTCTGTGAAGTCTTTTTTCAGATCTTCTGAGCTCTTTGTATTTCTCCTCGCGTACCCGCGTCCTATGAGACTGCTGCATTGCCCGGTATGCAGCATTCTTACGTTCAGTCGCTAGTTTGCACTCATCATCAAACCAGTCGTTCCGATCTCTACGACTACTGCCTAAGATGGAGTTGGCAGTACTAATGACAGTATTCTTAAGGTGTGTCCATTTCTCTTCCACGCCCGGCATTCTGGCCCCAGGACTTACTCTCCCTCCGTCGAGCTCTTCGAGGGCGAATCTTAACGCATGACCAGAGGTGTTACTGGTATTCTCATTGCGTAAGGCAGCCGTGTTGATTCGAATCTGATCCGCGTATGCAATACGTCTCCGTAAAGCAATCCGCGCTCGGAAAACTGTACCAACAATATAGTGATCCGAGTCGACGTTGGCACCTCGGTACGTTCGTACCGTCATCAGGCTCGAGGAGTGCCGACGATCTATCAACAGGTGGTGAATTTGGTTGCGAGTGGCTCCATCAGGTGATACCCAGGTGGCTTTGTGGATATTTTTACGCGTAAACCTGCTACTCGCAACGACCAAGTTTTTTGATGCCGCCAATTCGATGACTCGTAGTCCATTGTCACTAGTGTTCTCATGCAAACTATGGGAACCTGCGTAGTGTCTGAAAACCGGCTCCTGACCTATTTTTGCATTCAAATCACCAAGAACGATTTTCACATCGTATCTTGAGCAGGCATTGAGGGCCCTTTCGACGTTCTCGTAGTATTCTTCTTTTTCATCGTCAGGGGACTCCTCTGTAGGCCCGTGATCGTTTATGAGGCTTATGGTCTTAAACTTGCCTCGCAAGCAAAGAGTGCATAGCCTTTCATTTATTGCATTAAAGCCGATGATGGCAGGCTTCCGTTTTTGGCTGACTAGAAAGCCTAGGCCGAGCACATGGTGTTTTGCGTGACAGCTGTAATAAATGTCATACTCTTTTCTTTGAATAACACCATTCCCCGTCCATCTTATTTCTTACAATGCTGTTATGTCAGCCTTGTAATCGGACAGGGCATCGGCTAGCTGCTGTGCAGCTCGAGCTCTGTATAGTGAGCGTACGTTCCATGAAAAAATTCTTAAATCATTTAGCCATTTTCGTTTCCGTGGTCGTCGTCGTGTATCCGGTCCATATCCGAGGCTTGTTAAATTTGCCATAATAATTCATTTTTACGGGCCTGGTTATTAGCCTTGCGCCAACCTTTCTCAGGATGTCGCTACATGCATTGGTCCACTACTTGGCGGGTGTCAAAGTAGCTATCCAGGGGTGTCACGTGAAGACTGCATGTCAACTTGGATTGAACAGGGACACGGATCGTCCTGGCCTTCGCCGGGTTGAAAGCAATCAGAGAATTTGCCCTGTATGTTCGCATCCATCCCCACATCCACCGTCTTACCTCAGGTTTAATCAACTGCCCAAACCTGCTTTCCTCCATCACATTTTACGCTAACAGCTAAAACCAGGCAAACCCGTATCTTCTATTTGCCCCCCCCCCCCCCCCTACTTTTTTTTTACGGCTCTAATGTACCAAAATCTCGAGTGCTGTGTTGGGCAAACTTTCACCCTACCGTGTTTGACTTCAATCTCACCTCTCCCGCTCTTAAGCCTTATCTTCTCGCTTACCACTACTGATCGAGCGCCACTCACTGGCTACATTCTTACAACCCTCACTCATGTCGACACTCCAGCCTCCGGCCGTTCCTTCCCTGTTCTACCACTTACACTATTGTCTATCCCCCTTTGTCACCACCATCACCGCACACTCATCCCTGACCTGTCTCTATTGTATCCCTCCGCTCACCAAGTTTTCTTTTTTTCTTTTTATAACTTAGATATTAAGTTAGTTTGCAAGGTATATAAAAAATCGCTTGTACTAAGCTAAATAAATGAATAAATTCAAAAATAAACTCGCTAAACACTCAACCCGTAGCCATCCTCATCCAAGCTTTCGGCCCATCCCACATCCAAGCTTCCGGCCTATCGTGCCCTACCCTGTCCTGCCACCTTCACCACCGTCTCTCCACCTTCATTAGTTTCCTACCCCCCAGTTTTAAATAAATTATTAGTTAATCCCTACGAGCCCCTCCCCCCACCCGCCAACCCGCCATGCCTTAGTTATTAAGTTAGTTCGAAAGTTTTTTTCTCTATATTTATATCACTTGTCCTAAGGGAAATAAAAGCGGGTCCTGCCTTCACTTCAATTCAATTCAATTGAGTAGCGGATTATGAAATAAATTTGCCACTCACCCACACTATAGAATCACCTTCATTCCTACGAAGAATAGCACAATATGCAACCATTGTATCACTAAGTAAACCCGAAGTCGTTTTGCAAGCCTTTGAAAATTTGATATCCTTACGGCAAAGTATGTGGAGTTTTAATATATATTTTACGACAATCCATTTAAACGCAAACATATGCTTTCAAACTTACCATGTGGCTCATGAAATTTGTTATACATTGTGGCAAAAAAAAAAAGAAAACTAGCCTTCAACTTGAAGGTCTTTTAAAAGAATGGATAAAGAGATTGATCGAGTTCAAGTTATAATACTGGTTGCTCGTGAAAATAGATTTTCAGAAGTGAATAAAAGTTTATGTTGATGAACCACACCTTTATGTCCGTAATATATTCCTCAATGTCCCAATTTTTCCACGATTGTTAATTCCAAATGGATGTCCAGTCAATGTAGTGTCATCCTGAGCTCTTGCTAGTATTTTAAATTCGGCCCTTCATCTTGCTTACCTTTTTCATGTTCCACAATCACTCGTTATGCTGAAACAAATTGCAAACAAATGTCAACACGTAAATCTTGACAGTTCCCCCCAACGCTGCTTTGCGACCAATCTGCTGTAGGAAACATACAAGAAAGAATGCCGAAGGCCTATTTGAGACCAAGAAGCTTCCAGAACTTACCCCTTTGTATCCCACGGTGTTTTTCATTCATGCTACCAACGTCACCCTTATATCCCTTAAGGGGAAATGCGTACAATTAGCTTCTGTTTAGCTCTCATCCTTCAGTCTTGCACATGTTATTCCCATGGGTTTGGTTTACTGAACATATGCCAACGCAAAGTGCGAAGGCGGCGCAGAGTCAAGGGCTTTCACTTAAGCACTTTCACGTTCTTGGGCCAGCAACAGTTACAGGATTCAGAGAGTAACTTTGTAATATCTAGGTCTCAAATATGCCAAGGAATGGGGGACAGTTGCATGTATAATCGCAGAGCAACATCTGAAATAGTTCTTATGACATTCCCATTAGCTCGCAGTTAGTTATGTAGCAGATTAGGTGCATTTACAAAGGTAACCCTTGTCGATGATGTTGAACAAGGCATATTCACCAAGTCTCTTATGTGTACTGTTTGTCGCTCCAAGGATCAACAGCAGGAGGAGAAATGTTATTAAAACATTTGTGTGAATATTGTACGTATCGAAAAAGGATTTCGTGTCATTTAAGTTGTGCTGAAAGGACGAAATCGGAGAAAATGGGGAAAACATGGAAAAACAACAAGTCTTTCGATAACGTTGGGAATTCAGAGACCTTACAAATTCCTGGGCTTTGGAATCTCAATAAACAACGAAATTTCCAATGAGAATGCCTTCAGCCAGACGATAGCCCCCTAAGCCCCCAGCGTACCGGTCATAACTCACCGTCATGAATAACAAATCAATTTCGAATTTTATTCAGGACCTGGTTTTAGTTGCTCCCAGGTTGTAGTAACATACCAAGTCCTGGAATTCTGTGATCCTAGCCAGCTGAACAAAGTGCACCCCTGAGTGAGTGGAGGGTTTTGTATTCACACTCGGGCCTTTTTGTTCTCGTTGGTAATTTATTATACGACAATATAATAAAATATTAAGATTTGTCAGGGATTTTCGTCCGTCTTCGTTTAACCAAATAGCACGATGAGTGCCGTTATCATTTGCTCTACTCTCCCTTGAAGGCAACATTGGCCGTGAGTAATTTTTGGATAAAGTCTGTCGGTGTGAAAAGTGATTGCTTTGGTCAACTAAAGGAGATTCACGCCTGTGGCAGGATTAAAGAGAAGCTACAAAACAAGGGCAGTTTTGCAAGGCGATGGGATATGTAGAATAGAAGATTAGATAAGAGGAAGTTGGGTATAAACTAGCAGTTGATTAGGTGTTCTTGGTCTAAGAAAAATAAAGTGATGAACTTGTCGTATCTTTCACAAAAGGTTTAGGGAGAAGAATGGTGGTTTGCCATATGGGGTAGGATGTATGGGTGCCGTCTTTGGCACGGGTTCTACTCCTATCCCACGCTGTCGTCGCCCGGGATTGTCACCAATGTTGGTATTTTAGTCAAAGATTTTCCTGTTATGTGTCAGCAGGGACACGGGTTCACACAAACCTTCCCACCGTACCGTTTCAATTCTGACTCCGTGTTAAACAAATTAACAATAAATTTGAACGCAACACAATAGCTACTTATTTCTATATTTCTTCAACAATGAACTTAAGGTTACAATTGGTCTTAACTTTCTCATAACAGTGACACAATTTGGAAATAATAGGAGTTGTAATTGTTTATATGGTAATACAATTTTAAGGCAATAAACGATAACACAATTTGTAAGTAATTGGAGTTCTTAATTGTTCAACGGTAACACGGAAATCATAGGAGTTCTATTTTGATTGAACAGTAGCACTATTTGAAGATGAAAAGAGTTCTATATTGATTGAACAGTAACATTAAAATGGTAGCACTATTTGAAGATGCAAAGAGTTCTATATTGATTGATGGTCACATTAAAATGGTAGCACTACTTGAAGATGAAAAGAGTTCACACTATTTGGAAATAAAAAGAGTTTAGTTCTTCAAACAGTAATTCACGGCACCAAAAACCCAACCGGTTCCACTTTCTGATCGATTCAGACAGTGTATTTATTTAACGTGGAGGCCCGACTTGCCTCCACGGAATCCGTATCGCGATTGACTATATCAACCGAAGCCACAGAATACAAAAAATTCCATCCATCGCTTCGGTGACCGTATAAGGGATGATCTTCCTTGCATTAGTCCAACAAAAAGGGGGTGAAACACACACACGATGGTCGTTTCTGCAGCTCACGGCGTGTGTGTGTCCACAAGCATGCGGACCGTGGATCGATCAAATCCACAATGGGAGCATTAACTGGCATTGGTTACAGCTGGTGCCATTATCTCGACATAGAGATTTAGGTGTTTACATGATCAGCAACTGCGTAAAGCAATTATGCTGATCGTGCACATCTTAGCGGCATCTCCACGTAGTCGAATTCTCGATGGTAATTTGCCATTTAGGAGAACTCGACTTCCTTGGGCACCCAGCCGTATGCCTTAATGTATTTGTCGGTCGAATGACCATACAAAAGGAAAAGATGAAACATCTCCTGCACGTGTGCGGCTGACACGTAAGGGTATATCTCATTGATATGGTTCGGACAATGTTGGTTGCTTGATGGTGCAACCAAATTGCTCTTACTTGTGATACCTACTATTTCTGATGGAATTCGATCAGAGACATGTGTACTGAATTGGTTCGCTTCATGTTGGTTGCTTGGTGATGCTACCAAATTGCTTATAAGGAACATGTCTGTTTGGTACGGGTGGATTTTGCATCAGCGAATATTGTGAATTTACAGCGTTTCAGGTCTTTATAGTACAACTGTGTAAAGGTAAGTACATGCTTTTATGTGCTTTGGTGCGTTCAAAGGAATCGCCACAGCCATTTATTGGTTGTATTTAGTCACTACTTTGGCTCTACTATGTCATGACTTGTGGCATGTGTGCCAATTCAAGCACTTCAATTCTGCCCAACATTTTTTTCCCTATTAAGTCATTTGTATTATTGTATTAATGTCGAAAAAAGTCATATGTCAAAAATGTCCTTCAATAGAACGGCTTGAGTGTTCCATTCAACAAGAAAACAACCTTGCCAAAAAAAAAAAATGCCGATGAGGATGCTCTACTATCTCATGACTTGTGACTTCAAAGAATTTCTTAGAACGTTTAAACACTTAAACAACAGTTGTGTTAAAATATTTGTCACACTAAAAAACGGCTTACCTCAAGCCATAAGTCCTTTTTTTAAAGACCTTAAAGTGTTGCGGTAGAGAGCTCAACCTTCCTCTTAAAGGTGATCACAATTGATTGAAGTCACTTCTTCACAGGTGGCAAGAAAACAATCCTCTAAGGATAAAGTGATTCGTTTTCTCTATAAATCTCTTTCGCCTAACTCATATTTATTAGTGTCACATTTCCTGAATGCCGAATCCAAGTAGCAGACAAACCAAAAATCAATTTTTGACAAAGCCGCCGAAGAAACCCGTGTATCTTATAAAAAAGACAAAACAACGAAGGAAAGTGAAAGCGTTTCCACTTCGATTATTTTACGAACTCAACCGAAAAACCTTCTTGAAATCCCAGATTTCTTGCCGTTACCATGTTTCATTTCTCCCCCCTCCATTCGTCCTTTGCAAAAGACAAATAAAAAACAAAACCCATCAAACGAAATGTGGAGGGGAAAGCAAGATCTAAAGCCTACAAAACCACATAATCGGTTAGGTTTCGAAATTAAGTCAACTATTCAACGTTTGAGAAGCGACGATTCGTGATGTTTCACTGCCTGCGATGGCATCCTTTTTACAGTTGATAGATTTTATTGTTTCCGGGCAATTTGACAATCAGTTGAGAAAAATAAATGAGAAAAACAGGATTGAAGACCGAAAATATAGAACAATATTGTATTGAATGTAAAGGTGATACGGAGTATTCTTCCCTTGACTCAAATATAGGCCGACAACTGAACCTTTCATGGATTTGGAATCTAATTTGAATTTCGAATAGAGGTGTTCATGGGTGGTGGTGTGATAACATTGATGTAATAAAAAATGTGCGTTAATTGAAAATTCCACGGAGTGCTGGAAGTGATAGTTTTCAACGTAGTTAGGCAATTCCATTCAGACCAGTGGATTTGTTTGCTTTAGTACACGAGCAACAGTAAGCGCTTGAGAGTGAATCTAGTCCATAGTATGCTGCAGCGGAACTGATGTGGTATCTATTTTCCGTAGTGTAAAAATTGTGTGGAAATGTACAGTGCGGAAAAACCTCATACCCTTACCTTTCCTTGTGTCTGTTTTCCACTTTTGCGTCCCTCGGGCATCGGTACCATCGATTAATTTATAATCTTTGGAGAGTTTTTGGTGTTTTGAGTGGCGTAGTATTCGTCATGAAAGGGATGTTATGGGTATCTTCGTCGTGGTATGGAAATATCGGGTGCCACAGGGGCACAGGTTCACCACGTTTGCCCAATTGATTCAGTTCGGTATCCGACTCCACTAATTGAAACGCCGTCTTTATTCAAAATGTATTTATTCATGTAACTTCAGGAAAACAATGTACTTCAGAAAAACACTGAGTAGATATAAATTATATGTTCGTAATTCGTATTTATATGTAACGTAGGAAAACGATGTAACTTCGGAAAAACACTGAGTAGATATAAATTATATGTTCGTAATTCATATTTACATGTAACTTAGGAAAACAATGTACTTCAGAAAAACACTGAGTAGATATAAATTATATGTTCGTAATTCGTATTTACATGTAACTTAGGAAAACAATGCAACTTCGGAAAAACACTGTGTAGATATAAATTATATTCACTATATGGCGCACCACATTAGTCTTAGCCCGAACGGTTTTACTGAACTCTCGTAATTGCACTTGACGACTGACTTCTCTATTCTTAAAATATCCTCACAGGTTACCTCTTGCCTTTTTTTTTCTCTATGTATGCAGGGATTGCCATTTCAATCTTTTTTTCTTTTTGCCATTTCAATCCCTTCTTCCCTTTGCCACCGAAGCGCCAGAACCCAAAAATCCCAACCATCGCTTCGATGATCATATATGGTGCGATTTAGCTTTTTGGTCAAGCAAACAAGAAAAAGGGGTGAAACACACACACGATGATTGCTTCTGCAGCTCAACGTGTGTATCCCCTAGTATGTAGACATAGGATCATCTCAATCTACATGATTGCAGCTTCACAAAGGGGTTGACATGTTTACACGATCAACGACTGCGTAAAGCATTATTGCTGATCGTGTACATTTCGCTGGTATATCCTCGCAGTCGAATTCTGATGGTAAATTTCCATTTGCGAACTCGACTGCCTGGGCGTCAGCCGGATGCCCTCATGTATCGGTCGGTCGTGTGGCCGATCGATGTGGGCATGCTATGCTGAGGACAGATACACATTCCTGCAGGTGTGTACGGCTGGCACGCAAAAGAATATTGTGCAGATATTGCACGGGCAATATTGGTTGCCAGGAGGCACACCAAGTTGCGCTTACGTGTAGAGGAATGCGACCCGAGACATGTACTATGTATTTGGTTGGGTTCATGTTGGTCGCCTGATGGTGCGACCAAACTGCTTTTTAGAATTTTAGCATTGTTGCTGGGGCATTTGATGCCAGCAAGAATTACTGTTTTACAGGTTTTTCTCATGGGGTAAGTACACGCTTTTCATGTTGTAGGGCGCGCGAGGACGGTTACCTGATGGTAAATGAGAAGGAAAGCAGTGGCGTTCGAGAGAAACGCCACAATGGGACCTGGATTTCTGCACGACTCTAGTGGGGCAGCCACTACACTGGTAGTAGGTGCCCCACTAGCGATAAGCGAAAGCAACCACTTGTACTGGTTGCTTTCGCTAATCTATCACCGGGTCCAACTTGCATCCTTTTCTGAGGCGATATTGGTTATCTGTGTCGCCATTTCAATGGAACGGAAATTTCACGTTGATCTTTGCAACATTCACGACCTAAGATGCAATTTCACCTCTGTGTCTGCCCACGTCTGTAACCAAAAACCTGTTGGTCACATATTAAATCAAGATTTGGGCATAAGAAAGCTTAGACGAACAACGTGTTCGAATGAACATTTCCAATGCCCTGTTGGCGCAATTTAGGCGCAATAAATCCCAACTTTGGCGCCGATTAATTACTGTCGATGAAACTTGGATACACCATTATACGGCCGAAACAAAAATTCAGTCAAAACAGAAGACTGCAAAGGGTGGTACACTTCCAAAAAAAATCAAAAACTGTTTTTTCGCCTGGGAAAGTGATAGTCGTGAAGTTATCTTAATCGATTATCTTCAAAAAGGAAAAACCATTACAGGAGCATACTACGCATCATTACTTGACCAACTGAAGGCAAAAATTGCGGAAAAACGACCACATTTGCAGAAAAAGAAAATCCCGTTTCACCAAGACAACGCGCCGTCTCACACCTCAGCGGTTGCATTGGCGAAAATCCACGAATTACGGTTTGGACTGCTTGACCATGCGCTTTACTCACCAGATCTAGTCTCAATCGCTTTCTTTTTGTTCCCTAATCTAAAAATTTCGCTCGGAGGACAGACATTTTCGTCAAATCTGGGGGCAGTCACCTTCGTGAACAGGTATTTCACAGAGCAAAACGCCGAGTACTATTTGGACGGGTTAGAGAGGTGGGAGCATCGCTGGGAGAAGTGTGTAGAGTTACAACGAGACTATGTAGAAAAAAAAAATACATTTTATGAAAAAATGTCTTGTATCTTTGTTAGGTCGGAAACTTTTCACCCCACCCTCGTAGGTTATTAAATGGATTGGCAGCCCCACTAAACTATACACCCATCATGAATTGAAGTAATTTGAGTCTTGCCCTTGCGAGGCGAATATAAAAACGTCAATCTCGTAGTTGTACACACACCTACCGGAGAGCGTTAATGAGCAAGTTTTTGAGCCTGCTTGACATTCACACCGATATGAATAGTTATCACAGCTAATATTTTGTACATTTGCTGAGGGTGTCAAAATTCATTTGTTTATCCGTGATTATCACCGTTTCGTATAAATCACTCAGCATTGACGGTATTCTCCTTTGGTAACATCGATTCAAAAAACAAAAACCAGACTTTCCATATAAAGGATTGCTCTCAATCTATATGATCCTTTATCCTGTATAACATGCGTCCTAATACAACATCGACCCAGGTCTCACTACAGAGTAAATCTGCCCACATTCCTAAACGCCTTGGATCATCTCTTCCAAATTAAGTAGCATGATACTGATTGTACGATTACCGTGGTTTTAATGAAAATTACCTCAAAGTGCAGGATTGGTGTTGGTATCCTATACAATGTTTGAGAAGACACCACATCCAAGTGAAGTTTTACTCTGGTATACCTTTGAAGGTTTGTTTTTTCTTCTTTCTGTCTTCATTAATCGGTGCTTCTGATCTCTTATCTTTGGCTTTTCAGTTTTTGCTGGGAGCCTTATTTGCCCACAGCCGAGCAAACGACTAAAAGGATTTCCCTCCAAGGATTTGCTTCGAGTTCGTTCATATCCTTTCTTTTTCGACATTACCCCGGCAAGTGATTAATTCATTTTAACACCATCGCTACAGGCAAAAAGTGTATGTAGCTTGATTATATAATATAATGCTGGGTTAGTAGAAGAAAATGTAATTAAAATTTCCGAGGACGTCAAAATGTTGTTTTACAAGAGTTCCACCCCGGTTTGAGGGGAAACGAACAAATGGGTAAATTAAATTCGACATGGAAATTGGTTTGTCAATTTGAATGAGAAATTGCAAGAGTACCTGTTAGGCTAATCGGGTGAGTGAGATACACGGGATAAATAAAGCGTAATCTAATTTGTTGCCGGGTACATTACCAGATAAAATAAAGGTACGGGACCCAAGAAGTGGAATTCGAAAACAATTCGTGAAATCATTACTCCATCTAGCAGCGAATTTTCTGAATAAATGAAAAATCTGCTTTGTGGATGTTAAAGAAGTTGTGTTTTTAAATCATCATATCCTGTTAAGAAATGTCTTCCGTTGGAGCAATCGGAAAATATTTTCAGATTTTATTCCGGGGCGCGATGATTACTTATACTCCCTATAGGTGTTATATATTAAAATATTAAAATCTATAACGCAAGAGAAGTTCACCTTTCGTAGTGTAGTCGAACTGTATTTTAACAAACAAAATTTCTTGTTGAAGTAAAGAGTGGCTTTTAAATTTAAATTCACGCAAGATTTGAATTGCGAGTCAAAATAATGAGTGACAGCTGACAGCTGAAGGCTATCTAATCTTTGTGGCTCAACAATATTCCTGATAATTTTCCTACAAAAAATAGCCGAGATAATGAATTACTTTCATAAATAAACAAGAGATTGATTGGATAAGTTAATGATCCGAAACACTCTGATCATCCTTCAAGAAATCACAAAACATCGAAGCCTCGTGAAAGTTTGGTTATAATCCTTGAACATAAATCCGGAACTGAAGTCAGAAATTCGACACTTCTAATAACTCAAAATAAAATATTTACATCTGCATGCATGTTCACTTGACTCAAGAACTGAAGTCTACTGAACACGGGCAGCAAAGCAAATTCGTCGACTGGATTATATAATTTTCAAACAAAACATCTTCAGCGTTGACACTTATTGACAAAATTATGAACTGTTGTTTTTAAACATTCTTATTGATAGTTATTTTAATTCAAATTATTGTACATATAAATACAGCTTCTAATATTATGACGCGTTCTTAGCGTTGCCCTCGTGTAAGAAAATTGACGGTTATTCCAAAGGAAAAGAAAAAAAAACTTTAGGTAATTATACATAAAAATAATATTTATATAAAAAGAAAGGAAACAAAAACTAGTAGGTTAAAGGAACAATGAGTGTAAAGTAAAAGAACAAATACTTTGCGATATCCGCAACGGTTATAACTGATTATACGCATAAGAAAAAGGTCTCGACACTACACTTAGTTACTAAGCTATTGATTTAAAATGAATTGACACACGGGTAATCGAATTTAATTTATTTTGCTTCGTTAGTTTTAATCTGTTAAATTAAAAGAGGGAAACAAAGGAAGGATACTTGCTGTTTAACCATGGGATAGCTGCTGGGAGAAATCCAGGGTGGTGAGGTGGTAGATGTCTGCTGCTTCGCCCGGACGTTGGTAAATTTGGGGTAGTCGGTACCCTTTTGCAGCTTACCGATGGGGTGGCGCTCTACTTGCCCTATTAGAGTCTCCTTTTTAAATTGTTCTTCTTAACTCGCGCATTTGTTATTTTTATTTTTGCACTTCGCACGGTGTTAGATGCTTCAAAAGTTGAGGCATGACGATCTCGAGTTTATCTCCGTAAAACCGTTCACCATAACCAAGGCAAGAAGGGAAAACCGTAAGCTACCCTTCTTTTTGGTTCAACTAACGCCCAGCAGCAGAATTGGTGGTCTAAGAAAGATTACAGTCTTGGATCATCAAAGTGTCACATGGGACAAATTAAAAAAAGGCAGAGACATCCTGCAATGTGTCCGCTGCCAAAGGTTTGGTCACGCGGCGGTGAACTGTGAAATGCAGCACCGTTGCGTAAAATGCGGAAAAGACCATATGGCAGAAGAATGCCCCCTGAGAAAAGAAAGGGTAGAAGACAAAGCCCTTCTAAAGTGCGCAGTGTGCCGGAATGAGGGACACCCCGCTAATTATCGAGGATGTCCTAAATTCCGAGAAATAATGGCAAGAAATTTGACCCGGCAAAAAAACACAGAGCCAGCTCGTACTACAACAATGCCCGTAACATCGCAGCGGTCGTGCGCACAAGTTGCGTCGGGTGGGAGACCACCAAACCAGTCTTTGGTGGATTTAAATTATATAACTTTGGCGAAGTTGGGTATTATCGCCGGAGGAAGTGTTCCGCCGACACTGTCCAATACTTAACACGGGGCGAATGACATGCTCTACCAGCTCTGTCCACAAAAACCAAAAGACCGGAGCGGATGCCGTCATCAATTAAACACAACACATTTTAGTTTCAAGACTCGTTTATTGTACACAATTCAAAACCGCAAACCACTGTGGCGACCGACACACGTTAAACTAAACTTTCACTTTTAATTTTCATTTTTAAGTCGCGGTTACTCCCGACACCGTACCTCGTCTCGCGCACCTCCTCCTTCGGATTCCCAAGCTTGCCCTTTCGGCTTGCGTATTTTTTAGGTTCTTTCCTATCGCTGTTCGATAAAAGACTATGTCGTCTCGTTGACGATTGAAAGCTGACTAACCATCTCCATCCAAAAACCAAAACCTGATACAGATCGTATCTACGTCTGCCAGAAGAAATCTTTCATTTCATCCGCTTACAGAATTTTCCACAGTATCTGTTAGCGGCATGTTATTAATGCCCATGGGTAATTTAGGTGCCTGAAAAGGAGAAAGTCCCTCGACGCATACATCCTTATATCATCATCACCATCCGTGGTGGTGATCGAAGTTCGGATCGACGCTTGTCGATTGTGTGCCGCCTCTATTTGCATAAAACATCTGGCGCGCAGAACGGAGATGATTGTTCGGGCGTACAGCCGGTGGTTGTTTGCCTTTTGTAAAGACAACCGAAATCCATTAGATCCTTCTAATGGGTGTGAAATTCTTACAAAGGAATCGTGGGACTGGAGTATTTCCTTTGTTGGCGTTGGTCTTGTAAATCTTCCCAATTATCTTGTTGCGATAATTACGGTTGTTTACAATTTTGGCAGCGGATAGGCGATATGCTTTCTTGCATTTAGCTGCCAGCGTATGCATCCGTTGTTCGGTCTATCTACCGAAAATGGTAATTCCTTGGAAACACCGTGCAGATGTTTAAGATGGGAGATCTGTATGCGATGCCTGCTGCATTTGACGCATTACTTAGAAGTGATGCTTTAGCTGCCTTTTTGAATTGGGCAGAATACCATCTATGGATGCGTTGAACTCGATCCTGAAAGTTTTTGAACTTTAAGTTCCTTGTTTTTTTTTTTTTTTTGATGTCGGGTTCAACATTGTTGCAGCTTCCTATGCCCTTGTTACAGGCCTGATTAGGAGCTTTGGGGACACGTGTCTGTGAGCACGTGTAATGGATAAGGTAAGTAAGTTCCTTGAAGGTTTGGAACCTTACCTGGGCGGAATTGTGCATTCGTAGGACGCTACAAGGCTACAACATTGGTAGCCACAAATACTCCCACACAGACTGAAACAACATCGCAAGCAGACGTAGTCACGCTTCTGCTTAATCTGGAGGAATTCGTGATCCCGCAACCGCATAACTACGAGGCAATGCGATGGCCGCGGTTCACCAGATCATTAACAAGAGAACTGCGTTCGAATGACTTTAATCTGCCAGTAAACAGAAACCTGACAAATGACGAAATCGACAAATACATTCAACAAATGGACGAAACCGTAAAACGAACAATGGACAAAACAATTCCCAAAACAACAGTTACAGATCACACTAACATGTACAGAAACGCAACAATAAACGCACTCCACAAGAAAAAGAGCAGACTGCTATCGAAACTAAAACAATTACACAGACAGTTTACAGACAGACAAGACCAGGAGATAACATCATTGAAATCCCGATTAAAAAACCTCCAACAATTACTAAAAGCTAATTATAGATTAGCAACAAATTTGTATTGGAACAACAGAATTCGAGCTATAAAAACTAATAACCCGAATATGTTCCCACAAATAAATAAAATATTCAGGAGAAATAATCAAAACGAGATTCAGTGTCTCCAAATTCCACGTACTGAGGTAAACAAGCAGCTGCTAACCAACATTAGCATGGACACAGAGAACGCTATCTTCAATAGTGAGCTCCTCGTGATCGAAGATCGTTTGGAGAAGGCGAACGCTGTGGCAGCTGTCTTTCAGGAAATGTACAAGGTGAATGAAAGCATTCACCGAAATTATGACCTGGAGGACAGAATTCTACTGAATCAACTGCACCTCCGGAATGAAATTTCACTTTGGCAATCGGAGAATCCGGGTTTTACGGAATTCAGTGACGATAATCTGTCAATTGACATTAATGCCAATGGTGAGGCTAATAGCCTTTTAATCACAAGGGAAGGAATCCAGAGTATCTTCGACTCATTAAGAAGCAAAAAGTCAGTGGGAATAGACGGAGTACCTAACATCGTACTCAAGAACCTGCCCCCAAAGGCAATAGATATATACACGGTCCTATTTAACAACGCGTTTAATAATGCATATTATCCCGCGCGTTGGAAAACGGCTATCATTCAGCCCATCGCAAAAAAGGGCAAAGACTGCACAAACCCAATGAACATGCGTTCGATAAGTTTACTCCCAAGCATCAGTAAAGTATTTGAAAAAACCATTAACAAAGCTCTGGTAAAATGGGTAGACGACAACAGCATTATTCCAAATAACCAGTTTGGCTTTAAGGCGGGTCATGAAACTACACATGCCACAGCTAAACTGGTCTCCGACATACAATGGAATAAATGTAGGAACCAATGCACAGGTGCCTGTCTGATCGACTTGGAGAAAGCCTTTGATACCGTCTGGATCGAAGGGTTGTATTACAAACTGGTCAGACATGGCATAAATAAGCCTTTACTATATGTAATTTACGATATGTTAAAGGACAGGAGGTTCGTGGTCAAAAGTGGTAATGCGACCTCTAATAAAACGTATAATATCAAGAATGGCTTGCAACAGGGCGGGGTACTTTCTCCGATTCTTTTTAACATTTATATTAGCGACTTATTAGATGCACTTCCGCAGGCTATTGCGTACGCAGACGATCTCATAATTTACAGAACAGCTCCGAAAATTGAGATCATAAATAGTTTAATACAACGAGACTTCAACAACGTACAGCGCTATTGCGATGACTGGAAACTTAAGATCAACTTCCAGAAATGTGAAGCCATCCTATTCAGAACTCCATTATATAAAGCCACGAACGACACAAAGAAAAACTGGCGAAAGCTAGGTATCGTGGGACCGCATGGAGATAAACTGGAAACCAAGAGTTTAGTTAAATACCTTGGCATCTGGCTAGACCAATATCTGTATTTCAACAGACATGTAGAGGCTGCTTTGGTCAAAGCTAGAAAAACGTTTGCTATGACAAGGAGACTATTTCACAGTAGCCAACTTGACAGCAGGGTAAAAGCCATATGCTACATGACGCTAATCAGACCAATGCTCATATATGGTTGTCCAGTATGGTTTAACATAGGTCCAAATTTGATGGAAAAGATTCGGGTGTTCGAAAGGAAGTGTCTCAGAAGTTGTCTCAGATTATATCGGACACCGGAATCGGACTATAAAAAGTATTATTCAAATGAGACTTTATATAATGAAGCGTACATAAATAGGGTGGATAATTTTATGATTAAATTAATCAGAGGACATATTGCGAGAGCAATAAGCTCGTCCAATGACCTAATTTTCGGGGCCTATTACCCAAACACTCTGTACTATGAGAGCGTGCGTCGCAACGGTTTTGTTCCACCAGAGGCGTTCCTTGACTTGGATATGAAAGGGCTTATACAGGATAGATCCGGAATTCCGCTGATCTATCATGTAAGTAGATCATCCGTAGACGGGCGATTGTGCTACGACCGGGAAGTAACGCGCACCGAAGAAGAGCTCCTGCGCTTCAGTAGGGATATCTCCCACAGAGACCGGGACGATAGTATTAGACAGCGTCAACAGTTCTCGTGGTTGAATGGCATATAAAGACCTGGATACCAAAGTCGGTATAGAATCACACTATCATCAGCTAGCTTACATAGACTTAGCTTTTCTAGAATTAGGGTAGTATAAGATTTAAGTGAAGTTAAGTTAAGTACGTTTACATAAAATTAAAAATTAAAAAAAGAAAATAGGTAAGGTTAAGTAAGTTAAATTTTAAGGAAAAAAAAAAATTACAAAGTTTTTCAAATTTTTCTTTGTCTTTCAAATAATTATAAGTACTGCCACAAAATTCTGTCGCCGAAAGGCAAATTATACAAATGTTAAGCAATGTTTAGCTTAGAGCGTCTGCGAAGGACCAGTAAGTTATTATATAAAATAATTAAGCTAGAATTTAACCATTTTTTGTCTAGCCTTTAATTTAGAAACTAAGAATATAAAAAGAAAATAAAAAATGTTTTAAAAATGGAAATGAAATGTAGAGGACGACGCACTAATCGCACATGAAACGATGGCGAAAATATTGTTCACAAAAATCCCAACACCGAGGAAAGTAAAGATCAAAACTCACTATATTGTTTCGGTGTAATTATTTTTTTATTTCGTATTTGATGTTGACATGGTGACACTGACTTTACAATTAGGTATTACCAATAGTATGATGAGGCCGACATTCTTTTCAAATGAATTTGTTTAAGTACAATACTAAGGCAGCGATCGCTCTGTGACACAGTAAGTTCAAAAATACTTTCCGACGGTTCTCTGTAAACGTGTTATCGATTTCTTAAACTGGTAAATATCACTTACATGTATTACAATACACTAGGTCTTTTATTGTCTCAACTAATACGCTTTCTGATTATTGCATTCATCAAAAAAAAAAAACGTTTAAAAGAATCAGCTTAAAAGGTTTATTTGCAGTGCGAAATTTGTAATTCCAAAGGTTATTTAATTCTATCAGATAGCAACGAACCGATGTAAAATGTATCCAACGAGACGATGTATTGTGTTAGACTTTTCTAATAGAATCGCGTACGTTAGCTCTCGACTCCTGACTCGCTCGGACCGCACACTCTCTGGATCTGACTGGTGTCCATTCGTCTACACACGAAAGAACCGGTCACGAAAGCCTCAATAGGGGAGGAGCTACACGATCAACTCGAGGCAGTAAATCGTGATTGGTTTGAAAACATGTGCTACATACGATCATCAACGGACGAACAAAGATAGATGCAAGTGTCGTTATTGCATCTCATCATAATGATCATTAGCTGGTAAAAAGGTCTCTGTGATCTAAAATCAACAGAAACGCAAATTCCCATGATCAACGACGGGGACGCGGATTGTTTGGGTTCGCCTGCAACGGACCGATCTGGTGTGAAAATACACCGAAGATCCGCTAGGTATCGAGACACCATAAATCAACATTTAGTTGATTGACATGAATGCTCGTTGGAGAAAGGAACTAAAGAAAAACCTGCAGCTGGGTAAACATAGGTCCGAAACGTTTCTATCTTACGATAGAGGGTATATTGTATATACCGAAATGGGATCTAAATGGGCAAGCGCTAAAATGCGGCTTGGTTTGTGCAGGCAAATGCAAATGCTTTAGGATTGCTTATGCAGCCAATTCGAGATAATTGGATGCAGCTGTATAGGCATCGATTTGCCTGACGTGATAGTGTGATCGCATGGGAAAAACAAACACAGGGAGATTTTAAAGAGCATAATTGACATGAATGTCGATAAGGGGACTGTGAGAGTTTTCCTAGTGGTTGGGAATGGTCATGGGTGCCGCTCAGGGGACACAAATATATTTTTAGGAAAAAAAAATGCTTCTCAGCCAAATTCGGATGAAGGTTTTGTTGCCACGGCAAGGTAGTAATCTTTGCCGTGGGTTTATGTTTTCAGGTGGGGAATGGTCTCATGCGGGCAAGTTGATTGCAGGTATTGGTAGTGGGATATGGGGCCAAAGTGTTGCGTGGTTTTTCGGGCCCTGAAAAACCCCACAGGTCCACCAAAAGAAACCAAATGAAACACTATAGTTGGTTTGTATTCAAGATTCATTATTTTCAACACTTCCATTTTCGTCTTAATTAGCAACTTGTCCATGAGATTTGTTTTCTTCTTAAGTAGCAAACTGTCGATGGGATTTGTAAATTATCCAGATAGACGGTTTTTATTGAACAGTAACAACATTTATTTTTACGTTAAATTTATACACTTACTGATTAGAGTCGTTAAAATCTTCAGTAGTCACTTGGGATCAACATAACATAACATTTATCAATAAGTCAATTGAACGAAAACTATGTGAGCATCCTGCTCTTCGATCAAACGTTTTTTAATTCGCTCGACACTAAAACGAAACTTGAGTCACACAGGCAATCCATTTTGAAATGTTTAATTTATTGCTCCAAACGAATGAAGTCGGCGACTTTCCCGCTGTACATTAAAAACTGATATTGCCCTGTTGACACTTGACGGTGGTGATCGCCGGTGCTGGTTGAATTTCGACTCCTTGTAAATGACTCGAGCGGAGTCAGTCGTCCGCTAAGGATGGGTTTATTCTGGAACGTGTAGTTTCTCTGCGTGGTGACCAATCAGAGAGGATCTCTCCGAGTTGATCACGGCGAGGATGCGTGGGTCATTCATGTTGCCAGGTAACAGGCAAACGAGAAAAAGAGAAAAGGGGTATAAATACAAGGATATCACGGTGGCGTTCATGCGGCTGCGCAAATTGTCCGCCCGCCATTAGGGCTACTTGTGCTATAAGCAAATGGGATACTTGCACCACAATGCTTGTGCACGGCATCGATGAGCGTGGAAAGATTTGAATTCCCCGTGTGAATATTTACATGCAGGGGAATTTGATTCTCGGCGGCAAGACGCGCGATGCTTGGACTGGTTTTGTCGGTTGGTTAAAAGCTGGGGTGACTGTAAATAAGTCAGGGCAATGTGCGGCGCACGTGTGTGGCAGGGTAGGCTGGCTAACAAGGGGCGCCGATCGGTTTCCCGATGTATGTTGCATGTTGGGAATTCTTTTCAGGGAATTATGGTGATGCAATAAATGCATGGACCATGTTTTGATTTCAGGGAACTTTGTGTGATCTATACGGTGCATGGAATGATGAAATCGTTTCGGGGATGTTTTGGAGATGCATTGAATACATAATATGGGGCCCTTGGGAAGGGGAATGCTTGCTGGTGGTGCAGGTTAACAAGAGGGGTTGGGGTTGACGTTGTGTGTGATTCTTGTGATTAGAATTGTGGGTTGGTTCTCAGCGCGATATTAGAGAACCCCCACAGTTTCATCAGCGTATAGGTACAAACTGAACTTTTTAATGACCTTTTCGATGTCATAAGTGGCAAGTATAGATAGAAGAGGACCTAGATGGCTACCTTGAGGGACCTCAGAGGCGACAGGGAAGGGGTTGGATATCGTGGATCTGAACGTATCTCCTTTATCTGAACCGTCTATCCTTCAGATAGAAAGAAATTCATTTCAGCAATCCAGGTTCGAAGCCGAGAGTGGGTAATTTGAAGAGGATTAAATTATGGGAGATTGCGTCGAATGCTTTACTGAGGTCGATACAGACCACATCGACCTCGTTACCGTGCTCTAGTTCTGAGGGTGTAAACGAAGTGAACTCAACAAGGTTGGTTGTAGTTGACCGCCATTGAGAAAACCATCTTGCCTTGGTGAAATAAAAGATTTGCAATGAAAACTAAGAGATTCGTATAGAATGCTTTCGAGAATCATGGGTAAGTGGGACAGTTGGCAATGGGGCGACAGTTTGGCAATGGGGCGCCACCTACTGAAAGATCTCGGGGCTTTTCCTTCCCATGTGATTATATACTACCTTACTAATATCGTCGAAAATGATAATAATTAATGCAAGTGACGATGAGAATCCTTGAGGGATTGCATTGTGTAGCGGGAACGTAGTGGAATATAAATGGTTGTTTTACATTGAAATTTTCTATTGCTATTGAAAAATTGCGGGGCATTTCAGTCAATGTAATGCATCCAAACGTAATAGATGGGGCTGGGAGACTGGCTGAAACATTTGATATTACCCGTAATTTGACGCAACTAGTAGAGGAGGGCGGGATAAATAGAGTGATTCAGCGAACAGCTTGAATCTGTTTCTGGCATATTACCCACGCAATAATTTTCGCATAGGAAATTGGTAACATAAAAGTTGGTGCATAATTCAACACTACGCCCATTCCGTGAAAAAAGTAACACCCTACATACGGATGCAGTAGAATATTTACAAGCAAGGTGCATTTTATTAGAGAACACAATATCCTTGAGCCAAGAATAATAAATCGTGTGGTGTTGAATGGCACTCGGGTGATTTCATTGTTTATGTTGTTCTCAAAACCGCACTAGAATGGTTTATGTACTTTTGCTTTACCTTCGCACGATTATCCTACTTGATGGCAATAAGCGATTGCTCGTGAAATATTTGATGTTTTCCTAGCTGCACAAGGCTTTATCTACAGTGCTATTCATTCAAGTACCGCCACAACAATGATTCAAACTTTCTGCGAGAAATCCTTAATCGTTTGTTCCTTTAGCTAATTGCAAGTAGTTTAATCCATTTGAAGCCTCTGGTCATTTAAAGTAGTCCGCATTAAGCTTAAATCTGTTTGTTAGTTCTCTTCACACTAAAAGAACAAAACAGTCCCGTTTACCAGGAGTTGCATTTCATAAATACCAATCGACAAAGGTAACAGTGACATAAAATCTAATTAGGAACTTACGTAGCCCGCTTCCTTACAGCCACCATGTTTGGCGGGACTGATCGCAAAGAGGGCCCTTTGTGTATAATGTACTGAACCCTTTCCTCCTCACGTGTCTTTCCGGACCCATTCGCAATTGTTTACACACAGGGCGTAGTGTGTTTAGGGGTTTTTTACTTTATGTTTTTGCATAATGCTCGACATTTACATTGCTACGTTGAAAACTTCAATGAAAGTTTTTGTCAAGGTAAAGAGCTCAAGAAATGTGCCGGTTTTGCAAGGGAATGTTGGACCCGGTTATTCCCTCAACAACTTAACATTATTAACGGTATTATCTTATTAACGATAAAATTCATTTCACTTGGATAGAATGACTAATTATACCCGCAGGAGTTGGTTAAGCCGAGGAAGTGCACCATGGCGCTTTCCTGTGCTTCACCTTGGCAATGTACGCTTGTTAAAGAAACTGTTCGAGACACTATATATGCACACACAGAATGCAAACACACGTAGTTAAATAAAATACACTGCTTTATTTTCGAAAATAACAAAGTCACTGGACTAACACACAATTAATTTAGTAAACATTACTTTTAATTTTATTTTAAGCTCTGCGGCTTGTTAAATTTAAATTTCACACACGGCACACGACTTTCTTGACGGCACACGTCTAGGTTGACGGGGTACTTCCACTTCGTTTTATTTTTCTATCGAATTTTCACGCGCGGCGGCTTTACCTTTGACTTACGTCCAGGACAACGATTGGTATTCGACTTTATTTGTGAATATCAAATATACAACGCGACGGGTTTTATATTTGAAGTCCGTTGTGGACGATGGTTTGACTTAGACTCTTTATTTATGAATCCAAACCGGACGACGTTCATACATCGACACCCTTATCTCTTTTTCGGTCGTGTAGACCGAAATATCCATTCATCCATTGTTTACTCACAATAGATCCTTTTTGATACCCATGAGGTATGCTTTGCAGTACATTTCTTGAGAATAATAAACATTGAAAATGTTTATGATCTGCGAGATCTGATTGTGTGGATGCGTGTATACAATTTAGAATCTTGTATTTACACAAGTGTTCATTTATGGTCAACGATGGCAAAGATATTTTGTATACTTTATTGCTTCGTTACCATAGAATTATTCTCTGTTTTGAGCAGCACATTATTTTCTTTGTGCCGTCATGAATTTCTCCCAGATGTGGTATCTGGATTCCATGATTTGCCCGTATATGCATTTTGTAGCTAATGCACTTTTACAGGTACTCATTGGGTTGGATATGTTGATTTGGATTAATCAACATATGGGGCTTCACATGAAGGTGAATCCTGTTAATGGTGGGGGGTGGGCCCCCAAAAAGGGTGAGTATTAGGGGAGGGTAGGCGTTGCGTGTAACAATCCTCCCCCCTTTAGAAAATGAGTATTATTCTTAGAAGAGGAATAATACTCTCGAACGGTTTTTAAAGTGGGTACCGGGGCGTGAACCCCTGCGTGAATAAATGTCAGTGTCAGCGTGCGCGTTTACAAAAATTGTTTAAAGAAAAATAAAATTTTTTTTTTTTTTTGTGTCCCATATTCTGTCATTACAATTGTTGGGATCATTGTATTTTGTTTACAAGATTTATGTTTTTGTTTTTATTTATATATATACTTTTTGAGCATGTAATGCTAACTTTGTTCGCTAGTTTACATAAGAGTATATTTTTTTCCATTTATTTTTGGACGTTAGTTTACATTAATCTGGTTTGTTTTATTGTAGCTGGGTTGTACAATTATTGTTAAAGTGTATTAAGTGACAAATAAAAGTAAAGTTTAAAGTAAATACATTTCAAAGTAGTATGCAAAGGATCAAATAAATGTTCTTAATTTAGTTCGTAATAAAGAGTTATTTTTCTAATATGTATTTAAGGCACTAATATATATATATTCTTTTTTTTTAAACTTAATTGAAGTAAAGGTATATCTATATTTATTTATTTTAAAAGAGAAATCTTGCAATAGTAATGTATGGGTAATGTGAAGTATATTCTTGGAAACTTCATAATTTCGGTTTTTTTTTGTATTTTTCCTTGTTAGGAGGACCATTAATTATAGGTTAAGTATAACTTTTTGTATAAAATCTGTCTATATATAATTTTTACTTAATTTTTTTTTTTTTTTTTTTTTTTTTTTTTTGTGACTACTAACTAAAAGGAGAGCATATATTTACAATAATAGTACTTATAATTCTAAGAATAATACAGGAATATTAGTGATTATAATAAAACTTGCAATGATTCTTTTATTTTTATTATAAATTTAAACAGAATATTCCATTGCAATTATGAAATAAACAGATTGAAGGTAAACACATAAAGTTATTTTGTATAAAATGTTGGTAAGATTAAGTTTCATTTAATTATATATATAGATTTTTTTTTTTTTTCAATTTACATGTAGTTGTAGAAAAGATTATATTATTGTTTACATGTTTAAAACTTTGGTTTGAGTTTTTTTTTGTTTTTAATTTATTGATAATAATGATTGCTTAATTTTATGAGGTAAAATATATAATTCTATTATAAGCATTTGTATTACAAGTTCTTTGTTTTACAATTTTCAACTTTTTACTCCTTTCAATTTTGTTCATATTTGTTTACTTTACAGATCTTATTTTATCTACAATATTTACGACACATACAATTCATTTGTGTTCTGCCAGGGAGTTATCTATGATTTCTGAGAAAGGTTTTTGTCCTGGGAAGCAAATAGATAATGTATGTGGATAAGGAAAGGGAATGGGAATATTGGTAGTTCGTTCATCAGGTGTAGTTTGGTTTATTCATAAAATGGCTTCAGACGATTGTTGTGTATTACAACATTTCTGTTGCCTACCTTGATAGTGGTATTAACGGCTCCTGTAATTGATGTAACCACATAAGGGCCTTTCCATATGGGTGTTAATTTCCCCTTCCTGTTTTCGTTTCGTACCAAAACTTTATCGCCCACGTGAAACGTGAAAGGGCGTGTTACACGGTCGTGGTACTGTTTTGACCGCTGTTTGCTAGCCAATAAGTTTCGCCTAGCTATTTCATACATTTTTTGTAATTTGTATTTTAATAGCTTGTGATAACTCTCGTGGTTATACACTGGTTCCGGTGCTCGTTTTAAGTTTGAGGGTACTTCCGGAGTGAAACCATAGAGACAATCCATAGGCGTGAGTTTTGTACCTTCGTGTACACTGCTGTTGTACACGAATGTCGCCGTCCTCAGGTACTGATCCCAAGATTGAGGGTTTTCATCCACAATGCTGCGTAGGTATTCTACGATTGGTCGATGGGCTCTTTCGAGAGCTCCATTCGATTGTGGATGGTATGCTGAGGTTTGCAGTTTTTTAATATGGAGCAGCTTACACACGCTTTTAAATAAGCCGCTGAGAAAGTTGGATCCCTGATCGGTGACTAGACACTTCGGAACACCATACCGAGCAATGATTTGATCGAAAAAGACTTGCGCCACCGATTCTGCCTCTACATTTGGTAGAGCATAGCAATCCATATACCTAGACAAATTGTCCTGAAAAGTTAAAATGTATTGGTTGCCAGTAGGAGTTTGTTCGATAGGACCCACGATGTCTAAGTAGACTTTATCAAAGGGCCTCTCAGCAATGTCAGTCACTACCATTGGCATACGCAGGGCTGGTGAGGATTTCATGGTTTGACATGTTTTGCATACTTTTATGTAGTGCTTAATGTCACGCAACATGTTCCTCCACCAGTAGTTCCTACGAATTTTTTTATATGTTTTAGCCACTCCCTGGTGTCCACCCATGGGAAGGTCATGGTAGTCTTTGAGTATTATTTGGATTTCTTCGGGGTTTGTAATTTCCATCACCCCTATCTCATATGTGCGACTCACCGTTGCATTCTCAGGAGGATCAGTGTCTTCTGGAAGTCCTTGGGTAAGTTTGTCATTTGTATTCGCTGCCTGTTTTTTGGTTTGAGCACGAGTTACAGCATTACATTGCTGAGGGGGTTGTTTTCTAATAGGCATTTTCTTTGGGTGTATGCCTGAAGGTTGTTCCGTTGATATAGGTTGATCAAGGGAATTTTGGGGGATGCGGCTAAGGGCGTCCGCATTTGTGTTGTACTTTCCGGGTTTGTACTCAATCTGGTAGTCAAACTCTGCTAATTTTTGTTGAAATTTTGTTAGACGGGATGAGGGATCCTTTAATTTCAACATTCCTCTAAGAGGTCTGTGGTCTGTGTAGACCGTAAATTTTCGTCCTTGCAAGTAACAACGAAAGTTTTTGGTAGCCCAAACGATCGCTAACAACTCTTTTTCGATTGTGGAGTAATTTCTTTCGGCCTTGTTTAAGGTCCGACTAGCGTAGGCAATAGGTTGATCCTTGCCCACTTCGCCTTGTGAGAGCACTGCTCCTAGTGCTTCATTGCTAGCGTCCGTGGTCAGGTTAAAAGGCCGTGTAAAATCAGGGTAGATAAGAAGAGGTGGTGAAGTTAACAGCTCTTTTATTTTTTCAAATGCTTGCTGGCATTTATCTGACCATGTGAATTTTACCTCTTTTCTTAAAAGGTTAGTTATGGGACGTACTATCTTGGAAAAATCCGGAATGAATTTTCGATAGTAGTTGGCAAGACCTAAAAAGGATTGAACGTTTTTAACTGTTCTTGGAGTTGGAAAAGTCTTTACGCTGGCAGTTGTAGCGGGATTTGGCAGCGCTCCTTTTTCCGAACAGACATGTCCAAGGTAAACCACTTCTTTTTGTAGAAACCTACATTTCTCCGGTTGCAGTTTTAGATTATGTTCTCTTAGTTTGTCGAAGACTTTTTGAAGTTTGCCATTATGGTTTGCCAAATTTTTGCCATATATGACAATATCGTCTAGGTATACAAAACATTGGAGACCTTGCAGTCCGGTTAGGACATGGTTCATGAGTCTTTGGAACGTAGCCGGTGCTCCTTTTAATCCGAACGGCATACGTGTAAACTCATAGTGTCCATAATTGGTGCTGAAAGCTGTTTTTTGTTGGTCTTTGGGGTCTACCAATACTTGATGGTACCCGCTAGCCAGATCGAGCGTAGAGAAATAACGCGAATGACCGAGCTGGTCAAGTATATCCTCTATTCGAGGCAACGGGTATGCGTCTCCGATGGTTTTTTCATTTAGCTTCCTGAAATCAACTACGACTCTCCATCGGGTTTCTCCGTCGGGGCCCGCTTTCTTTGGAACTACCAGAAGTGGTGAGTTCCATGGACTTTTGCTAGGTTGAATAATATTATTCTCTAGCATTTCCCGCACTTGCTCGTTTATTATCTGTTTTTTATTTTCGGGTAGTCTGTACATCCTTTGGTTTATTGGTGCTTGGTCCTGTACCAAAGGGATTTCATGCATTATTGCATTGGTGTACGTCAGGTAATCGCCTTTCAGATGAAATATGTCGTGATATTCCTGGCATAAACTCACAATGGATTGGTGCTCCTCAGAACTTAGATTTTTCCCTAAATTAAGTTCCTCATATAGTTTCTCCAACCGTGTATCAATTGTGGTTTCACCTGACGATTCATTTTCCGAGTACAAGTATTTTATGTGTTGGAGGGTTGCCACCTCCGAAGGGGTTAACTCGGTTTTATCTGCTGACGTACATACTCGCATCCGGAGGCTTTCGTTATCTCGGATATCCAGGGGAATTAATGAGTATTCCCTGGTGGGCAGTAACTCTACTTTTATCCGGTGAATTAATTTGGCAGTGTCTGTTATATTGAGTGCTGCAATCTTTGGCCTCGAAGCATTGTTTAATATGCAATTCGATAGGTATATTCCTGATTGCATTTCTTTGGGCAAACAGATCACTTCCTCTCGGATTTCTATTGGTAACACAATTACCTTTTGTGAACGTCCTGGTATTTCAACCGGTTCACTCAGAATAACTTCCACTGTTTCAGAGTTTGGAGCTGCTGGATCTGTAGTCCTATTTTCTCTGATTATTTCTATAGAAGTGTGAGGCTCTGCTTGTGGGATCGGGGATATTGGGAGCGATGCAGTTTTGCAGCCAGCACTTTTCTTAGAAAAGGCTTTGGAAGAGCTACCAACTATGGGTTGTACCTTTTTGGGTCCCATTTCGTCAATAGTCCTTTTCTCATCGGCTACCCGTGTTCGTCCTGTTTTTCCTCGATTCCTTGCCAAGGGGATGGTAAAGTGTTCGGAGTTGGTACCCATGCGAGGGAATTCTAAACACTGTCCCGGTCCATCCACTTTGCAATTCCTGGACAGAAAATCGTTGCCCAAGAAACCATCTTCTTTGAGCCCAGGCAGAGAGTGTACCACTTGGAATGAGCATGGCACGCTCTGTGCCAACTCGAAGTGCCCCAAACAGCTGCCTCTAGTTTTTCCTGAACCAAAGGGCGTCTGCAGGGTACATGAGTCTTGGCTATCTATTTGGCAATTTGAGTGAAGCGCGTTTTGTTTGATTATACTGATCTCGGCGCCAGTATCTACTACTAGTTTTATTTCTTTGCGTCGACCTATATCCAAAGGAAGTTGGACTATGGGGACACGGGTTAGTGGCGCCTGAGAACAGTTAGTGTTATGTGATTTTAATTCGGTCGGGTTGGGGTATTTGAACCCGACCGTACTGAGTTTCCCGAACTATTCTCCCATCTTTGTTTTTGTCGGCATTCTGCCACCGTGTGATTTCGCCTATTGCAAAATTCACAGGGCTTTCTCCAGCTTTGGGAGGGCGGGTTGGTATTTGAGCGCGTATTGCTGGGCTCGGGTGGGTGGGAGTTTTGCGTTGCCCTTGTTCGACGGCGTCGTCGTTGAGACCGATTCCTTGGAGTGTCTCGGTTAGAATTCTGATGCCTTACCTGTTCTTCTTCCTCCGACACCAAGTCCGGATCCACGTTGACAGTCAATGTGACTGTGCGCTTTTGTGGATTTGACCGACGTTGATTATTTTTCGGATTTGATTCCCGAATATTGTTGGAGGCGGAAGTCGAATGGCCTGCCTGTTCCCAATTTAATTTGTGGCGGCATTCTGTCCACTTATGGCCTCGTCTGCCACAGAATTCACAGCTGTGTCCTACGCTGTAAACTTTGTAGTTTTGCGTGGGGCGCGCCTGAGCGGAAGTTGATGGTTGAGGGACCTGTGGTGATTGTACCTGGGGTGCTCTTAGATTTGATTGTGGGCGACCGCTTTTTGGGGGCCCATAGTTCCTATATGTTGGTTGGGTTGCGGGTACACGACATTCCCTAATATCATGTCCATATTGCCGACAACCCATGCAGAAAGGCGTATTTCTGCGTTTTAGACACTCCTCATAAACGTGTCCCTTTTTCTTGCAGAAACTGCAAGTTATGCGTGCATCCTGTGGAAAGGGAGAGCGGGTGCCGCTGAACTGAGCTGGTATTGCCTGACTTTCCCCAGGGTATGCAGCTGGAGCCGATAAGTTTTGTGTAACCGCCTGTGGGTTTATCGAATTCCATCCAGTGGCAAGTGGAGAATCGACTGGTGTTCGATTTACTGCCACCTGTGGGTATGAAACAGAGGCAGAAGGAGCGTTGACCGGTATACTGTTTGATATTGGATATTGAACAAGGGCAGAAGGAGCGTTGATTGGTACACTGTTTGACACCGCCTGTGGATATGTAGCTTGTCGCACAGGCGCAGGCTGAACGTAAGATCCTATGTAGTTTGCCTGTGGCTGTGGAGCAAATTGCACAGGGGCGTGGGGAGAACTTAAATAATGAATATTATTTGTCTCCTGAGGATATGCGCTATATTGTACATGAGGATAGTGATCGAGTCGTGGGTAGTTTAATTGGGTCATATTTTCAGATTGGTTGGGGACTGGGGGTCTACTTTGGGTGGAGTTATACAACCGTATCATTTCCTGTTGTGACTTCTCCATCTGGATTAATTTCTGGGCCAAACCGTCAAATGTGTCATCACCGACCAACACCATGAATTGCCTCAGAAAAGGATCTGCAGTACCACCTTTCAGAGCGGATTTCGCTGCTAAGTCTACCTGCAGCTTGAACGCAGCGCCGTTCACCAGGCCGTACGTTTTGTTTGCTGCATTTTGGCACTGCGCCATGGTTTTCACCAATCTTGAGACGAAACCATTCATCTCTTCTCCAGGAGCCTGTCGTGTTGCTCGTAGCTGGTTCAGCAAGTCCTCGAACGACTCTTGTGGCTGTTGTGAGCTCTGGAAGAGTGTCTCCAATTCTTCAATAGACTCTACTGACTTAGCGGTGACCAACTCATAGGCATCGCCAACCAGTCGCGTGGGTAGTAGTTGGAGAAACACCCGTTGTTCCTCAGCTGGCAAACAACTTATTGCCCTCCTGCAGCTACTTACGAACGCCTTAAGTTCGCTTGCTGCATTTGGAGCCTTAACACCTGAAAAAATTGGCACCGCCCTTGCCAGCAAATCCAAAATACCTCCCAGATTCACCGAACTACCAGGAAACGAGGGGGGAACGGGAGTGGACGCGGTAAGTGGGATTTCAAAATTAGGTTGTTGGGTCAGGGTTTGGGTAAGACTTGTCCCAGGCAGAACATCTATTTTTGTTATGTTTAATTTGTTCGGTATGTCCATTTTATTATTTTTGTTAATAATTGTTTTAATCTCTCTACTATTAATTTTTTTTAATAATACTTTTAAATTACTCACCACCGATGCTGCAGTTCCTGCCGCTGCAGTTTTCTTTATTCTTCGGGAACGGCGAAGGGGCACGAATTCGCGTTGGCTTCCAGGCATTCAAGACTTGCTTGGCTTCTTCTAGTGTCCTTGGTGTGCTGGGGTGCTGGGGTGCTGTTATTGTTGTCCTGTAATGCTGGTTGCGATTTTGTTCCCTCGTTGTTATGTCTTTTCTGATGTCGCTGAAGTGATCCAGTGGTAGTTATTGGTGCAGTAGTCAACACTTTATATATTTATTATAATTTTTTATGTTTGTGGCAGTGTGTGATTACTTAGTGTGCTGTCTTTTCTATAATTCATATTAATTATTAAAACATTTTTGTTTTTAACTGTTTTGAACGTCTAAATTGTACTATTTTTTGTGTGCTTTAGTCACCTTTTGTAGTTTTAGTTTAGTGTTTTTGTTTTGTGTGTCTTTATTTTTTGTGTGGTTATTTAATGTTTTTTTTCACTTTTTTTTCACTTCACTATTGTTTATTTTGTGTTTTTTTGTTTTTTTTTTTTTTTTGAAACACGTTTTGTTTTTGTTTGGGAGCTCTGTAAGCTCTTTCAAAGTCAAGGCTTTTCAAGCTCTTACGAGTTTTAAACTCAGGCTTCCTTGGACTTTTCGGCTGCGCCACTTGTTAAAGAAACTGTTCGAGACACTATATATGCACACACAGAATGCAAACACACGTAGTTAAATAAAATACACTGCTTTATTTTCGAAAATAACAAAGTCACTGGACTAACACACAATTAATTTAGTAAACATTACTTTTAATTTTATTTTAAGCTCTGCGGCTTGTTAAATTTAAATTTCACACACGGCACACGACTTTCTTGACGGCACACGTCTAGGTTGACGGGGTACTTCCACTTCGTTTTATTTTTCTATCGAATTTTCACGCGCGGCGGCTTTACCTTTGACTTACGTCCAGGACAACGATTGGTATTCGACTTTATTTGTGAATATCAAATATACAACGCGACGGGTTTTATATTTGAAGTCCGTTGTGGACGATGGTTTGACTTAGACTCTTTATTTATGAATCCAAACCGGACGACGTTCATACATCGACACCCTTATCTCTTTTTCGGTCGTGTAGACCGAAATATCCATTCATCCATTGTTTACTCACAATAGATCCTTTTTGATACCCATGAGGTATGCTTTGCAGTACATTTCTTGAGAATAATAAACATTGAAAATGTTTATGATCTGCGAGATCTGATTGTGTGGATGCGTGTATACAATTTAGAATCTTGTATTTACACAAGTGTTCATTTATGGTCAACGATGGCAAAGATATTTTGTATACTTTATTGCTTCGTTACCATAGAATTATTCTCTGTTTTGAGCAGCACATTATTTTCTTTGTGCCGTCATGAATTTCTCCCAGATGTGGTATCTGGATTCCATGATTTGCCCGTATATGCATTTTGTAGCTAATGCACTTTTACAGGTACTCATTGGGTTGGATATGTTGATTTGGATTAATCAACATATGGGGCTTCACATGAAGGTGAATCCTGTTAATGGTGGGGGGTGGGCCCCCAAAAAGGGTGAGTATTAGGGGAGGGTAGGCGTTGCGTGTAACACGCTTCACCGTTCATCTCCCATTCTGACTTTCGTGACAAGGGAAATTCTGTTAAAAAGGGAGTGAAAGAAATCAGTCCTTTTCTGTATTGTCGGAATCATTATCCATTATGTGGAAGGATGACGGGACATTGTGCCTGGTCTCTTAATGAAGGGAATAACTCGTGCAGCAGGACGGTTTGGCTCTGGGATAGGTCTTGAAAATTGTCGTCCTTGTCGCTGTTTATGTATTACAATTCCCAAGGTCTTAGTGGTTAAATGAATACGCTACTTCAGGTCTAATAAATAAAAGATAATTCATGTCCTGTTGATGAGTATACTAGTACTTAGCCGTTCTGTGATAATATTTTAATAATAATGTAAGGCGTGCGATAAGGCATCGAACATTGTTGCATTTCACATACCAACTGACACATCATCTTAACAACATCTAGATGTGTATCCTTGTTCCTTGAGCGGAGAAGAAATGTATGATAAGAAATAGCTGTGTACACCCGAGGACAACAGTATAAAGATGCCAGTCCTTGGTAATTGAATAACAAATATTACACATAGTAGAAATCAGTATACATCCATATTCCAGCACCCGATGAACGGGATAATAAAAGAAAGTAAGGCTGCATTGTTAAATTAATTTGCGGCAATCGCAGCAGATAAATCCGGTGAAATTAATGCTAGTGAAGCTACACGATGGCCGTTGGGTGTGGTACGATGGCAGAACTCCGCTTAAGTTAATGGAATCCATAATGGACTTGTATTTACCGGGAGCGATGGGCCAATTTAATGATGTGTTTCTGGGGCCTACACAGTCAAGGGAGCTTGGCCTATTAATGTATGTCCATTAGCTTGTAAATGCTAATCGTCTTATAGGAAAGAATAAAGAAGAAGTTAACGGTCGAGAGGAAAATAAAAAGCATTTAGTTTAGTGATGTAACAGTGGTCGATAAGCTCCAGTTAAATTGTCTTATATCAGTCGACATTAAATGAATTAAGCGATTTGAGATGTATAAGATGAATGGTTAGTTACGTTGATTACATTTGACCTCCAATAGTGCTTTCACATCGAGAGGTATTCAGCCGATCTAATGGCGTTCCTTGTCAGTACATGGATGGTTGGGTACGTTGGCTACGTTGGCAAGGCAGTCATGTTGGTTACGTAGGATTGCCTTGGTTATGTTAGTTGCATTGGTTACGTTGGCTACCTTGGTTAAGTTGCTTACATTGGTTATGTTGGTTACATTGGTTATGTTGCTGACACCGGTTACATTGGTTGGTTACATTATTTGCCTTGGATTACATTAGTTACGCCGGCTACATTTGCTACGATGGTTAGGTTGGTTACGTTTACCAAGTTTACCCGGTAATAAGCAGTAAATGGCACTGAGCCAGAGATTTATATTTTAGACGAAAGTTTTATAACAAAAAGCAAACGTTTGCTAAAAAACGTTGAGATCGATTCGTTAATTAAATTCGTGATCATTATCTGTTGCTGAAATGCTTGGTTACATAAATGTACTGGAACAGGTATGCTTATCTTAAGCATAGACGTCGCCTCATTTTGGTGCTTCGAATCGAACTTTAGAAAGAAAAGGATCCCTGTTAGCAGATAACATAAACATCGTTTTCCCACCCTAGGATAGATTGCTGTGTTCCATAGTATGAGCCAAAAACTTCACCTATTGGCCCGTGCTTGGAAGAAGATAAAACGTGTATCGCAACTCCCACTTCCGAGTTATAGGAAGCAACACGAAAAATCGATGCTGGGTCAGTCCGATCATCGAGGTGAAAAACAGAATCTGAAGCAACACTGATGCTCATCAAATAATAATTAGAATTTGTCGATGAGGGGGTAAGATTTTTTGATCAAGAAGTTAACCTGATGAAACCGGGCTCGAAATCGGAAGACATAGCCAGATTAAACCGCGGCTAGACTAATCGAAGTTGACCAACGAAATGCGGCATCACAAGGAAGAAAAAAAGAACGGCATCCACAAGATGATTCAAGCAATGGCGAGATTGTCTCAAACAACATCGGAGGCACTTATGTTGATCAAGTAGGCGGACATTCAAGAGATAATTTGAAGATATGGATCCCGTCTTAGTAACGAAAGGAGTAATTAAACAAGTCCGTCGTGTTGGTGTTTAAATTAAATTCGGAAAAATCAGATTAATGTTAAAGGATAAATCTAAGTGAAAGAAACCTCGTAACGAATAAAGAATTAACATTAACCAAATCAGTCGATTGCTTGAATTAAGCCAATAGATGGGGTAGTCGCCCCTTTAATGTGACAAGAATGGGCAACGATAGCGTAGAATTTTTGACGGTAGACCAACGGGAAAGAGACCGACAGGGCGGCCCCGATCGAGATGGGAGGACAATGTTAGGTTTGACCTTGAGGTAATTGGATCGGATGGTCAACCGTGGAAGGAGAGTGCACCAGAAACGATAAAGAAGATGACCATAAAACACTGTGAATAATGCGGTATGGATCACCTACGTAACATTATTGTCATAACTTTTTTTTTTAGTAGAAGACAACCTATGTGGTGACTTCACCTAGGTCGGGGTATTTTGGGCAACATACTCGACCAGGTATGTAAAGAAGATTGAATACACAGTGACCGAGTGCGGACGTGTTTTCACTTCGGCGATTGAGTGAAATTAAAAAGTTGCTTTGGTGAGTTGCGAGTGTTTAAAACGTATAGACTATTTACAAATAAATGTCAGCCATAAAAACAATTAAAACAAAATTAATATGTAAAGAATGAAATAAAAGAAAACGAAGACACGAAAAGGAAAAACAGTAACTTTTTTTTCAATGAAAAGTGAAACAAAACGCATCGGTGCATCGATCAAAAATTAAAAAAAAATAAAACTAAAAAGATCGACCAAAATAAAAAAATACAAGACATTCCAAACAAAGAAACAAAAGAAAACATATAATAAACGTAAAAATAGTGCAGTGAGTGCGAAACATAAAACAGTTCTCAACTAAAAGAAATAAAATACTGGCTATCAATCGGCGTTAGGCGAGTTCGGTTACGGAGAAACCGAGTTGAGTTAAGGTTCGTACAGCAGTTCGCCTTTGTTTTTTATTAATGAAAACAAATCGGAGAGTACCAGCATGAACACCGAAGAAGTAAAACACGCAACAACAAACAAAAGAAAAGGTGGCCGGTACAACTCGATTGTGACGCAAAATAAAACCGCGAAGCTAACAATGGAGAAGAAAGAACAGCAAATGGAGGACGAAACTGACCTCAACTCCCCCTCCAACTTTAACTTGTATGGGGCAAACAATTCATTCGCTTCTCTTGCATCGTAAGAGTCTGAGGATGAAGAAGAGATCAGCGATCTCGAAGCGAAACTTGCGGTGGCAAGAACCCCGCTAGAAGAAATACGCCGGAAGAAAAAAATATCGGCGCTCGAAGAGCCAAAACCACGCAACAACAACAAAATCCGAAGCTAAAAGTCGGCCAACAGCAACAGCAACATCAACAGCGACTACCAACACCAGATCACCCACAGGAACAGCAAGCAGCACAGCAGCAGCAAATCAACAACAACACCAGAAAAATAAAGGCCACCAATCAACACCATAGATATTGAGTGTAAGGAATTGGTAAGTCTATGTAAGCTAACCGTACCAAACAAATTTGTAGTTAAAAGACTGGCTGGTAACAGGCATGCCATTCAAACCTATGCGGTGGCAGACCATGACAAAATTAGAGAGGTTCTTAAAAGAGCAACTGCGGAATTTTACTCGTTTACGCCGAAACAAACGAAGAGCGTAACGGTTCGTCGACCCTGAAATGGAACCGGGGGCTCTACTCGATGCCTCAAAAGCTGAAGCACGAAGATCTCGAGTTTACCGCGGTAAAACCGTTCACCACAACCAAGGCAAGAAGGGAAAACCGTAAGCTACCCTTCTTTTTAGATCAATTAACACCCAGCAGTAGAATTGGTGGTCTAAGAAAAATTACGGTCCTGGATCATCAAATTCTCACATGGGACAAATTAAAAAAAGGCAGAGACATCCTGCAATGTGTCCGCTGCCAAAGGTTTGGTCACGCGGTAGCGAACTGTGAAATGCAGCGCCGTTGCGTAAAATACAGAAAGGACCATAAGGCGGCACAATGCCCTCTGGGAAAAGAAAGGGTAGAAGACAAAGCCCTTCTAAAGTGCGCAGTGTGTCGGAATGAGGGACATCCCGCTAATTATCGAGGATGTCCTAAATTTCGAGAATTAATGTGGAGAAGTGTGATTCGGTAAAGAAACATAGAGCCTGCTCGTACTACAAGAGTGCCCGTAACATCGCAGCGGTCGCACGCACAAGTTGCGTTGGGTGGGAGAACACCAACACAGCCTACAACACTCGTAGCCACAAATACTCCCGCACATGCTGAAACAACATCGGAGACAGACATATGCACAATCCTGCTCAATCTGCGGAAACAGATGACACAGCTGCAAAGTCAAATAAACGATATCTATTCGGTCCTGCCCAGTCTAAATAAAAAGTCAATATAAACTCTTGTCGTGAATGTAAATTCACTAATAAGAACTGAGAGAAGAACCAGTCTTTTCAAACTGTTGCAAGATGAAAACCCTGATGTACTTCTGGCGCGGGAAACAAAGTTAAACCAGAGACACAAGATAGGACATAAAAACTACGATATTATACGAAGAGACCGACCTAACTCCTCTCAAGGGGGAGGTGTCGCAATCTTTATTAGAAAAGAGATGCAACATAAATTAATATTTATATAGTGGAGAAGTGCGCAGGCCCGGGTGCTGGAACCCTGTATCGTACGCATACCCCTTCAGCAAGGAAGGGGTTTGTATGCGATTGCGGTCTATGCACCTGAGGAACATCAACATTACCTCTTTATAGCAGAGTTCGAGACACTCTTTCGATGCTTACAATTGCACCCCGATTAAAAAACCTCCAACAATTACTTAAAGCTAATTATAGATTAGCAACAAATTTGTATTGGAACAACAGAATTCGAGCTATAAAATCCAATAACCCGAATATGTTCCCACAAATAAATAAAATATTGACGAGAAATAATCAAAACGAGATTCAGTCTCTCCAAATACCACATACTGATGTAAACAACCAGCTGCTAACCAATTGGCATAGATACAGAGAACGCTATCCTCAATAATGAGCTCTTCGTGATCGAAGATCCTTTGGAAAAGGCGAACGGTGTGGGAGCGGTCTTTCAGGAAATGTATAGGGTGAATGAAAGCATCCACCGAAATCACGACTTGGAGGACAGAGTGCTACTGAATCACCTGCACCCCCGAAATGAAATTTCACTTGGCAATCGGAGAATCCGGGTTTTACCGAATTCAGTGACGATAATCTGTCAATTGATATTAATGCCAATGGTGAGGCTAATAGCCTTTTAACGACAAGGGAAGGAAGCCAGAGTATCTTCGACTCATTAAGAAACAAAAAGTCAGCGGGAATAGACGGAGTACCTAACATCGTACTCAAGAACCTACCCCCAATGGCAATAGATATATACACGGTCCTATTTAACAACCCGTTGAATAATGCATATTATCCCGCGCGTTGGAAAACGGCTATCATTCAGCCCATCGCAAAAAAGGGCAAAGACTGCACAAACCCAATGAACATGCGTTCGATAAGTTTACTCCCAAGCATCAGTAAAGTATTTGAAAAAACCATTAACAAAGCTCTCGTAAAATGGGTAGACGACAACAGCATTATTCCAAATAACCAGTTTGGCTTTAAGGCGGGTCATGAAACCACACATGCCACAGCTAAACTGGTCTCTGACATACAATGGAATAAATGTAGGGACCAATGCACAGGGGGCTGTCTGATCGACTTGGAAAAAGCCTTTGATACCGTCTGGATCGAAGGGTTATATTACAAACTGGTCAGACATGGCATACATAAGCCTTTCCTATATGTACTTTACGATATGTTAAAGGACAGGAGGTTCGTGGTCAAAAATGGGAATGTGACCTCTAACAAAACGTATAATATCAAGAATGGCTTGCAACCGGGCGCGGTACTTTCTCCGATTCTTTTTAACATTTACATTAGCGACTTATTAGATGCACGTCCGTAGGCTATTGTGTATGCCGACGATCTCATAATTTACAGTTGACATCATAAATACTTTATTACAGTAAGACTTCAACAACGTGTAGCGCTATTGTGATGAGTGGAAACTTAAGATCAACTTCCAGAAATGTGAAGCCATCCTATTTAGAACCCCTTTATATAAAGCCACGAACGACACAACTGGCGAAAGTTAGTTAGCCTGGGACCGCATGGAGGTAAACTGGAGACCAAGAGTGTTGCTAGATACCTTGGCATCTGGCTAGATCAATATCTATATTTCAACAGACATGTAGAGACTGCTTTTGTCAAAGCTAGGAAAACGTTTGCTATGACAAGGACGCTATTTCACAGTAGCCAACTTGACAGCAGGGTAAAAGTCATATGCTACATGAATGTTGTCCAGTATGGTTTAACATAGGTCCAAATTTGATGGAAAAGATTCGGGTGTTCGAAAGGAAGTGTCCCAGAACCTGTCTCAGATTATATCGAACACCGGAATCTGACTACAAAAAGTACTACTCAAATGAGACTTTATATAATGAAGCCCGTATAAACAGGGTGGATAATTTTATGATTAAATTGATGAGAGTACATATTGTGAGAGCAACAAGCTCGTCCAATGACCTAATTTGACCTAATTTCCGGGGCTTATTATCCAAACACTCTGTACTATGAGAGGGTGCGTCGCAACTGCTTTGTTCCACCAGAGGCGTTCCTTGATTTAGACATGAATGGCCTTATACAGGATGGATCCGGAATTCCGCTAATCTATCATGTAAGTATATCATCCGTAGACGGGCGATTATGCTACGGCCGGGAAGTCACGCGCACCGAAGAAGAGCTCTTGCGCTTCAGTAGGGCCATCTCCCAAAGAGACCGGGACGATAATGTTAAACACATCAACAGTTCTCGTCGTTGAATGGCAATTAAAGACCTGGTTACCAATGTCGGTAGAATCACTGCATTATCAGCCAGCTTACACAGACTTAAGTTCAATTTTAAATAAAAAGAAGAAAAAAAATATGGCACAAAGTTTTTAGAATTTTTCATTGTCAGACATTTAATATAATTATAACTAAATCCATAAATAAAGTTCTGTCGCCGAAAGGCGAATTGCATAATAGTCTTATCATGTTTAGCTTAGAGCGTCTGCGTAGGACCAGTACGTTATAATAAAAGATAATTAAGCTAGAATTTAAACATTTTTTGTCTAGCATATAAATTAGAAACTAAAATTTAAAACGAAATAAAAAATGTCGCAAAAATGAAAATGAAAAATAGAAAGAAGAATGCCGATGAAGACTGGTTACGTCAATTACGAAGTCCAGGCTCCGCGGAACAGAGAAAAACTGTATGTGAGGTATGACACCAAAATCAATTTTTTTTACGTGTTTGTAACATATGGGAGCTGGTGAAGAAAGCAATGCTTTACTTCAAGTATTCAGTACCGACATGAGTGATCAACATTTAGAGCGACAATATGTATGAGGTGTGCAAGATGGCAGGGAACTTTTTTGTCTTCCAATGAGCCTCTATCAATAAATAGAAATGGGGAAGTCGGTAGGTACGTCGCGACATGACTACCTCAGCCGATGAACCGGAAAGGAAGTTGTCACCTTACCACACACTATCAGCGGCGGGAAGACTGATTTGAAAATGCTGCCAATGAATGTATACAAACCAACATACTCTTTTTGCTGGATGAGGGGTCCACCTTCTTACTACTGGATCCATCGACCCCCAAGCTTTGAAATATGTGGGCCTAGAAATATCTAGTAGTTGCGCCAGGCACGTCAGCGTTTTATTTATTATATCTGTTAATCAAAATGTACATTGTGTTTTGTATATAAGTTTAGTTTGAAAATGTGGTAATTATTGATAGGTAATTAGGTATTTACTATATAATTGTTTAAATGTCTTATACATGGGTGGACTGAAAAGTTTCCGCCCTAACAAAGATACAAGACATTTTTTCTTCAAATTAATTTTTATTATTCAACATAGTCTCCTTGTAACCCTACACACTTCTCCCAGCGATGCTGCCAGCTCTCTAACCCGTCCAAATAGTATTCGGCGTTTTTCTCTGCAAAATAACTGTTCACGAAAGTTATTGTCTCCTCATTTGACGAAAATCTCTGTTCTCCGAGCGCAGCTTTTAGATAAGGGAACAAAAATAAGTCGCTTGGGACTAGATCGGGGGATTAAGGCGGATGATCAAGCAGTTCAAACCTTAATTCGTGGATTTTCGCTATAGCAAACGCTAAAGTGTGAGACGGCATTTTTGGTCTAACGTGAGCAAACGCAGCACCCAACGCGGGGACAGCTTTTCCATACCTAAATCTTCTTTTAATATGTGACAAACACGTTCTTTGGACACTTTCATAGCCTCTGCTATCTCTCTCACTTTAATTCGGTGGTCGTCTAGCACCATTTGGTGAACTTTAGCGATGTCAGTCGTTGCAGTTTTTGGACGTCCCGAACGTTCATCGTCGCCCAAGCTCTCACGGCCACGTTTAAATTCAGCTGGCCAAAATTTCAGTGTGGTAAATGATGGTGCAGAGTCCCCATACACAGAGTCCAACTCATCCTTGATTTGCGTAGGCGTATTGCCTTTCAAAAACAAAAATTTAATGAGAGCTCAATACTCAGTTTTGTCCATTTTCCCACAAACACTCACATCGTCTCACTCAAACGACTGTCAAATTAAAACTACGCATCCAAAATGCCTGAAATTTTGACAAGTGACTGTCGAAAGATGCACAACTACATTCACTAGCTTTTATTGACGAACGTTGCCATCTTCATGTTGAGCTCACAAACTTTTCAGCCCACCCTCGTATGTTATGTATGTTTGTTTATGTTTAATTTTTTCTCGGTGGGACAAAGGCGGTGGGGGAGTTACTATGTAACCGGGTTTAATAGGCATTGATACGGCAGGGTGGAGCGCTTCGGGAGAAACTCTTGGCAATACATCATTAACGTCCTGGAAGATGTTAGACGCCACAGTGCGTTAATTGTAATGAAGGGCATATGACAACAGCGATAACACGATATCAAAGTCTGGGCTATAGACCTGTGGCGGTTTGTGCGAACGCCACTACTCACCTGCCTACTTACCACCAGGTAACCTTCTTTTCGCAGGCTTTCGGCGCCAGAAAATCGAATACTTACCTGCATTAGCATGTAAAATAACCACAAGTCCGCTGATACAAGTGTATGAGCAATAACATGCATCTTCCTAAAAACAGAAATGCGTAAAACACGAAAATCATGCCATTAAGACCAAGCACAACGTTGTTGCAATGGTACGAAACTAAATAGCATAGGAGAGCATGGGACACCTGCACATCGATCTGGTAAAAACATCAACCAACGATCGGATGTGGCAGAACAACCAAGCAAAACATGATGCGGTTGCGCAAGCCTGCGACTAATTCCTGGAATTACTAAGAAGGCGCGCAAACAGATGAAACCTACAACGCATGCCCTTAAAAGGACACATCTCAACAAATACAAATACGTGAGATATAACGCATGCCCATGTAGCAGCATCACATTGCACGTATAAACAATACGAACGTCCCTCCACATAATGAGGTACAACGAGCAAACACACGCTATGGCGCTCACCACTGTGCGCATAATAAAAAATGCACACAGGCAGGGGTACGATGTGGTTACCCACACCGATGGATGTTGATGTGCTATGGTGGCGTGAGTCAACCCTTAAGGAGACACAGTTGGAAAGTGGCAACCAAATGACATAGTTCTACGTGCGGTTAACGATTGTATAATATAATAAAAACAACGCACGCGCCCGGTAAAAATAACTAGTCCTGCAGCCAACGAATTAAATGACATAGTTCTACGTGCGGTTAACGATTGTATAATATAATAAAAACAACGCACGCGCCCGGTAAAAATAACTAGTTCTGCAGCCAACTAATTAAATGACATAGTTCTACGTGCGGTGATCGATTGTATTATATGATAAAAACAACGCACGCGCCCGGTAAAAATAACTAGTTCTGCAGCCAACTAATTAAATGACATAGTTCTACGTGCGGTGATCGATTGTATTATATAATAAAAACAACGCACGCGCCCCAGTGAAAGTAACTAGTTCTGCAGCCAACTAATTAAATGACATAGTTCTACGTGCGGATATCGATTGTACGATATAATCTAAACAACGCACGCGCGATCGTGTGTGGTGAATACTATATTCATTACAGAATAAATTGATACTTACATGAATAAATAATTTATATTGACTCATTTGTGTTAAATTAATACTTACAGAATAAATAATTTATATTAATTCATTTGTGTTAAATTGATACTTACATGCATAGATAATTTATATTAATTCATTTGTGTTAAATTGATACTTACATGAATAAATAATTTATATTGACTCATTTGTGTTAAATTAATACTTACAGAATAAATAATTTATATTAATTCATTTGTGTTAAATTGATACTTACATGCATAAATAATTTATATTAATTCATTTGTGTTAAATTGATACTTACATGGTAAATATATGTCACAATTATTAAGATATATTTAGTGGTAAATACTATATGCATTACAGCATAAATAATTTATATTAATTCATTTGTGTTAAATTGATACTTACATGGTAAATATATGTCACAATTATTAAGATATATTTAGTGGTAAATACTATATGCATTACAGCATAGATAATTTATATTAATTCATTTGTGTTACATTGATACTTACATGAAGAAATAATTTATATTAATTCATTTGTGTTAAATTGATACTTACATGGTAATTATATGCCATAATTATTAATATACATATAGTGGTAAATACTATATGCATTACAGCGTAAATAGTTTATATTAATTCATTTGTGTTAAATTAATACTTACATGGCAATTACATGCCATAATTATTAATATACATATAGTGGTAAATACTATATTCATTACAGAATAGTGCCAGCGGACACGCTATCGAGGACTAGAATACCTACAATTGGTGACCTACCAAGTGAGGAAGAGTATACAACCTGACAACGAACATCGAAACAACCACCAAAATCACTACAAGTGGAGTCAGATCGCAGCACTATTCTCAACACAGTGCAAGTAACGACACCTGGCGAAACCAAATTCTCAACGTTGGACTCCAGGTGACGTAATTTTTTTTTCTCTTCTTTTATATCTATATATACGCTGAGCTCCTCTAGAGCCAGCTAAAACACAATATTTTCTTCTCCTTCTATTGTATTTTAAAAGTAACAGTCAGTAATAACTAAATTTAAAAATATTTATTTGTAATTGAGTAGTACAAACGTTCACCACAACAAATTCGCGTAGTAAGCCCCTTCCGGGCATCGAAAAATCGAAACTAATACGGATTTAGCACGGAAACGATACAGAGTGAATTAAACAACCACACATACACTGTTCACTCGTTCCCATCACAACAGCCACCACCTTTTGTAGAAGATGGCTCAGTTTACGAGGTCAAAGAAGGCTCAACAGGAGCCCCAACCGGAAGCGCTGCGGGAGTCGCTTACCGAATCACAGACGGCGCCTCAGGCGGAGCTGCAGCGGGAGCTGGAAGTACCGCGTCCGGAGTCCCCGGCCTTCGTGGACGCCCTCAGCGTAGAACAGCCCACGGACTCGCTACATGAAAAAGCCCGCGACACACGCCCTCACAGATCGGAGTCCCCGGTATCCGCTGGTGCGACTCCAACAGTGCAGGCACCACATGTTGCCTCGCGCGACTTCCGCTTGCCTCCTTTTGACGAGGAGGAATCGGAGCTCTGGTTCACCATGGCGGACCTCATATTCGAGGCGGCGGGCGTGAGCGAGGAGAGACCACGTGCGCTGGAGGTTATGAGGGTTTTAAACCGAAACCAGCGTACACATGTGGCACACATTATAAGAGCTCCTGGTAACAGCCCGTATACAGATATGAGGGAAACGCTCCTCAATGCGCTCGAGGAGTCAATTGCCAAGAGGCACCAACGCTTGTACAACGAGACCAACTTCACGGGGATGAAGCCATCGCATTTTCTCACTCATTTGCGGTCTATAGTGGGAAAGGGGATCTCTGATGATGTCATCAGACCCCACTTCATTAGGGGTCTTCCGCAACAAGCGCGTCCTACTGTAATCGCTCAAACCAATCAAAGCCTGAGTTGGCTGGCTAAGATTGCAGATGCGATCGTAGAAAGCGCTGACCAACGAGAGGAGTCCCCCGCCTTTCAGGTGGCGACCATTAACCGTCCGGATGAAGCATCTGCGCGATACTACTCCTCGCCCCATAATATTCCGCGCGCAAGTGGAGGCACCAACGCGTCACAACCAATCGCCACAGACTCGGCGCGGGCTTTGGCGCATACTCGGGACGCAGAGCAACCCCACTTCCGGCAACCGGGACCCTCGCGTTATGAATTAAGTTTACAACGCGAAATCGCACAATTACGGGCCGAATTACGAGACTTCGCGCGCACGGCCCAAAATCGCCCAACATATCAGAGGCCCCAGACCCAGCCCACAGCTGGGCAACGCGAAAACCTGAGAGGTGCCAGTAGCACGCGCGGAAGATCCGCGCCACAGCCGACGGCGAACCCTCAAAGGGCATTAACACCCGCGTGGTGTTCATATCATCGGCGGTTTGGGGCAAAGGCCCGCAAATGCACACAACCCTGCGGTTGGAAGCCAGTGAAGCCGGCACAAAACGCGAATTTAAACTAAGACGGCCGACCGCATCCTCAGCGCAAACGGTCGGCACACTCCAAGTAAGCCGCTTAACAATCAAAGATCCGAGATTGGATATAAGTTTTACGGTCGACACTGGCGCCGACATATCAGTCTTACCTAAGTCATACGCTTCGCAAAATAAAACGCCTAGCAGACTCCAATTACTAGCAGCGAACAACACATCCATAGCTACTTACGGTCGTAAGTACCTACGACTGGATCTAGGTTTGCGGCACCCCATAGGTTGGCACTTCATAGTGGCTGACGTCTCCGAACCATTAATAGGGTCGGACTTACTATCGTGCCACAACTTGCTGGTCGACACCGCGAACAATAGATTGGTGGAACAACGGCCACTCGGTCACCCGCCTGGGGAGGCCCCACGGACGCCACACGAGGCCGACATCACATGCGATGAGATTCCGGCTCTACTGGAAGAGTATAGACACTCGACAGTACCACTGCCCAACCAGAAACACATAGAGTCCGGGGTATACCATCACATCGAGACACGGGGTCCACCGGTAAGCCAACGTCCGCGTCGACTAGCACCAGACAAATTGCGCGCAGCACGCGAAGAATTCGACTACATGCTGGAGCAAGGAATCTGCCAACCTTCAGTCAGCCCATGGGCCAGCCCGCTTCACCTAGTTAAGAAACGAAGCGGCGAATGGCGCCCGTGTGGCGACTACCGACTGTTAAACGCGGTCACAATCCCTGACCGATACCCCATCGCACACTTGTATGATTACTCATACAAATTGCGCGGATGCACAGTCTTCACGACCCTGGACCTCGCCAGGGCATACCACCAAATACCAGTGGCCCACGAAGACATCCCAAAAACCGCGGTCATTACCCCTTTTGGACTATATGAGTTCAAGGTAATGACTTTTGGCCTTAGAAACGCCGCACAAACATTTCAAAGGTACATCGATTCAGCGCTGCGTGGACTGGATTTTTGCTACGCCTACATCGATGATATCCTGATTGCGTCTCAAAACCGAGCAGAGCACCAGCAACATCTTAAACAGGTGTTAGAACGCCTCCGCCGTTACGGACTCATGATTAACCCAGACAAATGCCAAATTGCCAAAGCGCAGGTGAGCTATTTGGGTTATCATATCAACAATCGGGGTATTCGGCCTCTCTCGGACAGAGTTAAAGCTCTCAACGAATTCCCACGTCCTACCAACGTTCGCGAATTACGACGTTTCCTGGGCATGCTTAATTTTTACCGGCCGACATTACAAAATGCCGCGCATGTCCAGGCCCCTTTAAATGAATATTTAAAGGGGGCAAAAAAGAACGACAAACGTCCAATCGTCTGGACGGAAGCAGCAAGTAATGCATTCCGGCAGTCGAAAGCGCAACTTTCAAACGCCACCCTGCTGTGTTACCCGGCAGAGGGCGCACAGTTAGCAATACAATGCGACGCGTCGGACACCGCAATTGGAGCGGTGTTGGAGCAAGAGAGCGACGGTGGCTGGGAGCCGCTGGGTTTTTTCTCTAGAAAGCTCAGTACGGCAGAGCGAAAGTACAGCACCTATGACCGAGAGTTATTAGCCATATACAGTGCTATCAAATACTTCCGACACATGGTCGAGGGTCGCCAGGCGATCGTCAGAACGGACCATAAACCATTGAGCCACGCCTTCCGGAAGAAATCCGGAAATGCATCGCCGCGACAGGAGCGGCACCTAGACCTAATAGGCCAATACGTCACCGAGATAAAGTACGTTCCTGGTAACCAGAACGTTATAGCAGATGCACTATCTCGCATAGATGTGATTCAATTGCGCGCAGCCTTAGCGGACGCTGACTTGGAGCAAGCCCAAAAAAACGACAGCCAACTTAAAGCTCTCGTAACAGCAGACACAGCACTGGAACTGCGTGAGTTCGCGATAGACACCAACGGGAAAACTGTTTGGTGCGACGTCTCAACGGGTGCAGTCAGGTCGTACATTCCTGCGGAGTTGCGTAGGGGCATTTATGAGACTTTTCATAGCCTAGCTCATCCCAGCGGGCGCGCGACGGCTGCGGCGATTCGACGTAGGTTCGTTTGGCCACATATGAATAAGGACCTCACGAAGTGGGCACGGGCGTGTCTCAAGTGTCAACGTTGTAAAATAAGCAGACACAACGTACTGGAACCGGCACAATTCAAGCTGCCCGAGGCGCGCTTCGCCCACGTACACATTGACATAGTCGGCCCTTTGACTCCCTCCAGAGGATTCTCGTACCTGCTCACGATGATAGATCGCTTTACGCGATGGCCCGAGGCTACCCCATTACGTGTGATAACCGCAGAGAGCGTGGCTCGGGCTTTCTACTCAACGTGGGTAACGCGTTTCGGCGTCCCCACAACACTTACCTCGGATAGGGGACCACAGTTCGAAGCTACGATCTTCAGACAGCTTACGGAGTTGCTGGGTTGTCAAAGAGATCGTACGACAGCATATCATCCGGCTGCCAATGGAATGATAGAGCGTTGGCACAGATCATTGAAGGCCTCCTTAATGTGCCATAATGACACACAGTGGTTCGACGCCCTGCCCACAGTCCTCCTTGGTTTGAGGACCAGCATGAAGGAGGATCTGCGCGCCTCAGCAGCCGAGCTCACTTACGGTACCAGGCTCGTTCTGCCCGGGGAGCTTTTCGTCGACGGCGAGGCACCGGCGGAGCTGACGAAGAGCGTGGGCTACCTGCGTGACTTGATGCGGAAAATACGACCAAGACCGGTGGCCCGACATGGGTCAAAGAGAGTTTTCGTGCATCCAGAGTTGCACAACTGTACGCACGTTTTCGTTAGAGTGGATAAAGTGAAAAAACCACTCGACCCTCCGTATGAGGGCTCGTTCAAAGTAATTAGAAGAATCAGCGAACGGGTCTACGAGTTGGACATGCATGGAAAAGCAGACACAATCAGCGTGGAACGGCTAAAACCTTGCTTTTTAAAAGAAAGTAACCAGGGGCGCACTTCTCACACTGCCGAGGTGCTGAAAAAGACGCCGCCGACCACGGCGGGCGTGCCAGATCAATATAAAGGGCCCATTACGCGAAGTCGTAAACGACTGCGCACTCGACAAGTGTTACCGACAGGATGGTAATAACAGAACCCCAAAGGGACCAGTCGCGTGGCCACCTAAGAGCACGCCTCACTTTCAACACCTCTTCGTTTTTTTATGTTTTTGTTTTTATCGTGACTATGTCACTGGGGGGGGGGGGGGGGTGCCGTGGCGGTTTGTGCGAACGCCACTACTCACCTGCCTACTTACCACCAGGTAACCTTCTTTTCGCAGGCTTTCGGCGCCAGAAAATCGAATACTTACCTGCATTAGCATGTAAAATAACCACAAGTCCGCTGATACAAGTGTATGAGCAATAACATGCATCTTCCTAAAAACAGAAATGCGTAAAACACGAAAATCATGCCATTAAGACCAATCACAACGTTGTTGCAATGGTACGAAACTAAATAGCATAGGAGAGCATGGGACACCTGCACATCGATCTGGTAAAAACATCAACCAACGATCGGATGTGGCAGAACAACCAAGCAAAACATGATGCGGTTGCGCAAGCCTGCGACTAATTCCTGGAATTACTAAGAAGGCGCGCAAACAGATGAAACCTACAACGCATGCCCTTAAAAGGACACATCTCAACAAATACAAATACGTGAGATATAACGCATGCCCATGTAGCAGCATCACATTGCACGTATAAACAATACGAACGTCCCTCCACATAATGAGGTACAACGAGCAAACACACGCTATGGCGCTCACCACTGTGCGCATAATAAAAAATGCACACAGGCAGGGGTACGATGTGGTTACCCACACCGATGGATGTTGATGTGCTATGGTGGCGTGAGTCAACCCTTAAGGAGACACAGTTGGAAAGTGGCAACCAAATGACATAGTTCTACGTGCGGTTAACGATTGTATAATATAATAAAAACAACGCACGCGCCCGGTAAAAATAACTAGTCCTGCAGCCAACGAATTAAATGACATAGTTCTACGTGCGGTTAACGATTGTATAATATAATAAAAACAACGCACGCGCCCGGTAAAAATAACTAGTTCTGCAGCCAACTAATTAAATGACATAGTTCTACGTGCGGTGATCGATTGTATTATATGATAAAAACAACGCACGCGCCCCAGTGAAAGTAACTAGTTCTGCAGCCAACTAATTAAATGACATAGTTCTACGTGCGGTGATCGATTGTATTATATAATAAAAACAACGCACGCGCCCCAGTGAAAGTAACTAGTTCTGCAGCCAACTAATTAAATGACATAGTTCTACGTGCGGATATCGATTGTACGATATAATCTAAACAACGCACGCGCGATCGTGTGTGGTGAATACTATATTCATTACAGAATAAATTGATACTTACATGAATAAATAATTTATATTGACTCATTTGTGTTAAATTAATACTTACAGAATAAATAATTTATATTAATTCATTTGTGTTAAATTGATACTTACATGCATAGATAATTTATATTAATTCATTTGTGTTAAATTGATACTTACATGAATAAATAATTTATATTGACTCATTTGTGTTAAATTGATACTTACATGGTAAATATATGTCACAATTATTAAGATATATTTAGTGGTAAATACTATATGCATTACAGCATAAATAATTTATATTAATTCATTTGTGTTAAATTGATACTTACATGCATAAATAATTTATATTAATTCATTTGTGTTAAATTGATACTTACATGAATAAATAATTTATATTGACTCATTTGTGTTAAATTAATACTTACAGAATAAATAATTTATATTAATTCATTTGTGTTAAATTGATACTTACATGCATAAATAATTTATATTAATTCATTTGTGTTAAATTGATACTTACATGCATAAATAATTTATATTAATTCATTTGTGTTAAATTGATACTTACATGGTAAATATATGTCACAATTATTAAGATATATTTAGTGGTAAATACTATATGCATTACAGCATAAATAATTTATATTAATTCATTTGTGTTAAATTGATACTTACATGAATAAATAATTTATATTGACTCATTTGTGTTAAATTAATACTTACAGAATAAATAATTTATATTAATTCATTTGTGTTAAATTGATACTTACATGCATAAATAATTTATATTAATTCATTTGTGTTAAATTGATACTTACATGGTAAATATATGTCACAATTATTAAGATATATTTAGTGGTAAATACTATATGCATTACAGCATAAATAATTTATATTAATTCATTTGTGTTAAATTGATACTTACATGGTAAATATATGTCACAATTATTAAGATATATTTAGTGGTAAATACTATATGCATTACAGCATAGATAATTTATATTAATTCATTTGTGTTACATTGATACTTACATGAAGAAATAATTTATATTAATTCATTTGTGTTAAATTGATACTTACATGGTAATTATATGCCATAATTATTAATATACATATAGTGGTAAATACTATATGCATTACAGCATAGATAATTTATATTAATTCATTTGTGTTACATTGATACTTACATGAAGAAATAATTTATATTAATTCATTTGTGTTAAATTGATACTTACATGGTAATTATATGCCATAATTATTAATATACATATAGTGGTAAATACTATATGCATTACAGCGTAAATAGTTTATATTAATTCATTTGTGTTAAATTAATACTTACATGGCAATTACATGCCATAATTATTAATATACATATAGTGGTAAATACTATATTCATTACAGAATAAATATTGTACTAATTCCATTGTGTAAACTCGTTAAATAACTATCACATTTCGATGTAAGAGGTGAGAAAGCATATGGCTTTAATAAAGGAAATAGCTGTAAGAACATAACAGTGGTTGTCTTTAATTATATCAACGATACTCCCAGGGAGCACCGCAGTGAGGACGGCTTCGATGAACTAGTGCCAGCGGACACGCTATCGAGGACTAGAATACCTACAGACCAATAAAGGGCGGAAGAGCTTGCACAACAAACCGAGTCCGCATGAGAACTCAACAAAAAGCTGTTAGAAGAAAGTTAAGATTGAGACTGCTGCAGAGCAGTAGAAGTACCGATTGCAAAACTAGAAAAGAACAGGTTCCGAGTATTCGGGAATAAAGTTTTAAGTAGTATCTTTACCGATAAATATGATGAGAATACAGGGCAATGGAGGAAACTCAACAACCAATAATTTGAAAAGTTGTACCTTAGACCAACAGTAATGAGACGCAAGTTTAAAATTGATCGGGCATATAGCGAAAATGGGCAACGAAAGATCAGTCCGTAGAATGTCTGACGAAAGACCAACGGGTAATGGGCCGATAGAAAGGTCGCTGCAGTGGTGGGAGGATAATGTCAAGCAAGGTGTGGAAGGGAAGTGCACGGGATAAGGACTAGTGGTGGGGCTGAGTGAGTTCGGGTTCTTATAGACCAATAAAGGATAATAATACGATAATGAGAAATCATCACATCTAGAGAGCCAAACAAATAATTTCTTCCGACAGATAATACTTTTCATCTCTTTCTCGGGAAAAGGTTGTGGTATTCTGTCATGGCCCATTGTGAGAAACCTGAGCCGCTAACAATAAGCAATGGCGTGTATCACAAAACAGGCATTTTTAGTATTTTTCACAAATAGCCAGTGGTACGAGGGTGGCATTTTATATTTCGGGATTAGAGAACAAAAACAAATATAGATCATCGAAAATCACTTTATTGTTTTTCAAAATATTCCCCATGAAGATCTATACACTTTTGCATGCGTTTGAACCAATTGTCGAAGCACTTTTGCCACTCTGATTGAGGTATCTCCAACACATGCATTCTGAATGCAGCAACCGCTTCTTCAGGTGTCGAAAAATGTTGACCTCTCAGTTTAGTTTTTACGTACGGGAATAAAAAGAAGTCATTCGGTGCCAAGTCAGGACTACACGGCGGATGACCCATCAAATCGATGTTTTGGGTGCTCAAAAATGCAGTTGTCGCAGCCGATGTGTGAGAGCTCGCATTGTCGGGGTGAAGAGTGATCCGTCTTCGGTGGTTGGTTTTCCTGATTTCTTGGAAGACAACTGGCAAACAAATGATTGTGTACCACTCAGAATTGACTGTTCTGCGTTGTTCTAGTGGTTCGGCTGCGACATGTCCAGTTTTTCCGAAAAAACAGGCGACCATTTGCTTGGAAGTGCTTCGTGCGCGAACAACTTTTGTTGGATTTGGCTCATCTTGAAACACCCAGACAGTCGACTGTTGTTTACTTTCGGGGTCACACGCGTAAATCCACGATTCATCACCTGTCACGATATCATAGACGTGTTTCGAAGCACCGCGACCGTATTTTTTGAGCATTTCCTTCGACCAATTGACACGAGCCTTTTTTTGGGCTATTGACAAATTGTGTGGGATCCAACGCGAACAAATTTTTTTGACAGTCAAATGTTTATGCAATATTGAATGTATGCTGGTCCCACTAACGCCTAAGGTTGTCTCAATCTCACGATAGGTCACATGACGATCTTCCAATATCAGTTCGCGCACAGCATCAATGGTTTTCGGAACAACAACTGATTTTGGACGACCTTCACGAAATTCATCTTTGAGTGAAATACGACCGCGATTGAATTCACCATACCATCGATAAACACTGGTCCTTGATGGAGCTTCATCGCCAAAAATAGAATTAAGTTTATCCATGCACTGTTGCTGAGTTAATCCACGGCGAAAGTTGTAAAAAATAATCGCACGAAAATGTTGACGATTTAATTACATTTTTGGGCCGAGATGAATCTTTTAAGTTACTGTACACAACACAAATAGCGCTCGTATGTCAAAACGTTCTGAGTGCGTATAACCTCAAAAATGCCCAACTTTACGACAGAGCTGTCAATTGCCGGATTGCAACACTAGGGTTGCCAAATCCCGAAACATAAGAGGCAACCCTCGTATAATGTTTGCCTTACTTTTTGGCAATATAACAACTGCGCATTACGATTATATCCTGTCTTCCTCTGTATTGTTCTTCTTATACCACCGTAGCGATAGCTTGTGTTATAATATTTTCCCAACAACTAGAAGAGATCGTGTGGGGAGGAAGTATTGTGTTCACTTCCACCCCCAACGTCTTTTGTTCACGTGCGAAGGTTCATCCGTTGTTCCGCCGACAAAAGAACGAAACGCCGCCACGTTTGTCCATAACCGGGAAGAATGAAAAGTACGCACTAGTCAACAAACCGAACACCAAAATACGGAGCGGACAACACAGAAAATACCGCAGGACACAGGAACCGCAGCCCGAAAATTAAACACAGTGGTGACGTTGTTGAAGTAAATTTCCTATTTATTTTTATTTCACTTTGAGTTTTTTTTTCTTGTTCTCAGCCATTATTGAATATGTTATATTTCACTTAAACTTATTGTTAATATTAGATTGATTTTAAGAATTTTACACTTAACTACCCACACGACTACAAGGGTATATTGGCATCCTCGGCGCGCGACGAGGAGCGGAAGCCGAACCAACTTGCTCGGTTGGATGGTGGCAAGCGACTTAGCGATAAACATCTCGTACAGATCTGATTCGGGAATTTTTAGGGGCTTTTTCCCTGAGAGAAAGTGTTTCCCTCCACGAGGGAAAAGACTTACCTACCACCAGAGAAACGTAAAGTCTCTCTTGCGGGAACAAGAAAATCAGATCTCGTAATGGAGCTCATGGTGGTGTGTGTGAGATCGATCGTTGAGATCAGATTGTTTACATGACGCTTGCAGGTCAAAAGCGAAACGAAACCTAGACAAAGGATACAGACAAAGAAAGAAGCGACCTAATGCATCGTTCGGTAATGAGGGTCAACTGAGTAAATATCAGCCACTCATTAGATGGAATTGAAATAATAGAGATCGTATACCCTATCTCTGCAGACTGGAAGAATCGGATTCTTTTGTTTGCATATGTTTATGCTATTCAATCCAATCCGAGGGCTAAGCGCGACGTCGGTGACTGTTTGTAGATTCAAATAAACAAATATTTCAGCGAGAAGTACTTGCAGCTGTATCGATAATTGCAAGCCATTGCGAAGCATTTCAGATGATTACACAATGACGGTTTGTGTATACCATCTGTGTCACTTGAACATGGCATCTATGGCGACGCCAGGATCGAACTCTAGTGTGAATATCTACACTAATTGGAAATTGGGTTCCTAGTCGCTAAAGCAGAGATGCATTGATATATGTATGAATGCCCTTGAAGGAAAAATTCTTTACAGGAATTTCCCGATAATGCGTTGTATGCATTAATGTCATTGAAAAAGGAAAATGTCTTCAGGTGCCTATGCAAATGCATTGGCGGGAAACAATGGGAGTTGGGTTGTAATAATGGGGGTTCTGCCTGATAAGTTAAGAAAGAAATCTTACGGTGAATTGGGTGCGAAGAGGTGCATGAAAGGTAAGTTTTCTTTTACAGGAACTTTTAGGTTAATGATTTGATCTCTTTAATGTGTGGAGCATTTAAGATGCTAATGCGATTGCATTAGTGAAATTGGGAGATTTGATGAAAGTTATGTGGGTTTTTCAGGAAAGCGAATCGTGGGGTTTGGCAGAACCGCCACAATCGGGTTTGTTAAATGACCACCCAGCATAGACTAACCCGTGCCCGGAATTTATCGACTCAGAAGTTTTTGGAGTGACTGACACTCATCCCAATGAGTTATGGCAAGATTAACTTTTAACTCAGATTATTTAGATATATATGGAATCGCGCAATAAAGAACGATATGATTTTAAAATTAAATAATGGGTTTCCCAATAGGGAGACGAACTGGGAAGAGACCGTTTCCGATAGGAAGGCAGGTATTTAATTGTCTTTAAAACGTGATGGGTGTTGCATTATATATATATTATACATTATACCATTATTTAAGCTAGAATTTAAGCATTTTTTGTCTAGCCTTTAATTTAGAAAATAAGAATATAAAAAGAAAATAAAAAAATGTTTAAAAAAATGAAAAAAAAATACATTATACCATTACGGCAAAACACCATTGGCACTGAACGCTGCCAATGACAACTAGCAGATTTATCGGACTGATAACGAGCCCGTTATCAGAAAAATAACATGAAAGAGAACAAAGAAGTTTTGATATTTTACCACTGTACTGTTCTCTCACAGTTTTTGTTTTTAACGACAAAATTAAGATGTTTTGATACAGTGAAATCTTGGATACGGTGCCTTCAGCATCTGTTTTAAAATGTGAACCTCATAAATCATGTATTATAATAAAAGTCAAATCGTAAATTAGTCTTAAAAAATGTGTTTAATTACTGCCCAATGCGGCAGTCATTTGCTGGGCTATAACGCCAACATTATGAGGCTCGAATCAGGTCGGACTTTTGCTGTCTCGTCGAGGAATCTCGACGCAGAAACAATGGGAAACATATTTAAAATAGCAACCAGCTGTTACTTATTTTTAGTTTAATTTGAATTTAAAATAGCTGTTTTTGAAAATTAAAAAAGAGGTTTATGTCACTGTTGAAGAGTTGTGGAGATGGATGGAGGATAACACGTGTTTGGACGTCCGTGCGCTGTGGCGGCTAGTTGATAAAAGAGAGTGATGATGTACACGTACATCATCAGAAAGCCTTTGTAACTTGACGAAATGCAACATGGTGGATGTTCGTCAAGTACAACCAATTTCGTTTTCGCCGGTGTGCGCATCGGATGTACACTGATGTAGAACATTTGATGTCCAACAGTCACATATTCTGTACTTTATATCATTTTAAAAACAGATAGTCGCTATTGTGAAACCCATAACAATTACATCTTGAAATATTGAGCAAAGAATATTTAATAATGGGGAATCGAAAAAACAAAGTAACGGGCTGTGACTACTCAAGCTGATACATTTGTATTATACTTATTGAATTTCTCATTAGAGATTTCCCTAAAATAACACAACGTATAAAGCCTAAATACTATGAAAAATCCAAGCGTCGTGTTAAATTTTTTAGGTCCTTGAAGACAATAGACTAATTCGCTTAATTCCGATTAAAAATAATTACGTTTAGATACATTACACTTCTATCAGTGTTTCCATTAGATAACAAATAAAAAGTAAAAACATCTAAATATATTCATTCTTCATCCTTTGTTAGATTTTATATATTTTTTGAAACACCCGATTATTACGATCAATAAAATTCACATCATTATATTGGAAAATTCGCCTTCTGATACGAGGAGTATAATCCAGTTAAACCACTCAATTTTTTGTTTACGACTAATAGGAAGACGTTCTCGAAGTTGCCTCTGCGTGGACAATTATCATGTCGATAAACCGTTCACAAAAACATTTTGCCAGATCGCTTCTACTTCTCCGCTTCCATTCAATTAGTAACCGAATCAGTGATTGGTAATGAACCGTAAATACCAATATTACAATTCCCGCCCTTTTAAACGACCCTTTGTCATAACAATTCTGTCAATCCGCCCGATTGCCGGCACCACCTTTATGAAGCACATTCAACATTTACGATTATTACAAGCACGATCCGCCACGCATCCCTTTATCCTAAGCGAACCCTTGGTTCGAATCAATTTTATGCTGAACTAGTCCCGTTATTGGCACTTCAAAGTTATCCTTGAGAATTTTCGACATCAAGGGAAAAATAATTTCACACCTCATTTCCGTTTGGATGTGTTTATCTATTCCCCAGGATAATCCATCTCCCTCTTACTTGCCGTCTCAGTTCCTACCCTAGAACATATGTCTCTTATACCGATACGGAATGTCTTTGTGGTTAACCCATAAAAAGGCTTTTTTGGGGTAAGACCGTCGCAATGATCCTTAAAATTTGCTTACAGTCGGCGTGAGTTTTTATTGGGATTACTGATGGCTCATATACGTATGTGGTTACCGCTCAATGGGGCGGGAAATGTTCCTTGAGGATTATGAATGTGCGGAACTTGTGTATCTTATGCTGCTCTTCGATTAATTGTGAGTAGGTAATTAAAGTGGCGTTTGAGAAATGTGGGAGAGGTTACATTCCGCAAAGAAGACACAAATTAGAGAGCTCCGGAGTATGCGATGTTTATATACAAAAAAGATAGTCAGATTCAAAGCCACCAAATTTATCTAACAATGGTTAGACGTGCATACTCTTGGCGCGGAAGATGTCACGTTAATATTTAAGATACACAGTGAGAGTATCACGGAGAGATTTATATTGCCCGGAAAAAGTAAGCTTTCCTTCCCCATCATTAGTAAAATGGTAAACACGAAGAACGCCACTGCGTCGTAATTAAACTGTGGTTGTTGTTGATTCCCAACAGAAAATGTTATGCGGGATAAGAAGGGCACTATAGAAATTAATAGAGAAATAAGTAAATCAGTAGCATTATAAACTGAATTAAAAACAACAAGACTGCAATATCACATAATTTGCTGTCAAATAATTTGTATGCATGTGCCAAAAAGGGGTAATTGTCATTTCATTTCATTTTTCATTTTTAAAACATTTTTTTATTTTCTTTTTATATTCTTAGTTTCTAAATTAAAGGCTAGACAAAAAATGCTTAAATTCTAGCTTAATTATCTTATATAATAACTTACTGGTCCTTCGCAGACGCTCTAAGCTAAACATTGCTTAACATTTGTATAATTTGTGTGTGGCAACTGTAACAACAGATACACACAATTCAAAGGCAAAAATAATGAAGAACACGAACGAAAAAAATCGAATAAGAAAAATACATCAGAACCGTATACCAAGCGATAAATAAAAATAATTCACACCAGTGGAGTATAGTCGAGTTTGGAAATCAAATTCTAAACACGGTCAGTAGCCTGATGTGTAACGCTTAGGTAAATTTTTTTTCGTTATTCGAGCTGTTATGGCGTCAGTTCGAATCACACGATCTTCTTCACTATTATTTCAAACGCTATAATTGGTGACCCCGACGTGATCTGTACACGACGCAGCACACACACACACTCCCAGAACAGAACTTCACACACGCAATCATGACTTCTGCATAGAGCACCAAGGGACACTCTCTTGGCTTGCTCCGTCATTCTCTCGTTCGCTCGCTCGTCGCTCGCACCTAATCTGATCGTAACGAAGTTTCTGGGAAGGGGGTGGTGTGGCAACTGTAACAACAGATACACACAATTCAAAGGCAAAAATAATGAAGAACACGAACGAAAAAAATCGAATAAGAAAAATACATCAGAACCGTATACCAAGCGATAAGTAAAAATAATTCACACCAGTGGAGTATAGTCGAGTTTGGAAATCAAATTCTAAACACGGTCAGTAGCCTGATGTGTAACGCTTAGGTAAAATTTTTTTCGTTATTCGAGCTGTTATGGCGTCAGTTCGAATCACACGATCTTCTTCATTATTATTTCAAACGCTATAGCAGTACTTATAATTATTTGAAAGACAAAGAAAAATTTGAAAAACTTTGTCAATTTTTTTTGTTTTTTGTTTTCTTAAAATTTAACTTACCTAACTTACCTATTTTTTTTTCTTTTTTTTTTATTTATTAATTTTTATTAATCTTTAATTTTATGTAAAAGCACTAGGGGTAATCGTCAACTGAACCTGCATACACATCTCCTTATCAACAGTAGGTGTGTGTTCAGTCAACTATTGCTATCCCTTATAATAAGCAATGTATCAAGGAGTATCAATGTATAAGCTGTATCTAATATAAATTTGATTACATATACCTTTATTAACTTATATGCTTATTTATTTAGTTCCTTATCAATTAATTGACTTACCTATTTATAATTTTTGTTAAGTTTAATATGGCCCTTAATCTTCTTCGTACATTTTAATGTGAACGACTAGCAGTTCATATATAAAAGTGACTTTAAATTAGTTATCACGACAAGAAGAAATGCGTTCCCTTGTGTACAGGTGAAATAAATTGAGACAATTCCTAGTAAATGAAGTTTGCAGACACTTGAACAATTATTTTAAAAACCCCGCAGATGAAGGAGCCAAATAAATCATGAAATAGGAAACTACAGGTTATGACCACCTTGTTGATTTCTGACCTCAACAATATATTGGATTGTTCCACATGAAATGTGCGATTTTCGCCCATTCGGAAATAAGAAGTTCTCGAGTGAACATCTGTGCCAGAACGTTAAATTTTCTTTTTTTATAAAGTAAAGTGTTACGAGTGCCTGGCGTGTCAGAATTTTAGGGTTCGTTACATGTACAGTTATTTTTTTTTTTTCTAGGAATTGTTTACCATGTAGGAATTCGAACCCGCTTCCTTTATGAATTTAAAATGGGACATAATGCACCCCCATACCTCACAAGTAACGGTGCAAAAACGGTTGCAGTTGAGATTTGAAATTCCTCCTCATCCACCGTACTATCGTGACATTTCCCCAACAGACTACCATCTTTTCCGCAATCTGGATTCATTTTTCCGGCAGAAGGTCTTCCGGAACCGAGCAGAGGTCATAATAGCCTTTGAAGATTTCATTGCCTCAAAAAGTCAGCACTTTTACGAAAAAGGAATCCTATTTTGATTGAATAAAAATGTACGGAAAAATAATATTGGCTTTTAAATTTTTAGTATAAAATCGAACATTTCATGTGGTACAACTGTGGCGGTTCCTCCAAACGCTACTGCCTACTTACCCAATTACCCCCAAGCTTCCTGTGCTGAAGCTCCACAAACTCCATCGTTTTCCGCTAATTCAATTGCATTAGCACCTAAAAACATTTTCCTGTCCAAGGACAATCAATGCTCCCAATGCATTATTTAGAAATTCCTGAAAAGAATTTTACCAACAAGGGCATTTTTCCATGTATCAGCGCATCGGAAAAAAATTGCCCAACAAAGAATTCTTAGCATTCATAATCCAATGCATCATTAGAATCCGCAGGAAAACTATTCCGGCACCATTGTTTGCCGAGTAATTTTGCCCCTCATGTGCACCCTAATCTTCCTACATGCACATATCTAGCCGACCCATCGTCCAAGGGACAAAAGCAAATATACGCATCTTGCGTCTAGTGTCATAAACCAAATCTTATGGCATAAGCAAAAGCAAATAAGAATTGTGTTCTTACACTTGGTAGCGATGCCATAAACATCAGATTCCAAGTGAGTATGCTAAAACCTCAATTAGCACAATTTCCACGAAGCATTGCGGTCTATCTATACAGCTGCAATCCACACCATTAAACAATGATCTAGATGACCCCTACGCCTTTCAATATTTCTGGATCCGCTTCTCATGACCTCGCGGCATGAGTAAACAGAAATCAATTAGCACCCAATGAGATACAGCTTGTTTACTTAGCCGAACTCACATCTCATTGATGCCCATTATTCCATTTGATTTTTCAGCTTCGTTGTCATGGCCTTGTCCGATGAAAATAACCAATGTTCACACATACATGCACACCACCATGATCTTTTCTATGAGATCCGGTTACGTACCCCCAAAGAGAGACTTCACGTTTCTCTTGTAATAGGAAACGCACCCCTTAATCAAGAGATCATGCACCACTGGCCGAATTTCCCTTGCTAACGAATTCACGTCGCTGAGTCGAAATTCAACCACTGAAGGAGTCAGACGTGTTCTCCATTCACCGTACCGTGCGCCCGGTATGGTGTGTACACCACGGTACCCTTCGTGTTGATCTCCATCGCCGGGAACTTACAAATCGTTAATGTCGTCAAATATAAAGAAAAATCCTCTGTAATTCTCCGTGGTTGATAAATAGTGTACAATTCCTTTTAAACAGAAATATAAAAAAAAACAAGTTAGCGTCGAAACAATATTGTGAACATTACCTACATTAAGAAGTCAACAATAAAAATTATTTACAACATACAGTGTGTTTCATTTCTGGTGGTGCCGATCGTTTAATGTGGACAATCAACTTGGTGCTTGTTTTTCTTGTTAACGGAATCAAATGTGGAACAATCAGTGGTCGACAGGATACTTTTGTGAGGACGGAGTAGAACCCCGCGCCGTACGCCGACACAACGACTTCGTACCCTCACACCACTCAATATTGAAGTAAGTAACCGAATATAATTGAAAGCATCCAATACCAACTCGTCAAAAGTGAATCCCGATATAAACACACTAACGACGAACGGTGCTTCTATGGTCGTGCCAAGCAAACAATCAATTCTTGGAAATCTAATTGGTTCGCGTCTTGGAAGGGAAAGGTATTCGAAGTTGGGGAAAATGTGAGTAAATGCACGAGAGGTCTTAAAAGATACAAAATATACTCCACCCCATCCAAACTTGCTACAATGTGCCTATTCCACCTGAGTGCTGCTAGAACTGAAACGCCAACCTAAGGCCACCACTGAGACACTGAAAATAAAGTTATATGAAGTGATTCCGAAAGATGAGTAAAAAAAGTGACACAGAAAACAATGATCGAGTGTCGAGACCTAGGTGAGGTTTCCAGATCATGAAATCCTGAGAGCGATTACCACAGACTCCCTGCACTGAACGCGATCCCGAAGGAAACGGTAAAGAGTTTAGGAAGGAAACCAGATGACACGTAGGCTGGTATGATCAGCCTAGCCAGAGAAAAGGCTAGGATCTTTCTAGCTTCTAAGAAATATCCAGTGTGCACATACACCAGTTGCTTCAAGCGAACATGTTTGCCATGCCGCGCAAACGTGCGACGTATGCTAACACCAGCAAGGCACCAGGGAACAGACCGAAACTTAAGACTTGCTCGCCTGTCGAATGCCCGTGTATCGATAGGCAAAGTAGGAAAAGCATAACACACACCATGAGTGTGGAATGCCCACCAGCGTTGTTGCGACGCACAGCCATCGTTGTGCTAGCATCATAATCGCTGACATAATATGCCGCCCTATAATCGGACACAAATCACTGCAGCTGCGGATGTTCACACACAGGATGACCATGTTTTTGGATTTTCTCTTTGTCGTTTGCGTCGTTCTGGTGTGCCATGACGAAACGTTGTGTGTGTGCGGTCACGATCAACCGGAGATCTTCTCGCCACGGCTGCTGCACGGGCGACGTTGTGTGTGGTGGTCGAGATTGGAAATCAACCCTTGGTGGATAGTGCACATCCACTGGGGGAAAATTTGAGGAGTCTTGTTTGAGCCATCAGAGAGTCGAGTTGAATTTCATGATACCCGCGCTTGAATTAAATTGAATTAAATTAAATGTGTGTAAGACGCGTTAAATGACTATATAACAAATTTTTATGAATTGCAACACCAGCTTTTATGAATTGGATCGTACTAGTTTTTGTGAATAGTAACGACATTAAATTGAATTAAGTTAAATGTACATAATATGTGTAAACAACATCTAGTTAAGTAACGTTCTTGTTTTTTTTTTATGAATTGTACGAGATTAAGTCAAGAGAATATAATAAGTGTTAAACAACCCTAAACAGAATTAAATGGAAAATAAAGTAAGAGAACTGAAGCGGGTGTTTCATTGACTGTTTGGTGAAAATAATACTCCTTATCTATAACACTGATTTGGGGCAGTAGGAGCGTCGAGAATTAATGCGAACCTGTTCACGTGTAGGCATCCCAGCATTAAAACAACAAGGTTAAACCCCATAATTGGCAAAATAACCATAGGACTATTTGAAACCCCAAGACTCGTGGGAACAGAAATGAATAATCAATATACAAAAAACAATCCCACAAAAACCCCGGTAGGCCGACGCTACCATAAGGGAACAAATCATCAATAAAAGCACCGACTCGGCAAAAACAAGACGTAGGGAAAAACGGAAAAAGCGGAATATACGCGTCGGGACGTGGAATGTCCAGGCGCGATACAGACGGTCGTAGAAAACGCGAAACAATATAAAATAGACATCGCCGCACTTCAGGAAGTTCAATTCGCACATCAAGTAATCGAAGCCAACGGGTTTTGCGCTGGCGTGTGGAGGTACCGATACACATAACGTCGGGACTGGCTTCATCATAAGCAAGAAGATTACGCCCCATGTAAAAGATGTGCAATTTATTAACGACCGAATGTCGGTGCTAAAAATACAGGGACCATGGTACAATTATGTATGTATAAACGTACACGCCTCAATAGAATCTACGGACAAAGAAACGAAGGACACATTCTACGAGACCCTAGAGGAAGTGTTCGATGGGATGTCATAATTCGATGTTAAAACCTTCCTCCGGGACCTCAATGCGAAAATTGGAAAGGAAGACATCTTCCAACGAACTATAGGTAAAGAGAGCCTCCACGACGTTTCAAATCATAATGGAATTCGAATTATCACGTTCGCAGCGTCAAAAGATCTGGTAGTGACAAGTACGATGTTCTAGCACAAATCCATAAAGCCACTCCGATATCATCCAGCGGCGTAACACGTAACCAACTAGACCACTTCCTCATAGGCAAAAGACACAAGTCGAATATTCTTGACGTAAGATCATATAGAGGAACAGATTGCGACTCCGATCACCTTCTAGTGATGGGCAAAATTAAAAGTCGGCTCGCAGCAAACCCACATGGGCAATCACGGGAGACGAGCAAAAAGTTCGACACTGATAAACTAAAAGACATACGCAAAAGGGCTGAATATCAAGATGAACTAACGAATAGATTTAGCATCCTAGAGAATGGGAGTAGTGAGGAAGAGGAAGCCAATAATCTGGGCACCAAATGGGCATCGATCAGAGACACAATCATACGAACAGCCCAAAAGGTATTCGAATTTAAGAAAACAATTAAGTCCAAACCTTGGTTTCACGATGAGTGCAGGGCGAAGATCGAAGAACGTAGACGTCTCAGAGTGATCCACTTAGAAAGATATGATGAAGTCAACGCAGAAAGATACGCGAGAATTCGGAAAGAGACAACTAGACTTTTCAAACGAAAAAAACGCAAATGGGAGAAGACTAGGATTGAATAAATCCTAGAAAATGTCACAGCAAAGAATATCAGAGGTTTTTCGGGTAAGTGGGCCGTGGGGTTTGACGGAACCGTCACAGGGTCACGGGGAGACTGCTTGTCAACTTGGATTGAACAATGATCTAGCCTTCGCTGGTAGAAACCAAACAGACACTTTGCCCTGCCCTGCCCCCGCCCGCCCATCCCCCTCCTACAATTAGTTTCATCACATTGTTGATACTATTATACGTAAGATGCCTATCTGTCAATTCACACGAGATTTCTAAAAGTATTAAAAAGGGCGTTGATGAACTGAACGAGCTAAATGACTTCTACTTCTCCAAAGATTTTCCCACGATTCCGTTCAATCAGAGAGTGTGCATCAGTTCGCTTTAAGAGTAAACTACAAAAGTTCAGACAATCTTTCTTTTGCTGAGCCGCACTGTGGGTGGTATTTACCAGGGGCGTCAGCACGGACGCAGGTTAAGCGAAATACCCCACAGCAATAGATGGTGCACTAAATTGTTCCGCGAGGAAAAGGAGTAAAACCAAACACACTGGATTAATCCTTCACAACGATTACCAGGGAAATAAAACGTACGCGGAAATCTTGAGATTACTGTTCTCTTTATTAACTGATGGAAATATAGTACACGTTCACAATTATTACTTTGCTCTCTTTAATTAATCTAGATACATTCGAGTGCACTGGTTTGACACAAGACTCCGAAAACTTTACTCACGACAAGCGACTCGAATAAAAAAAAAAAGAGATACGTGGTTGATAACCGGCAGCGTATGTACGCACTCCGTGGGGGTAGAAATCTGACTCGTCGTGATCGTTGTGATCAACCTCCACCAGCCGGCATAAAGATGGATTTTTCATATGCCCGTACAGGTCAATGAACGGTGCTCCTTTTGCTGAAAATCCGATAACGAACGATCCTGTACTTGTTCATGGTTTAGCCGATGCTACGTAGGAACATTATCGTGTTTACTTAGGCGTTCACGATCATGCCGTTGTAGGCTATACTTTCTTCGGTGTCGATAGGTCAAACGAGCCTTCGGGGTATGTTTACGATAGCAGTGGCTAGGGTAGCTATTGCTTAAGCTAATATAATGGAACATGGGTAAAATTGTACGAGGGTTGCCTCTTATGTTTCGGGATTTGGCAACCCTAGTGTTGCAATCCGGCAATTGACAGTTCTGTCCTAAAGTTGAACATTTTTGAGGTTATACGCACTCAGAACGTTTTGACATACGAGCGCTATTTGTGTTGTTTACAGTAACTTAAAAGATTCATCTCGGCCCAAAAATGGAATTAAATCGTCAACATTTTCGTGTGATTATTTTTTACAACTTTCGGCGTGGATTAACTCAGCAACAGTGCATGGATGAACTTAATTCAATTTTTGGCGATGAAGCTCCATCAAGGACCAGTGTTTATCGATGGTATGGTGAATTCAATCGTGGTCGTAGTTCACTCCAAGATGAATTTCGTGAAGGTCGTCCAAAATCAGTTGTTGTTCCGAAAACCATTGATGCTGTGCGCGAACTGATATTGGAAGATCGTCATGTGACCTATCGTGAGATTGAGACAACCTTAGGCGTTAGTGGGACCAGCATACATTCAATATTGCATAAACATTTGACTGTCAAAAAAATTTGTTCGCGTTGGGTCACACACAATTTGTCAATCGCCCAAAAAAAGGCTCGTGTCAATTGGTCGAAAGAAATGCTCAGAAAATACGGTCGCGGTGCTTCAAAACACGTCTATGACATCGTGACTGGTGATGAATCGTGGATTTACGCGTATGAGCCCGAAAGTAAACAGCAGTCGACTGTCTGGGTGTTTCAAGATGAGCCAAATCCAACAAAAGTTGTTCGCGCACGAAGCACTTCCAGGCAAATGGTCGCTTGTTTTTTCGGAAAAACTGGACATGTCGCAACCGTACCACTAGAACAACGCCGAACAGTCAATTCTGAGTGGTACACAATCATTTGTTTGCCAGTTGTCTTCCAAGAAATCAGGAAAACCAACCGCCGAAGACGGATCACTCTTCACCACGACAATGCGAGCTCTCACACATCGGCTGCGACAACTGCATTTTTGAGCACCCAAAACATCGGTTTGATGGGTCATCCGCCGTATAGTCCTGACTTGGCACCGAATGACTTCTTTTTATTCCCGTACGTAAAAAACAAACTGAGAGGTCAACGTTTTTCTACACCTGAAGAAGCGGTTGCTGCATTCAGAATGCATGTGTTGGAGATACCTCAATCAGAGTGGCAAAAGTGCTTCGACAATTGGTTCAAACGCATGCAAAAGTGTATAGATCTTCATGGGGAATATTTTGAAAAACAATAAAGTGATTTTCGACGATCAATATTTGTTTTTGTTCTCTAATCCCGAAATATAAAAGGCAACCCTCGTATAAACGATGATCATTTCCATGTCCAAATTCCATGGTCGGTTGATAACCGATGAAAGGGGATTGTCGCAAGTGTTGTATATAGGCGCGATATACAATTGTGACTATGGAAAGAATATCGGCTACAGCTATGTCAACAATACGCTGGCCAGCGTTTGCTTGTCATAATTGAAGACAGGCTGAGCCGATAGAAGATGAACTGGTTCATGGAATATGATCCAGGGAAATTCTGAATGTGTGGATGCCGTCGGGTAGGTTTTCCTTTCAGGTATGATGCTGCAGGGGAGCTTACGCTGCCCCTAATGGCAGGTAAGTACTATGGCTTTGGAAGGTGGTTAATTTAAGAGGGTGGGCGGTTCTTTGGGAATGTATTAAAGAACCGCCACAGCACAAATTTGGAATGCATCATATGATCACGTATTTCTGTACCATTATAATATCCTGACATACAAGCCTAATGCATTTTTTTTTTTACAATCCTCTTCATTTTCGGCCTGTGCTGTGATACTTAAATGGGCCCCATACGTCTATTTTGTGCGTGCGTTTCGTGTAAAAAAGTATTTGTAACTACACGCATTGTTATTATTGCAGCGGATTATTAAACTGTACTTTACCCACTTGCCGATTAGTCGCTGCATAGTCTACGGCATCTGCCATCGAAACTTCTACCAGCACTTATCATTGGAATATCCTGTGAAGAATTTTTCATCACTCCTCATTACCATGTCACAGCAAAATCCATTAGCTTTCCTTTCCAATTACTTTTTTTCTACTCCGATCCTATGACAATAGAATGATGGGTCTGACCTCATTACATCGTTTGCCAATGTCTAGCACTCCATCCCATTAACTTATTAATGTGGGAGTCTTTTGCCACTCCCTCGCTCCTTGATCAAATTCTTGACACCCCATCTAACACGAAAGGTATTCTTGTGCTATCGACTTCCCTTCCTATTGCCTATGTTAAACGACAGGCAACAAGGATGTCGTTACATGACAAAAATCCTAAATTTCCCAGCTTACACTACTGCGAGGAATAATTACCCTTAATCACCGGGATACACTTAGCCTGTGCTTGAACTATAAGCCTTTTGCAAATGCGCTTTTAATGTGCTGCCATTTCAACATAGTTGACGGTCACAGATTTACTGGCAACAAATTAGAACACCAGCAGCAACAACTGAAAAAGGCAAGAAAGGACAATTAATTCGATGGACATTGATTAATTGCTGAAGAAGCTTCATCCTAGTTTGACTAGTAATAGTAGAGCATTCGAGCCTCTTATCGTGTCGAAGGCAAAAGCGGGAGAGTTCATTAATTTCATTTCACAAATCTCAGTACGGTTATTTCGGTAACCTTAATTTATTATCGTGTTTCTGGCCGACTAACTGAGTACAAAGGACTGACAAAGGAAATCCATTGCGCAAATATTTAAATCTAATTTGAGCATTCTGTGGGTTGACTGTTTTAGCAGAGCGATTCGGTCGGTTCGTTTCATTTCTGCAGCCCAGAAATCGCCTGCAGAAGTTTGTCTGGCTTTGGTATCCTTTTTTCCTCAACTAAAACCGTAGCAAGGCGTAAAAAAAGTTGTGCGGTCCTGTATCATTCTTCTACTTTTTTTTTCGATTTCCTTTAAACAAAACCAAAGTTGAAGACAATTAGTGTAAGGACCATCGAGAAATGAAAGTCCTTTTTGAGGCAGAAAATTGGAAAATACTTTTTTATTATTTTCTCTTCGGCTCTTGACTTTGGAATTAAGATCGAAATGCAGAAGGGGGCTGAACTTAATTATACTCTATCGACATGGAATGGATTGATGGATGACTCGAATAGAGTTCCAAACGTTGAATGATGTCATGGGCTATTGATTAAAATATGAATCAGGGCTCTGTGTGTAAATTGTTATAAACAATTCCAAGGCATTGGAAATTGTAAACTGTTATAAGCCACTCTAAACTGTGATAAATTATACTAGTTGTGCTTAAAAGATATATAAATGTAAATTTGACGGAACCGTGGATTGATACTATAAATTTGTATTTACACGTTTTGATAAAATGCGCGATATGGTAGTACAGCTGTTGCCGGGATTAAAATACTTATGCATCCTTGTACACTAATCTTATAATACTGCAAACCATACTATAAGCTCCTCCTTAAGCCCAAATAACTCCAGTTTATGTTATCGTTGGTAGTTGCTGTCAAACTCTGAATAGGAATTACATTATGAAAGGACAAGCTACAAGTCAAAATTCCCTCTTGACTATTATCCACTATTACCGATGTAGAGTAGTACGGTGATCCGAATTCCCTATTTCCTACCAAGGTATTCGTCAAGGGACAAATAAACAAAATAATGCCAGGTTTTTAGATCGATCGAAAGGTGAATATACATAAGAGAATTGTCTATCAATTCTCACGAGCTTCCATGAAACATCTCGAGACAACACTTCCAGTAACTCCTAACTGTGTGGCAGATTTAGAAACAGAATATCACAAGACTGTTTGGTAAGGACACGTATCTTTTGTTTTATTCTGTGGTATTTTAAAACAATATCCTTACAGGACCTATCCTTCTACTTGGCTACCTCCACCAGAGTGTATAGAAAAGCCTTTAAGAATAAGAAATAATACTCACAAGTGGTTGCAGTGGACGTCCAATACTTGAAAATGAACGAAGATACATGATTCTCTTGTATTCCCAACGAAAACCCGTACAAATCCTTAAAGACAGTGTAATACCATACAAGTATAGTACAGGACTTCATTCGCATACACACATGTCCGTGCTCAGCAACAGAAAATTGACAAAAATTGAATTTGAATTTGAATTTACAGAACAGCATGAACAGTGGGTTGGAAGAGTGAAAAGGACTTTAACATAAACAGGAAACTTGCCAAGTATGCATTCATATCCTTTGGGAAAATCTGGGGCACCGTATTTCTTTTTCCCAACCGAACAACTCGGCTTTTGTGCTTGGTGTGGTTCCTTGATCATCTAACTGTTTTTCCTGTTGCACCCACCACCCGCTTAGCACTTTATTTCCGTTTCGTTCTGTGTATTGAGTATCCGTTAGTTATTCCTAGGTGGTAAGATTCAAAATGCAGAAAGATACTTAATGCCTTCGTATGCATTCATGAGAACGATGCAAATGAAATTGTACCTCGGGTGAAGGCAGTTCGTCGTTACATGCTTGCCGGTTCTTTTGCATAATGCCCACTGGACCAAACACTGATGTGCTTATACGTACAGGATGGGCAATAGGAATTTCATGCATCGATATCTTGAGAGAAGCAAGTCTCGAGGGACTCGAGGAAACCGGTGTGTAGCGGAAAACGTGTAAAGAAATACACATGATTCATATGTTCATAAAAAAAAAAAAAAAAAAAAAAAAAAAAAGCTGTGAAATCATAGGTTAGAATCGGTGAAAGTATTCCGAGGCTGTTATTTATTATTATTTATTGGCCTGTAGGAACCCGGAAGTGCATGACCTCACCGACTCGGCTTCGCCATCGTTCCCTGTCCTGGGCACTCTCCTTCCACGCTTGACCATCCGATCCGATCTCCTCAAGGTCAAACCTAACATTGTCCTCCCATCTCCGTCGCGGCCTTCCTACCGGTCTCTTTCCCGTTGGTCTACCGTCAAGAATTCTATGCACGGTCCTATCGCTCCCCATTCGCGCCACGTGTCCGGCCCATCTTAATCTTCGCGACTTGATTACTCTCACTATTGTAGGTTTGCGATATAGCTGTTCCAATTCGTGGTTGTGGAGTTTCCTACATTGTCCTGCCTCCTCGTCATATTTACCTCCAAAGATGCTTCTCAAAACATTATTCTCGAATACGCGGAATTTGTTTTCTTCCCGTTTTGTGAGAGCCCATGTTTCGCATCCATATAGAACAATCGGCATGATTATGGTTCTATAGACACGGAGCTTTATGTTACGTGATAGCAGTCTGGATTTCAGCAGTTTACTGACTGCGTGCCAACTAGCGTTGCCGGAATGTAGTCCGAGGCTGTAACCTAACAAATATTCTTCCATATTGTTATCGGCTGATACTATTGACCCAAGGTAGTTAAATGATTGCACTACTTCAAACTCGTCCCCCGCTGGCCTTATAGTTTGACCAACGTTAGGTCTTCGTTTCGCAGAAACTGCACCCATCTACTTAGTGTTTCCCTCATTAATGTGCAGGCCCAGTGTTTGTGCCGCCTGCTCGATCTGGGTGAAAGCGTCCTGTACAGCCGAATCGGATCTACCGATGATGTCGTTGCCATCTGCGTAGGCAAGTATCTGGCAGGACTTAGCGACAACACCAGAGTTACGGATTCCTGTTAAATGTTTGCACTCATCATCAAACCAGTCGCTCTGGTCTCTAGCACTACTACGTAAGATGGAGTTGGCAGTACTAACGACAATATTCTTAAGGCGCGTTCATTTCTCTTCTACGCCCTGCATCGAGCTCTTCGAGGTGTTGCTGGTTTTCTTAATGAGTAGGGCAGTTGTGTTGATCCGAATCTGATCCATGGATGCAATACGTATTCGTAAGGTAATCCGCGCTCGGAAAACTATACCAACAAGGTAGTGATCCGAGTCGACGTTGGCATCAGGCTCGAGGAGTGGCGGCTATCTATCAACACGTGGTGTATTTGATTGTGAGTGGTTCCATCGGGTGATACCCAGGTGACTATGTTGATGTCTTTACCCGGAAATCTGGTACTCGCAAGGACCAAGTTCTTTGATACTGCCGGTTCGATGCCTCGTGGTCCATTGTCATTAGTGTTCCCATGCAAACTATGGGAACCTGCGTAGTGTCTGAAAACCGGCTCGCGACCTATTTTAGGATTCAAATCACCAAGATCGATTTTCACATCGTATATTGGGCAGGCATTGTGGGCCCGTTCGACGTTCCCGTAGAATTCCTCTAATTCATTGTCAGGGGACTCCTCTGCAGGTCCGTGAACGTTTATGAGGCTTATGTTCTTAAATTTGCCTCACACGGAAGAGTGCACAGCCCTTCGCCTATTGCATTAAAGCTTATAACGGCAGCCTTCAGTTTTTGGCTGACGAGAAAGCCTACTCCGAGCACATGGTGTTTGTATGACAGCTAAAATAAATGTCACACTCGTTTCTTTGAATAACACCACCCTCCGTCCATATTATTTCTTGTAATGATGTTATGTCAGCCTTATATTCGGTTAGGGCATCCGCTAGCTGCTGTGCGCTCGAGTTTTGTATTGTGAGCGGGCGTTCCATGAGAAAATTCTCAAATCGTTCAGCCGTTTTCGTTGCCGTGATCGTCGTCGTGTATCCGACCCATATCAGAGGCTTGTTAAATTGTCCATAATAATTTGTTTTTCTGGGAAATGTTATTAGTCTTGCGCCAACGTTTCTCAGGATGTGGTTGCATGCATTGATTCACTACTTCATCATCAACATCGGCACTACAACCGGCATCCGGTCTTGGCCTTATTTAGCAAATCTCTCCACCGATATCCGGTCCATATCCGAGACTTGATAAATTGTCCATAATAATTCGTTTTCCCGGGCAAGGCTATTAGCCCTGCGCCAACCTTTCTCAGGATGAGTGCCAAAGTAGCCATCTAGGGGAGTTACGTGGAGACTACATGTCAGCTATGACTGAACAGGGACAAGGATCGTCCTGACCCATCGCCTAGACAAAAATCAGTGAACAATTATAGTGATACAATGGCCTACGAGGCTTGTTAAATTGTCCATAATAATTTATTTTTACGGGCAAGGTTATTAGCGTTGCGCTAAGATCAGCATAATGAATTCAAACGAATTCATTAATTTTTTGAATTTCTTGCAGGTGTAGCGATCCTAAATCGCTACTCCTAGCCAAATCCTCAATATCATCAAACCCTAAAATTCCTAATTGCATATTGAACCATATGAACAATAAATTAACCCAAAGTTAATAATAATAAACTCAAATCTCAAATTTTCCATTGCGTCATTTCAAATCCCATACTGAGCCACATGTACGACGAATTTAACCAAAAGTTAATCCATCATACATTGACTCAATTCCTAAAAACATTGACATCATGAAATGCTAAATTCAAAACGCATTTCATGATTCCCATTCCTAGAACCCATCCAACTAAACTTCTAACAAATTATGTGTGTTTCTGGGAATTTTGACCATAAAATAGTTGACAATTCTCAACTAGAAAATGTATAAAAGGGCGGTAAATTTGAATTTCGTGATCAGTTGAATTTCAAAGCCCGAACCCCTGGCCGTACGTGACATAGAACCACAGCACAAAAAAAAATAAAGAGTTCATAGCGAGGCAAAAATTGTTTTCTTGTCTTTGGTGTCTCCGGATTCGTTCACCGTTCCTCGAGTTAACTTGGCCTCGAGGTTTTCACGATAACTACAGTGGTGTATCTGGATAATCCCCCTTTTTCCCCGAACGTGCATACAAGGCTGAACTACCGAAAGTCACCTGAAGCGCTCGCACGATCTGCGTAACGAAGTTAATTATTTAAAAGGAGCTGACTGAACGTATGAGCCGTTCGAAAAACGCATTGGCCGGCAATAAGAACTGATTAAATTGCACAATCACGATGATTCGCCTACCCTCATACATTTACAAAATCTTCAATGTTGACTATGAAAAGGACTTCCGTCAGGAGATAGAAACATCGGGGGATTCCCTATAAAGAGGCAAGACACAATTACTACGCCGCCTCAGGGCCCAACAATTGGCCCCCTCACACCCGAACACAGGGTCAAACCTTACGGACGCATCTCTAACTCATAAAAGGGCATTACATGCATGGCCTGAAAAGTCTCCAACCTCAACGTGAAGATAGCAACACTCGTCAACAAAAGCTAGTGAATGCAGTTGTGCACCTTTTGACAGTTATGCCTACGCAAATCAAAGATGAGTTGGACTCTGTGTATGCAGACTCTGCACCATCATTTACCATAGTGAAATTTTGGGCAGCTGATTTTAAAAGTGGCCATGAGAGCTTGGGAGACGATGAACGTACGGGACGTTCAAAAACTGCAACAACTGAGGATAACATCGCTAAAGTTCACCAAATGGTGCTAGATGACTGCCGAATTAAAGTGAAGGAGATAGAAATGCTCAGCGGTTTCCGCTGAATGTGTGCTTTCATAGGCGGACAAATCGGGCAACACTCTGCCTGGTATTTTATGATTAATTTCATACATTCATCATTACGTACAATGCGGGGCACCCTACAAATCAAAGAGTGCGTTACAGGTTGATCAAAAAAGACAAACAATTTTAAAATGAGAAAGCCAATGAAGTATAAAGAGTTCGGCTCGTTATTGAACATTATTTGAACAAATAGAACACTTTCTGTTTTCGTCGTTAACCAAATCAGAATTTTTCTTACCTTTTCTTGCAGGTTTATATACGAATTATGAATCACGTATTTAGAGCAGATAAAAACGGCGTTCACTGAACAGTCTGTGTGAACACACGAAAATAATAACATTAATATACATTTAATGGGCATTTGCATCGTACTTGAAGAACTGCAGGTTTTTCACAGATCTGAATCACGAACAAGAAGTTTTTTTTTATATTGCACATTATATGCGAACGCCTTTTTTCCAAGACGACATATATAAATAAAAGCCTATCTAGCCCAAAATACCGGTTATAGAACCCTAAAAAACCTAAGAAAAATGTTTTTTATTGCTCGTTACTTCATAAATCGAGTTTCTGCTTACATCGTACAATCAAAACCCAACCGCCAACAGACAACCTTGGTCCGTGGCGCCAGCATAAAGTTTTTATGCAATAAATTGCTTGACCAGATTCAATTTCTCCCCATCACCTTAGATACCGGAGTGTGCAGCACACTACTTAGTATATTGTAACGAAAATTTATGAACAACTTAACTCCTCATAGCGTAATATATCTCCGAAAGCATGAACGAATGGTAACGGAAGCCGTGAGCGTGTCATTGGGGCCCACAAGGACCTTGTAAATGTAAACTCTTTGAACAACTCGTTTTACTATTACCAACTACTTAGCCTTTGTTATAAGAGACTGAATAAATGGCTGCTGGTGTTGTGGAGTCTCGATTATTTACTGCGAAAGAGTTGAGGCAATATCGAGCTTCGTTTACCTGTCGGTTAAGCGTGTGCAAGAAGTTTATCCCTTGATGTAAGTTGCTGTCAGGCGACATTACTTAACTTTAAAAATATGGTATTCAGTGCACTGGTTTTGCCCTTTAACGGTGGGGCTATATTCGGTTTGTGGAAAATAGTAGTTATAAAATAACGGAATCAGGAAATTCATTTTTTTTATATAAAAGTAAATTATTTATCAAATAAAAGGTATACTGAGAGAAATTTAATCCACTTGTAGTCAATCGAAAGAAAAATGAACTGCTTTCAGTATACAAAAATTTCTTTAAACAAACATGACTACCTATCAAAAAAAAAATATATACGTATATACATAATATATATATATATATATATATATATATATATATATATATACATATATATATATATATATATACATGTGTATATATATATATATATATATATATATATATTCGACATTTTGTTTTCTTATCCTCTATCTGTTATCCACTCAAAGATACATACTGTCAAAAGTCTGCCCGGAATTTGTCATTTCAAATTCTCACGTAAGCCTATTGTTTTTTGCCTCTAAGTTGACACCACTGTGAGACATAGTGGCTTTAAATTTGAGGGTTGCCTATCAAATAGTTATTAATTAGCTGCCAATTTTTTTATTATAATTTTTTTTTATCACACTTCTCTCGGGAGAGCCGAAGCTATAGCACCAAGTGGGCGCCCCGAGATGCCACCAAATAACGGTTACACTTTTTTTTTGAACAGTTGCAGGTTGTAACGCTCCGGGAACACTCGCGCGGGAGGGAGTTCCACAGCTTCCCCAGTCTGTACAGGAACAAGTTCTGATGCACGGATGTTCGCGCCGTCTAGAGATGGACCGCAAACTGGCGCGATCCGTCAGATTGTCTTGTGAGGGGATATGAACCGAATTGTGCGGAACAATACCACGAATCTCCGAAGATCAATACCCGTGATAATATCTGTAAAACAGACAGAGGCCAGCTACGCATTTTCGACCTGATAGCGACTGTAGTTCCGACGACAGTGCCGAGTCCCCGGTTATACGGATCCCTCGTCTTTGTATCCTCTCAAGTAGGTCGAGAGTATGTTTAGGAGCAGAGCTCCAAACATGAGTGCAATATTCGAGCGCGGGTCTAATTTGGGATTTATATAGGAGAAAAAGTTGGGCCAGAGTAAAATATTTCCTGGCTCTAAAAAGTTAGCTCAGTTTTCCTGAGGCTGACCTGGCGATACTCGACACGTGTTTATGCCATGACACATTCCCACAGACCGTGACGCCGAGCAATTTCAAACTTTCCCCAACCTCGAGGGCCGGGCCATTCATCATCAGCTGTGGAACAGATGATCCACTTTTCTTTGTGAATGTTATATATTGTGTCTTCACAGCATTGAAGTCGACGAGATTGGCCTTTCCCAACTGCAAGACCCTATCTAGATCCTGATCCAGAGAGTCGATCTGGCTACATCTCAGCTGTTGCGACGTTGATGCACTAATCGGCCGATCACTCGAAAAAGAGAAAACAAGCGTACTATCATCTATGTGAAGCAAAAACATGGTAAAATCGCAGATGTCCATATATCGGTCATAAGTGTCAAAAGATTTCCCGTGGACTGCCTGCCACGTAATCCATATTGACGATTATTCAGAAGTCCGTTCCACTCCAAATACTTAATTAAGTATTGATGACTTTTTCCATCACCTTAGATAACATAGACAGTATGGGTATTGTTGTGCACCCAAGTTCATGTATACATCCTTTTGGTTAAAACAAAGACGGTTTATTTGCTTCAGACGCAGCGTTATAATTTTAATTAACGTAAAAGGAAATAATTAGTAGTTCACAATAATATTTTCGATAAAAATCCAATGTGATTTATTCTTGATACAAACTGTTGCTGAAACGAAAAGAGAAAAACCGAAACAACAAACGGCGCTTCGCTAGCGCTGCCTCAGTCTCTCTCCGAGTGGACTGTATTTCCGGCACTGGCCGGCCAACGATGCTTTTTCCCTAAATTTGAGAGATTGTACCTCCAGAGCCGGACTCTTCTCTGGATTGGCGGGCGTTTGAGTCTTGCCCAGTACAAAATCCTGAAATTTACCAAAAGTGGAAACGACCAAAGGAGACAAACCCAGAAAACAATAAGATTAATTTATTTTTTATTGAATATTTCTTGATCTCTTTATGTCTGGTCTTTAACAAGACCTTTTGCTTGGGAGCTCTTTCGACGACTCCCACCGCTTCAGCGCCGCGCTCGCCTTTTATTACCAGCAGCTGTCTCCTCGTTCGCTTGGTTTCGATAAATCACTCGTTTCCTGTTGAGTGATTTGTCGCGACTGGTATACAGCTGTCTGCCATGCTCCTCCTTCTTGAGTGCTTGTGCGCCGACGTCGAGTGCTTGTGCGCTGGTGCCCAGTGGTTGTGTGTCGATGCTGAGTGCTTGTGCGCCGGGAAGTATGCATCGCCAACAGTCTCCCCCGCAGTGCGAAGCACTTCAACGTGTGGCGGCGATGTTGTCGCTGGAACCAGCACTACTACGCGGCGGGTTGGCCTTCGTAGTGTTCCCCATGTCGTCCTCACGTCCAGAACTCTGATCCTTCCATCGGGTCCGGGATATACCGCTTGCACTTCCCCACGGGGCCAGGTATTGCGGGGCAGCGATGAGTCCACTACCAGGACTATATCTCCGACTTGTGGGTCGGTGGTATCTTGGCCGGAGATTCTTCTTGGCCTCAATGTCGGCAGGTATTCTTTTACCCATCTTTGCCAGAAGTGGTCCGTCAGTCGCTGCGCCGTTCTCCAGTTCGTCCTACCGACGAGGTCGTGGTCGTCAAACTCATCGGGTGCCATCGCACCACAAGAGCGCCCTAGCAGGAAATGGTTCGGTGTGAGGCTCTCTTCGTCGTTCGGGTCCGTGCTGACGTGGGTCAGTGGGCGTGAGTTGACGACGTGTTCTGCTTCGGTCATCAGGGTGTACAGCACCTCTTCTGGCGGCGTCCTGGAGTGTAGAGTGGCGGTCAGGGCCGTTTTTACCGATCGCACGAGCCTCTCCCATGCTCCCCCCATATTGGGGCATCCCGGTGGTATAAACTTCCATCTGATGATATGCCCGTTATTGGACTTCTCCAGCTCCTTGCTTGCTCCGGTGAAGTTGGTCCCGTTGTCGCTCCAGGTGGTCCTCGGAGTCCCTCTTCTTGCGGCCATCCGTCGCAGGGCCATGATCATGGAACTGGCGCTGAGAGAATTGGCCAGCTCCAGGTGTAGGGCTCTCGTGGTTAGGCATGTAAACAGCACTCCCCAGCGCTTCTCGATCCTTCTTCCGATAGCGACCTGCATTGGTCCGAAGTAGTCCACCGCGGCGGCAGTGAACGGGTGTTGGTGGTGGTGCAGTCGTTCGATCGGTAGGTCTCCCGTGGGTGGCACTTGAGGGGTGCATTTGTGGACTCTGCACCATTGGCATCGGTGTATCACTCCTTTTGTGGATGCTCGTAGCCCTAAGATCCAGTATCTCTGCCGAAGCTCGTTCATCACGGTTGCGGTGTTGCCGTGGGCGAACCTCTTGTGATAGTGGCCGATCAAGAGGCAGCTCAGATGATGTTTCCCGTCCAGCACAATGGGATTTGTTCTCCAGCCGTCGATCGTTATTTTTCTCGTCCGGGACCTCAGCTTCATCACTCCATTTTCGTCGAGGTAAACATCTATTTTGCGCAGCCGACTCGAGCTTTCCGGTGGTCTTCCTTCTCGCAGGCGGGCCATGTCTCCTGCGCAACTGTCCTGTTGGGTCATTTTGACCAGTTGCTCTTCGGCCCTGTCCAGATGTTTTTGACGCAGGGGTGTGAATGTCTTCTTCTCGGCTTTGGAACACGTGGATGTTTGTTGCCTCCGGGACTTCGATGTTTTGGCTGATATTCGCCACTCTCTCTTCTCTTTCAGAGTGTCTATAAATTGAAACACGCGTGCTGTGGTTCTCAGCAGACGCAGCCAGTCGGAAAATCGTTCCGGGTTCGGTGTGGATGGTTCGACCACTCTCGCCGCGGCTACCACTTGGGGGCTCTTTTCTTCTCCAGTGACTGTCGCCGGGCTCGCCTCGAAGTGCCGGTTTGGCCACTTGTCTTCTTCCTCGTACAAAAACGCGGGTCCCTTGAACCACCTCGCTGTGCTGCTGAACTCGTTTGGTATCCCTCTGGTAGCGTCGTCCGCTGGGTTTTCCTTCGTCGGCACCCATCTCCAGTCCCGTGGTCCTGTCAGCTCTTCGATTTCCGCCAATCGATGGGCTACGAAAGTCTGGAACTTGCGTGGCTCCGATTTTATCCACTGCAGTACTGTGCTGGAGTCGGTACAATACCATTTCTCCGATATTTGGAGCCTAAGCTCCTTCTCTATTGTGGCCGCTAATCTGCTTCCCAACAAGGCAGCCTGTAACTCTAGTCGGGGCATGGACACTGGTTTTGTCGGACTTACCCGGGCTTTACCGGCGATCAGGGTTACGCTCACTCTTCCATCGGGTTCCACCGTCCTCCAATAAACTGCGGCTGCGTATGCCTCTTCGCTGGCATCGCTGAAAGTGTGCAGCTGACCTTCTTCCTGACTGCTCGACAGGAACCGAGGAATCCTCAGACCTTTGAGGACGGACGTCTCTTTTAAGTAGGTGGTCCAAGCGGTCCTCTGTTCCTCTGGGATCTCATCATCCCATCCGATTTTGGCGCGCCAGACGTCTTGGATCAGCTTCTTCCCCTGTATGAGCACTGGCGTTGCGAACCCCAGTGGGTCGAAGGTTGACATCACCGCGCTCGTGACTTCCCTCTTGGTAGGCATTCTTCTCCCGGTGAGGACTTGTGGGGGGGTGTTCCGGAACTCTACGTTGAAAGCCAGGATGTCCTCCGTCATCATCCATCTGAGCCCGAGGGTCTTCTCTTCCTTCGACAATTCCACGGCTTCTGACTGGGGCTGCTCCTGAAAACCTGAGAAAATTTGGGGTTGATTACTACTCCACCCTTTGAGTCGGAATCCCGCCTTAGCATGTATCCTCTCCACCGCCTTTGCCACGTCCCTGGCTTCTTCTACCGTCGCAAAACTCTGTAGGTAGTCGTCCATGTAGTGGTTTTCACGGATGGCTTGCGCCGCTCCCGGATGTTCCTTCTCGAAATCCTTTGCGTTCTTGTTCATCACATAGATCGCGGTTGATGGTGATGAGGTGGCTCCGAACACTACGGACGTCATCCGATATTCTTCCGGTTTGCTTCTTGTGTCTCCGGGGCGCCAAAGAAACCTTAGGCAGTCGCGGTCGGCTTCGCGCATCTGGATTTGGAGGAACATTTCCTTGATGTCAGCGACGACGGCGATTGGTCTTTCTCGAAATCTGACCAGCACCCCCACGATCGATTGGAGGAGGTCCGGTCCGGGGAGTAGAGCGTCGTTAAGGCTCTTGCCGTCGAACTTGGCTGCTGCGTCGAGTACTATCCGCGGTTTTTTCTTCGTCGGGTGTATTACTGCAAAGTGCGGGAGGTAGAAGGTCCTTCCGGTGATGGAGTTCGCCGGCGCCTTTTCTGCATACCCGTTGTCTAGCAAATTGTCCATTTGCTCCAGGTACATCTTCTTCAGGTCCTCGTCTTGGCCCAGTTTCCTCTCGATATTCAGAAGGCGTCGATAGGCCTGGCTATAGTTGTTGGGCAGCATCTCATCGTCGCTTCTCTATAGAAGGCCCGTTTCGTATCTTCCGTTTGGCAGTCGTCTCGTGGTTTTTTCCAGAACCTCTATGGCCCTTCTGTCGGCGTCGTTCTTGGGGCGTCGTGGTTGCACTCCCAATGTTTCGATTTCGAAATGGCGTCTTACGAGCGATTCTGTCTCGTCTTCCTTAGTCCTGCCATAGTTGACGAATCTCACCGGCGCGCTGCTCCTGGCCTCGCACCCGTGCAGGACCCATCCCAGGCTGGTAAGCGAAGCGACTGGTTCGGTGCGTCTCCCCTTCTTCAGACTCCTTGTGACTATCAGGCCCCAGTTGTCCTGGCCGATGAGCAATTTAGGTTCCTGTTGGGTGTAGGTCAGTTGGTCTCCGAGGTCTCGTAGATGCTCGCATCTCTCAATCGTCACCTTCTTCACCTCCTGCTTCGAAAGTTTAAAGTTAGGAAGGGTTCTTACCTCGATCGAGTATCCGGTCCGGCCATGGGCTCCTTTGACTCGCACATGGACTCTTTGCGAGTCGTTCCTCCTGATGCCCAGTTCCCCGACTGTCTCCAAAACGAGCGTTTCTCGCCTGCCTTTCGCACCGATCTTCTCGGCGACCGACGAGTCCAGTAATGAAATAGTGGATCCCTCGTCAAGCAGAGCCAATACTCGAGCCGACCCCTTGGGTCCGTAAACGTCCACTGGAACCATCTTCAGGTAGGCTTTGGTGCTACTAATTGTGCGCATGGAGGTGACCACCTCTCCTCTAGTTTGCTCGTGGTCGTGGCCTGATGGCGAGGTGTCCTGGTATGACCTTCTTCCTCTTCTGGGTGCCATTCCTGGCGGAAGTTCGTCCGGGTGGAGGATGACGTGGTGTTCCCTTGAACATCTATCCCACGGTGGTGCCCTGCAGTCTGCCTTTCGGTGTTTGGAGCAAAGCCATTTAAAACAAAGCTTTGCCGTTTTTGCCAGATTCCATTTTTCCCGATTACTGGCCTTCCTGAACGTGGGGCATCTGGGGGTGTCGTGGTCCTTCAGACAAACCGGACACTCTGGTTTGATTCCGTTCCCGGGTGCATCATTCTCTCGAACGGCGTGGATCGATCTCCTTCCTGAATTGCGTCGTCCTTGGGATGATGCTCGTTTATGGTAGCCTCCTCTCGGCTCCCATGATACTTCTGGTGGGGCGAGATTGGCACACATGTCTGCCTCTACCTTCATAAAGTCGCTGAAAACCCTCAGCTCCGGCTGGTCCTCTCCTCCATGGCTGTTGTAGTACGCGAACCAGCCGCACCTCATGGATGACGGGATCTTTGTCGCCAGTTCTCTTACCACCTCGGGTGCGTTTAGAAACTGCTGCTTGCCCAGCGCTCTGATGGTGGCCACGGAGTTCATAACCCGGCTGGCGAAGACTCCAATATCGCTCGGGTCTTCGGTGACCCGAGGCAGGGCTCTCAGCTTTGTCAGCTCCACTACGGCCAACGCTCCCGGCCTTCCAAAGCGAGCCTCTAGTCCTTCCATTACCTCTTGGGGGTCCTCGGCGATAAACAGGAGGCTTCTGACAGCCTCTCTTGCTCTTCCTTTTAGAGCTCTCCGGAGACGCGCCAAGTTCTGCGCGTGGGTGAATCCGACGGAGGTATCAACAAACGATCTCCTGAAAGCCAGCCACTCTTCGCTGGCACCGTTGAAGTCAGGTAGTTCCACCATTTGCCTCGAGGTACTTGCTCCGGGGTGTGTTCGCAAGAGCCTGGCTATGGTCTGGGTCAGATCCTGGATCTCGCTCCTTCCTTGATCGCGGTGTGGTGACCTGTCTTCTTGGGCTAGCTCCTCCTGCCTTTCTCCGGGCGGTCTCGGCAGTTCGTCCCATTGATTGAAGGGGTTCCGCTGGTACTCGCCCTCGTCTTCATCAGCCTCGCTCTGGCTCGCCTCGTCCTCGGAGTCTATCCTCCGCAATTCGAGCTTCTCTCGGGCCACCTTCGCTTTCGCCTGGGCCACCTTCGCCCTCGCCTCTTCCGCCTTCGCCTTGGCCCCTTCCGCCTTCGCCTTCGCTTCGGCCGCCTCCAGTTCTCGCATGGAGACTTCTAAACTGGCTGCGGCATCAGCTCGCCTCGACGACTTCATCGAGCTTCCTCTTGAGCTAGTGCTTCGCGTTCCGCGCCACACTTCGACCTTGGCACGATTGTCTAGGGCCCTGTCTTCTCTGGCTACGCTGGTCTTCTGGGTTAACGCTTCGTACGTTAACTTGGTCCCCCGCCTGGGGGTGTGGGGTTCGGATTGGATCCCCCTTGCTTCGGCCGATCTCGTTATCGGCATCTTCATCGTATTCGTCTCTTCGGTCACGTGCGCTGATCCCCTTCTTCTGGCGAGCGCTCCGACAGGACCGTCATATTCTCCTCCAAGTCGTGTGGGAGATTCTTCTCCTGTGGCGCTTGCTCCTTGTCCTCCCGTAGGGAACGGCAGCGTCCTCTTAGCCTTAGCCGATCTCGTTATCGGCATCGTCGTCTTATCGCCGAGATCCGGCTCGAAGGACCAAAAATGTTGCTGAAACGAAAAGAGAAAAACCGAAACAACAAACGGCGCTTCGCTAGCGCTGCCTCAGTCTCTCTCCGAGTGGACTGTATTTCCGGCACTGGCCGGCCAACGATGCTTTTTCCCTAAATTTGAGAGATTGCACCTCCAGAGCCGGACTCTTCTCTGGATTGGCGGGCGTTTGAGTCTTGCCCAGTACAAAATCCTGAAATTTACCAAAAGTGGAAACGACCAAAGGAGACAAACCCAGAAAACAATAAGATTAATTTATTTTTTATTGAATATTTCTTGATCTCTTTATGTCTGGTCTTTAACAAGACCTTTTGCTTGGGAGCTCTTTCGACGACTCCCACCGCTTCAGCTTTTTTATTTTTTTTATTTTTTATAAAACGCTGTCTTTATTGACCATTAAAAGTTTAGTTACATAAGTTTACAGCTAACTTAACTAAGTTGTGACAATTTTACTTACAATGTCTAGAACATTTTTCCAAGTAATACTTAATTTGAGGTCCTACGTCTAAGGAGATCTATACCAGTTACAATTTATTAGTAGGACTCCTGGAAAGGTCATGAAAACCAGGATGGATTGTCAATGTTTACAATAAATATTCTTAAAACTACTTATCTCTACTTAAATCTAGCTTATATCTAAGGTAGTTAAATAAATTCACATATAGTCATTTAGAACAAATTTGCCTAGTCTTAAGCTTAAGTTGAGATTTCATACTTTACATACCCTGTGGGGCTTTTCAGGGCCCGAAGAGCCATACATCGCTCGATCCCCACCTTTCCAGGCGAACGACTTACCTCTCGGTCGAACTTCAGCAAGGTTGCGTAACCTTGCTACGGCATTTACCCTCAGCCAAATCGCCGGAATTAATACGGTTACCCAATCGGATAACCGTTCTGAATTTATGTTAGGCAGCTTACCTATTCTGTAGGGGATTTCCTTCCAAACCCCTTTTTCTCCAGCATCACCACTGAAAACATTAAATCCACGGCAAAGCTTATCACCTTGCCGTGGCATCGAAAACTCACCCTCGGCCAGACCATATTCCCTAAAAAACATTAAGCCCACGGCAAAGCTTATCACCTTGCTGTGGCATCGAAAACTCACCTCGTCCAAACCATATTCCCTAAAAAACATTGAGCCCACGGCAAAGCTTATCACCTTGCCGTGGCACCAAAAATTTACCCCCGAGGCGTACATCATTTCCTGAAAAGAACATAAGTCCATGGCAAAATCAACACATTGCCATGGCATCTGAAATCTTACCTTTAGGCATACATGCGGCCGGGGCATCTCGTTTCCATAGCCTTAAGCTATGGAAACAACAATCAACAAGAGTTCCTTGTGACTCGTTGTATTTGTTTACCCCCGGCATAACATGCATACGGCTATTGCCCCTATCGATTTACTATCGCCGACAAGGTTTCTGTTGACGCAAATCAAACATTGTTCCTGTTTTCCAGCAATCGCTGGCACCACAATTAGCGTTCCCCATGTCCATAGATAACATTCAAACAACGATCACCAGCAGCCAGAAAATGTTTACTTACAACATCTGGCAATGGCTGCACCCTATGTTCGTTGCAATGTTTGATCATCGGCAACAGAAATGATGATTTATGGCCTTCCATTAGGATGACCAAATCATCGGTTTGGGTCTTTCACACCCCAGATGCTATTATTTACATTCCTAGAAAATGCACTAGCGATGTTGCTCGCCATCCACGGTCGCTGAACGATCGTATGCATGGCATACGCACACATGCGCAATGTGTGCCTATTCCGTCTGATCCAATCACGATTAACTACATCGAGTTAATCGTGTAACTCCGCCTCTTTTTTAGTCTCTTTGAGGTTCCCTGTTTTTGGATGATTTCCAATGAGTCAGATTCCATTATTCGTGGTGCGCGGACGCAAAGGTCGAGATCGGGTTGTCAAAGTTTCAGTTCTCATCAACATTGGGCGAATACAGTTTTGTAAAGTGTCGTTTAATACCAGTTCTCATCAACATTGGGCGAACACAGTCTTGTAAAGTGTCGTTTAATACCGAACGTTTCATGTAATTAAAATGTGCATTGACTCTTAAGTAAGCGGACTTGTGTATATATGTTTAAATCGAGAAACTACATCTTAAGTAAGCGAACTTGTATATATATGTTTTAATTGTGAACGACATCTTAAGTAAGCGAACTTGTATATATATTTTTGAACCGTGAACACCCGTTGAGTTTAACTATAACCTAAATATACTCTAAATATCAAACAGTAAACGTAACCACGCTGTGAATGTTAAATACGTTAAGTTTAGCTTACACCTAAAAGGAAATTGTAATAAAGCTGATGTGCCACAAAAAAGAAATTAACTAAGTGTTTTATTTGGAGAACCTTGTTTCGATTTCGCGACGTGTAGTACGTGGTGTTGGCATAGAACCCGCGTCCTTGACGACGCAAGTACCAACTCCCGACATTGGCGACCCGCGACTTAGAACTATCGCGCCTTCCGATCCAAAAACAGAAACTTTACAATGCTAATTAAAATCGCGCAACCTTCAAGTTTCGAACTTTAAACGATGACTTTGGTGACAGTGACAATCTAAGGAAATCATTGGTGCTGCATCCAGCGAAAGTGACCAGTGCTGCGTTTTGAGGAGAACACGGAAAAGGCAAGAACCGCCCCAACTCGCCGTTAGCAAGATAGACATCACAGAATACCCGGACAACAGCCAATGAACCAGGACTAAGCGCAAGTTTTAGTAAAAAAACATTTGTTTTCTTTTCTTTATTTTCTTTTCATTACCATAGTTTTTTTATATATCAGATTGTGTATTTTACCTTATATTAAGCAGAAATTAAGCATATACACCACTAATAGTAAGAGATATACATACCCATTTTCTTTTCTCTCTTGTGTGAGCTCCTTCTGAGCTTAAAAGTGTAAAGTTATTGGCTTCTCCTTCTGAGCAAGCATTAAGTACTAAACTTTGACGCAGTTGCCTAAAACCCTAATGCGCACGTAACTTTTATATTAAAAAAAAGAACGAAAAAGTGAACTTAAGACAGAATATGAATTAATAAGTAAATGAAAATTTTCAATAAAGCACACGCCTACCCAAAACATACGATAAATTTTTCCTTAATAGTATACTATATGCGCAAAAAATTTTTTTTTGTTTTCGTTTTTTTTTTTTTTTTCTCTTTTCTTTCCTTTTAAACATTTATTCTATTTACCTAATAATAGGCATTAAGTAAACAATAAGCTAACGTCTCTATGTTATTCTCATTAACCACAGATAAAAACTTGCAGTTTTAAAAACATAGCACAAAGGCAAAAAAAAGATAAAATTCGACCGTAATTATAAAATTTTTTCTTACTCATTTTTTTTTTATGCTGGTACAACCGGATTATTGTTGGATCGTTTAAATAAAAATTTCCCTGTATAATTTACACAATTTTGTATGGAAAATTAAAATCTTGTCGCAAATCCAAATTGCCACGCATGCTATTAATGATTGTTCAATTTTAAAACCGCATTTAATTCGCCTGAATACGGAATCAGCGTAAAATTGAAAAAAGAAAGCCACCAATATTTCGAACCTAAAAATAACTTAGTCGTTTCCATACATTTGTAAACCCCTTCAGGGTATCGATTAACACGCAGCTTCCGGTAATTTCACATACGACTCCTCCGACTATCGCTCGACTTATTTTAATTAATAAAACTGTATTCGGGGATATTCAAGATCCCATCAACTCCACTTGACACGGCACGATTCTCTTTTGGCTCCACTTGACTCCAGTTCCGACTTTCGCTCAACTCATTTTAATTAATAAAAACCTGGTTCCGGGATATTCGGGATTCTCTCAACGTCCTGCGACTTCTTTTACCCCAATTGGCCCCCCCTTCACCTCCTTCGCGTCCTCTTACGCCCATTTTTGCGTCCTCCGTGGTGATTATTTTGATTCCCTCCTACTCTGTTGATTTCAGTCCTGTTTCGTACAAAACACTATGGTTGTCACACGAAATAGCGCTGCCCAAAAAGCCCAAGAACAACCCGAGCCCCTAGAATTCCACGACGCATCCAGCGTCGATTTCCCAACCGAGCAAGTCGATACTGACTTAGACTTGCCCGGACAATCCACCCCTCTGGCACCACCCGTTGCCCCCAGCGTCGTGAACCGACCCAAATCTTCTAACACTCTCCCAACCTCTTCCAACGCCCCTGGTATCGGCCCTTTGACAAATTCCGGCATTTTAATGCCCACAACTGGTGCCGGTACCTCACTACAACCCCAAAGACCTTCAGAGTCCCAAGAATTCCACGATGCTTCCAGCCTCGGGAATGGGACTCGTCACCCTAATATAGGACTTCCCCCCTTCGATGAGGAGGACCCGGACCTTTGGTTTGCAGTGGCAGACCGCATCTTCCAGGCCTCAGCCTTGCACGACGAACAACTTCGTGCAGTTGAGCTGTTGAAAGTGCTTGACCGCACTCAGCGACCGCATGTTGCACACATAATAAAGTCGGCCGGCCGCAACCCATATAGCAACATGCGTGATGCTCTGCTCGAAGCTTTGGACGAACCTGGAAGTGTGCGGCAACAACGTTTGGCCGCTGTAACCAACTTATCCGGGATGAGACCATCTCTTTTCCTGACCCATTTACGCTCTATAGCGGGGACCAGGATTGGGGACGACCTAATAAGGCCTCACTTTTTGAGGTGTCTTCCCCAGCATGCCCGTTCGGCACTTATAGCCCAACCCAATCAGAGTTTGGGCTATTTATCCAAAATTGCGGACGCAATTATGGAAAGTTCAGATCAGTATTCTGAGCCTCCTGCGTACCAAGTAGCGGCGGTTTCTCAACACGCTGCACAGCCTGCACGGCACCCTCGTCTCCCTTTTACAGCCCATCAATTGGTCTCAACTCCCAATCCTCCTCAAACCCAATTACCTTTTAGAGGGCCCGCCTCAACCAATTTCCCTCAGGGGAATCCAGTGGCAGGCCCCAACCCTAACCAAAGAAATGCGCCCACACAACTAACTCCTGCTGACCTCCGGGCGCTCCAAACCTCACTCCTCCGCGAGATAACTCAATTGCGTGCGGAGGTGAGGAACAATCCTCGAAGCGCCCAGAATCGAGCCATGCCGAGCCGTCCTCTCAATCGGCAGAATTTCTACCAAAATGCCCCTCAGAGGGCCTTTATCCCCCAAAATGCCCCACAGAGGGCCAATTCCTCTCAAAATGGCCCTCACCGGCCCAATCCCCAGCGAGCTCCGGCTCGACCTCCCCGTAACGGCAATACTAATAGGCAGAACATACCAGATAATGCCGTTACTCTGCCTTGGTGCGCCAATCACCAGCGATATGGTGATCGCGCATTCAATTGCAAAGCGCCTTGTGGTTGGACACAACCTTCCACCAACCAAAGGCGCTCTTTAAACTAATTTTGCCGACCGACACCCTCGCGCAATCGGCCGGCACCCCTACGATAAGTCGCTTAACCATCCGGGATTCGAAACTGAATATCGCTTTTACTGTCGACACCGGCGCCGATATTTCAGTCCTCCCGCGATCGTTTGCTCCGCGTAACCGCGTGCCAGCCGCTCTTAAATTGTCAGCTGCAAATAATACGCCGATACTTACGTACGGACGTAAAAAGCTGACACTGCAATTGGGTCTTTGTCGTCCGATCACTTGGCGTTTCGTCATTGCGGACGTGAATGAACCCCTGATAGGTTCCGACCTATTAGGTGCACATAATCTGTTGGTCGATTCGACCCATAACAGACTAGTGGCCCCAACCGCACCCCCCTTGCCCATGACGGCATCACCTGCGGAAACTTCAGGGGCCACAGAGTGCATAGACCCATTCCAGGTTATGGTACAGGAATTTGTGAGTACAACAATTCCTCTACCTAACCAACGCCGACATAAAGCCACGGTGTTTCATCATATAGAAACACGTGGTCCTCCTGTGAGCCAGCGTCCACGTCGACTGGCTCCGGAAAAATTACGTGCGGCGCGCGCGGAGTTCGAGCATATGATCGAACTAGGTATCTGCCAACCGTCGGACAGCCCCTGGGCAAGTCCACTCCACTTGGTGAAGAAACGTTCTGGTGAGTGGCGCCCATGTGGCGATTATAGGCTGTTGAACGCAGCAACTGTCCCGGACAGATACCCAATTGCACACCTCTACGATTTTTCGTACAAGTTACGAGGGTGCAATGTCTTCACAACCCTGGATCTCACCAGGGCATACCACCAAATTCCGGTGGCACCTGAAGACATCCCCAAGACCGCAGTCATTACACCTTTCGGACTCTTCGAGTTCAAAGTGATGACTTTCGGCCTCAGGAATGCCGCACAGACATTCCAGCGGTATATCGACACGGCTTTACGAGGTCTTAATTGCTGCCATGCATACCTTGATGACATTCTCATCGCCTCCAAAGACCACGCCGAACATAAGCGCCACTTACGTCAGGTCCTAGAGCGCCTCCGTGAATTCGGTCTTGTCATCAACCCAGATAAGTGTCAATACGCCAAGGAGCAAATCACCTATCTGGGTTATGTCGTTGACAACCAGGGCATTCGCCCACTCCCAGACCGTGTGGAGGCCCTCATGAAGTATCCCCGGCCTACTAACGTGAGTGAGCTTCGTCGATTTTTGGGCATGCTGAACTTCTACCGTCCGACCCTGAAGAATGCTGCCCAGATTCAAGCTCCGCTCAATGAATTCTTAAAAGGAGCTAAGCGCAACGATAAGCGCCCCATTAATTGGACAGAAGTCTCAGTTCGAGCATTCCAACTGTCCAAAGAACAATTGGCAAATGCCACCTTACTCCGATACCCTCTCGAGGGAGCGGCACTTTCTATCCAATGCGACGCATCGGATACCGCAATCGGAGCCGTCCTCGAACAGGACATTGAAGGCCGTCCGGAACCACTTGGTTTCTTTTCAAGGAAACTGAGTCCCACTGAGCGACGTTACAGCGCCTACGACCGTGAATTGCTCGCGATCTACAGCGCTGTTAAGTACTTTCGTCATATGATAGAAGGACGTTCGCTCTCTATTTTAACAGACCACAAACCATTGGTCTATGCGTTCCGGAAGAAGTCGGGAAATGCCTCCCCCCGACAAGAGCGTCAATTAGACCTCATTGGGCAATATTCTACGGAGATTAGGCATATCTCCGGTAAACAGAATGTCACGGCGGACGCCCTTTCTCGAATCGATACGATTCGCTTGCGTTCCGCCTTGAATAACGCTGATCTTGCCCTAGCTCAAGAGGAGGACGAACAGCTCAAGTCCCTCCTAACGGCCGATACGGCACTAGAGCTTATGAAAATTACTCTTCGCGACCCTTTGGGCGAAATCTGGTGTGATGTCTCCACTGGAACCGCTAGACCTTACATTCCCGAGAAACTTCGTAAGGGCGTGTTCCAGGTTTACCACAACCCTGCCCACCCCAGCGGCCGAGCAACAGCCGCTGCTGTCCGTCGCAAATTTATTTGGCCCCGGATGAACAAAGACCTCACCGGTTGGGCCCGTGCTTGTCTCCAGTGCCAACGCTGCAAAGTAGCGCGACATAATGTACTGGAGCCAGCGCAATTCAAGCTTCCCACGGCACGCTTCGCCCATGTCCACATAGACATAGTGGGACCGCTTACTCCATCAAGAGGATTTTCTTATATCCTCACTATGATGGATCGCTGCACGCGATGGCCAGAAGCGACACCTCTCCGGGCAGTTACTGCCGAATCAGTCGCCAAGGCCTTTTACTCAACTTGGGTCACACGTTTCGGTGTACCAACCACCATAACTTCGGACCGAGGTCCACAATTTGAGGCGACGATTTTTAGGCAGCTAACAAATCTTCTGGGCTGCCAAAGGAGTCGTACCACCGCCTACCACCCGCAATCAAATGGGATGATAGAGCGCTGGCACAGATCTCTAAAAGCCTCACTCATGTGTCATAATGACACACAATGGTTTGACGCCCTACCAACCGTCCTCCTAGGCCTGAGGACAAGCATTAAGGAGGACCTGGGTGCTTCGGCAGCAGAGCTTACCTATGGTACCAACCTCCTTCTTCCAGGAGAACTTTTCCTGAATGGCGAAACACCACGTGACCAACTTCGTGAATTGGGACATCTCCGTGACCTGCTACGTAAGGTTAGGGCAACCCCTGTAACCAGGCACGGCTCCAAAAAACTTTTCGTCCACCCTGAACTGCACAGCTGCACGCACGTCTTTGTCAGGGTGGATAAGGTCAAAAAACCCCTCGACCCACCTTATGATGGCCCATTCAAAGTCTTCCGCCGCATCAGTGACCGCGTCTTCGAGATCGACATTAGAGGCAAGCGATCCACGGTCAGCGTCGAAAGGCTTAAGCCCTGTTTTCTGGAAGCCTCCGCTCCAGAATCACCTCCATCTACCGACACCGCTCCTACTCCACCAGCACAACCTCCCCGTACTCGCGCTCAAACGCGCGCCCATAACCAACTAACCACCCCCTAACCTGCCTTACCTGTTTCGTGACTACGTCACTGGGGAGGGAGTGATGTGGGGCTTTTCAGGGCCCGAAGAGCCATACATCGCTCGATCCCCACCTTTCCAGGCGAACGACTTACCTCTCGGTCGAACTTCAGCAAGGTTGCGTAACCTTGCTACGGCATTTACCCTCAGCCAAATCGCCGGAATTAATACGGTTACCCAATCGGATAACCGTTCTGAATTTATGTTAGGCAGCTTACCTATTCTGTAGGGGATTTCCTTCCAAACCCCTTTTTCTCCAGCATCACCACTGAAAACATTAAATCCACGGCAAAGCTTATCACCTTGCCGTGGCATCGAAAACTCACCCTCGGCCAGACCATATTCCCTAAAAAACATTAAGCCCACGGCAAAGCTTATCACCTTGCTGTGGCATCGAAAACTCACCTCGTCCAAACCATATTCCCTAAAAAACATTGAGCCCACGGCAAAGCTTATCACCTTGCCGTGGCACCAAAAATTTACCCCCGAGGCGTACATCATTTCCTGAAAAGAACATAAGTCCATGGCAAAATCAACACATTGCCATGGCATCTGAAATCTTACCTTTAGGCATACATGCGGCCGGGGCATCTCGTTTCCATAGCCTTAAGCTATGGAAACAACAATCAACAAGAGTTCCTTGTGACTCGTTGTATTTGTTTACCCCCGGCATAACATGCATACGGCTATTGCCCCTATCGATTTACTATCGCCGACAAGGTTTCTGTTGACGCAAATCAAACATTGTTCCTGTTTTCCAGCAATCGCTGGCACCACAATTAGCGTTCCCCATGTCCATAGATAACATTCAAACAACGATCACCAGCAGCCAGAAAATGTTTACTTACAACATCTGGCAATGGCTGCACCCTATGTTCGTTGCAATGTTTGATCATCGGCAACAGAAATGATGATTTATGGCCTTCCATTAGGATGACCAAATCATCGGTTTGGGTCTTTCACACCCCAGATGCTATTATTTACATTCCTAGAAAATGCACTAGCGATGTTGCTCGCCATCCACGGTCGCTGAACGATCGTATGCATGGCATACGCACACATGCGCAATGTGTGCCTATTCCGTCTGATCCAATCACGATTAACTACATCGAGTTAATCGTGTAACTCCGCCTCTTTTTTAGTCTCTTTGAGGTTCCCTGTTTTTGGATGATTTCCAATGAGTCAGATTCCATTATTCGTGGTGCGCGGACGCAAAGGTCGAGATCGGGTTGTCAAAGTTTCAGTTCTCATCAACATTGGGCGAATACAGTTTTGTAAAGTGTCGTTTAATACCAGTTCTCATCAACATTGGGCGAACACAGTCTTGTAAAGTGTCGTTTAATACCGAACGTTTCATGTAATTAAAATGTGCATTGACTCTTAAGTAAGCGGACTTGTGTATATATGTTTAAATCGAGAAACTACATCTTAAGTAAGCGAACTTGTATATATATGTTTTAATTGTGAACGACATCTTAAGTAAGCGAACTTGTATATATATTTTTGAACCGTGAACACCCGTTGAGTTTAACTATAACCTAAATATACTCTAAATATCAAACAGTAAACGTAACCACGCTGTGAATGTTAAATACGTTAAGTTTAGCTTACACCTAAAAGGAAATTGTAATAAAGCTGATGTGCCACAAAAAAGAAATTAACTAAGTGTTTTATTTGGAGAACCTTGTTTCGATTTCGCGACGTGTAGTACGTGGTGTTGGCATAGAACCCGCGTCCTTGACGACGCAAGTACCAACTCCCGACAACCCTAAGGAGGGAAGGGAGCGGCAGAGGGAGGTCTCTCCACCGACTGCTCGTTAAAGGAAAGAACCCGAGAAAAGGGTTGAATGTTTGAGTATTTGAAGTGGTTAAGATCGGTTGCCCTGTTATGGTAGATGATTTGTGGGTATTTCACTGGTATTTCTCTTGGTTATATGCCGGCCTTGGCAAGGTTCACCAAGATTTCCTAACGATAGTTCCGCCGAACACTGTCCTCCAAGGAAACAAAACTCCGCGACGGACCGTCCACAAGAAGTAAAACACACAAGCTCTCTCTGAGATTAACTTTATTACCGGTACTTAATTTGTTTTATGTAAATTAGGAACTGCACTATTACAGAAAATAAATTGTTTCGATCATGAACACAGTTGTAGACTTTCTTATCACTAATGAAATATAATTTTGGAGTTAGGAGACTTGTGCAAAGAATGCCGCAGCCTAGTTTGTTGTTCACGGTAATAATGGACTCCAGGAGACTCGACTCCTTTGCAACACTTTCATCGACTAAACTACTCTTGTGCGCGGATCACCTTGTTGGCTCGTGACGCGAGCTCATGGGTGGTCGAACCGTGGGAATGAAAATTCCTGAAAAAGCATCTTCGGGATAAATATTTGCAGTTGTCCAAATACTACGTTAGGGATTAGGATACATTTGGGATAATTACACAATGATGGTTGTGTTTACAACCATGTTAATTGTGTATTGCAATCCTAGGGAGTCATGGGTCGAATTCCAGTGTGAGTATTTACACTGGCATTGAATTCGGCTCTTGGCAGCTAGGCGCGAATTGCGCCGGTGCTTTGAAGATTGCATAAAAGCCGCCGTGAGTACTGGTGCAACATGAAAATCTGTTGCGCACGTGTGGGACAGTAAATGCAGGCAGACAGGGGTTCTGCTGATTGTTTTTATAATCCACTTCGGTTAACTAGTATGGCAACCGAAATGTTTTCCTTTTAGAACAATGCTGAGATGCATTGATGTATGCGGTACTGGCGTACCGAATTTCTTCTAGGGAAATTTATATAACGCGTTAATTGCGTGAATGTCCTTGATGGGCAGATGCTTGATGTTGGATGCTATTTGCATAACCGAAAGGTAATGCAATCGGTAGGAGAATGCTTGGGGAAGTTATTGCGCTTGCATGGTAAAATTATGAAATTAATGGAGCTTTAGGAGGGAAGATTTTGAGGTAGATTGAAAAGGTAGCAGTGGCGTTGGTAGATACGCCACAGTACTCCCCCCCCAGTGACATAGTCACGATATTGTTGGTAGGGCGAAGTAGTACTCAGCAGGCTGTAGTTAAGTGAGGTTGGCCGTACATGCGCCTTGTGGTGGCGCTCGGGTGCGGCTTCGCGTGAGGGGGCCGCTATTGCCGTTTGGTATTCCTGCCGTAGAAGTTGAGGGTAGCTCCTCTGTAGCATCGGGGTTTGTGGTGGCCTTTGGGAGGTTGGCCTCCGAGAAACACGGTTTCAATCTTTCTACGCTGACTGTGGTTGATCTGCCTTGGATCTCCACTTCGTACACTCGATCGCTGATTCGTTTTAGAATCTTATATGGCCCTTCGTAGGGGGGATCGAGTGGTTTCTTAACTTTGTCCACCCTGACGAAGACGTGCGAGCAGCTATGCAACTCAGGGTGGATAAACACTCTTTTGGTGCCATGTCGGGCTACGGGTTTTGCCCTGATCTTCCGCATCAGGTCGCGGAGGTAGCCTACGCTTTGTAGTTGGTCGTGTGGAGCTTCATTGTCCACAAATAGTTCGCCTGGCAACACTAGGTTGGTGCCGTAGGTCAGTTCTGCAGCGGATGCGCCCAGATCCTCCTTGATACTTGTCCTCAATCCTAGAAGGACAGTGGGGAGGGCGTCGAACCATTGCGTGTCGTTATGACACATTAGGGAGGCTTTTAGCGGCCTGTGCCAACGCTCTATCATCCCGTTGGATGAAGGGTGGTATGCGGTCGTACGACTTCTTTGACAGCCCAATAAATCAGTAAGCTGCTTGAAGATCGTGGCCTCGAACTGTGGACCTCGGTCTGATGTTAACGTTGCTGGTACGCCAAAACGTGTAACCCAAGTCGAGTAAAACGCTCTGGCGACACTCTCGGCGGTGACTACCCGTAGTGGCGTTGCTTCTGGCCACCGAGTAAAACGGTCAATCATGGTGAGGATGTAGGAGAATCCTCTCGAGGGTGTTAAGGGGCCCACAATATCTATGTGGACGTGTGTAAATCGAGCCTCGGGGAGTTTGAATTGCGCTGGCTCCAACACGTTGTGTCGGCTAATTTTGCAGCGCTGGCATTTAAGGCAGGCACGAGCCCAACTCGTGAGGTCTTTATTCATACGAGGCCATACGAACTTACGTCGAATGGCTGCAGCGGTTGCACGTCCGCTGGGGTGAGCAGGACCGTGAAAGGTCTCGAATACGCTCCTTCGCAGCTCTCCGGGAATATAGGGCCTGACTGTTCCCGTGGAGATATCACACCATATCTCGTCTGCGGATTGCTCGAGTGGGAACTTGCGCAGCTGAAGTGCTGTCTCTGCTTTGAGAAGAGACTCGAGCTGGTTGTCATTCTGCTGTGCTTGAGCTAGGTCGGCGTCGGCGATGGCGGCGCGTAGCTGAATGGTATCGATGCGGGATAAGGCGTCCGCGATAACATTCTGTTCCCCTGAGATGTGTTTGATCTCAGTGGTGTATTGACCTATTAGGTCGAGCTGCCGTTCCTGGCGTGGGGATGCATTCCCGGACCTCTTCCGGAATGCGTAGATCAGTGGCTTGTGATCCGTTCTGATTACTAGGGGGCGACCTTCTACCATGTGTCGGAAATACTTTACGGCGCTGTACATAGCGAGTAACTCCCGGTCGTACGTGCTATATTTCCGCTCGGCCGTATTAAGTTTCCTTGAGAAGAAACCGAGCGGTTCCCAGTTTCCGTTGCATTCTTGCTCCAATACTGCTCCCATGGCCGTGTCTGACGCGTCGCATTGGATGGCCAATGGTGCGCCCTCTGCGGGGTAACGGAGTAGGGTAGCATTTGCCAGCTGTGCCTTGGATTGACGGAATGCGTTGTCTGCAGCTTCCGTCCAGGCGATTGGGCGCTTGTCGTTCTTCTTTGCCCCCTTTAAGTACTCATTTAAAGGGGCCTGAATGTGTGCGGCGTTTCGTAGTGTGGGTCGGTAAAAGTTTAGCATACCCAGGAAACGGCGCAGCTCGCGAACGTTGGAGGGACGGGGAAATTGGGTTAGTGCTTCCACTCTGTCTGGAAGCGGGCGGATGCCTTGGCTGTTGATATGGTAACCCAGGTAGGTAACTTGCTCTTTGGTGAATTGGCATTTTTCTGGGTTTATTACGAGGCCAAATTGTCTGAGGCGTTCAAGGACCTGTCTGAGGTGTTGGTGATGCTCCGCAAGGTTCCGAGATGCTATTAGTATATCGTCAATATACGCGTAACAGCAATCCAGGCCGCGTAGTGCCGAATCGATATACCTCTGGAATGTCTGAGCTGCATTCCTGAGGCCAAACGTCATCACCTTGAATTCGAAGAGTCCGAAGGGGGTAATGACGGCGGTTTTGGGTACGTCTTCAGGTGCCACCGGAATCTGGTGGTATGCCCTGGTGAGGTCAAGAGTTGAGAAAACTGTACAACCGCGCAACTTGTACGAATAGTGGTAAAGATGGGCTATTGGGTACCTGTCGGGAACTGTTACTGCGTTCAGCTGTCTATAATCACCGCATGGTCGCCATTCACCGTTGCGTTTTTTGACGAGGTGAAGTGGACTTGCCCATGGGCTGACCGAGGGTTGACAGATGCCTCGCTCGAGCATATATTCGAATTCGGCGCGGGCTGCTCGTAATTTTTCGGGGGCCAGGCGACGTGGGCGCTGGCTCACCGGTGGGCCGCGTGTTTCTATGTGGTGAAACACGCCGGGTCTGTGTTGTTGCTGGTTGGAGAGGGGAATTGTTGAATTGCGAAATTCTTCCAACAGCGCGGGGATTGGGTCTGTAGAATCATCGGGTGGGTCGTTCGCCCCTATAGCTGCTTGCGGGGGGAGACGGGTTGAGACGTTGTGACTAACTAACCTCTTGTTGGCAGTGTCTACCAACAGGTTGTGTCTTCCTAATAGGTCAGATCCTATTAGGGGCTCGCTGACATCGGCTATCACGAAGTGCCAGGAGATAGGGCGTGGGAGACCCAGATCGAGTTTAAAATTTTTCCGCCCGTAAGTGGCTATGGGGGAGTTGTTCGCAGCGAACAACTGTAGGTGGCCCGGCACTCGGTTGCGCGGGGCGAAAGATCTAGGGATGACGGAAATGTCGGCGCCAGTGTCGACGGTGAAATTAATATTCGATCTAGAGTCCCTGATTGTTAACCGACTTATAATAGGGGTGCCGGCCGTTCGCACTCGAACGAGGTTCTGCGCGGGGGCTGGCCGCGTCCAGCTGCAAGGTTGCCTACAATTTCTGGCGTTTGCACCGAAACGTCTGTGGTATATGCACCAGGCCTGTGTCAGAGCGCCACTAGGCGTGTTTTGCCTGTTGTCTGGTGCGTTTTCGTTTGTGATTGGTGCTCCTCTGGGCGTGTTAAACTGCCATTGGGGGTTCCTCGTTTGTGGCCGTTGGTTATTAGAACGGTTTTGGATTGCGCGCTCGACATTTCGCATTTGGGCCCGCAGTTGGTTCAGGTCTTGCTCGAATCTCGAGAGCTTTGTTTGCTGGGTGCGCGGTTGAAATTCCTCACGGGAGGAAATCGTAGCTTGTGTTACCTCTCTTGGTGTGGCTTGTGTAAAAGGCGTTACTAGAGAAGTCCGGGGTGCTGTTAGTGATAAGGATTGATGCCGTGTAGGTGAAACGGCGTGTCGGTTAATCGCCGTGACCTGGTATGCTGGGGGTTCAGACTGTGGGTCTGAGCTTTCCATAATTGTGTCGGCTAGTTTCGCCAAATGACCCAAACTCTGGTTGGGTTGTACTATTAATGCCGCGCGAGCATATTGCGGGAGGCACCTCAGGAAATGAGGCCTAATTATGTCGTCCGAAATCTTGGTTCCAGCTATTGAGCGTAAATGTGTCAGAAAATTGGACGGTCTCATTCCAGTAACATTTGTTTCGCTCGCCAAACGCTGCTGTCTGATGCTCCTGGGCTCGTCCAGGGCATTTATGAGCGTCTCTTGCATGTTGCTGTAGGGATTTGGTTCTGTTGATCCAATTATGTGAGCAACATGCGTCCGTTGCGTGTGGTTTAGCACTCGCAACAATTCTACTGCGCGGACTTCCTCATCGTGCATGTCGGCAACCCTGAAGAAGCGTTCGGCTACGGCGAACCATAGCTCTGGGTCCTTCTCGTCGAAAGGAGGCAAGTGTATGCTATGGGAATGCGAGGTGTGCTCGATGCTGGAAGCGTCTACGAACGCTTGATCATCCGAGCACGGCTGGGTCTGCTCTTGCTGAGCTGCCTTAGACCTAGTAGAGTGGGCCATTTTTTCTATTTGGAAAGAGTGGGTGTTTAGCAACGGAATAAGAGGAAGAGGAGCGAAGGAATTTAATTGCTTGGTGGGGAGCGGGCAGAGTAAATCGTCGTAGACAACGACGTCAGGAAACTGAAGGTAGGGTGCGCGTGCGTGAACAATGATGTCACGGGAGTCGATGGAGTTGGGTAAGTAAAGGATTTACTACCTTGCCTAAACTGAAACAAAGGCTGTGACACTAGGAACAATTTAGACTAACGTCCGGGGTGGTGCAGTACAGTTTTCGGGGCCAATTGGAAGCTAAACTGGGACGGCGGAGTATTCGCGCTAGTCCAATCCGGCCTGACTGAAAAGAAACCACGGAGTGAAGTGGTCCGGACGGCTGAATGGAGTCGAGCTTGAAAGAGTTGGTGGAGTCGGTTGCAGTCGAGTGGTGTTGAAAAGAGGCGGATGAGGCTAAAAATAAGTCGAAGGGGTTGAAAAGTGTCGAAAAGAAGTTGCGAGAAGTTGAGCTGAGTCGTGTGCGTGCTGAGAAAGGTTGTGCGCTACTTAATACCCTGAAGGGGCTTACAAAATTTATTTTATTTTGCCTTTATCTCGTGCTGTTTAAGGATATAAATATATTTCTTCTTTTCTAATTTGTAACACAGGCTTTTATTTAAACAAATTTAATTTTGTTGTCAATATCATGTGAAGAAATTAGATACATATACTTGTTTGCAAAAATTTTAAGGATACAATAAAATGATGACAAAAAAATTATGTTTAAAATATAAAGTTATAACAAAAAACAAAAACTGACATGGAATATTATTAAATGCTTCTAAGTAATGCTAATGGAGTCAAAGTAGGCAGTTGTGTTCAAGTAAAAATAATCATAATAAGGCGATCAAATGGAAGAATGATTTTTATGAATTGTTCTCAATTAGCAACTGGTCGAAAAAAGGAAAATATTAAATCGGAAGTACAATTAATGAAGATGTTGGTAAATAATTTCGTGTTTACTTTGTTGTTTTGTTTTTCACTTAGCATTTATTTCAGATACTCTATTATTTCGTTTTGAGTTATTTTATTCGTGTTGTTAATAATAAAAAAGGCACAAATTGTCTTAATTTTATTTGTATAGGCTGATGTTTTGTTGCTTATTTATTTAAATAACTGCAGACAACATTTCGTCAACTCCAGGCTAATAATACATTTTCCTACCCAAGATATCTGTATTAAAATTTGAAATCCTTGCCAGGCATCGTTTAATCTAATTACACATATAAGTATCTTTGCCAATCAGCCACGAAAGTAAAAAGGAAACAAACGTTTTACAGCTACAATGTTATTGATTTTTTTCTTCTTTTTTTGTCTCACTTAATTTAGAATTATTATAAACTTTATTTAATATCTCCAAAACAATCAGTTAAACACATAATAAAACTTTGACAAAAAGGAAATGTACGTTAAAATACAGTTGTTTTACCAAGGGAATAATTTAAAAACAGAAAGAAAGGATACCTGCTTAAATCCCTGGTGTTATTGATCGGATGCTCCTGGTGCTGGTGTAGTGTTGGGTAGTTGCTCCTGTTGTTCCTGTTTCCGGTGAATGTTATATTGATCTTCGGCAATTGCCGCCACAATTGCTTACTGCCACTGCGTTTCCGGAAGCACTCGGTTCGGGAAGATTGTCACTGTCACAGTCGCGGCACCGAATAGTCACTGTTCCTTTAAAATTTTTTAGGACACGGTTTTGATCTGACTCCAGATCAGAAGGTTGCGTGTTCAAATCACGTCGGGGTCACCAATTGTGGGTATTTCACTGGTATTTCTCTTGGTTATATGCCGGCCTTGGCAAGGTTCACCAAGATTTCCTAACGATAGTTCCGCCGAACACTGTCCTCCAAGGAAACAAAACTCCGCGACGGACCGTCCACAAGAAGTAAAACACACAAGCTCTCTCTGAGATTAACTTTATTACCGGTACTTAATTTGTTTTATGTAAATTAGGAACTGCACTATTACAGAAAATAAATTGTTTCGATCATGAACACAGTTGTAGACTTTCTTATCACTAATGAAATATAATTTTGGAGTTAGGAGACTTGTGCAAAGAATGCCGCAGCCTAGTTTGTTGTTCACGGTAATAATGGACTCCAGGAGACTCGACTCCTTTGCAACACTTTCATCGACTAAACTACTCTTGTGCGCGGATCACCTTGTTGGCTCGTGACGCGAGCTCATGGGTGGTCGAACCGTGGGAATGAAAATTCCTGAAAAAGCATCTTCGGGATAAATATTTGCAGTTGTCCAAATACTACGTTAGGGATTAGGATACATTTGGGATAATTACACAATGATGGTTGTGTTTACAACCATGTTAATTGTGTATTGCAATCCTAGGGAGTCATGGGTCGAATTCCAGTGTGAGTATTTACACTGGCATTGAATTCGGCTCTTGGCAGCTAGGCGCGAATTGCGCCGGTGCTTTGAAGATTGCATAAAAGCCGCCGTGAGTACTGGTGCAACATGAAAATCTGTTGCGCACGTGTGGGACAGTAAATGCAGGCAGACAGGGGTTCTGCTGATTGTTTTTATAATCCACTTCGGTTAACTAGTATGGCAACCGAAATGTTTTCCTTTTAGAACAATGCTGAGATGCATTGATGTATGCGGTACTGGCGTACCGAATTTCTTCTAGGGAAATTTATATAACGCGTTAATTGCGTGAATGTCCTTGATGGGCAGATGCTTGATGTTGGATGCTATTTGCATAACCGAAAGGTAATGCAATCGGTAGGAGAATGCTTGGGGAAGTTATTGCGCTTGCATGGTAAAATTATGAAATTAATGGAGCTTTAGGAGGGAAGATTTTGAGGTAGATTGAAAAGGTAGCAGTGGCGTTGGTAGATACGCCACAGATTTCGTTCGCATCATTTACTAATCTTCCTGCGTAGAAGAGAGCCTTTAAATGGAGTGCATGAAGATAGGGATTTGATGCATTGTGGCTGGGGAGGCTAAGGGAATTGATGAGAGGGTTTGGATTGGCTGACAGGTTTTCAATGAATCTTATCGACAATTCCAGGAACCTTCTATCCAATATCTCCAGGCCGACGGAGTGGTATAGCGTAAGGCTTCCGATATATTTGTGGGAGTCGCGCTGTCGACTTAGCCCTGTGATTAGTCTGAAACACTTCCTTTCGAAGATACGAAGTTTTTCCATTTGAGAGGGAGAGATATGGAACCAGATGGGACAAGCGTAAGTAAGTGTGGGCCTGATGATTTGTTTATAAAGTAGAAGTTTGACTTGTTGAGAGAGACCATCTGCCTTCCACATTACTTTCCGACAAAGGTTCAGCTGTATCCCCGCTTTGCGGATGACATTGTTTATGTGAGTCGTGAAAGAGAGATTATTTTCGAAAGTAATGCCCAAGTATTTTAGTGATTTAGATGGTTTTATGAGGGTGTTCCACCGCTTCAGCGCCGCGCTCGCCTTTTATTACCAGCAGCTGTCTCCTCGTTCGCTTGGTTTCGATAAATCACTCGTTTCCTGTTGAGTGATTTGTCGCGACTGGTATACAGCTGTCTGCCATGCTCCTCCTTCTTGAGTGCTTGTGCGCCGACGTCGAGTGCTTGTGCGCTGGTGCCCAGTGGTTGTGTGTCGATGCTGAGTGCTTGTGCGCCGGGAAGTATACATCGCCAACACAAACAATATTGGATTAAAATAGAATTGACTTAAAACTCGCACTTAATATTAATTCATTAAAATCCAACGTATACTGTTTTCTATATACACTATTTAGATCGAAGTAGAATTGGCTTATGGCTCGTACTTAGTATTAATTAATTAAATCCAACGTAAACTGTTTTCTATATACACTCTTTAGATCGAAATAGAACTGGCTTATGGCTCGTACTTAGTATTAATTAATAAAATCCAACGTAAACTGTTTTTCTTCATTCGTTCACACGCAATATACTTAGCTCAATATCACAGCAACTCACGGTTTACCAGACAATTATGTTGGTTATCGTACTATCTTAATTCCGCCCCAACACACGCGCTATTCAAACGACAATTCAGACTGAGACTGCGAATCTTCTCCGTTTTACGACGCTATTTCATCCTGCACATTTGATCACCGCTTCCATGACCAAATATGGTAAGACATTCCTTTTTCGTTTAGATTCATCGCCCAAGGGGTTAGAATGTACACATGGTGGTTGATTTCGCCACTCATCGTGTGCGTCCGCGAAGCTGCAGACACAGCAAAGATCCCCTTATACATTTGCAACAGGTGCGAGTACCTTCATAAAGGACAAGGGTTGAGATGTTCAGTCCATTGATACTGCGGGGCTCAGTATCTGCGCCGTCTTCTTTTTTTTTTTTTTTAAACATTTTTTATTTTTCTTTTTATATTCTTAATTTCTAAATTAAAGGCTAGACAAAAAATGCTTAAATTCTAGCTTAATTATCTTATATAATAACTTACTGGTCCTTCGCAGACGCTCTAGGCTAAACATTACTTAACATTTGTATAATGTATAATTTGCCTTTCGGCGACGGAACTTTGTGGCAGTACTGATAATTAGTTGAAATACAAAGAAAAATTTGAAAAACGTTGTCAATTTTTTTTTTGTTTTTTTTTTCTTAAAATTTAACTTACTTAACTTACCTACTTTTTTTTTTTTTTTTTAATGTAAAAGCACTTAACCTAACTTAACTTAAATCTTATACTACCCTAATTCTAGAAAAGCTAAGCCTATGTAAGCTAGCTGATGATAGTATGATTTTTTACCGACTTTGGTACCCAGGTCTTTATATGCCATTCAATCACCAGAACTGTTGACGCTGTCTAATACTATCGTCCCGGTCTCTGTGGGAGATAGCCCTACTGAAGCGCAGGAGCTCTTCTTCGGTGCACGTTACTTCCCGGTCGTAGCACAATCGCCCGTCTACGGATGATCTACTTACATGATAGATCAGCGGAATTCCGGATCTATCCTGTATAAGCCCTTTCATGTCCAAGTCAAGGAACGCCTCTGGTGGAACAAAACCGTTGCGACGCACGCTCTCATAGTACAGAGTGTTTGGATAATAGGCCCCGAAAATTAGGTCATTGGACGAGCTTATTGCTCTGGCAATATGTCCTCTGATTAATTTAATCATAAAATTATCCACCCTATTTATGTACGCTTCATTATATAAAGTCTCATTTGAGTAATACTTTTTATAGTCCGATTCCGGTGTCCGATATAATCTGAGACAACTTCTGAGACACTTTCTTTCGAACACCCGAATCTTTTCCATCAAATTTGGACCTATGTTAAACCATACTGGACAACCATATGTGAGCATTAGTCTGATTAGCGTCATGTAGCATATGACTTTTACCCTGCTGTCAAGTTGGCTACTGTGAAATAGCCTCCTTGTCATAGCAAACGTTTTTCTAGCTTTGAGCAAAGCAGCCTCTACATGTCTGTTGAAATACAGATATTGGTCTAGCCAGATGCCCAGGTATTTAACTAAACTCTTGGTTTCCAGTTTATCTCCATGCGGTCCCACGATAACTAGCTTTCGCCAGTTTTTCTTTGTGTCGTTCCTGGCTTTATATAATGGAGTTCTAAATAAGATGGCTTCACATTTCTGGAAGTTGATCTTAAGTTTCCAGTCATCGCAATAGCGCTGTACGTTGTCGAAGTCTCGTTGTATTAAACTATTTATGATCTCAATTTTCGGATCTGTTCTGTAAATTATGAGATCGTCTGCGTACGCAATAGCCTGCGGAAGTGCATCTAATAAGTCGCTAATATAAATGTTAAAAAGAATCGGAGAGAGTACCGCGCCCTGTTGCAAGCCATTCTTGATATTAAACGTTTTATTAGAGGTCGCATTACCACTTTTGACCACGAACCTCCTGTCCTTTAACATATCGTAAAGTACATATAGTAAAGGCTTATTTATGCCATGTCTGACCAGTTTGTAATACAACCCTTCGATCCAGACGGTATCAAAGGCTTTCTCCAAGTCGATCAGACAGGCACCTGTGCATTGGTTCCTACATTTATTCCATTGTATGTCGGAGTCCAGTTTAGCTGTGGCATGTGTAGTTTCATGACCCGCCTTAAAGCCAAACTGGTTATTTGGAATAATGCTGTTGTCGTCTACCCATTTTACCAGAGCTTTGTTAATGGTTTTTTCAAATACTTTACTGATGCTTGGGAGTAAACTTATCGAACGCATGTTCATTGGGTTTGTGCAGTCTTTGCCCCTTTTTGCGTGGGCTGAATGATAGCCGGTTTCCAACGCGCGGGATAATATGCATTATTAAACGCGTTGTTAAATAGGACCGTGTATATATCTATTGCCTTTGGGGGCAGGTTCTTGAGTACGATGTTAGGTACTCCGTCTATTCCCACTGACTTTTTGCTTCTTAATGAGTCGAAGATACTCTGGATTCCTTGCCTTGTGATTAAAAGGCTATTAGCCTCACCATTGGCATTAATGTCAATTGACAGATTATCGTCACTGAATTCCGTAAAACCCGGATTCTCCGATTGCCAATGTGAAATTTCATTCCGGAGGTGCAGTTGATTCAGTAGAATTCTGTCCTCCAGGTCATAATTTCGGTGAATGCTTTCATTCACCTTGTACATTTCCTGAAAGACAGCTCCCACAGCGTTCGCCTTCTCCAAAGGATCTTCGATCACGAAGAGCTCACTATTGAAGATAGCGTTCTCTGTATCTATGCCAATGTTGGTTAGCAGCTGCTTGTTTACCTCAGTACGTGGAATTTGGAGACACTGAATCTCGTTTTGATTATTTCTCCTGAATATTTTATTTATTTGTGGGAACATATTCGGGTTATTAGTTTTTATAGCTCGAATTCTGTTGTTCCAATACAAATTTGTTGCTAATCTATAATTAGCTTTTAGTAATTGTTGGAGGTTTTTTAATCGGGATTTCAGTGATGTTATCTCCTGGTCTTGTCTGTCTGTAAACTGTCTGTGTAATTGTTTTAATTTCGATAGCAGTCTGCTCTTTTGCCTGTGGAGTGCGTTTATTGTTGCGTTTCTGTACATGTTAGTGTGATCTGTAACTGTTGTTTTGGGAATTGTTTTGTCCATTGTTCGTTTTACGGTTTCGTCCATTTGTTGAATGTATTTGTCGATTTCGACATTAGTCAGGTTTCTGTTTACTGGCAGATTAAAGTCATTCGAACGAAGTTCTCTTGTTAATGATCTGGTGAACCGCGGCCATCGCATTGCCCCGTAGTTATAGGGTTGCGGGATCACGAATTCCTCCAGATCTGCGAGCTCGTTCGGAAGCTCTATTACTGCCGTGAATGCACAGTGGTCGCTGTCGTATTCAATTGTCCGTAAACAGTTTGTGTTTCGTCTGTTAGTGTTAAGTAATCTCAGTCGTGAGTCGATTAGCAAGATATCTAAGAACGATCTACCTCTAGGGAACGATGGATATTCGGTAGCTAGCAAGTCAGTTCCATATTCAATATGAAACTGATCTAACCAGCCAGCCAACTGATTTCCTCTGGCATTAGATATATAATTTCCCCAATTTCGATGCTTGGCGTTCATATCGCCCCCTAGAATAAAGTAATTTTTGCCCAGGTGCAATTGTAAGCATTGGAAGAGGGTCTCGAGCTCTGCTATAAATAGATTATGTTGGTGCTCCTCAGGTGCGTAAACCGCAATCGCATAAAAACCCCTTCCTTGCTGAAGGGGTAAGCGTACGTTACAGGCTTCCAGCACCCGGAACCTGCGCACTTCTCCACTATATATAACTTTATGACGGATCCCTTTTCTAATAAAGATTGCGACACCCCCCTTGAGAGGAGTTAGGTCGGGGTCTTCGTATAATATCGTAGTTTTTATGCCATATCTTGTGTCTCTGGTTTAACTTTGTTTCCCCGCCAGAAGTACATCAGGCCGTTCAACTTGCTACAGGTTGAAAAGATTGGCTCTTCTCTCAGTTCTTATTAGTGAATTTACATTCACGACAAGAGCTTTTATTGATGTTGTGGTTAGAGGGTTTATATTGACTTTTTGTTTAGATTGGGCAAGTACGAGTAGATCTCGTTTATTTGGTTTTGCAGCTGTGTCATCTGTCTCTGCAGATTAAGCAGAACCGTGACCACGTCTGCTTGCGATGTTGTTTCAGTCTGTGTGGGAGTGTTTGTGGCTACCAATGTTGTAGCCTGGTTTGATGGTCTCCCACCCGACGCACCTTGTGCGTACGACCGCTGCGATGTTACGGGCATTGTTGTAGTACGAGCTGGCTCTGTGTTTTTTTGCCGGGTCACACTTCTTGCCATTATTTCTCGGAATTTAGGACATCCTCGATAATTAGCGGGGTGTCCCTCATTCCGACACACTGCGCACTTTAGAAGGGCTTTGTCTTCTACCTTTTTTTTCCCAGAGGGCATTCTTCCGCCTTATGGTCTTTTCCGCATTTTACGCAACGGTGCTGCATTTCACAGTTCGCCGCCGCGTGACCAAACCTTTGGCAGCGGACACATTGCAGGATGTCTCTGCCTTTTTTTAACTTGTCCCATGTGACACTTTGATGATCCAAGACTGTAATCTTTCTTAGACCACCAATTCTGCTGCTGGGCGTTAGTTGAACCAAAAAGAAGGGTAGCTGGTATCTGCGCCGTTCCGCAGTAAACATGCACAGACAGCTCACAGCTTCGACCAGGAATTCCTGCCAAAACTGCTGCGTCAGGGCGGTTTTGGTGCATGGAGGGAACGTTGGTTGTTCGCATTATCAAACATCCAGACAGCATCTCGTTGATGCTACACTTGCCCGGCTACGATTGGTGTCCTCCTGCCTGGTGTGCCAATGCCGATCGATACAATCGACCGGTGGCTTGTGTACGTGACGTACCGAGGACATGCTGCGCCGGTGCCCACCCATCGCTTGGTCGGATGTTCGGCAACCGAGACGACTGAGCAATGTTATTTTGCGGGTAGTGAGACCAAATAGGTTTTACTGCATTGTCGGTTGTTGCCGATCAACGTAAACCAATGCTTCATGATATTGCTTCGATTGCTTCAGGCACAGCACAGGAGGTAAGTACATGCTGGGATATTCTAGGACATGATTACCCCTTTTCACTTATAAGGTAAGTAGTGGCGTTCAACGAAACTGCCACGATACTTGTTTTTAATTTAGGTTGTATGTCCCAGGTGGGGGTTTTTACCTTATATAATGGGAAGATTGGTGATGGCGTTCGGGAGAATCGCCACAACAGTAATGCTATCAATCGGTAATTTTGTGGGAGACACTTTTTTCCCGTCTCTGGTATTGGCTGAACTCGAGCGATTTTCCGGCATGTAGGTAATGTCTTCCGTGCATAAGATAAGCGGAAGAGTTTGCCAAGAACTGGGGATAGTTCTAGAGCACAGTTAGTTAGGACTATGACTGGTATTCCGTCCGGGCCGGTTGCCTTCCTACAGTCCAGTTCATGTGTGGGGGTACGAAGTCGCGACGCCAGCACGGGCGAGAGTCCTACCTCGACCCCACAAATCTCTCTCACTTAAGTTCTGACACATCGTTCGCGAGCCAACAAACCGAACACAAAGTTAATTGTTCACAAACGGGTAAGGATGAACGAGAACACTCGTGAAACTGCAGCACAAAAAACAAACACTAGTTGTTGTCTTTAGGAAATGTTCTTTTATTGGTTTAGATGTATCTTGGTGTTTTGATGCATTTATGTTGTTATATTAATCGTAATTTTACAGATTGAGTGGTCCTGGGGGGAAATTCCCAGCGAGGGAGAGACAGAACAATTACACTACACACTTATCGGCATGTCAAAGTTAATTGGTATGAACTGAAGTGTATGAATTCAGCTTCGGTGGCTGTGACACTTTTTGGCCAACGTACTCAGCACCACAACAAGCCTCCGTAGATCTGCGCTTCTTCGCCGAGCGCGGAGAGCGGAAGATCGCGTGACCGTGGCGGTCAGCGGATGGAAAACGACTCATCGATATTTAATCGTTTTGGCGTAAGTTTTCCCAAGAGAGAAAGTGTTTATCTCGTGGTGAAAACAAGGAAGAAAGTCTTGGCAATATATGTGTATGTGTGAGTGAAGATCACATTGTTTTTTTTCATACACAAGGCCATGGGAATGAACCTGAAACAAAGAGAGGGAAAAAGGGATCGTGGAGTTCTTTGTTTATCTGAGCGGTTACTGAGAAACGAATCCATAACTATGTAGGATAAAAGGAATTTATAACCTGAGAGTTCAACTGAGTAAACATTAGGTGGTAGGTGCATTTGGGATACTAGGGTGATTGAATTGTTTGCGTGTCGCCAGAATGCCTGCTGAAGGACAGCGGTCTTTTGTTTACTCATGTTTCGAGTTAGGGAAATAGTCTCAATGCTAATTACATGCAGCTGGTGTTGGACTATTTATCGCTGGCTAAAAGGGTCAACAGCCGATATGTGCATAGATAGTTTTTATGTACACATTTTGAGGCCGGGGTTAGGGTAAGATTCCCTGAAATGCGGTCGTATGATATGCAAATCGTTGAATTTCATTACAGGGAATTTAGCATAAGGTAAGAAAGAACTCTTATAGGAATTTGTATGCGAAGGGAATGCAAGAAAAGGTAATAATTCTTTTACTGAAGTTTTGTAGAATATACCTTAGATAATCCTAGATGCGTAAAGAATTTAAGGTGCTAATGCGATTGCATTAGCGAAGTTATGTGATTGGGTGCTAGTTATGGGGGTTTTTCAGGGAAGCGAACCATTGGGTTTGGCGGAACCGCTACGCACGTAGAATGCGTTGAATAGTACGCGGGCGTAATCTCACATCCAGCATGGAAGCATCGAACCATTGGGTTTGGCGGAACCGCTACGCACGTAGAATGCGTTGAATAGTACGCGGGCGTAATCTCACATCCAGCATGGAAGCTGTACCGGCGGGATCACAGGTGGCTCCAAAAGACCGCGATCGAGGTTTAAATTCACGGAAAATAAGTTCGCGAACACATTAGCTGTATCCTTTAAATTTGTTGTTCGTCACCAACGGTGGGAAAGAGGTGGAAGCGAAATTATTGCTGACAGCTCTTGCCATTGACCAGAAAGAACGCGAACCAGTCGGGCACCAGATGAGCTTATTGGTCACGCTGTCGTTGTAGTTATAGTTATAGCGTTTGGGGTGATAGTGAAGAACGTGTGATTCGTACTGACGCTATGACAGTTAAAATCACCAACAATTAAACCAATGCGTAACACATCAGGCTACTGGCCGTGTATACGAATTCGATTTTTAAACTCAAGTACATTCAACTGATGTGGAATTGTTAGGTTATCGCTATGGTATACGGCTCTGATGCATTTCCTTATACGATTTTCGTTCGGTGTTCTTCGCTATTTGTTGTGTATTGTGTGTGTATCTGTTTGAAACGCCACACTACTCCCTTCTCAGTAACTTTGTTACGATCAGCTTTGTGTGCGAACGACGGAGCGAGCGAGAGAACGTCGGAGCAGGCGAGTGTGCCAGTGCTCTATGCGGAAGTCGTGTTATAGTTATAGCGTTTGGGGTGATAGTGAAGAACGTGTGATTCGAACTGACGCTATGACAATTAGGATCACCAAAAATTGAACCAATGCGCAACACATCAGGCTTTTATATGGTTTTATACAATTTGATATTTAATATAGTAAATACGTATTTATTATTTTTTATTTATTTAAATAGAGCAAGTATAAGGGTAAGTGAATTGCCTTACTTGTGTTTTATCTTGAGTTTTCTTATTGTTGTTGATGTTGCTTGGTTTTAGCTGTTGAATGTTTTTGTCGGCTGCCAGGTTGCAGGGTGCGTTGTGCGTGCTGCTCCCCTGTTCATCTTCCGTTTTGCTGTTATTGTTGTGTTATTTTACCTTTTAATCCTTATTATTGATACTATTAATATTGGGTGTAAGTCGTCCACCACGAACTAATGGAAAATTAGTTTTTGTTGGTTTACGATGAATATCCACTTTTTAATTGTTCGTCGTTCTGAAGTTTAACGTCGAATGTCGAATTTATTTTTATTTGCCGTTGACGTTTATTTTTTATCCGGTGCCAACGCCGTTTTATTATTATTTTTCTACCAAGTAGAATTTGCACAAAGTAGTTTATGTAAATTAGCTACTTGGCGATTTATTTTCCTTTTACATGTAGAGAGGGGAAACTTACGAGAGGGGATTAGTGGGTGTTAGGGGGACCTGGAGGCGAAGTAGGTCCGTAACAAGGCTACTGGCCGCGTGTACGAATTCGATTTTTAACTCAAGTACATTCAACTGATGTGGAATTGTTAGGTTATCGCTATGGTATATGGCTCTGATGCATTTTCTTATTCGATTTTCGTTCGGTGTTCTTCACTTTTTTCTTGTGTATTGTGTGTGTATCTGTTTGAAACGCCGCAGGGCTTCTTTGCGGAATCAATGGCCTGGTTGCACGCGTTCCTGATTCTTACAAAATTCATTCTGTTAACATGGGTGGGATTGGAGCTGTTGTGGTCCTTCTCTCAGGGAGCGTGTCTGGTCCTGAAAAGGGCGAGAGATCTCTTTAGGACAGTTCCTGAGGGGACCCGTTGCGGTTGCTGCCGTGCTTCCTCAAACCTCGAGGGAAGAGCAGCTACCGATCGTTTAATATGGGCCTGGGAATCGGCCAAGCGCAATAAAAAAACAAATCACCTGTATTTCCAATATTTAAACTCTATTTATTTATTTAATTACATTTATTTAGTTTATTGGCGTCCTACTACTTCGGACGCCAAATGAGACTGATCCTCGGATACAGAATCCATCGCCCTTATAAAGAGAAACAAATCGAAATTTGTATCTCGAAAATACACAATTTCCTACAAAAATCCCGATTTTGGAATCCTGAGTGAGATGCTCAGTGTTTATTTAAGATAAGAATTCAATTTCTTGAATTCTTACGAAACTATTTCGCAGATGTCGATATGTATCTGGTTTTGGTTTTCTATTTGCTTAACTCAATGGAATTTTTCACATAGAGATAACGATCTCTGGATTTTGAGTTTTGATGATGCCGTGGGGCGAATACAGAACAATAAACAAATATTAGATTCGTTTATTGGGAATTTGATTTTAATTTAAGATTTTGGATTTAATTATGCCGTGGAAGCAGCTAATAAGCGATAAACGAATGTTTGATTCGTTTATTGCGAATTTTGGTTTATGTTTGCATTTTTCGGGTTTTGATCGGATTTTGAGTTTTGGAGTAAAATAGCTGGGATTTAGATGTGGAAAGGGGGGGAAAAAGGTGGTAGGGCTTTTCAGAGGACTACAGAGCGCCATTGCTTACAAGCTCTATTTTTTGCAGCATTTTTTGTCAAATCAAGGTTTATCAGATGAACTTCGTTTGACGGAATGTGGAATGTAGATCTCCATCCCGAGAAGAATAATCTCTGTGACTGACTCCGCGCAAGCGTTAACATCGGAGTCTCCAAAGTACACGTGTGACCATGAAAACGATGCGAAGAAATCTCTCAAATCGTACCAGTTAGCAGCCCCGTAGTTCCATACATGGCGAAGTTGCCTAGGGCGGTTATTAGCTTGAAATGTAAGTGCTTGCGGGACGGATACTAAGCAGCGATCGGAGTTTCCCAGTGGCACAGAAACCTCTACGGTATAAATACTCGATTCGGATGTCAAAAACAAATCCAGGGTGTTCGCATATTCGCCCCGGGCGTCCTTCACGAGTTGGTTCAAAGTGGTGGCTAACAGCAAACATCTCCGCCAGCCTCCCAGCCTCGTCGGTTATATTAGAATGTGCCAACCAGCCGGAATTATGCACATTAAAGTCACCATATTATGTCGACGTTACTGGATTCGAACGCCTCCATCCTCTGTTGGTTCACCTTAAGTAGGTTTTTCAATTTTTACGATTGATAATTTCATTCAGCAAAGTATTAGCATTACATTTTATGTTTCCAACAGAATTTCTTATGTGGAATCGTTGAAAATCTTGGTTAAGACCTATGGCGACTCAAATCTATCGAAAGCACGATTGTATGTTCTGTACACAGCATTCAAAAGTGATCGTCAAGACGTAAACGATTTGCCTCGCGCAAGCGCTCTAAGATAGCTGTAACTAAAGAAAACATCGCTAAAGTGAAAATTTGTGCTCGAAAATCGTTATTATAGGATGAGAGAGCTAGCACAAAAACTAAACATTTCACACAAATTAGTTCGTAAGGTTTTGGTCGATATTTTGGAGATGAGACGCATCTCGGCAAGGCTTGTTCCAAAAGAGGTGAATTTTTTACAAATGAGCACCAAAAAGCATCATAACTACTCACGAGACATAGGTCGACAAGTATGAAATGCACACAAGTCAACACACATATTTTACGTAGTAACTCCCCCACCACTTTTGTCCTACTGATAAACATCAATTAAAATGTTGACACTAAAACATATAAAAAAATAGTAAACATAAAATTTAAAGTAAGCACTCATGCGCATAAATATTAAATCAACACGTAAAACACACATTACATTTTAACCTTACACAATTAAAATATAATACATAAATTTGACTGGGCGCATATAGACCCCGGCGATGATATCTCAGATAAACTCGAGATCGATCATCGTCATTGAGCAGATTATGCATTGTAATGGTTGCACCGTATGATTTGGGGTTCTCAGTAGAATAAGGGCGGATGAAAAGAACCGGTCGTTGCGCATCGGTCGAACTGCAGAAGTTGGTGGCTGTGAAACAGGAATACTTGTCACCGAGAAAATATATATATTCAGTGCTTATTTCTAAATTCGATTATAGAAAAACTGAATTAAACAGACAAAAACGAAAAACAAATCGGCGTATTTTTAATGGGGTTTTAATTGGAAGTTAATTTATTTACTAATTTGCAAATTCTAACCATCAATCATATATATATATATATATATATATATATATTGTTGGGCTCCTAGATAGTACAGTGGTTAGTATACCCACCTGTCACCCGGGAGACCGGGGTTCGATTCCCCGTCGGGGAGCCCCTGGCGCAAGACTAATGACCTTGCCCAGACAAAATAAATCATTATGGAAAATTTAACAAGCCTCAGGACTTGCTAAATAAGGCCAAGACCGGTTCCCGGTTGTAGTGCCGATGATGATGATGATATATATTGTGGTGCTCATGGTATGGTATTGATACTTGACCAATGTTCCTTTCTTACCACCTCCAGGGCTCCAAGGTGTTTTGACTTGCTCCGGTGCTTTCATTCCTGGACAAAATTCTTCTCCCTTCTTCCTTTATACTTTGGTGTCGATAAAATGAATGTTGATGTTTAATTCAAATTCGTTGTTTAATTGAGAAATTCCGGATACATATTGGACAGATTGTATATCAAAATCTGTTATGTGTATGGCTATAAAACAAGACCAAATAACGAAAATGTAATTGATATCGGTAATTTATATTTTAAAAAATTATTGCTTATATTCAATTAGCATTTAATCTAAGCGCTTGTTTTCTGCCTTTGTGCAGATAAATGCGCTTCAATACAAGCAATCATAACAAAAATCTTTTAATTCTCCATTTATTGACCTGTGTGTGTTTTCAACTTTTTTTTAAATGTTTTTTTGTTTTATTTTAAAAAGCTTTTATTTTTTCCACACTATGCATCTTTTCTTTCGATTTTAATTTATCTTTAAGGAAGACAGAATGAACGAAAAAAAAGGAACAACTTTCGGGAAAAACATGATTTTAATGACGTACAAAATAATTCTAATCATAGCAATACATTGTGGATAAAAGAAGGGCCTTCTGTAATTAATTACAAACATGTCCAGAACTCATGGGAGAGACACCGAAGAAAACAATGATATATTTGAACACATTGGCATATCAAATATATATTACCTTGAAAGTGAGACTTGATTCTGGTATATTACACAAAACCTGAATAGATCAGTGTTTGGCAACAATTTTTCTTCGAGTAACGTTTCCAGCGTTCAACAAGATTTCAAAATAAGATTCATCAATCTGCACTGGAACGATTTCTTCTAACTAAACCACTATCCTTCCTTCCCTTCCTCAATCGTTGTTGTTATATTTTTGTAGAATTGTAAAAAATCTCGCAATGTCTTACCAGCGCTGATAGCACAACACTAAATCCAAGGAAAAAATCGTAGCAACATCCCCCACAGTAGCATCTATGATAATGCGTGCCGTGTCCCTCGTAGAATTTGAATCCGCATTTTCCTTGCAAGTTGGTGTAAAATAAACGCAAATTGAATCAATTTGATGGAAAAAGGATTTATATGAAATAATAGCGAGTCTCTTGGTTGCCATTCCAAAGCATAATACACCCACCGTGCTACATTTCTTATGCGTCAGCAATTAGGGAATACAGATGCGTTTTGCTTAGCTGGCTAGAATTCGTACTTCTCTTTACAAAATCCCTATTTATAGTTCTTTTGAAAATCCTGATGACTTACTAGCTGGCGAAATAGAAATTTTACATTCTCCTATCAATTATCATTTTTTCTCTACCCGTTCCAGTTTACTATATTTTAAAAAGCAAACACCAATAGCGACCATCATAGATATGACATTCATGTTACGTTATCTACTTCGAATGTATGGAAATAACCTCCAACTCAACTCCCACAATAGCGCAGAATCGCGCGTTGTACCTACTTACGCATTACTGCCGCAATTTCTTTACTTAGTGACTGTACTTATTTATTGTTCCACGTTCAGTAACCACTTCACTGAAAACGGATCTCAGACATTCTCTTATGACAAACCACACTACCCAAAAAACGAGGATGATGAATTCAGGAACATTAACAAGGCATGTTTATTATTAAAGCAAGAAAAGAGAATCATTTGAAAGATGTGAGAAAAAAATGCAGCCCGACTCTGTGACATTCGTCTGAAGAATACATCACCATCTTCGTACAACATAAGTCATCAGAAAATTCGAATAACATAAGTCATAAGTAAAAAAATTCAATGTGCAGTTAAGAAATCGATTTCAAAAAGATGACCAATTGGTTTATTTTTCAATTCACGTTTATTTACAATACAATTAAATATTTTACTTAAGGCTAAATGTTAAACCCATTTTATAAGTATCATTCCTACATTGCAACAGTTGGTTATAATGGCACTTCAATTGTGACACTCTTTCTGTACACTGAATAATTATATATATATATATATATATATATATATATATATATATATATATATATATATATATATATATATATATATTAACAGGGTACTTACGCTGTTGCTGCTGAAGTGACTGGAGTTAATTAGTTTTCATATATGTTCTTTTTGTTTAAGTTTTTGGTTTATTTTGTTTTTGCTTATTCTTTATTTTTAATGTAAACACATATTACACGCCTTAATTTCTATTCATTTAAACTGCGATTATTAATTATGCTGTGTAACACGATTCAGTTTTTGATTCCTTTTGTTTTTGGGTCGGTTCAGTTTTTCATTAATTTTTTATTTTTTTTGCTTATTCTTTATTTTGAATATAAATACATATTACATGTTTCATTTAAACTACACACATTAATAATGCTGTTTGACGCGATTCTTCCTGTCAATGCTTCGATTGTTCTTCTCTTTCTTTTGTTTCACCTTTTTTGCTTTCACACGATAACCTGTACTCGACTTGTTCAATTCTTTTTCTTTTATGCGTTTATAATAATACTAACTTTTAAGTAATATTTCACATTCACAAAATGAGGTGATTAAAAATGAAATCCGCGCACGACAACTTTCCAACCACCACTTGCTTCTTCAGATATTATTTGACGACCGCCTACCAACGCACGACACACGCCAGACGACAACCTGTCCACCACTTGCTGCTCACAATTCACTACTCACCCAATCAACAGGTACTCTCACCAAAATCGCCAATTTTCGATCGCGCTCTCATACTCATTCTCCCATACCCCACCCATTAAGGTAAATAAACTCTTGCGAATTTACTCAATAGTCAATGAACTCAGGGAGAACGGGAAATTGGAACGGAGAGCATGGCGATTTAGGGGTTGAGTTGGTTTCGGTTGCAACGAAAAGCGAAACCAAAAGGGTGACCGCATTACCCCGTTTCATGTTTGAATTGCTCTCAAAGTGTAGAACCAAAAGTGCACTCTGAGAAGGGAAAATGGAAAGGGCTGAAAGGTATACTCATGCATACTTTTCACCTGACGCTGATCTTGTTCCCGAGCGAATTCTGTATCATAAGATACAAGGAGACGCGGATGGCGCTTCGGATCATCTTCTGCGCGGGAAAACGCAAAAGGATTTGGTGATAGACGAAGCTGTTTCTCTATGTAGAAACAGCGTCGCTTGCCCACGCTTTGCTGTTGCTAACCAGGATGGAATTGATTTCAGGTAGGGTTTAATTATGTAACAACATTAACTTGCTGGATCTTCACAAACACTCTAAATTATACACTAGCAATTTTTTTTTCATTCTGCTTTCTTTTTTTTAATGTGGGATAATTATCGAGATTTAAGAGGAATTTCTTTTTTACATTATTGATATTTTTACAATACATATTTTTCTCAATTATCAATTTTCTGATATTCTTTTTTCTTTTCTTTTTTTTTGAAATGGTTGGCAATCATTTGTTACGTATATATTTAACAATTTTAGTTACTATTTACTTACCCCTGATTTTTGTCTTCATGGGGGTGTATGTCGTGGGCGGTCGTGGGTTCGTTTTTTATGCGTCGGCAATTATCCTCTTCAGCCTACTTGAGCCAATTATAAATCCTCTGCGTTCGTTTTTTGTTTTATATCCACATTTATGTAACAATTCAATTACATATTTTACATTCACATTACATTTTACATTCCCATTACATATGTTACATCATTCTTACATTAACTTACTGGCTCTTCGCAAGCACTCTAAAAAATTATCATTTTTCTTGTGCCTTCCGCCGTACACAAATCATCTGCGTTGTCAGCAAGCAATGTACAAAAATTTGATTGAACACTTCAATGACAATCGGTCGAAGCGTTCACTGGTAAGGGAGGCCACTAGTCCAGCACTTATTATCAATCAGTTTTATTCAAATCTTTATTTATCCAATATTTATTTTTAACAAAACTTTATTCCAATAACACATCTACACCGGACAACAGAACATCACCACAAATCGATTTTCCTGCCTGACCAAATGTGGGATTTGAATTCTATTGTGGGGCGAATCTACGTCTTGTAAATAGCGGACAGGTTGGTTAGGGTGAAGTATCTTTTGCATTTCTTCAGGAACCCCATGAATTTGGCGCACTTTCCGCAGGTTCAAATATGTGGCCATTCCAATTAAGAGTCGAATTAATTCGAGTGCCGAGGATTGATAGTTTCTTGGGTTCGTCGATGCAAGCGCCATTCATCGACAGTATATTTACTTTGGGTCTCGCTTTTGACGGCAAAAGACAGCACTGAGTTTTTGAGTCATTGAATTCTACTCGTCTAGATAATCCCCAGTTGATATATCTTTTTGATGTCAATGGCAATGACGTTCGAAAAGTTTGGTTGAAAATGTTCGTATGAATGTGAGAAATTCAACGTGCAATCATCAACAAGCGACTGAATTGAGTTGTGAGTAATAGACAAAAGATCATTTATAAATATGAGGAAAAGAATGGGCGAGAGTACCAAACCTTAAGGAACACATGCATTAATTTGATGAGAGGGAGATTTGACACCATATGGATTGAACGGCCAGCAAGATAGTGTCTTATCCATTGGATTAGGGATTTGTCCACTTCATATTAATGCAATTTTGATAAAAAGGCTGGATGCCAAACTTTGTCGAAGTCCTTCGATATATGCAGTGCATCGTCCATACTTTTGCCGAAGTGGATGGTAAGGTACGCTTTTGAAGTCATCTTGCAAAAGTCTGTTGATGAGGTCAATCTTTTCGTCAGATCCGTACACGTATGCAATGACATCGTTGAGAGAGCCTCCTAGATCATTACTGTAAATGTTAAATAGAATGGGAGAAATACTGCTCCCTGCTCCAAGGGGTTTTTTGCATGAAAGGTCTTGTTGGAGATTATATCTCCACATTTTACCACAAACTATTTACCCGTTATCATGTCGTAGATAATGTATAACAAATATTCGAACATACCCAGATTTAATAACTTATATACAACCCCTTCTAACCAAACGGTATCGAAGGCCTTTTCAAAGTCAACCAATCAGGCACCTGTGCACTGTCATTTGTCTGAAACAAGTTTTGTCGCAGTATGAACAGTATCGTGCTTCTTTTTTTTTTTTTTAGACTTCTCTCGGGAGAGGCGAACCTATAGCGTCGAGTGGGCGACCCGAGATGCCATCAAATAACTGTTGCAGTTCTTTTTGAACAGTTGCAGGTTGTAACGCTCCGGGAACACTCGCGTGGGAAGGGAGTTCCACCGCTTCCCCGCTCTGTAACGGAACGAGTTCTGATGCAGGGATGTTCGCCCCGTCGGGGGATGAACCACAAACGTGTGCGATCTGTCGCATTGTCTTGTGGAGCGCATATAAGCCGAATTGCGTGGAACAATATCACGAATCTCTGAAGAACAGCACGGGTAAAACAAACAGAGGGCGGCTACGCGCCTTCGATGTGATAGCGACTGTAGTCCCGACGTCAGTGCCGAGTCCCCGATCAGGCGGATCGCTCGTCTCTGTATGCTCTCAAGTAGGTCGAGGGTATGTTTAGGAGCAGAGCTCCAAACATGAGAGCAATATTCGAGCGCGGGTCTAATTTGAGATTTATATGGGAGAAGAAGTTGGGCCGGAGTAAAGTATTTCTTGGCTCTAAAAAGATAACTCAGTTTTCCTGAGGCTGATCTGGCGATACCCGATACGTGTTTATGCCATGATACATTCCCACAGACCGTGACGCCGAGCAATTTCAAACTTTCCCAAGCCTCGAGGGCCCGGCCACTCATCATCAGCTGTGGAACCGATGATCCAGGTTTCTTTGTGAATGTTGTATACTGGGTCTTCGTTGCGTTGAAGTCGACAAGATTGGCCTTTCCCCACTGCAGGACTTTATCAAGATCCTGGTTCAGAGAGTCAATCTGTCTACATCCCAGCTGGTGCGACGTTGATGCACCAATCGGCCGATCACTCGAAAAGGAGGAAACAAGCGTACTATCATCAGCAAAACTGAACATTTTGTTATCCGTTGTCTCCAACAAATCATTTATGTGAAGCAAGAACAAGGTTGGAGCTAAAATAGAACCTTGGGGCACCCCCGAATTAACAGGATACAGATTCGAACACTCGCCGTCCACAACAACCCGGATCGATCGATTCTCGAGGAAGCTCCTCGTCCAGTCGCAAAGCTGTTGGGAAAGTCCATATGAACGAAGATTGCTCAGCAATATCCCGTGCCAGACTCGGTCAAACGCCTTGGAGATATCTAATGCGACCGCCCTTGACTCACCATGCCGTTCAATCGCAGATGTCCATATATCGGTTATAAGTGTCAAAAGGTCTCACGTGGACCGCCTGCCACGGAATCCGTATTGACGATCATTCAGAAGACCGTTGCACTCCAAATACTTAACCAACTCTGTATTGATGACTCTTTCCATTACCTTAGATAAAGTAGACAGTAATGCTATCGGACGGTAATTTTGTGGGAGACACTTTTTTCCCGTCTTTGGGATTGGCTCAACTCGAGCGATTTTCCAGCAGGCTGGAAAGGTCTTTCGTGCATAAGATAAGCGGAAGAGGGTGCCAAGAACCGCCGATAGTTCTGGAGCACAGTTCTTAAGGACTATTGCTGGTATTCCGTCCGGGCCGGTTCCCTTCCTACAATCCAGTTCACGTAGAATGCGTTGAATAGTGCGCGGACGAAATCTCACAACCCGCATGGAAGACTGTACCGGCGAGATCACAGGTGGCTCCAAAAGGCCGGGATCGAGGTTTGAATTCGCGGAAAATAAATTCGCGAACACATTAGCTTTATCCTTTGGATTCGTGACTAACGTCCCGCTGTCTGTCACCAACGGAGGGAAAGGAGAGGAAGCAAAGTTACTGCTGACAGTCTTTGCCATTGACCAGAAGGAGCGCGAGCCAGTTGGGCACCGAAGGAGCTTATTGATCACCCTGTGGTTGTGGGTCTTCTTCGCGGTATCAATCGCCTGGTTGCACGCGTTTCTGATTCTAATAAAATTCGCTCTGTTAACATCGGTGGGATTGGAGCGCCATTGCTTAAAAGCTCTACTTTTTGCCGCTGTAATCAGCTCGCATTTTTTGTCAAACCAAGGTTTATCAGACGACCTTCGTTTGATGGAATGTGGAATATACATCTCCATCCCCACGAGAATAATCTCTGATACCGACTCCGCGTAAGCGATAACATCGGAGTTTCCGAAGCACACCTCCGACCATGGAAAGGATGCGAAGAAATCTCGCATATCATCCCAGTTAGCAGCCCCATACTTCCATACATGGCGAAGCTGCCTAGGGCGGTTATTCGCTTGGTATGCAAGTGCTTGCGCGACAAATACCAAGCAGTGATCTGAGTTTCCCAGTAGCGCAAAAACCTCTACGGTATAAATACTCGGTTCGGATGTCGAAAACAGATCCAGGGTGTTCGCATAATCGCCTCGGACATCCGGTACTCGCGTTGGCTCCCCCACGAGTTGAGTAAAGTTGTGGCTTACAGCAAACATCTCCGCCAGCCTCCCAGCCTCGTCGGTTCTGTTAGAATGTAACAACCAGTCGGAATTGTGCACATTCAAATCGCCAAGGACAATAATTGCAGAAGCTGGGTGGTTGATCTGTATCCAGTCGATGGTATATGAAAGATGTTCGAAAAATGTCGCCGGTCGATCGTCATTCGGGGAGTGGTAAAGACAACAAAGAAATTTGACGGAATTCCTAAGCACGACCCTCAACCATATGATGTCCATATTATTGGGTTCCAACGCCTCCATCCTCTGGCAAGCCAGATCGGACCGTGCAAAGACGCAGACTCCGCCCTTAAAACGGAATCTCGAATGTAAGTCGTATCCTGAGCAACGAAGATATGTCGAATCAGTTGACGAATCGACCTGGGTCTCAGTTAGGGCAAGGATATCAGGTTTCGTTGTTTGCAAATATTGGTGGACGGCGTTTACATTAGTATTGGCGAAACCGATGCCCCTGATGTTACAAAATGCCGTCACCAGTCGAGCGTGGGTCGAGCCTCGAGAGCTAGCCCGGTTATGCGATGACGAACCTCTCAAAGTTCCATTATTTATCATGATATCTGCATGATGTTCCCCCTGACATAGTCCCCCCCGGAGATCCGAATGGGATACTAGTTTACCTCCGGAATTCTCTATATCAGAAGGTACCATCATGACTTATCCCCGTGTCAGTCCGGGCCATCAGCCACACATCCGAAACACCGTCGAAGATTTCTCTCGGCGACATCGCAGAATGTACAGCGTGACGGGGTGGTATCTCACCTTGGGACCGACTACCACCTAACCAACCTTTTCTCGAACCGGTCCATCAGCCAAACTCCGAAAGATGGCCAGGGATTTCTCCCGACCATTTCACGAAGCCTAAAGCTTGATGGGGTGGTATTTCACCGGGCGCACTGGGGGTTGGGACCCCGGCTACCACTCGGCCTTTAGTCGCCTCTTACGACAAGCTGGCCTAGCTGTGAGTATATTCTAACGCCCTACTCACAGAGCGATCTAAAAGCAAACTGCTTGTTCGGAATGATACAACTTTCGTCATACCAGTTTATCAATGCGCTATTTATAATCTTTACATATACCTTGATGATGTTTGGAAGCAAAAGAAGCGAGCGAAGATTGCTCCTTGGCCTTTTCGATGATATGGTGAACTACTGCAGTTTTCCAACGGGTTGTATAATATACATTATTTAGAACGTTGCTGAATAAAACTGTGTAAACTTTCACTACTACAAGAGGCAAATGTTTTAGAACAATCTTTGAAGTACTATCTGTCCCAGAAAATTTATTGTTTTTAATGAATCTAAGGCTGTTCATAAGCGCATCCTTGTGCATAAACATACTCGTGTTTAGATCTCTAAGAAGGGAGTGCGCTATATTGTTTCCACCACAAATACTGAAACTTTTGTATCCGAGACACCTACTGTTAAGTTCATTGCGAAACGAAATATGGCTTTCAATAACCCAAGTTTCGAGGTAGAAGTAAGCAATTGCCCAGAAGCGGTCAGCTTTAGCCAATAGAAGAGGAAATTTGTGCCATCAGGACAATGCCAACCCATACACATCGATAGGGGCTCACCAGAAACACTGCGAGCTTGGTGGGAAGGTTCTTATGCATCCACCTTATAGTCCGCACCTGGCACCAAGTGATTACCACATGCTCTTGTCCATGGCAAATGATTTTGCTCGCCTCAAGAGAAGTTGTTAAAACCGACTGTCCCCGTTTTTTTTTCCAATGGGGACGAGGGTTTCTATGAGATAGGCGTACTGAATATTATCTTCAAAATGGCAACAAGTCATTGAACAAAACAGTTCATATTTGATCTAGATCTCACCATCTATCTATGCTAAATAAACCCTTCAAATCAATAAAAAAATAATGGATTTATTTTTACTACTGCTATTTTAGACGTCTGGCTGAGTAGTCTACATAAAAATGACATATAAATTATTTTGTCCTTCCCGTCAAAGGTAGCGACTTCACCGACGCCGTCGATCTGCTCTAGTGCTATTAGGCTCTTTACTGTATCCCTTTGTACAAGAGGTCGACTCATCACATCCCTTAAGATAAATTTGCTTGAATGTCCAAATAACATAATATAACATAACATAAAAACTGTGCGGTACAACTACAAGTGGCATATACCCAAAATATGTACCAAAACCGATGGTCATCGGTAACATTCTATACCCAAGATAATGGAATATAATCAGGACTCAGATGTGCTACCTAAACATACAAAGTTGAAAACAAGCAGCTATACAAGTTGGAAACATAACGAATGCAAAGACCAACTGAGGGAACCAAGCTACCTCCTAAAGACCGCGGTCTCATATTACACAGACAGGCTGCTAACATATTGTGACGCATATGACAATCAGTACTAAAATATTCGAGAAAGTCAAAGTACCAGAATATTCTAGAAAGTACTGGAAAGTACAGTAGAACATTCAAAGCTATGGAACGGACGGAAACGAAACGCTGAATCAGAATAAGGAAACGGTATAAATACATCGCACACAGAGATCATGGAGATGAGTAAGAAGTGAGAAGTAAGAAGTATGAAGTAAGAAGTAAGCAGTAAAAGACGCGATAAGTACGGAAGCGATGTCGAGAAATCGTTAAGTGTACGGTAAAAGTAACGGTTGTTATGAACGGACTAATAAAATGTTGTATTAATTCAAAATCGATTTAACGACTCTCATTTATTAAAAATAATTAATCCAGCGAACCCTAAGCTCGCTACAATATGAAGCAGAGAGCGACTCCCATACCACGTGAAGAGAGGAGCGCCACAGGGCTCGGCCCTTTCCGATGGTAATCGATGTACAATAGAACGCAACATATCAAAACCTCCAAGAGCAGATATCATAGACTACGCGGAGGATTCAGCAATTGTCAAAACAGCAAAAACCCTCCCATAAACTTATGAGAAGTCGACCCAGGCGATAAAACCGACGCGAAATTGACTCACAAATGCTGTACTGGAACTGTAGTACTGCCGCCCAGCTGCAAACAAAGTAGAATAAATTAGCGTATGTGCCGGCGAAACTATAGCATTTGCGACGATTGTGAAGAACATCTGATTCGAACTGACGCTATGCTGGTTAGAATGACTAAAAATGAAACCAATGTTCAACACATCAGGCCACTGCCGCGTGTACGAATTCGATTTCTAAACTCATGTACACTCAACTGATGTGGAATTGTTATGTTATCGCTATGGTATACGGCTTTGATGCTTTGCTTATTCGAATTTGCTTTCGGCGTTTTTCACTATTTGCTTGTATATTGTGTGTATATCTGTCAGAAACACCCCACTATGGTACTTCCTCCTCAGTAACCTGTGGGGGTTCTCTACACTACATGGAGAACCAACCCACAAATCCAACCAACCTTGACCGCTAACAGCGCGTCACCTTAACCCAACTCCCCATTCAAAACCCGCAAAGCATACATTCCCAAATCCGAAATAGTATACATTCCAAACTCTGCAACAAAACACACTCCAAAACCCTCAACAGAATACATTCTAAATCATCTCCCTCGTCTACAAGCAAACGCATTTAATTTCCCCAAAAACCATTTCGGTTCCTATTCTACCTAAAAGATGTAAAACCACATCAATTCCCTACAATCAAACCGCACGCATTTTCCCCAAAAACCGCTTCGGTTCATTTCCTTCTTAAACTATATTTCTCGCTTGCAACAAAGCGGCAGTTAATTTTCCCCGAAAACCATTTCGGATCCCACTCCACCCAAATCATGTAGAGCCACACCAACTCCCTCTTACTGGCAAACCACCAGCATGATGCGTCGCCCTTCCACGAAACGACCATCGCAACGATCAAGATCCTTGACCATACTTGGATAGGCCCCCGAAACCAATTTCCCGGTACACACAACCAAAGAGTCCAATCCAGCCCGTACGGCAGGAATTCCCGGAAACAAACTCCCTATGCAGACATAGCAACCCTTCTTCGTGTTCCTAGTAAGTGGCAGTGAGCTTACTTCGCTGCGACTCAACTGCCACGACGCCCTGAATGGATTTTCGCCTTCATCATTATTAGTCGCTTCGCAACGGACGCCGCGCGCACACGCGTCAGGGGCAGTCGCCCTTCGGCAACCGCGGCGCGTGCACGCAAGTGCTCGCTCAGGAGTTAGCCTCCCATCCCCCTGCGCCCGTATTCAGCCAGTCGCTGTACAACCACCAACGGCGTCGCGCCACACTAAGTCGCTAATCATCCAACATACGGTGCATGGCTAACCAAGTCCCCCTCGCGACCGCCGCCCGAACAGCAGTTAAAGCGCGAGTTAAACGTGCGTTGCCTCCCTCGACCGTCCCCGTCCAACCTACGTAGTTACGTGCCGGGCAAATTTGTATACCGAGTGTTAGCGCAATACCAAGGCTTATACTTACAATAGAACGATCAACCTGTCTCGCCACTAACGATTTATTGTTACCTCACGTTATAAACAATGTCAAATACAAGAGTGACCCTGTGTAAAACATATATTAAGAATCGTCGGCGGAGAGAGATTTGTCGTGTAATAATTACGAATTATACGGCGGGAAGCCGATTTACCCATACCCCATATTATAAACAACATTAAATACAAAGTGACGCCGTATAAAACATGTGCTAAGAACCACCGGCGGAGAGAGATCCGTCATGTAGCAATTACAAATGATATACGAGGGTTGCCTCTTATGTTTCGGCATTTGGCAACCCTAGTGTTGCAATGCGGCAATTGACAGCTCTGTCGTAAAGTTGGACATTTTTGAGGTTATACGCACTTAGGACGTTTTGACATACGAGCGCTATTTGTGTTGTTTACAGTAACTTAAAAGATTCATCTCGGCCCAAAAACGGAATTAAATCGTCAACATTTTCGTGCGATTATTTTTTACAACTTTCGGCGTGGATTAACTCAGCAACAGTGCATGGATGAACTTAATTCAATTTTTGGCGATGAAGCTCCATCAAGGACCAGCGTTTATCGATGGTATGGTGAATTCAATCGTGGTCGTAGTTCACTCCAAGATGAATTTCGTGAAGGTCGTCCAAAATCAGTTGTTGTTCCGAAAACCATTGATGCTGTGCGCGAACTGATATTGGAAGATCGTCATGTGACCTATCGTGAGATTGACACAACCTTAGGCGTTAGTGGGACCAGCATACATTCAATATTGCATAAACATTTGACTGTCAAAAAAATTTGTTGGCGTTGGATCCCACACAATTTGTCAATCGCCCAAAAAAACGCTCGTGTCAATTGGTCGAAAGAAATGCTCAAAAAATACGGTCGCGGAGCTTCGAAACACGTCTATGACATCGTGACAGGTGATGAATCGTGGATTTACGCGTATGAGCCCGAAAGTAAACAGCAGTCGATTGTCTGGGTGTTTCAAGATGAGCCAAATCCAACAAAAGTTGTTCGCGCACGAAGCACTTCCAAGCAAATGGTCGCCTGTTTTTTTGGAAAAATTGGACATGTCGCAACCGTACCACTAGAACAATGCAGAACAGTCAATTCTGAGTGGTACACAACCATTTGTTTGCCAGTTGTCTTCCAAGAAATCAGGAAAACCAACCGCCGAAGACGGATCACTCTTCACCACGACAATGCGAGCTCTCGCACATCGGCTGCGACAACTGGATTTTTGAGCACCCAAAACATCGATTTGATGGGTTATCCGCCGTATAGTCCTGACTTGGCACCGAATGACTTCTTTTTATTCCCGTACGTAAAAAACAAACTGAGAGGTCAAAATTTTTCGACACCTGAAGAAGCGGTTGCTGCATTCAGAATGCATGTGTTGGAGATACCTCAATCTGAGTGGCAAAAGTGCTCCGACAATTGGTTCAAACGCATGCAAAAGTCTATAGATCTTCATGGGGAATATTTTGAAAAACAATAAAGTGCTTTTCGATGATCAATATTTGTTTTTGTTCTCTAATCCCGAAATATAAAAGGCAACCCTCGTAGTAGAGAGCCGCTTTAGTGTTGCCTTACGTTATAAACAATGTTAAATACAAAGGTGACGCCGTATAAGACCAAATAATAAAAACCATTTATCAATAGCAAGTTACTGAGTGCGTTTTATTTCTCGGTCCATCGCCTGCCCATTTGGCTCGCTTCTTGTGGAAGCGTCGTCGGAATGACTTGATGGGGATCCAAGTGAAACGGTGTCATACGTTGGCACATCTACTATAGAACCCCCACAAACGACGGAGCGAAGAACGGGCGAGTGAGAGAACGTCGGAGCAGGTGAGTGTACCAGTGCTCTATGCGGAAGTCGTGATTGTAGTAGTAAAGTCATGTTTACCTATGGGTGATTGTATGTTGTGTATACAGATCATGTCGGAGTCAAAGATTATAGAGGTAAGCGAGCATAGTGATCTTCACCATCTTGGTGAATTGAAAACACAGAGAAACGGGTGAAAAGCGAAGCAATGAAGCATCAGGCTACTGCCGCGTGTACGAATGTGATTTCTACACACAAGTACATTCAACTGATGTATGTTATTTCTTGATTGCTATGTTATTGCTTGGTATATGGCTGATGCTTTTTTTCCTTATTCGATTTTCGTTCGGTGTTGTTCTTCACAATTTGCTTGTGTACGGTATGTGCAACTGTTAGACACCCCAGAAACCCATAATGAAATTCAGGCACACATTTAGGAGTTAAAATGGATTACGACATGAGTTTTAACCACCACATGCGGTACGCAGCAAAGAAGGCAGCGACAACACGCGCAGCCCTCGAGAAACTAATGCCAAACGTGGGTGGGCCTAAAAGATCGGGCAAACTGCTTCTAAAATCTGTTAGCAAATCAATCCTGCTATACGCAGCTCGCATATCGGATATAGCAACCGGCTACTACTCATACACCAAGTCTATGGAATCCATTAATAACTCCTTATTAGTAAGTTTCTACTTTTCACAAGTGATTTCTCGGTACTAAATTGGAATCAGCTCTTGAATTAACGAGCGAATTCAGAATCTGCCCCAACAACGGTCATTTATCATCGGAGATCGGTTTCCTGGTGAATATCGTCACTTTGTGTAGGTGGGGTGTTGTGCAGATATTTTATTGTAATAAACGGGTATTGACACAACTTTAAGGTGTGACGCTTGTTTTATTACACATAAAATAGATTCTTTTAATTGTGATAGTTTGCATAATGCACGTGCAACAAATTAACTTCATCCCGTCTCGCAATGGAATATTTAGAGGGAGGAGATAATAGGTTTCGGCGCTCAAAGTTTGGCTAACGTATGGATCATGACTAAACCTTTTATTCGTTCTTTTGTATATAATGTGGGAATAGATTTAGTATTCCAAATCGAGTGTGGCACCGGGGTAGGATGCATGAGGCAGATATTAGGGAACAGGGGGTTTTTTGTAACAGCACAAAAGTCAAAATTGAATATTTTCGGTCCCTTAGACTGCCTGACGCGTTCTGTTCTTCGGATTCTGAATTAGTCTATGTAAGTTATAGGAACGTTTGTTTGGTAGCAGTAAGCTCTGATCGATTCGTCTCTAACCAGTTTTCTACTAGACAGCAAAAACGGTCAGGTTTTCATTTACTATTGGGACATTTTGCATACTCGCTACCACGCAAAACTTTCATTTCAAGTGAGACTAAAACCAACTAAAGCATGGCTGTTTATGCCATATTTACTCTTATCACGGTTTAGCGTTTACATGTCCGTGTAAAAGACGCACAGCTTGTGTAGCAACGATGAAATGGAAAATACCTTTTGTACAACCGTCCTAGTGGAATAAATTTGAATGAAGCGCTACCACCACCGCGCAATATTCAGGATTTAGTGTTGGTCTCTAGAATGCGATATATCTTAGGACAATTCAACATTTTATTCTCGTGATTCTATAGACGGAACATCGTTACAATAAAATATTTACATTTACCTTCAGGTATTCAATGAATGAAACGTCGATTTCAACGCCATAATGGAATGGAGGTGGGGCATTTCGAACGGGAAGGATTTCAGTCCTAAGAATACGAACTAAAGAAAGTAACTGGACATGAGAGTCATCCGCTTTTGTATTTATTTCCAATAAATCACCGAGGATTGAAGCACGGGAAAGGAGAAATAGTTGAAAGGACACGCACAGGAACTGCGATAAGTAGAGAAGATGGAACACGAACACCAAGCCATCTAAAACGCATAAGGTTTTTCTAAGCAAGGTTTCTTAAATCATCCTGACAATGGTTTGATTTCCATAGGAATAAACACAAGCCGGACGGGTGAGGGGACCGGGACAAATCTAATGAAATTTACCGAGTGACCTGCCACGGCACTGAGTTAAGTAATCAGATTCGTTTTTCTCTTCTCCTTTATCATGTTTTTCTTACTTTTTTTCCTATTGTTTCTACGGTCGATGTACCACGTCGAGGACACGTCACATCAAGGATTCCCTATAGGCGCGAAAGACTCGTTATCACCATGGGTGTTCTAATCGTGTTCACTGCATAATCGCCACTTTTATCTAGCCAGCTCTTTCTGTCGGGTGTCGGGGGATAACTGTCGACCCCTGTAACAGATCACGGAAACTGAAGCAGCAGGAGCTGCTCACACTTCTTCCTGCTTGTGCGTGTGGATTAAAATCAGATTAGGATCCATTCAAGGATAACACAGAGTATGGATGACGTAGCTAAAGTGAGGGCGATGATGTCGAAGAGGTGATGGTCGTGATTGATGTTGTACACGAGTGGAACAAGTTGACGTGTCATGCAGTAGATTACTCAATATTTCCACCCGTCTGCGGGTAAATCCGTGTTGAAAGTTTCTATCAAAAAATGTTTTTAAAGTATCTAAACGTTTACACGTCACTGAAAGATGGTATTGATTATGATGTACATCGTAGGGTAGCTATACAAATAAAGCTAGCAAACACGCGAGTGGGCGTGCTGCCCTGTCGTTATAATATGCAAATAGAATACCCAAGGACTTGTTGATTGTTTGGACAAAGAGGATGGATATGTCGCTTAGGTGTTAAGTCCAAAACACAATTCCATACGTGATAGACACTTGCTTAAGTTCAGTCAACAATTTGGTAGGTCGCTGCCTTACATGACGATGTGATTCCCCATATATTGAAGGACAACGGAGGTGTTGGTGATCCCGGTGACAAGACACTGTTTGTCTATTGTGATTGACAAAATGGGACAAGCATTAAGGATGTTATGTTATGTCTTCTTAAGAAGCGAATGCCTTCGGATAGTTTAAGGGGATATTAGGTTCAAGTGGAATTCGGTGAAAGGTAATATACATAATTGCCTTGCAACGCACATCTGCATTCCCCCTGTTTGAATTTAACTATTTATTACAATAAACTAAATTAAATTTCGTGTAGTTGTTCTCTTAAAACGTTTTTTTTTTCCTTTCTTCTTGAATCTGTTTTATCTTTCTCAGAAACGTGTCTAGTCACAAAAATCGGACAAATAAATATCAATCGCAAAAGCCACTTTTGTGAGACAGTCTAAGAACAAATTAAAGGGGTATTCTGGTCTAGACGCACGAATTTACGCAATTTTTGAAGTGCTATAAAAAAAGCAATCAATATTTTTAGTATTCATTTTTTATAGGATTGTTGTATTCCAGAATACTACCCTTATTAAATTTAACACTGAATCTCCTAACACATCCTTAAAAACTTCACTTAACATATATTACATTCTCACTTAATACATACCATTCATAAACATTCACAATATTACCAGTTACAGCACACTTAATAACCTGCACCTTTTTATTTATTGAAAACATAGCAACTTGGATTTTCGTCCGAATTGAATGTGAAAAGTCACAGAAGAAAAAACAGAATAGAGAAAAAATTCAGTTCATAAAGTTAGTTTGAGATTGTAAGTTGAATTGTGAGTCTGGAAAGTTGAGTTAAGAAACCCTAAGTTGGTATAAATATATTAAATATAGTGATAATAATATGAGTTTTAATATCATCTAAAACCCTTTAAGAGCCGTTGAATTTAAAAAAGGATTTTTCTTGTTAATGGCGCCTCAGCCAGTTGTAACTGGACTTTCACCAAAGGAAGGTCCGCCTGGGACGCGGATCATAATACGTGGAGAATTCTTAAGTTGTAATAAGATTGTTGTGCGTACAGGACCAGCAAAAGAAGAAAAGAAATAATAAAAGGTCCCCGCTCTTCCCTCATACCGAGGAAGCACGGCGCCGGACCTCAACAGGATGTTTATTAATATTTCAAGAATACAGTAAAAAAAATTGAAAGTAAAAAATTCAAGATTCAAAAAGTTAGCAGCTGATGAAGTGGGGGATCTCAAAAGGTTGGCACGCGATCATACCCACGATTCAAGCCTCCTAGCAATCTGAAAAAAAAAATTATTAATTTAGAGAAATGCCTCTATCGTTGGAACTAAAAAAAGTTGAAAAAAAAGATTTTTTAACAATATGGCGACTGCTTGAAAAAAAAAAATTTTTGTACCACTTTTTCGATTTTTTTAAAAATAGTTTACATTGAAATTTGGGGATGAGGATAGTTCATGCAAAAGAAAAGCCTATAAAGAAGACATATACTAAATTGAAGTAAATCGGTTCAGTAGAACTTGAAAAATCGTGGGTATTGTTTTAAAAAAGACAGTTTCGAGAAAAACGCGTTTAAAGTTTTACGTAAAGTTTCTCGCGGTCTAAGTCATAAAATGATATTTTAGCCTTACGTTTATTCAATCTGCCATTCCTGCTGCATACATTGGACCTTCCTCGACTTCGAAATAAGCATCTTTCGCGCTTCTCTCTTCCAACCGAGCAGTTCTGGTCTCCTTTGATGCGTTAGACGCTCGTATCTCTGAGCGGTCAATCCGGTCATTGTCTCGTTTCCCAGCGAATGAATAAGCTTCTGGACCAATTTTGAATCCCATAAGCATCATTATTTTTAAAAGAGGAATGTAGCCTTCATTGAATATGCAAACAGCAATAAACGTAGCAATTTCAATGACGTGAGTTCCGGAATGAATATGTTTTGGTGCGAAAGTCCAAGTCAAAGAGCTTAGAGACTTGTAGCGGTTCTACGAACCACCACAACCAACTATAGGTTGAGGTGTCCTTTCCCCCAAGGAATATACTTACCTTTATTCATTACACGTGCGCACAGACACGTGTCCTAATAGCCGGTGATCATACCTGTAACAAAGGTTATACGAAATTGTAACAACGTTGAACCTGATATCAAAAACCAAGGAACTTAACGTTCAAAAGCTTCCAATATAGAGTTCAACGCATCCATACATGGTATTCTACCCCAATTCAAAAGGGCAGCTAAAGCATCGCATCTAAGCGATGCGTCAAATGCAGCAAGCATCGCATACACGCCACCAATCTCCCATCCTAAACATCAACGCGATGTTTCCAAAGAAATACCATTGTCGGTAAATAGACCGATAAACGGATGCATACGCTGGTAGCTAAATGCAATTAGCACCTAAATCCTTGGCATGACCTAATGCAAAGGCACACGTATGCAAGCAAGGCATATTGCTTAGCTGGCGTCCAATGGTCATGCAATCATAAACATCTTAACGTAGATTGCTCGCTAGATATTTATGATTCGAAAAGCCTAACAAAGGAACGATACTAATCCCACGGTTCCTTTTTATTACCCATTGGAAACACACAAGAGCATTGTTAGCTTAAACCAGATGGCTAACCTAAACATATCTCATAGTCCGTGCACCCATTCGAAGTGCATGCGATCCTTTGCCCGCATGCCAGATGTGTAGTGCAAATAAACTACGGAAAGATCGGAGAATAAGCGGCGGCGTCCGATCCTGAAACAAAAGAAACATGATTCCGACCACCAGCAACGAATGGTGATAATGATGATTATTGGGTAAGATTTCTCTTTTCCAGATCCTATGGGAAATTCTCCTTTTGAGATGCAAACGGAAATTTTATGCTGTTAACAGATACGATGGGAAAGTCTATTAGCAGATTGGATGGGGAAATTTTCCTTTGCAGATGCAGGTTGAGTAATTCGAATGGGATATCTTTAGAATGGAGACAATTAGTCTATATCAAAGGGTCGAGAAAAGATAGTCTAACTGCGAGGATCTCTAACGACGTAATTCTAAGAAAGATAGTCGAGCAGCGTAGTCAACTGGAGAACAGTCTGAGAACCCCAACGCGGACGTCGATCCGCGTCGCGCCTTAATTTAATTCTTGAACGAACCGCGAATGTAGTTTCGCGACAACTAAATCCTAAAGTTTCTGTTTGAATATGATAAAGAACGAGGAACATCGAAACTGCATCCTCAGACATTTCGCGACAACTAAATCTTAAAGTTTGTGTGTTAATATGATAAAGAACTATGAACATCGAAACTGCGTCCTCGGTCAGTTTGCAACAAATTGTAAAGCCTGTGTGTGACATAGGAAATAGCTTTTAATAAATCGCCACGGACGTAAGTGGGGTAAATCCTTGTGTTATAGAAAAGAAGGAAATAAAGCAAAATAATAAAAAAAAAACATTTCGTGTTTCAGTTTTGTTTGCTGTTTCGCTCGGTAGTGTTCCTTGTGTTAGCAGTGTTCGGCGGAACACCACAGCCACCAACGACAACAACATTCGACCAACAATTAAATCAACAACAAACGCCAGACTCATTATTATCTTGAGTTTCTGAGCCTAAACATCGAGTCACTAACTCCTCCGAGGATAAACTCTCGTAAAACGGCTTCATAATATCCAATACCTTCGCACATAGAGAAGGATTTTCGTGGTCAAACTCCTGTAATGTACCTTCAGATGCAGCTGTTTGCCACTTACACCAACTCTCTGCGCCAGGTGGGCAATACATATGTTACGGATTTTTATTTGTGGAACTATTATGATAATAAGTAGCCCAAATTGCATTTCTCATGCCCTCAACAGAAGCAGGGTGGCGGCGAATCGCAAAACCATAATATAAAGAGTATTTATTAATCACTTTATCAGTTAATTTGCCTTCACCTTTTCCACCAATCCCGCTATAATTATTTTTTTCGTATTTTCCAGTGTGTCTACAGGAGCGGAGTGACCGGAGTTCGTGTTGTCATTTCCATTAACCAATATCAATCTCAAACGAAATATACAAATTCGAAACAATAATCCATAATCCAAACCAATGTAAAATCTCAAAATCAAATTCAATGTATGATAAATTGGACCAGATGTTGATTTATTCCGTATTGATTCAATTTCTCAGAATTACCAAGATGATGAAATGAGTATTTTCAAATACATATCACGGTCATCCCTTTTGGGGAGTCGTTTCACCGAATTCCACATACTGTTCCTAGAAAAGTCCAACTAAAGCGCACGACAAACAATTTTTTCGGCTTTATCGGAAATTTTTAATATCATGGACAAATCTCGACAATATTTGGTATAAAAGGGCAAAGGGTTTCGATGGCCGCGTATTCTCAAACTTCTCCATGATTCGAAAAGCTCGAACCCTCACTGGCGGTCCCACCATCAGCGGCGGTAGCATTTGTATACTAGTTAATAGCGGACTTCGCCACGAAGCTATTGACTTCCTAGAGTGTCCGCAGGGAACCAGTAAATTAGGATATATAATAAATAAGCTATAATTTAATCACATTTTGTCTATGAATGAATGAATGAAAAGAGGCAGAACCATCATACTTATAAATAGATTTACGAACTATCTTAAAACCTAAGGCGTACAGGTTGGGGATGGGGAACTACCTTTAAAGTAACTTAAAAATGGAATGGCAAACTAAACAAAGATGGATAGAATAATAGCCTAAGTGGTAGGGTGGGGAAGGGAGAGGATAAGCCGGATGCTAGGTTGTGAATATGAGTGTGGGAGAGTGTAGACGGTGAGCGGTGCGGGTTCAGGGGGGGTTAGAGAGGAGACGACGTTTGAGAGCGGGAGAGGTGAGATTGAAGTCAAAGGACGCGGGGTGAGAGTTTGCCCACCCCAGCATTCGCGAAATGGGTTCATTGGAGCTTTAAGCCGTGTCGGGGGGGGGGGGGGCAAATAGAAGAGACGGGGGTTTCGCTGATTTCGGGGATTAGTGGAAAATGTGATGGAGGAGAGCAGGCTTGGGCAGTTGATCGAACCTGAGAGTACCCGGTGGATGAAGAGGATGTCAGCATGAATTCTGCGCTCTTCAAGTGTGTTAAGGTGAATTAGGTGAAGACGGCTAGCATATGGGGGTAGTGTGGGGTGGTGAGTATGGCGCACCGGCGTACGGCGCTGATTCACTTCACATCCCCATCATTCACTAGAGAGTTCATCGGTTCCGCCATTAACCGATCACCAAGGATTAAGTCCACGCATCGAACACCGCCGCCATATATTCACAGTAAATTAATCACAAAGACAACGAGGAAAAATTTAAACACAGGGTATTGATTGTTGCACATGTAGCTTGTTTTATTGTTTTTTTGTAGTTTACATGAAACATCTTAATGTTGTAAAATTTTTGACTATGATCACGACTTCACTTAATTGCAGTGGCTTTACACGTTACGACTAAGCTGATAAACTCGACTTAATACAACAAACACTCAACAAACGAGGGGTTTTAATTACACGGCGCTGGGATGTATGCGTCCCCGCGGCGCCACGGGGAGCGGGCGAAGAAGACGGACCGACCGGCTCGGTCGGCTGATGGAAAACGATTCAGTGATATCAATTCGCTGGCTAAGGAAATTCGGCCAGTTAAACTGGTTCTCTTAATTTAAGGATGCATTTTCTATTCCAAGAGAAACGTAAAGTCTCTCTTTGGGGGGAGGTAACCAGATCTCAGAGAGAAGATCTATAATGGTACACATGTATGTGTGAACATTGGTTCTTTCATGGGACAAAGCCATGAGAACGAATCTGAACACAAAGAAAGGGAATAATGTGCATCAATGAGATGTGAGTTCGGCTACGTAAACAAGCCGAATCTCATTGGGTGCTAATTCGGTTTTTGTTTGTTCATGCCGCTAGGTCCGCTAGGATCCAGAAATATGTAGAACAAAGAGATCGTATAGATCATTGTCTATGATGTGCATTGTGGCTGTATTGATAGACCGCAATGCTGGCGGACATGATGCTAATTGTTTCTAGCGTATTCACAGGGAATTGGTGATTATGGCATCGCTGCCAAGGGTAAGTATACAATTCCTATTTGCATTTGCTTATGCTGTAGGATTTAATTTATGCCTTAAGACGCATGATGCGTATATTTGCTTTTGTCCCTTCGATATAGGTCGCCAGCCGATGTGTATGTAAAGGAATTTATTATACCCATGATGAGGCTGAGAATAGGCGACGCAATGTTTATGATCCCTGCTATGATGGTTACATTATATGTAAGCCAAATTGTTTCGTTTGCAGGAATTCGACTAAGGAAAATGCTTATGTAAGATTGGGATTTGCCTGGCAACCGAAGATGCCGACTTGGGCTTGGGATTTATGAAGTTTGGAACAGAATTCTTATAGGGAATTTTGAATTCGAATAAATGAATGAAGGTAAGAATTCTCTTCCAGGAGCTTTTAGCTAAATACATTTGATAAATTTGTTGAGTGAATCATTTACAGGTGCTAAAGCGATTGCATTAGCAGAAACTTATGAAAGCCGGGTTGTAGTTATGGGGTTCTTCGGGTGACTAGACAGTGGGATTTGGCGGAACCGCCAAAGTAGAATCAGAGGATTTTTCCAATTCAATCCTCGGAGCGCAAAACGCAAAAAATGCGTTACACGCTTTCGAACTTGCGAATTTTGGACGTGTAATGAGGAGACCAAACCTGACTAGCATATTCAAGAAGCGGGCGGACAAAGGCTATATAGAGCGATCTGGAAATGAAGAGATTAGATAAGTCTTTCGAATAGCGTTTCACAAAACCAAGGACAGAGTTGGTCTCGAGAATAATGTCATCAATATGAGGGGTGAAGTTAAGCTCCCTATCATATAAGATGCCAAGGTGACGAATCGTTTGTACAGGTGTTGTCTGTTGGTTGAGCAAGACATAGGGACGTAGCGGAGAGGGGAATCGTTTACGGGAGAAAGTGATTGAATGACATTTGGCCATATTTAGTTCGAGGCAGTTATTTTGGCGCCAAGTTGAAAAGCTGCCGAGATCTATTTGGAGAAGTGAGGAGTCGACAGAAGAGTGGATCGTCTTGAAGTGTTTAGTGCCGTCCGCGTATAGAGAGATTGAGGAGTGCTTGATACTGGAGTCTATATCATGAATAGTAAGAATGATTAGGAGGGGTCCAAGATGACTGCGCTGGAGAATCCCTGACGTGCGAAGAGAAGGATTGGCGAGGGTGGATCTAAATATGACACAGTAGGTTCGATCGTTAAGGTAGGAAGAAATCCACTTAATCAGTAGGGGTTCGAAACCAAGGGTGGATAGCTTAAAGAGGATGAGGTTGTGTGAAATTTGGTCGAAGGCCTTGCCGATATCGGTTGTGATTACATCGACTTCGTTCCCGTTCTCTAAGGCACGGAGAGCGTGGGATAAGAATTCAATTAGATTGGTGGTGGTCAACCTACCCGTAAGGAAACCGTGCTGGTTGGATTTGCAGCGAAAACATAACGCGTTGTAAAGAATGCCGTCGACCAGTTTTGGAATATGTGACAGTTTGGTGAAGGGACGGTGGTTACTAATATCCTTTTTTGCCTCCTTCTTATGTATGGGGGTGACAAAAGAAGATTTCCAAATATTTGGAAGACACCTTGTGTAAGGGATAGATTGAATATCTTTGATAGCGGGAGGGAAAGAGAAGAGAAACATTTTTTTTAAAAGGGCAGCCGGGCCTGATGAACGTCCAGTGCTGAACTCGTCTTTAAGCAAGTTTAATTTTTTTTCAACTGGGTGATGCTGGACAATCTGAAACATGAAGGGGCCAAGGGAGTAAGTAAGTTAAGTCTAAGAAATATAACAAAATAAAAAATGTACTTAAATTCGAAAAAGTAAAAATGGTAGAGTGAATCCGTATACCACACGCATAAAACCAATAATGGCTCCATTAATCCCGGAGATATTGTCAAATTAATAAGGTCTTCGTGGCAACACCCTTCATCCTAGGTGGCGGTTTTAACTCAAGGCATCTCCACTGGAACAACTCTGTTTCCTGGAAAAATAGCAAAAAATTGTACAATAGTACACCGAAAACTCTCATATCCTCAACTTTGAAATAATCGTGTAGCGATTCTAACAGATACACACAATTCACGAGCAAAAATAGTGAAGAACACCGAACGAAAAAAAAAATCGAATAAGAAAAATGCATCAGAACCGTATACCAAGCGATAAAATAAAAATAATTCATACCAGTGGAATATAGTCGAGTTTGGAAATCAAATTCTAAACACGGTTAGTAGCCTGGTGTGTAACGCTTAGGTCAAATTTTTTTCGTGATTCGAGCTGTCATAGCGTCAGTTCGAATCACACGATCTTCTTCACTATTATTTAAAAACGCTATAATCGCACCTACGGTTGGTATGCACGGTAACTCAATTCTGGACACATTTTATGTCTCCAAAGATTTACTTCCTCAAATCACTGCGGAGGGTAAGTATTGGTGGGTGTTTTTGACCACAAGCCTGTGTTAACCCTCATCCGCAGCTATCGAGCATACCCATTCAACGATACAAAGTGACCGAGTGCGGACGTGTTTTCAATTCGGCGATCTAGTTAAATGAAAAAGCTGGTTTTATGAGTCGCGACTGGTTGAAATATAAAGACTATTTAGAAATAAATAAATTCCAGTGATAAAAACAGTGAAAACAAAGCATATAATAATAAATATAATCAAATAAAAGAGAACGAAGCCACGTGCTGTGTGACAGTCAAAATAAAGACCATTTACTATTTATTGGCCTGTAGGAACCCGAAATTTCACGACCTCACCGACTGGACTCCGCTATCGTTTCCTGTCCTGTGCGCTCTCCTTCCACTATCGACCATCCGATCCGATCTCCTCAAGGTCCAACCTAACATTGTCCTCCCATCTCCGTCGCGGCCGTCCTGTCGGCCTCTTTCCCATTGGCTTACCGTCAAGGATTCTATGCGCGGTTATATCGTTGCCCATTCGCGTCACGTGTCCGGCCCATTTTAATCTTCGCGGCTTGAGTACTCTCACTATTGTAAGTTTGCTACATAGCTCTTCCAATTCGTGGTTGTGGAGTTTCCTCCATTGTTCTGCCTCCTCGTCATATTTGCCGCCAAAGATACCCCTTAGAACTTTATTCTCGAATACGCGGAATTTGTTTTCTTCCAGTTTTGTGAGAGCCCATGTTTCGCATCCGTGTTGAACAATCGGCATGATTTTGGTTTTATAAACACGTAGCTTAATATTACGTGATACCAGTGTGGATTTCAGCAGTTTACTGACTGCATGGCAACTAGCGTTGCCGGAGTATAGACTTTTATTAATCTCCTTCGACATTTCGTTACTGGCCGTCAGTATTGTTCCTAGGTATTTAAATTCTGTGACATTTTTAAATATCTTGTTGGGGTACGAAGTCTGGGCATGGGTGCGAGTTTTACCTCGTCCCCACAACTTCCACTAAGTTCCGCCAAGTAAAACGCCGAAGGAAAAGGGCGAAACGCCGCCACGTTTGTCCACAACCGGGAGTAAGGGGAAAACACAGTCCGCCGATGGTGCTCGAACTTCACGAAAAACCGTCCACCATATGGAAAGTAAATGAAACTCACTGTTTATAGTTTTGAATAACTGGGTTTATTGCTGGTGATCACCGCTTTTAATTTAATTTAATTTTTATTTGAAAATATTTATTTAACGAACGTGGTAAAAACTTTCCATGTTAACTTAGCGTACGTAGCACGACTCGACGCGACTTATTACCGAGGGGTTGAAAATGCACTTTACTTAATTACACACTCTGCCGTGACGAAAGGATGTTGCACGCGCGATGGTTGGAACAAGACTCAGCGATAATTATCTCGTACAGAGATCACTCGCTAATCTTGATCATGATGGTATTTGTGCATGGTCCTTTCATGGATGAAAAACGAACCTAGAACAAGAAAAGGGAATAAAGAGCATTCATGGGATACGATTTCGGTAAAGCAAACAAAACCGAAATCGTCGGATGCATGTGCGTAGCAGCTAAACAAAGAGACCACGATGCGATGTGGAAATGTGCTAATTGGTTTTAGCTAGGTTACTGGGAAATGGTGTTTATGGCATCGCTAGTAAGGGTACGTATTGAATTCCTATTTGCATTTGTTTATGCTGCAGGATTTAATTGATGCCCAGGGACGCGGAATGCGTATTTGCTTTGGTTTGCACATTGTGCGAGTCAGAGAATTTTATTTCTGGGAGAAAAACGTCGCCAGCTAAATGTATACATAAAGAAATTTATCGTATACATGAATGAAGCTGGGAATAGGCGACGCAATGATAATTATCCCTGGCTGGAATGGTTACATGATATGTGAACCGAGGGTTTTTTTCAGGAAAGTAAGAACTCTTACAGGGGATTTGTAAGCGAAGGAATGCTTGAAAAGGTAAGAATTCTTTTGCAGGTACTTTTCGGTTATACGAATTGGATCTATTTGATGCGTGAAGCATTTAAGATGCTAATGCGAATTGCATTAGCGAAAGCTTATGCAGACTGGGTTGTGGTTATGCGGGTTTTTTTCAGGAAGGCGAACCGTGGGATCTGGCGGAACCGCCACAATCTTGCCCCTGATGTTTATGTGTGTTCTCTGAGGTTAACCTGATCTGAGGGATTGTTTACAGAGGTAAAAGGTTTCAAACTGTAGAACAGCACCCACGGCAGTTGCATTCCACAAATCGATCTTCAGCTCCATTAATAACAAACCCGAAACCGAAACTTTTACCCCCACATTGGTGACAATCTCCGGGGTAGCACAGTGGGTGGTAGTGAATCCGTGCCGTACGCCGGCACACATACATAATACGCCCATAAGACATATGAGACGGATAGTTACTCCGGCAGGAGTAATAGAGTACATGCTGAGTTCCAAACAACCACGGTGCATAGGAAATGATATTTTATGTGACATGATGCAGCAGTTGCCACGCGATGAGCGGAGTAACAGATAAACTCCGTCCCGCCCCGCGATGGCATGTCTAAAAGAATGTTCCGCGGGGATCAACGGGAATATGTGCCTGGCGGGAGGAGGTTTTAGTCGGTAAGAATCCGGCATGCCTCTGGATCGATCTAGAGGTATCATTTGAAGATTTTCATCTTCCTATCGAAACCAAAAAAAAAAAAAAAAACTCCCACACGCAGAGAAACACATCGACCACAGCGCAGCTTATCAGACGCCAAAGACGTAATCTGCGTTTAATACCTCCTTGTATGGTTTCTTTGTCACCACCCCTCCACCAAAGTAGTTATAATCCATTTGAAGTAATCCTGTAGACACTATACTCACATCTCCCCACACTTTTTTTTTTTATTTTTCACATATTTCGAAACGGAAACCAACATTCTCATGGAAGTGGGTGATTCTGGTTGTCGCCAGATGGCTAGAAGTGTTACGTCCACAACCACCCACCCATAAAATTATTCCTCTTTGGAGCCAGTCTCCACCGATGAAATGCGCTACACGCAAAATTATCCACTAAAAGGACGAAGCACTCCCCAAGCCCTAGCATTGCCCCATACACTAAACGGGCCTATACCAAAATTGATATCAAACAAATTGAACTAAACATTCAATTTGCCCATATCAAATTCAATATCAAAGAAATTGAAGTAAACGTTCAATTTGTCCATATTGAAGACAATATAAATCCAAAACGTGATATATGAACCAGATGTTCAACACGTAAATTCCCCTGGTTCCAAATCTGCGGACCAGATGACCAACTCTCAAGTAAATTTGGTAAAAAGCATAAAATACACGGCGACACCGTCATCATAAATCCTAATCAAGGAAACATTTCATAAACGAAACAAGGACGGCGATCGTAAAAACACTCGCTGAACAACAATACCCATAAGATACAAAAATATCTTTGGCTCCGATGTTCACTAAAAAAAGAAATTGCCAAGTCTGGGCACTGTGAGAAATCTCAGGTAATACTTAAGGAATTCCAGACGGTGGCCGATCCAAGGTAAAATACCTTGGGATGAGATAAAGGATGCGCGGGCTCACAAAGGAGATCCTGAAACAAAGGATATTGAGTGCGATCATCGCACAAGGAACCTAACACGTTGGCTTGTGTTAGCATAAAAAACGAAAAAAAAAGGTTTTCCTGCGACCAAACGATCGGAAAAGGAAACGAGTTGGTTTTTGCTAGTTGACCAGGACGGTCAGCGAAAGTGGTGTCAGTTCGCGTACCCGAGGTGTGTTTTTAAATTGTTAATTTCTTGTCGTATCAGTCTTCCATTTCACTTTTTCCCTGTAAAAATAATTAAATGCACCTCACTGGAGAACTATGAAAAATAGTGAGTTATGCCTCATCGTCGGTATTGTGTAATAACGTTCCCCGTCATCAGTATGTTCTTTCTGTGGCGATTGATTGTATTATCGGTTAGATTTCTTCATTGTAACAATTAATCTGGTGAAATCTGTAGTGAACACTAAAGGAACATTTAATTAGTGAATTCCAAATAAACATATCTTTAAGAAAAAGGTGATATGTCTTTTCGTTACCTACCACAACACAGGAAAGTGCTCTTAATTCAAAGGCCAAAATAACAAGAAGGAAGTATACCAAGGAGTACCTCCAACGCCATCTGAACGGGACAAACAGTAAGTTGTTCATATATATTTTTACTTATAACTCAACAAAGACACGATGAAGGATAAATTTGTCCCTGCCCCGTTTAAAAATCGACCGCCTGCTATTTTTTAAATTTTACTTTCCAACTGTTGAGTACTGCTGTGATCATTAGTTACATTTTTTTTAATTTTTTATTCAATTTTCTTATGATGCTGTGTTCTTTTTTCAATTTTCTTATGATGCTGTGTTCTTTTCTATGGTTGCAGGTGTAAAATCTGCTGGAAACGTAACGCTACTTCATTTCCCGTAATTATGGTACGAGCAACGTCTATGGACCGAGGGTATGATTAACTCTTGCACTGGCAACAAGTTGTGGTGTCTCTAACACTAGTGTACTCAAACTAGTGGGGAAGAATAACACCAAAAGAACAATGAAATCACATCAGTAGTAGGGTTATAGGGCTTCTGGCTCACTTTTTTGTATGAAAAATGGCGTGGCATTGCCAGATGCGAATTTCCCCCAGTAAAAATGTTGGTGTGTATAGCAGTTGGTCGGGTGATCGGTTTGTGTGTATAACCGTTTGCAGTTGGTTGGGGGATCGGTTTGTGTGTATAACAGTTTGTTGTTTTGAGATGGGTGGGATATTTTTGTTGGTTCTTTGGTTTGGTGGGTGTTTGAATATGTTATTATTAGTCGTTGAGTTGGGGTAATATATATATGGGATTTTTTGTGGTTTTTGTTGCCAGATGTGGTTGATATTTGTGAAGTGGGTTTGAATCATTGAGTCGAGTAGTAATAAATGGGAATTTTGTCATGATGTTGCCAGATGTGGTTGATATTTGTGAAGTGGGTTTGAGTCATTGAGTCGAGTAGTAATAAATGGGAATTTTGTCATGATGTTGCCAGATGTGGTTGATATTTGTGAAGTGGGTTTGAGTCATTGAGTCGAGTAGTAATAAATGGGAATTTTGTCATGATGTTGCCAGATGTGGTTGATATTTGTGAAGTGGGTTTGAGTCATTGAGTAGAGTAGTAATAAATGAGATTTTGCCATGATGTTGCCAGATGCGGTTGATGTTCCAGTCTGTGTGTATGATAGTTGATATTTGTGAAGTGGAATGGATGTCAGACCTTTGGGGGTGTTGTTATCAGTTGTAGTAATCTTCTGGTGGATGTTTTTGCTGAGGCTTTTTTTTAATTGGGGATGTGAAATGGGTATATGTTTTTGCTGATTCTTAGAACAGTTCATTTGTCAATGAAAAAATGGATGGGGTTTTTTGTTGGAAATTAATACTCAACTTCAACTAAGACGCAGACCTAAGCCAGTACCCAGCAGCTGCGATAACAGGGCGAGGCTTTTTGCTCTATGCTGAAATGGGTTGTGCTTTTGGCTTTTCTCTCGGTTGATGAGAACTTTTTTTGAATATACCACTTGGGAGTAAATCTAAGATGATTCTTAATACATGGACATTTTTGGTGATTCTATATGCTTTTAGACTATCGGGCTTTTTGCTATATATTGAATATGGGCTATTTTTAGCGCTACAATTTTGAGTTTTTATATGGATATATTGTTAATTGCATACTTTAGGGTCTACGCATTATCCATATGATATATTAAATTCTTTGTGCTTTTGGCTTTTGTCTCGGTTAAAGTTTGGAGTAGGTTAATTGAGGGACAAAAATATAGTAATAGTGTTGTTATCAGTTGTTTTAATTTTGTTCAGATGTGGTTCATGGTTGTTTGGCTTGTTGTGTATTTGTTATCAGGTGCGTACATCTTCAGTGGGTTGGGGATTTGTACTTATTATCAGTATTTTTTCAATTTGGGGTGTGTGATGCATGGTTGTTTTGACTTGTTGGATATTTGTTATCAGGTGTATACATCTTCAGTGGGTTGTGCGATTAGCGTTCAAGGTTAATTGTGTGATATGAGCACTTGATATTTTTGAATTGTGTGTGAATATGTGATAGGTGATTCATGATTGTTTGGTAGTGAATATATTATTATTTAGTCATTGGGTTTGAGTAATATATATGGGAATTTTTAGGATGATTCTATCGTGAAATTGGTGTATGTTTTAGCTGTTTCTTAATATATATAGAAATTTTTTGTGATTCTATCTGCTTTTGGCTTTTGTTTCGATTGTCGAGAGCTTTTTCAGTAACTCTAAGCTGTTTCTTAATATATGAGAATTTTTTGGTGATTATAACTGCTTTTGGCTTTTGTCTCAGTTGTTGGGGGGGCTGTTTTTCTTTTTATGAATATACCACTTGGTAGTAAATCTAATTTTATGAATATATACCACTTGACATTAAATCTGGTTTGAAGTGGTTTGTGCTTTTGCTAATGGTTTCTGTCCTTGGTCGCTAGACTTTCGGATGGGTTGTCTCAGTTGTTGGGGGCTGTTTTCCTTTTTTATGAATATACCACTTGGCAGTAAATCTAATTTTATGAATATATACCACTTGGCATTAAATCTGGGTTGAACTGGTTTGTGATTTTGCTAATGGTTTGTGTCTTTGATCGCTAGACTTTCGGGTGGGCTGTCTCAGTTGTTGGGGTGCTGTTTTTCTTTTTATGAATATACCACGAGTCAACGAATGATTATTCAAGTCCATATTGATCAAAAAAAGTGTTGATATAAAAAAAAGGGTGTTGTTGTCCAATCCCTTGACCTTGGAATCTATATTAAATTCTTGATTTCTAAGTGTTTTTTAATGAGTCGCCATTACTCTTATCTTATTTTGCATCCAGTATCACGACCAAATACTGATTTCTATATAGTAAGTTGTTGTTCATTATTCTGATCCCTTGACCTTGGATGCTATATCAAATTCTCGATTTCTAATTCTTATTTTTCCATAGAACAATTTTCTAAGTACAAATGATTATTCAAGTCCATAAAATGTGCTGTTATCAAAAAACATGTGGCTGCTTGTCCAATCCCATGACCTCAGATGCTATATCAAATTCTTGGGGTTTTTTTTCCCATAGAACAATTTTCTAAGTACAAATGATTATTCAAGTCCATAAAATGTGTTGTTATCAAAAATATTAATGCTTACCCGGTCCAATGACCTCATATTTAACCACAAAAAATTTTTGAATTCTAAGAAATATTAATTGAGTCCCACGGTTCTCTTATCAAAAATATGAATACTTACCCGATCCAATGACCTCATATTTAATCATAAAAATTGTTTGAGCTCTAAGAAAATATTAATCGAGTCCCACAGTTCTCTTATCAAAAATATTAATGCTTACCCGGTCCAATGACCTCATATTTAACCACAAAAAATTTTTGAATTCTAAGAAATATTAATTGAGTCCCACGGTTCTCTTATCAAAAATATGAATACTTACCCGATCCAATGACTTCATATTTAATCATAAAAAATTGTTTGAGCTCTAAGAAAATATTAATCGAGTCCCACAGTTCTCTTATCAAAAATATGAATACTTACCCGATCCAATGACTTCATATTTAATCATAAAAAATTGTTTGAGCTCTAAGAAAATATTAATTGAGTCCCACAGTTCTCTTATCAAAAATATGAATACTTACCCGATCCAATGACTTCATATTTAATCATAAAAAATTGTTTGAGCTCTAAGAAAATATTAATTGAGTCCCACAGTTCTCTTATCAAAAATATGAATACTTACCCGATCCAATGACTTCATATTTAATCATAAAAAATTGTTTGAGCTCTAAGAAAATATTAATCGAGTCCCACAGTTCTCTTATCAAAAATATGAATACTTACCCGATCCAATGACCTCATATTTAATCATAAAAAATTGTTTGAGCTCTAAGAAATATTAATTGAATCCCATAGTTCTCTTATCAAAAATATAAATGCTTACCCGATCCAATGACCTCATATTTAATCATAAAAAATTGTTTGAGCTCTAAGAAATATTAATTGAATCCCATAGTTCTCTTATCAAAAATATGAATGCTTACCCAATCCAATAATCTCATATTTAACAACAAAATTTTTTTGAATTCTGAGAAATATTAATTAAGACGCCTAGTTCTCTTATCTTATTTTTTCTTTTTTTTTTCATTATAGTGTTCAAAAATGTTTTACTGGTCCGGTGATATGACTAAATAATGATTTCTATGTCGCTGGTCATTATTCTTATCATAGTTTCCATATTGTATAAAGAATGTCTCGTTTCCGGTATTAGAAGGGATTTCTTGTATAAAAGCTCGAGTGTTAAAACCAGTGCGTATCAGTTTACTTTGAACTACAATCTGCAAACAACGTAACAGTGTGAAGAAAAAATCAACATCATCATCATCATACTAAATAGGAAAAAGGTAAGTTATCTTATATTTATATTAATTATGGAAATTTTTAGGTAACAATTACGTGGGCGGTTCTAGTGTTTTTGCGGTTAAATTTTAGTTAACAATTACGCGATTAAATTTTAGTTAACAATTACGCAGTTCTAGTGTTTTTTGCGGTTAAATTTTTAGTTAACAATTACGCGATTAAATTTTAGTTAACAATTACGCAGTTCTAGTGTTTTTGCGGTTAAATTTTAGTTAACAATTACGCAGTTCTAGTGTTTTTGCGGTTAAATTTTAGTTAACAATTACGCAGTTCTAGTGTTTTTGCGGTTAAATTTTTAGTTAACAATTACGCGGTTCTAGTGTTTTTTTGCGGTTAAATTTTTAGATAACAATTACGCGGTTAAATTTTAGTTAACAATTACGCAGTTCTAGTGTTTTTTGCGGTTACATTTTAGTTAACAATTACGCAGTTCTAGTGTTTTTTGCGGTTAAATTTTTAGATAACAATTACGCGGGCGGTTCTAGCGTTTTGCGATTGAATGTGTTTACCCTATTTTGATCATTGTTTTAATGAAGTTTTTTGTTTATATAGGAATTCATCAAAAAATTAAAAAATCATCGAGGAATTCATCAAAAAATTAAAAAATCATCGAGGAATTCATCAAAAAATTAAAAAAAAAAAATCAACGAGGAATTCATCAAAAATAAAAAAAAATCAACGAGGGATTTATATATAAAAAAATCATCACCAAAAACGGTAAGTTATCTTATATATTAATTATTATTTCTTTTTTTTTTTTTTTTGATGCGGTGTTAGTATTTATTTTGTTCTGGGTTTAAATGTAGAGCGCAATATTTAATGAAAATTGTTTTGTTCTTAACAATAATACGGTGTTATCGTTTTTAGAGAGAGGAAGTAAATATTAATATGAAATTTATAGTGAAAAAATATATATAGCAAAAATTATCACTTTTTAATAGACAATCGCGGTCTATCGTAGTGATGTTTTGTAATAGTGATTTTTTTCTGCTTTTTTATTCGTTCTTATTGCTAAAATGACACCGCCTAATACCTACTCAACCTCTCTTCCAAACAAAAAACTGTAGTAGTAACAATAAAATTTTATTCATTCCTTTTTAGATAAAAAAACACCAACCAAAAAAAAAATTTAATTTAATAATATAACAAAATATTTAACAATATGAAGCGATCAGGACAACATCAACAACCACCAACAATGTCAGGAGAACAACCTGCAAAAAAATCTAAGCAGTCGACATACAAAAGATGCTTGTTTTGCTATGAGAATGTTGAAGAGCAGCTTTGGGTTCAACATCAAAGAAAAAATACCCATAAAGCAAACGCTCAACAATCTCTAAATGAAAATATTTCCTTGATAGCAAACGCGTTCAAAAATCGTGTAAAAACATTCTCCATCACCAACAAAGATGAGAGTATGATAAATGTGAATAATCTGTTTGAAAAAAATATTCCATTGATTAATGAATTATTGAAAAATCAATTGGAAATTTTGAGCACATTTAAATTTAGCATGGAGCTTTTTGCTAAGTTTGCGAAATTCACCAAAGAATGTGATGAGTTAATGCAAATAGATATAAAAAGCATGCAAACTAAAATGTACACGATTGAGAAAGAGAAAGACATAAGAGAAAATTTGAGCACGGCAATTGAAAATATCAAAGCAAAATTGGAAGAGTTTCAAGAAAAAGAGAGCGGATGGACGTTGTTAACATTTCAGAGCATTGAAATTAACATCAACAAATACGATCCACTTCGAGCTTCTTCCCATTTTAGCCTGCCTAAGCAAATATTGACCAAAAAAGCCTGTATCAATGTGAAAAACAACGATGATTACTGTTTTAAATGGGCCATTATATCGGCTTTCGCGAATGATACAACTAATGCTGATAGACCATCTCATTATAAAATTGCCAACATTGCAAGCGAAACAATAGTATACAATGATCAAGTACTTTGTTTCAAGAATATGCAATTTCCTCTGATAGTCAAAGACGCGAGCATATTCGAAGCAAATAATCCAACCATTAGCATAAATGTTTTTGGTTATGAGATTAATGATAAAGGGCAATATAAGATAATTGGACCCTACTATCATACTCGTGAGGAAAAAGCAAAGCATATTAACTTGCTTTATTGCACAAGTAGCGAAGAGAATAAAACGCATTATGTGTATATTAAAAACATCTCACGTTTGTTGCGAACTCAGATTACCAAATATAAACAACGAATGCATCTATGCAACGGCTGCTTGCTGCGGTTCGCTTCAGAATCTGCCCTACAAATGCATAAGAGCGAATGCAAAAAAATAATAACAGTTATGCCTGATGAAGGTAATAAAATACTTAAATTTAAAAAGCATAATCGCAAATTAATTGTTCCTTTTGTGGTGTATGCGGATTTTGAATCCATTCTACGCCCCATTAGCCAATGTGCACCGAATCCGGAAATTTCTTCAACGACAGACGTTCAACAACATATCCCGTGTGCTTTTTCATACCATATCAAATGCTCCTTTGATGATGATTTAAGCAAGCACCGCATATTTGTTGGTAAGTCAAAACATGTTTAATAAGAAAAAATCATAAAACTAATAAAACATTTTTTTCTTTTTTGCAGGAGAAGACACACCAAACCGTTTTGTGCAGATTCTATTCAACGATTTAATTCATATTCACAAGGAAGTCATTGGTCGACCAAAGCCAATGGCTCCTTTAACAAAACAACAGAAGCAGCATCAAACAACATCGCCAATCTGCAGTATTTGTAAGGTTAGATTTAATGAATTAGATGTAAGAGTAAGGGACCATTGCCATTTCACTGGTGTCTATAGAGGGCCAGCCCATTCTCAGTGTAATTTAGATTTTCGCGTTCCGACCTTTTTCCCAGTCTTTTTCCATAATTTGACGGGTTATGATTCTCATCTATTTATGAAAAGTCTGGGTTGTATTAAGGGGGAAATACGTATAATTCCACTAAATAAGGAAAATTATATATCAATATCCAAACGCATATATTTAGATGAGCACAATTCATTTGAGATTAGGTTTTTAGATTCATGTCGATTTCTACAGTCTAGCATAGATTCGCTAACTAAAAATTTATCCGAAGACGATTTCATAATTAATAGGGGATTTTACAAAAACGATGCCTCTTTGAAGTTAATGATGAGGAAGGGGGTATTTCCCTATGAATATGTTAATTGTTGGGCTCGTTTAGATGACTGTTCTCTTCCTCCAATTACAGAATTCTATAATAGACTAACGAATGAAGATTGTTTAGTTGAAGATTACGATTATGCTCAAAAAGTGTGGAAGCATTTCAATTGTAAAACATTAAAAGAGTACATGCTTTTATATCTGCAGAGCGATGTCTTATTGTTGGCAGATGTATTTGAGAATTTTCGTAAGGTTTGTCTAGATATATATGAGTTAGATCCATGTCATTACTATACATCTCCCGGCTTATCTTGGGATGCAATGTTGAAAACAACAGAAATCAATCTGGAACTTCTAACAGATGTTGAGATGCTTAATTTCTTTAAGAATGGCATCCGTGGCGGATTATGTCAGTGTAGCCATCGACATACCGTTGCGAACAATAAATATTTGAAAAATTTCGATGCTAGCAAGCCAAATAAATATCTTATGTATTTAGATGCAAATAACCTGTACGGTTGGGCAATGTCGCAACATCTTCCAGATGGAAATTTTCAATGGAGTGATCCACAAATCTTCACAGCCGATTATATTTTAAATTGTGATGGAAACGATAAAATCGGCTATGTATTGGAAGTAGATTTAACTTATCCAATTGATCTTCACGATCAGCACAATGATCTTCCATTTTGCCCAGAAAATATGATAACGCCTGGGTGCAAAACTCCTAAGCTTGTCGCTAGTCTACATTCAAAGACAAAGTATATAATTCATCTAAAGAATTTACAACAATGTCTGAAACATGGGCTGATTCTCACTAGAGTTCATAGAGTGTTGTCTTTTACACAATCTGAGTGGTTGCAAAAATATATAACCCTCAACACGGAGTATAGAAAAAAGGCGAAAAATAAGTTTGAAAAAGACTTTTTTAAATTAATGAACAATAGTGTGTATGGCAAAACCATGGAGAATGTTGAGAAGCGACGAGATGTAAAAATTGTCTCTCAATGGGAAGGAGAAAGAAATTCACACAGCGCCAGAAAACTGATTGCTCGTCCCAATTTCCATAGCCTCTCAATATTTACACCTCAGATGTGTGCTATTGAACTGAGCAAGGCGCGAATAGTATTTGATAAACCCATTTATTTAGGATTCGCAGTATTAGAACTATCAAAATGGCTCATGTATGACTTTCACTATGATTACATGAGAAAAAAGTTTGATACGGCGATTCAGCTGAATTACATGGATACAGACTCTTTTATCTATACAATATCAACTAATGATTTTTATTCGGATATATATAGCGATATTGTTGATCCCGAAAAATGTAGGTTTGATACATCGGAATATCCAATAGATAACATTCATAATTTCCCTCAAATAAATGGAAAAGTTCTCGGAAAATTCAAAGATGAGAACAATAGCAAAAACATGACTGAATTCATTGGGTTAAGAGCTAAAATGTACTCTTTTGCTTTAGACACCAGTGAAGTAACAAAAAAGGCCAAGGGGGTAAAGAAGTCTGTTACCAATAGTTTAGATATAAGAGATTATAGAAATTGTTTGTTAAGACGTAAGTTATTATATAAGCCTATGTTAATATTTAGAAGTAAGTTACACAATATTTATACACAGTCTGTAAATAAGTTAGCATTAAGCGATAGCGACACAAAAAGGTATATTTGTGAAGATCGCGTAAGCACATATGCTTGGGGGCATAATAGATTAAGTAATGTTTAAGTTAAAAAAATTATGACTCATATTTATATTTAATAATAGGATTGTTATATATTTTTTTAAATAATAATAGGTTAGATATAAGAGATATTTGTAGTAAAAATAAAAAAAGTAATAAATTATAACGTTATGAGAAAAAAAAATTAATTATTGTTTTCTTTATTGATTCGCTTGTGTGTCCATGGAATGACTGTTTTAGACTAACTGGATACATTCGATAGTCTATCATTATAAATAGGACTTTATTACTCGCGATGATTACTGTGGAAAAACGAATGTTGATGTCAATGGTTTAAAAATAAATTCTTCAAACTCATTTGGTCATGGTACCGGAATCCACCCATTTTTAACAATATGGAAACTATGATAAGAATAATGCTCAACAATTTACTATATAGAAACCAAGAATTCTTCAAACTCATTTGGTCATGTATGGAAACTATGATAAGATGAATAGGATAACCACCTAACCCCAAACAGGGTGGGTTCTTCAAACAGGGCGGATCCAAACAGGGCGGTTCCAAACAGGGCGATTGCAAACAGGCTGTCTCTTCAAACAGGGCGGTTCCAAACAGGCGGTTTCTTCAAACAGGGCGATTCCAAACAGGGCGATTGCAAACAGGCTGTCTCTTCAAACAGGGCGGTTCCAAACAGGCGGTTTCTTTAACAGGGCGATTCCAAACAGGGCGGTTTCTTCAAACTGTTTGTATTATAGCTACCCCTCTGTGATAGCTCTTCAATGTTGTACGCAGGTCTTATCATATGATGTTATGGTGGACTATATTTGATACTCTAAGACTCATGGAAAAAAAAATTGCCTCAATTAATTTTAATGTTTAAAGAACAATGATCAGCGGTTTTATTCATATAGGTAAGATAAGAATAATGGATACTTATTAAAAACACTTAGACATCAAGAATTTGATATAGCATCTGAGGTCATGGGATTGGACAAGCAGCCACATGTTTTTTGATAACAGCACATTTTATGGACTTGAATAATCATTTGTACTTAGAAAATTGTTCTATGGAAAAATAAGAATTAGAAATCGAGAATTTGATATAGCATCCAAGGTCAAGGGATCAGAATAATGAACAACAACTTACTATATAGAAATCAGTATTTGGTCGTGATACTGGATGCAAAATAAGATAAGAGTAATGGCGACTCATTAAAAAACACTTAGAAATCAAGAATTTAATATAGATTCCAAGGTCAAGGGATTGGACAACAACACCCTTTTTTTTATATCAACACTTTTTTTTTACCAATATGGATTTGAATAATCATTCGTTGACTCGTGGTATATTCATAAAAAAACCAAAAGCACAAAGAATTTAATATATTATATGGATAATGCGTAGCCCTAAAGTATGCAATTAACAATATATCCATATAAAAACTCAAAATTGTGGCTTTAAAAATAGGCTATATTCAATATATATATATATATATAGCAAAAGGCTTGCTAGTCTAGAGATCAACAGCATTAAACCATTTCAGCATAGAGTTACTGCCAAGTGGTATATATATATTCATAAAATTAGATTTACTGCCAAGTGGTATATTCATAAAAAAGGAAAACAGCCCCCAACAACTGAGACAACCCATCCGAAAGTCTAGCGACCAAGGACAGAAACCATTAGCAAAAGCACAAACCACTTCAAACCAGATTTAATGTCAAGTGGTATATATTCATAAAATTAGATTTACTACCAAGTGGTATATTCATAAAAAGAAAAACAGCCCCCCCAACAACTGAGACAAAAGCCAAAAGCAGTTATAATCACCAAAAAATTCTCATATATTAAGAAACAGCTTAGAGTTACTGAAAAAGCTCTCGACAATCGAAACAAAAGCCAAAAGCAGATAGAATCACAAAAAATTTCTATATATATTAAGAAACAGCTAAAACATACACCAATTTCACGATAGAATCATCCTAAAAATTCCCATATATATTACTCAAACCCAATGACTAAATAATAATATATTCACTACCAAACAATCATGAATCACCTATCACATATTCACACACAATTCAAAAATATCAAGTGCTCATATCACACAATTAACCTTGAACGCTAATCGCACAACCCACTGAAGATGTATACACCTGATAACAAATATCCAACAAGTCAAAACAACCATGCATCACACACCCCAAATTGAAAAAATACTGATAATAAGTACAAATCCCCAACCCACTGAAGATGTACGCACCTGATAACAAATACACAACAAGCCAAACAACCATGAACCACATCTGAACAAAATTAAAACAACTGATAACAACACTATTACTATATTTTTGTCCCTCAATTAACCTACTCCAAACTTTAACCGAGACAAAAGCCAAAAGCACAAAGAATTTAATATATCATATGGATAATGCGTAGACCCTAAAGTATGCAATTAACAATATATCCATATAAAAACTCAAAATTGTAGCGCTAAAAATAGCCCATATTCAATATATAGCAAAAAGCCCGATAGTCTAAAAGCATATAGAATCACCAAAAATGTCCATGTATTAAGAATCATCTTAGATTTACTCCCAAGTGGTATATTCAAAAAAAGTTCTCATCAACCGAGAGAAAAGCCAAAAGCACAACCCATTTCAGCATAGAGCAAAAAGCCTCGCCCTGTTATCGCAGCTGCTGGGTACTGGCTTAGGTCTGCGTCTTAGTTGAAGTTGAGTATTAATCTCCAACAAAAAACCCCATCCATTTTTTCATTGACAAATGAACTGTTCTAAGAATCAGCAAAAACATATACCCATTTCACATCCCCAATTAAAAAAAAGCCTCAGCAAAAACATCCACCAGAAGATTACTACAACTGATAACAACACCCCCAAAGGTCTGACATCCATTCCACTTCACAAATATCAACTATCATACACACAGACTGGAACATCAACCGCATCTGGCAACATCATGGCAAAATCTCATTTATTACTACTCTACTCAATGACTCAAACCCACTTCACAAATATCAACCACATCTGGCAACATCATGACAAAATTCCCATTTATTACTACTCGACTCAATGACTCAAACCCACTTCACAAATATCAACCACATCTGGCAACATCATGACAAAATTCCCATTTATTACTACTCGACTCAATGATTCAAACCCACTTCACAAATATCAACCACATCTGGCAACAAAAACCACAAAAAATCCCATATATATATTACCCCAACTCAACGACTAATAATAACATATTCAAACACCCACCAAACCAAAGAACCAACAAAAATATCCCACCCATCTCAAAACAACAAACTGTTATACACACAAACCGATCCCCCAACCAACTGCTATACACACCAACATTTTTACTGGGGGAAATTCGCATCTGGCAATGCCACGCCATTTTTCATACAAAAAAGTGAGCCAGAAGCCCTATAACCCTACTACTCACATCAGAAGCGTATACCACAGCAATTAACATAGCGATGTCACATCAGTAGATAGTAGTTGAGAATAGCAATCCATCTCCTACATTCGGCAGTGGTCTGAAGTTTAGGTTTTGTTTCTATCTTTTAGTGATTATAACCTCCATAGCGATGCTTTGAATCGCACTCTCTTCACTATCGTCGTCAACTGCTAGAAAATAACATTTAGTTTTGGTATTTTATTATAAGAAATTCTTTTATTGTGGTGATTCCAACCCATACTAGGATAAGGTTAGTATCAGATCGCGTCCGCCTATACTTAAACAATCTTACATTATCATCATCATCATCATCGGCACTACAACCGGGAACCGGTCTTGGCCTTATTTAGCAAGTCCTGAGGCTTGTTAAATTTTCCATAATGATTTATTTATTTTTTTTTTTCTTTTTTTTTTTCTGGGCAAGGTCATTAGTTTTGCGCCAGGGGCTCCCCGACGGGGAATCGAACCCCGGTCTCCCGGGTGACAGGCGGGTATACTAACCACTATACTATCGAGGAGCCCTAATCTTACATCAACTTGCTGCTTAAGATGTGGATCGTTGCAATAATGATTTATTTTTCGATTCTCTGATGCTGATCACAATACTTTCGTCCCCCTTTTTTAGAGAGCGACACGACGGTATTACTACAACCTGTCCTGCACTTTTCCAACAATAGACACAGTGATGCAATTTGTGATGTTGCCAGTTCACACATATTCAGCCCTACGTGGTTTTGTTATTAAATTCGCCCTTAAATATCGTATTATCTAACACCCACAATACTATTCATATTTGAAACATCCTGAGGGATTTATGTGTCCAAATTGGACATTGCTTTCATTTATTGGTGTGCTGCATCTCACTCAAAGAGAAATGATATGAAATAACAATGTTGGCCAAAACAATCTGTTACCGGGTATAAAACTTCAATGGCTTTAACCAAACCATAAGCAGAAAGCCCGCTGGGTCTGTTATTGTGTCAGCACAATGTGAATCAATAAGCTGACGTTAAGAGATTCAGCCACATCACCCCTTATTTGGCCGGAAGTACCGCATCAAAATAATTAAAAATGAAAGCCCGTAAATCGAGTCCTTTCGTGTTATTCAGTTCTTGCTGTACATGAACATACACACGTGCACGAAAATTACCAAAACAGAAAAAGAAACCGAAGATAAACTAAAAATCCTTATCAAATTTCCAAATCGCGAAAGACAAAACCGCATCAGCAGGATACATCAGCTGGATGAGCATCCCCGAGACCGTACATTTCGTCGTTGCAGGATAAAATTTAATATTAATCCTCGCTAATGAAAAATCTCTGTTAATTTGTTTTCCAACTAGCCAAAGGAGTCCTTTTGTGATTCAATATTTCTCTATCTTCCGACGATGTCAGTGTCCGTGCAATTTCCAGTTCCCACATCAGCAGAATATGTGCTGCTGATGGCATTCTCCTCTCATTTGTTTTGTATCCTTTTCATTTTTTGTCGGGAGTTTCATGTGTTACGACGAAGAATCCCCTTTTCATTAACGGACCAAACTTAAGCTATTAAAACTTTAATTTTCAGATATTTTTTCGACTTCTCTCAAGGATGCTCACTGTGGACCGTTTTGTGAGCACTTATTAAAATGGTGCTGTTATTAAGTGAATTTGTGAACTCCTTGTGATGAATAAAAACCATATTTTTTCGCCAATTCCAGGTTTCTCGGAATCCAACTCTATAGGAGAGTTTAGCTTGGGCTGCAGTCCTGTCAGTCAGTTGATTTAGTCAAATTAGTGGACTCCAACGGGATATTTTAATTTGAAGTGATGAATATGAATTTTTCAATAGAGAAAAGTCATTTAAGAGCTTCCTTGTTAGGCTGAGAGAACAATCAAAAGGCGACTAAACTATTTATATGGACAAACTTTAAGTAGTGAGCACACAAAAACGGTGAGTTCAATAAAAAGTTTAATAATTTCACCGACCGGGAGAATCATATGATGATTCATGCACGGGAATATTTGTAGAGGTTTGATGTCAGCCAATTTTGTGGCAAGCCTAGAGTGTATCGATTTACTGGTCATCTGTCAAAGTGTGGGGTTAAAATTTTGCATAGACCTTTGTTTTGTCCGAATTCTTGTGAACAATGATTTCAATTGTTTCTCTTTTTATTTCTAAAGTCATTTTCCATCATTTTCGCAACAGCGAAACATTGGCAGACGACGCTGTTTCCACAGAGCGGAACAATTTTTCCCATCCTCAAATTCCTTTTCACATTCCGATTTAAAAGTTTTTCCCAAGGGAGTGTTCACCCTATCATGTCCAAAAAGTACAGGCTATTCACTTGAATAGTTGCAATATCCGATAAAAGGTAGGCATGAGTATACTTTTCAACCCTCTCCATTTCCTTTTCTCGAAATGCATATCGTAATTCGGCGTTGTAATAATTACCAAAGCTTCTAAACGAGGATACGCAGTCTACTCTTGGGGTTTTTCCTCCCGTTGCAAGCGAAACCAAATCAACCCCTAACGCAAGCTGCTCTCCTTTGCGATTCTCCCATTCTCTCTGGGTTCATTGACTGCTAAGTGAATCCGCGAGAGTTTATTCGCATTTAGCGGGCGAGGAAATGAGAAAATGAGGATGAGCGCGCGATTGGTATAAAATGGCGAATGGGAAGAGATCACTCTTGTGGTTAGAATGAATGGAAAGCTTTCCCGAACTTTTCACGTCGCTGCAGGCGTACCACAGGGCTCCATTCTAGACCCCATCTTATTCAATATTTACACCTCCGATATTCCTCGCCCTGTGAACGGGAGAGTAAACCAGATATCCTATGCGGATGACGTCCTAGTGTACACGTCATCCAAAGGCCCTAACCTCGCAACAAATCGACTCAACCGTCACTTGGACGAACTGTATCAGCATTACAGTCGATGGAAAATTCGACTTAACCCATCCAAAGCAATAGCTATAATTCTGAGTAGTAAACACTTCCAACCTACTTCTCAATATTCACAGAATATTCGAATAAAAATGGGAGATACTACAATTAGACCACAGGACAGGATAAAATCTTTTGGGCTCATTTATACCCCAAAAATGAATTTCATCAAACATATGACCCACACTCTCCAAAAGGGTCTTTGTCGGTCTAAGCAACTGCACAACATCTTGAAGTGGAGCAACAAAGTTGACACCAAAGTTAAGCTTATCTGCTATAAGCAGCTAATCCGATCTGGAATATCGTACACCTTTCCCATATAGTCCTGCATATCTTCGGCTCAAATGAAAAGACTTCGAAGTTTCGAAAGGAAACTCCTCAAAAGATGCCCCAATCACGCCTGACGGTCGTCATTACCCCAATGCTCACCTATACGAAGGCCCCTCCATTACCCCTATCGACAAGTACTTGCTTCAATTAGCATACAAGTACCTCGAAAGCATTCATTTTAAATTGTAACTTTTATAATTGTAACATTTTTAGTATCAAATTGAATTGTAGCATTTTTTGTTGTATATAATTTTGCCGGGATTGCAGAAATTTGAAGGAGCGAGCGCTCACCTGGTGACCCGGAGTGCTCGACGGGGGCTTGTTGTCAAGAAGCACTTCTGTGTACCACGAGCTGATCCTACCCTCGTCCGATGTTACTATCGCTAATGATAATGTCGTCGTCGCCTTCGTTTCCGGTAATGATCCACTAATTCCGGGCGACAAATTGCTGTCGTTGTACAATATATACAACCTTATTTTGTATCCGCTCTGTAAGGGCTCCTTGAACTCGGGCGATTTAATTGTGGACAGTAGATCAATCAGTTTTTTAATGTTACATTCACTTCACACATATTACGAACAAAAAAAGACGACGTTGTGTATAAACAAATTTGACAAACAATGATCAGTTTATTACTAAATGAATTCTGCTTAATAGTAATTTAACAAAAATTCAACCCAGATACCGAAAGAAAAAACTCAACTCTTCACCGTAAACCTTCTCTTCTTGTTCTCAACACACTACTGTACTAGAAACTGTCAAAAAACAAACGCCACCCTCTCCCGTTACCCCCTCCGCTCCCTGGTACCGTTGCCTCGGCGAAGAAATTCGGGCACCATCAACTCCGAAACTCATCGAAGCCGTCGTCGCCGAATAGAGCTGGGTTTATACACCTGCTATGTTTATTGGTTTTTATTTCTTATACCAATTTTAATATATTTTATGTATGTTTAATTTATTTTGTCAATATTTTTCTTAATTATTTGTGCAGATCACAATGTACGTTGTGTTTTGTATTTATTTAATTTTAGTATACTCGTAATTGTATTTAAGTTTGGTTTAAAATTGTTTAACGTTTACTTGTTATGTATGTCGGTTAATTTATTATTCCTTTCTCGCGAGAGAAGGGCGGCGGGGGAAAGTTACCACGTAACAAACCTCCCGCCTCACAAGAATGCGTGTCATTCTTAGAAGAGGGATGACACGCCCAAAGGCAAAGGGAGGGAAATCTTAATAACGCTACCGTCGTCGTTGCCGCCCCGGCGGTGGATCATCCCCATCAAACAATGAACGAGAGAAACCGAGAACATGACGATAGGGAAAAAAGATGAAAAAAAAATTTATTATAAAGGATCAACAACAACATCAACTATCAACAGGCACATTAGTAATAAGCAATATATTAACCATAATAATAATAGTATCAGTCAGTTAACGCGTGCCGCTTGTGTTTGACCCGCGCAGATATAAAAATAAAGAATTAATAAGTTCATACGAAAATGTTTAATAGTTTACGTGAAAACAAATCAATAACACAAAAAACAAAAGGACAAACAATAAACAATAAATTTAAATTTAATTAACAGTTTGATTAGCTATGCAATAGTCTCGTTGAGAAAAATAATAATATATCGCATACCTCCGAGATCTCCATTTTTTTCTTTCACTTGATTAAGCATAATCAAGCAAAAACGATAAATTGGTTTCAGTGACATTATAAAGTGCGCTGCTTCACAGCAATAATAACAGTCAAAACAAAGTAACAGAACGAAAAGTGAATCAAAAGTAATCGAAAATAATCGAAAATAAACAAAAATAAAAACAAACAAACAAATTAAAGAATAAAAAAAAAAGTGCATAACAAAATCCTTTCAGTGAGGTGCGACAAAGAAACTATCAATTAAAATATATCACCTCGCAAGCGTGAAAATTGAAACAGACAATATATTGCTCATTAAGCAAGTGGTTTTTAAGGCAGCATTTGGCGCGAGGGCAGAGTCACTGATTCCTACTCGACGATAGCCAAGTTCGAGTCGGCGTACGGAAGAAATCGAGTTCGTGCTTCGTATTGCGGGTCGCCTTTGTTTTTTTTAAATGAAAACAAATTGGAAAGAACCAGTATGAACACGGAGGACGACAAAAACGCAACAACACACAAAAGAAAAGGTACACAGAAAATCTCCATTGTGACGCGAAGTAAAACCGCGAAATTAACAATGGAGAAAAAAGGCCAGCAAATGGAGGAGGACAGGGGGCGCCCCTCCCCCTACAATTTTAATATGTATGGGGCAAACAATTCGTTCGCTTCTCTTGCATCCTCAGAGTCTGAGGATGAAGAAGAGGAAATAACTGAATTGGAGGCGAAACTTGCGATGGCAAGAGCCCGTCTAGAAGAGAGACGCCGAAAGAAAAAAATAGCGGCACTCGAAAAAGAAAAAGACACGGAACAACAACAAAAGCCGAAGCCAAAAGTCGGCCAACAGCAACAGCAACAGCAACATCAACAGCAACAATCAACACAAAATCGACCACAGCAAGCAACACAACAGCGGCAAAGCAACAATCAGAACCAAAAAATAAAGATGCCACCGATCAACACTATAGATATTGAGTGTAAGGAATTGGTAAGTCTTTGTAAGCTAGCGATAGGTAACAATTTTGTAGTTAAAAGACTGGCTGGTAATAGGCATGCCATTCAAACCTATGCGGTGGCAGACCACGAAAAAATTAAAGAGGTCTTAAAAAGGGCCACCGCGGAATTCTACTCGTTCACGCCGAAGCAAACAAAGAGGGTAACGGTTCTATTAAAGGGTGTCGACCCTGAGGTGGAACCGGAGGCTCTGCTCGAGATGCTTCAAAAGTTGAGGCACGACGATCTCGAGTTTATCTCCGTAAAACCGTTCACTACAACCAAGGCAAGAAGGGAAAACCGCAAGCTACCCTTCTTTTTGGTTCAACTAACGCCCAGCAGCAGAATTGGTGGTCTAAGAAAGATTACAGTCTTGGATCATCAAAGTGTCACATGGGACAAGTTAAAAAAAGGCAGAGACATCCTGCAATGTGTCCGCTGCCAAAGGTTTGGTCACGCGGCGGCGAACTGTGAAATGCAGCACCGTTGCGTGAAATGCGGAAAAGACCATAAGGCAGAAGAGTGCCCTCTGGGAAAAGAAAGGGTAGAAGACAAAGCCCTTCTAAAGTGCGCAGTGTGCCGGAATGAGGGACACCCCGCTAATTATCGAGGATGTCCTAAATTCCGAGAAATAATGGCAAGAAGTGTGATCCGGCAAAAAACCACAGAGCCAGCTCGTACTACAACAATGCCCGTAACATCGCAGCGGTCGTACGCACAAGTTGCGTCGGGTGGGAGACCATCAAACCAGGCTACAACATTGGTAGCCACAAATACTCCCACACAGACTGAAACAACATCGCAAGCGGACGTGGTCACGGTTCTGCTTAATCTGCAGAGACAGATGACACAGCTGCAAAACCAAATAAACGAGATCTACTCGTACTTGCCCAATCTAAACAAAAAGTCAATATAAACCCTCTAACCACAACATCAATAAAAGCTCTTGTCGTGAATGTAAATTCACTAATAAGAACTGAGAGAAGAGCCAATCTTTTCAACCTGTTGCAAGTTGAACGGCCTGATGTACTTCTGGCGGGGGAAACAAAGTTAAACCAGAGACACAAGATATGGCATAAAAACTACGATATTATACGAAGAGACCGACCTAACTCCTCTCAAGGGGGGGGTGTCGCAATCTTTATTAGAAAAGGGATCCATCATAAAGTTATATATAGTGGAGAAGTGCGCAGGTTCCGGGTGCTGGAAGCCTGTATCGTACGCATACCCCTTCAGCAAGGAAGGGGTTTGTATGCGATTGCGGTCTACGCACCTGAGGAGCACCAACATAATCTATTTATAGCAGAGCTCGAGACTCTCTTCCGATGCTTACAATTGCACCTGGGCAAAAATTACTTTATTCTAGGGGGAGATATGAACGCCAAGCATAGAAATTGGGGAAATTATATATCTAATGCCAGAGGAAATCAGTTGGCTGGCTGGTTAGACCAGTTTCATATTGAATATAGAACTGACCTGCTAGCTACCGAATATCCATCGTTCCCTAGAGGTAGATCGTTCTTAGATATCTTGCTAATCGACTCACGACTGGGAATACTTAACACCAATAGACGAAACACAAACTGTTTACGGACAATTGAATACGATAGTGACCACTGTGCATCCACGGCAGTAATGGAGCTTCCGAACGAGCTCGCAGATCTGGAGGAATTCGTGATCCCGCAACCCTATAACTACGGGGCAATGCGATGGCCGCGGTTCACCAGATCATTAACAAGAGAACTTCGTTCGAATGACTTTAATCTGCCAGTAAACAGAAACCTGACTAATGTCGAAATCGACAAATACATTCAACAAATGGACGAAACCATAAAACGAACAATGGACAAAACAATTCCCAAAACAACAGTTACAGATCACACTAACATGTACAGAAACGCAACAATAAACGCACTCCACAGGCAAAAGAGCAGACTGCTATCGAAATTAAAACAATTACACAGACAGTTTACAGACAGACAAGACCAGGAGATAATATCACTGAAATCCCGATTGAAAAACCTCCAACAATTACTTAAAGCTAATTATAGATTAGCAACAAATTTGTATTGGAACAACAGAATTCGAGCTATAAAAACTAATAACCCGAATATGTTCCCACAAATAAATAAAATATTCAGGAGAAATAATCAATATGAGATTCAGTGTCTCCAAATCCCACGTACTCAGGTAAACAAGCAGCTGCTAACCAACATTGGCATAGATGCAGAGAACGCTATCCTCAATGGTGAGCTCTTCGTGATCGAAGATCCTTTGGAAAAGGTGAACGCTTTGGGAGCTGTCTTTCAGGAAATGTACAAGGTGAATGAAAGCATTCATCGAAATCACGACCTGGAGGACAGAGTTCTACTCAATCACCTGCACCTCCGGAATGAAATTTCACTTTGGCAATCGGAGAATCCGGGTTTTACCGAATTCAGTGAAGATAATCTGTCAATTGACATTAATGCCAATGGTGTAGTGGCTAATAGCCTTCTAATAACAAGGGAAGGAATCCAGAGTATCTTCGACTCATTAAGAAGCAAAAAGTCAGTGGGAATAGATGGAGTACCTAACATCGTACTCAAGAACCTGCCCCCAATGGCAATAGATATATACACGGTCCTGTTTAACAACGCGTTGAATAATGCATATTATCCCGCGCGTTGGAAAACGGCTATCATTTAGCCCATCCCAAAAAAGGGCAAAGACTGTACAAACCCAAGGAACATGCGTTCGATAAGTTTACTCCCAAGCATCAGTAAAGTATTTGAAAAAATCATTAACAAAGCTCTGCTAAAATGGGTAGACGACAATAGCATTATTCCAAATAACCAGTTTGGCTTTAGGGCGGGTCATGAAACCACACATGCCGCAGCTAAACTGGTCTCTGACATACAATGGAATAAATGTAGGAACCAATGCACAGGTGCCTGTCTGATCGACTTGGAGAAAGCCTTTGATACCGTCTGGATCGAAGGGTTGTATTACAAACTGGTCAGACATGGCATACATAAGCCTTTACTATATGTACTTTACGATATGTTAAAGGACAGGAGGTTCGTGGTCAAAAGTGATAATGTGACCTCTAATAAAACGTATAATATCAAGAATGGCTTGCAACAGGGCGCGGTACTCTCTCCGATTCTTTTTAACATTTATATTAGCGACTTATTAGAAGCACTTCCGCAGGCTATTGCGTACGCAGACGATCTCATAATTTACAGAACAGCTCCGAAAGTTGCGATCATAAATAGGTTAATACAGCGAGACTTCAACAAAGTGCAGCGCTATTGCAATGACTGGAAACTTAAGATCAACTTCCAGAAATGTGAAGCCATCCTATTCAGAACTCCATTATATAAAGCCACGTACGACACAAGGAAAAACTGGCGAAAGCTAGTTATCGTGGGACCGCATGGAGATAAACTGGAAACCAAGAGTTTAGTTAAATACCTGGGCATCTGGCTAGATCAATATCTGTATTTCAACAGACATGTAGAGGCTGCTTTGCTCAAAGCGAGGAAAACTTTTGCTATGACAAGGAGGCTATTTCACAGTAGCCAACTTGACAGCAAGGTAAAAGTCATATGCTACATGACGCTAATCAGGCCGATGCTCATATATGGTTGCCCAGTATGGTTCAACATAGGTCCAAATTTGATGGAAAAGATTCGGGTGTTCGAAAGAAAGTGTCTCAGAAGTTGTCTCAGATTATATCGGACACCGGAATCGGACTATAAAAAGTATTACTCAAATGAGACTTTATATAATGAAGCGTACATAAATAGGGTGGATAATTTTATGATTAAATTAATCAGAGGACATATTGCGAGAGCAATAAGCTCGTCCAATGACCTAATTTTCGGGGCCTATTATCCAAACACCTTGTACTATGAGAGCGTGCGTCGCAACGGCTTTGTTCCACCAGAGGCGTTCCTTGACTTGGATATGAAAGGGCTTATACAGGATAGATCCGGAATTCCGCTGATCTATCATGTAAGTAGATCATCTGTAGACGGGCGATTGTGCTACGACCGGGAAGTAGCGCGCACCGAAGAAGAGCTCCTGCGCTTCAGTAGGGCTATCTCCCACAGAGACCGGGACGATAGTATTAGACAGCGTCAACAGTTCTGGTGGTTGAATGGCATATAAAGACCTGGATACCAAAGTCAGTATAGAATCATACTATCATCAGCTAGCTTACATAGACTTAGCTTTTCTAGAATTAGGGTAGTATAAGATTTAAGTTAAGTTAGGTTAAGTGCTTTTACATAAAAATAAAAAAAAAAAATAAAAAAAAAATAAAAATAAAAAAAAATAAAAAAAAATAAAAAAAAAAATAAATTAAAAAAATAAAAAAAAAAATATATATATATATTAGGTAAGTTAAGTAAGTTAAATTTTAAGAAAAAAAAACAAAAAAATTGACAAAGTTTTTCAAATTTTTCTTTGTCTTTCAAATAATTATAAGTACTGCCACAAAGTTCTGTCGCCGAAAGGCAAATTATACAAATGTTAAGTAATGTTTAGCTTAGAGCGTCTGCGAAGGACCAGTAAGTTATTATATAAGATAATTAAGCTAGAATTTAAGCATTTTTTGTCTAGCCTTTAATTTAGAAATTAAGAATATAAAAAGAAAAATAAAAAATGTTTTAAAAATGAAAATGAAAAATAATAATAGTATCGTTTACAAAGCATTAAATAATAAGTGTATTAGTAATAAGTAATATGTTAATAATAATTATAATAGTATTGTTTACAAAGATTAAATACTAAGTATATTCGTAATAAGTGACATGTTTATAATAATTATAATAATATTGTTTGCAAAACATTAAATAATAAGTATATTAGGAATAAGTGACATGTTAATAATAGTTATAATAGAGTTGTTTACAAAGTATTAAATAATAAGTATAATAGTAATGAGTAATATGTTACTAATAATTATAATGGCACTAATGGGAGACACAAACGTGGTAGGGTATCCCTGTCTCTCTCCACCGGGCCAATCTCGACAAAGGGAGAGAAAAGGGGGAACACAAACAATCATTCCAAGGAATTTGGGAGAAAAACAGACCATCCTCAAATTTCTTCCACTTTGCCCTTTGGGGCCAAGCCATTTCTCCCAGTAGGGCCATCTTGAAGGGGGGGGGGGGGGGGGGGGGGGGGGTATCTACGACCTTCTTGCTGATGCAGCGGAGAGTTTGACGATCCAGTTAGGACCTCCTTTACATAAGTGAGGTGGTCCCCGTTCACCCCATTCAAGGCGCTACTTGTCAGGCAAATTTGCCTCGCGATAACGTGGCACTAACTTTCCGACTCGCTTCCGTGGCCAGATTGGGGTTGGTATTTGGGGTTGTCTCGTTTTGACGGCGAAACCAACCTACCCTTTAGTTTCAAATGTGTGTTAGCATTTGCCTGACCACGTGAATTTTAGGAAATATTGCGCGAGCCAGCGCTGGTACACACCAGTTAGTCGCTTTCAAGGACTTGAGAAATCAGTCATTAGCTTAGAAATAACTACGTGGCATTAGGTTGGAGTCGCCGACGTCACAGGTCTCCAAAAGAAGAATACCTCCTAAGCCAACCTCGACCAGTGGACCTTTGTTGTCACCACCGGACCTGTTGGAACTGCAGCCGATCTCGTTCATCATCCTTAGAGTCGTCACGTCAGGTAAGCCATCGTCTTAGCGTAGAAGTGACTGAGGCAGAAGTCTTAAAGGCTCATGGTCTTGCTGTCCCGGTTGCATATCTTGCTTGAGTATTCCAAGCTTTCTTCGGCCTCCTATTCTCTTGCTCTTTCCACCTCGTCGTCGGCCTCTCCCCCTCACAGTATCGAACTTGATTAGCGTATTCTGATCTGTGATCCTCATTCCGATTATCCTGGCAGGTTGCGAAATTAGTCGCATGACTGACCCTGCCAGGTTGCGAAATCGATGATATGACCGAAGCTTGTTGTTGCTTAAGGTTTCGAAACCAGAAAGTCGACTGACCCTTTCAGAGATCGAACTCAGTGAGAAGACCTACGATGATGGTACATCGACTCGTTGCTGGCCAGCATATCATGATCACCATACAGTTCATTCCGGAAATATGTTCGAGCCCGCAGCGTGGGGCGAACCTACCTGATCATATAGTAACGTCGTCTCCGTCACCTATCTATCCCCACGATCTTGTACGCGCCTCTGACACCCCATAAGATCTCCTCTCAGTTTCAGATAGTCTCACCACTATCTCCTTCTTCTCAATCTCCGAACGGCTGGAACTTCAAGTTCCGTCTGCATGAGATCAATCACGTCACCTAACAAAGTGTAAAATAAATATAAAATGAATAGACAAAGGGAAAACGAATTATTATAGAAGTAGAAGAAATAAAATAACTGTAAAATAATTGGAAAAGAGGAAAGAAAATGTTTAAGTGAAATAAAGGTACAAAACACAAGGTGGCGGATGTTTCAATTTAATAAGAAATAGGGTTTTCAACCGTGACCAAAGGAATACTTGAGGATACCACAAGGAGACATTGAGCGCTCACGAACACATTTGCTGGCTAAGAATTTAGACACCCAACGTAAATATTATCATCATCGACACTACAACCGGGAACCGGTCTTGGCGTTATTTAGCAAGTCCTGAGGCTTGTTAAATTTTCCATAATGATTTGTTTTTCCCGGGCAAGGTCATTAGTCTTGAGCCAGAGGCTCCCCGACTGGGAATCGAACCCCGGTCTCCCGCGTGACAGGCGGGTATACTACCCACTATACTAAACAAATGTAGGTAAAAATGTGAGTTCCCATTTGTTACACGAGGGAGTAAGGCTCGACTGCTGCGGACGACTTAGAGGGGACTCTGAAAATACGTTGTATCAGGGGAGATTCTGTGAAGGGAGATTGAGGTGAGGGGACGAGGCATCAGTGAGAGGAGTAGCCGCCCATCGTAATCATATGAACGCAAAGTATAATCACTGGATAAGAGTAGAGACTCACCACTGGCGTAGATGAGAACTGGCATTCCATCGAACCCTAACAGTGATGAATTCGAGATGGTCGAAGTAGCGCTGTAATAAGTAGCTGGCCAGCAACAGCACGAGATGCCGTTGGCGTAGGTGTATTCAATTGAGCGAGCACCGTTGGTTGATAGATCGAGAGGCAGCGCTATATGTGGGTGACTTCGAGGGAAACGAGGTGAAGTCCGGCCATTGTCGTAGGTCTTAACATCTACGAGTTCACACAACATTGCAAGGATCGGGACGTTAGATGCCGTCATACCTTAAAGGACTGACTTCCATGTGACTTAGACAGGACTGTCTAAGTACAGGATGCTGATCTGAAAAAAACGAAAATGTAATGTTATTAAAGTCCAAGTGATCCGAGCCACTCTCGCGTCCGATGATCAATAGCTCGGCTTCGCTGACAGCAGGCAACAGAAAGAGAAGCAGGCAACGCAGCTGTTGTAACACACCTGAACATCAGTATCATGAAATCGGGCACCCAGAGAACCAACGGTGCGAGCCCATTAAATTCAGAACCTCTGGAATCTCCAGCTGTGTCAAATCTCCAGCTCTACAAGCACAATCTACTCCAGTGGCTGTGTTACCGAACCAGGAGTATCGATGTAGTGCTCCAAGAAGCCCTACCAAATCCTTTCCCCACACATACATCCAAATTCCAACAGCTACAGGATGATTCAAACAAATCAATCAATCACCCAAATTAAAAAATACAAAATCCCGATAAACGAATCAAATATGCGTTTATCTTCCATACTCATATTTCCAGAACTTCCTAAAAACAAAACACCACAATTCATATCTTCGTATGAAAACAAACTCATGTTCCTACAAATCCTTATCTTTATCCCCATTCTTGCCAGATGTGTACATTCTAAAAATATATATCACATTCCTTTTCTCCAGTACTCGACTCCAGTCGAAGTACACTTCGAAATTCTGCTGCAAAACCGACTCATATAGATACCATTGTAACAACGACCTTTACAACACCGCAGGCATCGAACGACTGGATAGACGGATCCTAGAACTGTCGATAAATTTCATAGAAAACCTTCCCAACAATCCCAACCCGATAATAACGGACCTACCATCACCCTCCTCCAATACGGGAGCTCACTACCGTAATTGTCTCCAAATCAGGACCCTCTTCGCCGCAGGCAGACTGGTTAACAGTCTAAACGAGGTCGTGTATCACAACACCGAACTGGCACCCAATCATTTCAAATACAGCAACATCCAACCATTCTCCAAGATCCTTACCTTTAACACAGAACCGAATGGCTCTCCCCTCCTTCAAGAACATACCTGATCCTATCCCTTACTACCCTCAATCACAACAAGAAATCCCACATCCATAACTAAAAATTGTAAATATTATTTTTAAGTCAAATTCGAATTGTCACTATCATTGCAATATCAAATATTGTAAATTGTATAGAAGATTAAATTAAGTTAGATTAAGTCATGTTAAGTAATTTTAAGTAGGCTTGTGGCGTTCGCGCCTCAGAACCACACCACCTGAAAAATATGAATTTACCAAAAGCCAGGACGGGGTACACAGGTGTAACCAAAGGGGCGCACACCTAACCTGTAAAAAAGCCACATTAACAGGTACGTACTACGAAATATTTCGATGGTCGCTTGGCACAGTTTCCCTTGCAAGTAATTGCAAACCTATTGAGGTGGAAAACTCACCAACATATAATAATGCAGGCGACATCACTAAAATTCAAAAACATAACATCAATTTCAAAGAGCAACGTAGTTGCAAACGTTTGAAACTTGATGACATAGGCAAGCGCAGGACACCCGCACCACGCCCTAATAAAGACAGCATGCAGCGATCTGACAATCCAGAATCGCCAACGAACATATCATTCGGTTGCACAAGCCTGCGACAAATTTCAAGAATGACCAGGCAGGCGAACAAACATGCGAGATACAACGCATGCCCATAAAAGGACACAACAAGTCGTTCACATGGCTATGCAGGCGACCGCTAATAATCGAATATACATTCATGATCGAACCACACACATAGCGCCCACCACTGTGAACATAATATGCAAAGTACACACAGGCAGGGGCACGAAGTGGCGACCAACACCATGCCGGACTCTACGATGACATACCAACTGGCAGCATGATGTGTCGCCCCGTGCGACGACTGATACGGCACAGGGCAACGGTGCGATCGTATCCTCGGCTGTGTGAGAGACATCCACCCAAGAAACGATCTCCGAATGAACTGGCCTTCGGACCGATATCTGTGGATGTGTTGGTGTGTGCACAAATCATCCCTTCAGGGATAGGTGCACACCCAGCGAGAAGGAATCAGTTGGCTGGTGAAAATCAAACGAAATAGTGGACACGTACTCGCGTTTCAAGTTAATCGAATAGATGAGTGATACTTGCCTTCGTCACAAGCAAATCAAACGAAATACTGGACACGTACTCGCGTTTCAAGTTAATCGAATAGATGAGTGATACTTGCTTTCGTCACAAGCAAATCAATTAAAAATAGTGAGCACTCACCTTTGTACGATTTTAATTAAAAAGAATACGAGTGTTGCCTCTTATGTTTCGGGATTTGGCAACGCCAGTGTTGCAATCCGGCAATCGACAGCTCTGTCGTAAACTTGGACATTTTTGAGGTTATACGCGCTCAGAACGTTTTGACATACGAGCGCTATTTGTGTTGTTTACAGTAACTTAAAAGATTCATCTCGGCCCAAAAATGGAATTAAATCGTCAACATTTTCGTGCGATTATTTTTTACAACTTTCGGCGTGGATTAACTCAGCAACAGTGCATGGATGAACTTAATTCAATTTTTGGCGATGAAGCTCCATCAAGGACCAGTGTTTATCGATGGTATGGTGAATTCAATCGTGGTCGTAGTTCACTCCAAGATGAATTTCGTGAAGGTCGTCCAAAATCAGTTGTTGTTCCGAAAACCATTGATGCTGTGCGCGAACTGATATTGGAAGATCGTCATGTGACCTATCGTGAAATTGAGACAACCTTAGGCGTTAGTGGGACCAGCATACATTCAATATTGCATAAACATTTGACTGTCAGAAAAATTTGTTCGCGTTGCATCCCACACAATTTGTCAATCGCCCAAAAAAAGGCTCGTGTCAATTGGTCGATAGAAATGCTCAAAAAATACGGTCGCGGTGCTTCGAAACACGTCTATGACATCGTGACAGGTGATGAATCGTGGATTGACGCGTATGAGCCCGAAAGTAAACAGCAGTCGACTGTCTGGGTGTTTCAAGATGAGCCAAATCCAACAAAAGTTGTTCGCGCACGAAGCACTTCCAAGCAAATGGTCGCCTGTTTTTTTAGAAAAACTGGACATGTCGCAACCGTACCACTAGAATAATGCAGAACAGTCAATTCTGAGTGGTACACAACCATTTGTTTGCCAGTTGTCTTCCAAGAAATCAGGAAAACCAACCGCCGAAGACGGATCACTCTTCACCACGACAATGCGAGCTCTCACACATCGGCTGCGACAACTGCATTTTTGAGCACCCAAAACATCGATTTGATGGGTCATCCGCCGTATAGTCCTGACTTGGCACCGAATGACTTCTTTTTATTCCCGCACGTAAAAAACAAACTGAGAGGTCAACGTTTTTCGACACCTGAAGAAGCGGTTGCTGCATTCAGAATGCATGTGTTGGAGATACCTCAATCAGAATGGCAAAAGTGCTTCGACAATTGGTTCAAACGCATGCAAATGTGTATCGTATCAGTGCGGATTCCGTAGGAACCCGTCAACGAGCGACCAATGAGCCAACTGCTGGAAAAGAAGTGGGAGTACGGAGAGACGGTTCTCTAACTGTTCGTTGACTTCAAAAAAAGCCTACCACTCAATCGCAAGGCAAGGATGTAGTTGAGCTGGGAATCCCGAAAAAATATGCTGCCCTCATTCAAATCTACATGAGCAAAAACAAAGGGCGAGTCAGAATAGAAAACCACCTCTCAGAACCACTTGAAATCCGGGACGGACTAAAATAGGAGGATAGCCTCTCGCCTTGTCTTTTTAACCTTGTGCTCGAATATGTCATCAGAAAGGTACAAGACGGCCACATGGCCCGAACATACCTGAACGGGGTGCTCGCATAAGCGGATGACATCGCCGGTTTGGGCGATGATCTAGAAACTGTAAGTAAAAACAGGGAAATCATCATTATATCATCTATTTATAGACTTTAAGCCCGCTTACGACAGCATAGCCAGGGTAGAACTATATATTGCCATGAGAGAGTTCGGCATTCCAAACAAATTGATACCACTTTGTAGATTGACCATGACCAACGTAACTAGTCAAATAAAAATAGCGGGATTGCTGTCCAAACCAATAAACAAACATCTTTAATGGATTCCGACAAGGGAACGGTCTGGCCTGCCTTCTCTTCAACCTGGCCTTGGAGAAAGCAATCCGTGACTCTGGTGTTACAACTAGAGGGACTGATCATCTGTAAAACCAATTCGGCTGTATAGGGCTCCTTCACCCAGCTCGAGCAGGCGCCAAAGAACTGGGACTTCACATTAATGAGGGAAAAACTAAGTACATGGTGGCAACTTCTGCGAAGAGAAGACCTAACGTTTGTCCAACTATCAGGTTCGCGGGGCACGAATTTTAAGTAGTGCAATCCTTTAACTAACTTGGGTCAATAGTATCAACCGATAACAACACGGAAGAAGAAATACGCGAACGATTAATCAAATCCAACAAAGCCTACTATGGTGTATCAAGGCTCTTTAAATCCCGAAATTTATTCAGCTCATCCAAGCTAGTACTCTACAAGACCATGGTTTTACCAGTACTCATGTATGGATCCGAGACCTGGCTGCTCAATAAAAGGCAGTCTGAACTCTAAGCCGTGTTCAAGAGGAATGTCTTAAAGAGAATTGTTGGCCCCGTATGTGAGAGAGGACGATTCCGGAGACGCTACAACCATCTACCTTGAAACTAATGTTGTAAGAAAAATCAAGCTCAAAAGACTCCGGTGGGCGGGACACCTAGCTCGACTGAACGAAGAAGAGCCTGCCCGCAAACTCCTTTGGGGTAGGATGTATGGAAGAAGACAGCGCGGTAGAGCTTCTCTGCGATGGAACGATAGCATAGTCCAGGACACCTATAGCGTGGGAGTGCCAAGCTTGATGACATCGGGCCGAAATTGGGACCGATGGAGAGACTTGCTAAATAAGGCCAAGACCGGATCCCGGTTGTAGTGGCGACGATGATAAGGTGTGAGACGGCGCGTTGTGTTGGTGAAACAGGATTTTCTTTTTTTCTGCCTTCGGTTGGTCAAGTAATGATGCGTAGTATGCTCCTGTAATGGTTTTTCATTTTTGAAGTTAATCGATTGAGATAACTCTATGACTTAGCCAAAAACAGTCGCCATCACTTTCACAGCTGAAAAAAAAAGTTGTTGCTTTTTTGTTGAGCCCCCTTTGCAGTCCACTGTTTTGACTGTATTTTTGTTTCGGGCGTTTACTAGTGTATCCAAATTTCATCCACAGTGATTAACCGGCGCCAAAATTCGGATTTATTGCGCCTAAATGGCGCCAGCAGAGCGTTGGGAATATTCATTCGAACACGTTTTTGGTCTAACGTGAGCAAACGCGGCACCTGATGCGCGGACAGCTTTTTCATGCCTAAATCTTCATTTAATATGTGACAAACACGTTCTTTGGACATTTTCATAGCCTCTGCTATCTCTCTCACTTTAATTCGGCGGTCGTCTACCACCATTTGGCGAACTTTAGCGATGTTATCGTCAGTTGTTGCAGTTTTTGGACGTCCCGAACGTTCATCGTTTCCCAAGCTCTCACGGCCACGTTTAAATTCGGGTGCCCAAAATTTCACGGTGGTAAATGATGGTGCAGAGTCCCCATACACAGAATCCAACTCATCTTTGATTTGCGTAGGCGTATTGCCTTTCAAAAACAAAAAAAATTGTGACAGCTCGATACTCTATTTTGTCCATTTTCACAAAAACACTCACATCGACCCACTCAAACGACAGTCAAGTAAAAACGAGGGGTCCAAAATGGCTGACATTTTTATGAGTAACTGTCAAAAGATGCACAACTACATTAACTAACTTCTATTGACGAGTGCTGCTATCTTCACACTGAGGTCGGAAACTTTTCTGCCCACCCTCGTGTTCTGAAAAGTCCCAAGATTTTTTGGGCAAAGTTCTGTTTATTCCTCTACGTCCAAGCCTTCATAATTGGACCAATCCGTCGCCGTCGCTTTCAAGGACGTGTATGACTGTGCGTTATCTTGATGGTACAGAATTGTTTTCTTCGGCATATGGGGCCGCTTTTTCTTTATTTCATCGTTCAGTTTGTCCAATAGCGCTCCATAATACTCTCCGTGGCTGTTCTTCCCTTCTGTAGGTAATCAATTAAGATTATACGATGCGCAAATGGAGGCCATAGCTTGCCGGCCAGCGTTTGTCTTTTGATCGCTTTGGTCGGCTTTTGTAGTTTTCCAGCTACTGTGCAGATTGCCTATTGGGTCCAGCTGTATGGTAATGGACCCACGTATCATCATTCTTGGAATATAATTGGTCTTTCCTTGAAGCTATGCTCAGTTGTTACCCCCGTTCTTTGGAATGACTTTCAAGTGATGCATTCTTTTATAGCAATCAAATTCCCACTGTTCTTGTGATCGAACTTGTACTGCTTTCAAATATCTAGGTATTGAACGCATGAACCAGAATAACTGCACTTTAAATATCCCTTTCAGGATTAATGGCTAAAGATAACCACTCACGAAAACATCAGCAACTTATAGCGGTTACAAGTCCTTGTTGAAGGATTTAAAAATCTCATAAATCAATAATCTAGGTAATGTGGGAACTTGTTCGCATTCCCGTCTTTTTGCTTAATAAATTATCGAAATGAACGAAGGGCACGTGCATGAAAGGATCCTGTACGTTTTTGAAACAGACAAGCGGGTGCGATAGCACGCTACCCGAGGTTATCCTCGCATCCAATCCAACCGTGCGACATCGTTGGCGGAATAAATAATTCTTTTGAACAATTGTTGAACGTTTTCTGTGACTTAAAATGGCCTATACCTAAGGATATATGCGATACTTAATAATTCACTTTAATTTCTCACATAATTTCCGCCATCATTGTCCTTTGGAGGAAAGTCCTTCTTTTCATGATTATTTATTAAATATTCCTTATACGTTGGCAATAATGATGAAAAAAAGGTAAGCCAGCCTGGAATAACGGTCAAACTGGAAAATGGTTTGGAAATCCTTTGATAGTGATTTCATTCCTTCCGCCCAAATGGTGATCCCGTGCACTGAAGGGGAGCGTTGTTCTTTGTTTCCTTAATACTACGCCCCCGTTGGCTTTTCCTTATTTGAGGAATGATTTATTGCGTGCGGATAGCCCAATAGGGGTGGGGTTGTGCTGTAGGTGGTTCTGTGGCAGTCACCTGGAACGGAACACAAACCCACGCGCACACATGTATCACCCATGCAAACTGTGATATGGGGTCTGTATCATTAAGCGATGGTAGATGGAAATATGTGTTTTCACCTTTTAGTTTGCCTTCCGCTAGCAAATAATTTATGATGATACGAAATCCTCGCGATACGATCAAAAAGGCGCATAATACAAGTAGAGATGTGAAATAAATGGTGAAAGTCTGACAGGTCCTTAAGGACGATATTTCTTTCAGCTTTGTTTTTCATTTCATTGTTTTGCTTTTCATTTTATTGCTGGTACGTCTTATGTCATCAAAGGCGGTCGTTGTTTCTTCTTTTAAAAGCCAACCGTTCTATATTTTATACATAGCCCATTATATGCCTGCGCATATACTCACATGTGTGGCAGTGGGATTGAACGGGTGAACCCTTTGTTATGAACCATGTTTCTTGATAAGCGATGTGCGCCCCATTAAGCTTTCGTTCAGTTTCAGGGAAGGCACGGAGAGATCCACTCAAACAAAAAGTGTCTAAAAAGTTAATGAATCGCAAGTTGAACGTATGAAATTATGTATGCGCATACGAGTATGTGAGTCTCAAGTGAAAATTCAACATAAAGTGAATTATGTCCTCGCGAACATTTGAAAATGATATTGGATTGCCTTCAATTATTTAACGTAGTGCTGGGGATAAAATGCTCCTTTATTTGCTTTGGAATATGTGTAATGGTACGAGGAACGAAAGAAGATGGTTGACATAAATTACTTTCCAAGTGGTGACATTTGGTTAAAATCCTTGGATTTTTAAGACACCAAAGAAAAACGTTCACAAAAGTGATACCTTTCAGTTTAATGCAAATTATCAATAAACACTAAATTCAAATTTGTATACTGTTGTATGTTGAATTCTATCCTGTAATAGCATTCGATTAGACGGGTTGTAATGGCTTGGACAGTAGGTGCTTAGATAACCTAATCCACAGTGTCGCTAGCAGTCGACTTTTCGATAGATTCCTGGTCTTGCTAACGACGAAGATGCATGTCACCACAACAGCTAAATCGAGGAAAACGCCATCACAGGAGGAACATCAATCACATGCACTGTACTAGATCACACAGAAAGAGGAGGATCCACAACATTCATTGTGGGAGATTACACCGCACCGATCAGTGTGCACGTTGCAAAGTGAACGAGTGAACGGCACAGAGTACCAAATTGGTGTAGACGTGTCGACAATCGACAAATGATAGTTGATGAATCGTTCAACGGAACGGCGTAAAAATTTAGGTGTATGTAAAATTATTATTAAATTATTATTTCTAAACCGCGTTGCACATCTTAAATCAGTACGGGAGTTCTCTGCACCCCAAATAATTAAAAAACAATTAGTGCCGATACGCGACATACGAAGTGTTCCTGTTTGTGTATATGCACAGTATAATAAATAAACTTTTGAACGTGATTTTCTATCTGTCACTCGCACAATAAAGTAACAATTAAAAAAAGGGAAACACGTGGTCCATAATATGGACGTAAATCAAATGGATGCCAAAATGGGGCTTTGTAGAAGGCAAAATACCGACCCAAATCTAAAGGCTAAACGCCGTGAAACCAATAAAAACAAGGATACAGACACGTTGAGTGTCGGCAGCGACGACAACGTACATGGTGCCCAGCACTCAGGGGCTGGAAACCAATTCCAACAACTAGCTGTCAGCGAAACAAAGGCAGAGGCCGACAATCAGGTCAAGGTCCTCAACAGACTCATCCATGAGATTAGTCTTAAAAAACAAGAACTGGATAAACAAATGGAGGAAGTTCTTAAACTAAAAAACAATTTGAGCCAGAATGAGCGGAAAACGAAAATGGTACAGCAACAACAGCAAGAACAAAGACAACAGCAACCTACAAAGACAAAGAAAACGCGACAAGCTAAGGAAACTTGGGGGGGTTCTCTACACTACATGGAGAACCAACCCACAATTCCAACCAACTTCGACCGCTAACAGCGCGTCACCTTAACCCAACCCCCCATTAAAGACCTACAATACACATATTCACAACTATGCAAAATCTGTAAGCGCATCCATCCCGAACTTGCAAGAATCCATCTCCCAATCTGCAATGAAAGGCATTTCCCAAAACTTACAACAGAATACAATTCAATAGAATACATTCTAAATCATCTCCCTCAATTACATTATAGCGTTTGAAATAATAGTGAAGAAGAACGTGTGATTTGAACTAACGCTATGACACTTTGAATCACAAAAAATTGAACCTAAGCGTTACCCATCAGGCTACTGGCCGATTTTAGAATTTGATTTTTAAACTCGACCATACTCCACTGATGTGAATTGTTATGTTATCGCCAAGGTATACGGCTCTGATGTATTTTTTTATTCGATTTTTCGTTTGGTGCTCTTCACTATTTTGTTTGTGAATTATGTGTGTATCTGTTAGAGTCGCCACACCACTCCCTCCGCAGTAACTTCGTTACGATCAGATTCGTATGCGAACGACGGAGCGAACGAGAGAACGTCGGAGGCTGTGCTCTATGCGGAAGTCGTGATCGTGTGTGAAGTTCTGTTTACTATGGGAAAGTGCATGCTGTGTGTACAGATCACGTCGGGGTCACCAACTGTAGCGTTTGGCTACTGGCCGTGTTTTAGAATTCGATTTCTAAACTCGACTATACTCCACTGATGTGAATTGTTATGTTATCGCTAAGATACACCTCTGATGTATTTTCTTATTCGATTTTTCGTTCGGTGCTCTTAACTATTTTGATTGTGAATTGTGTGTATATCTGTTAGAGTCGCCACAACATCACCCCACATATAATTTTTCCCAAAACCCCTTCGGTGAATTCTTTACTTAAGTCATACTCTTTCCTTGCGACCAAGCAATCTTAATTTCCCCGGAAATCTATATGCTGTAATAAAACGCATATTCAAACCTACGGCGGAATATTAATCATCACCACCAACTATACCGAGCCGCATACATTTTTCCTAAAAACCACCTCGGTTAACTTCCTATTTAAATTATATCCCCGCCTGCAACCAAGCAATCCCAATTTCCCCCGAAAACCATTTCGGTTCCTATTCTACCTAAAAGATGTAAAACCACATCAATTCCCTACAATCAAACCGCATACATTATCCCCAAAAACCACTTCGGTTCATTTCCTCCAGTTAATTTTCCGCGAAACGACCATCACAGCGATCAAGACCCTTGATCATACTTGGCTATGTCGCCGAAACCAATTTCCCGGTACACACAACTAATGAATCCAACTCAGCTTATACGGCGAGGATTCCCCGGAACTAAATCCCCTATACAGGCATAGCAACTCTTTTCGAAGTTCCTAGTAAATGGCAGCGAGTTAATTTTAGCTATGACTCCACTGCCACGACGCGACGAACTTTTCCTCGCTAGATTTTAGTCAGTCGCGATCCAGCCGCAATCAGGGCCACACCGCCGCATGCAAGCATTTTGTTTAGTTTCAAATGTTTCCATTCGATCCACTCAGTCGGTGTTGACGTAGTGTTTTTCGGGAGTCGGTTGTCAGAACCTGACGTGCGTTTTGGCCACCTTACGTTTGGCAATCCTCGCGTATCAGACATTTTTTTGTGACACAGTGCGGCGCAAATCGGGTCACTGTCAGGAGCATGCGGATTCACCCAACCACCGGATGCCAAAAGTCGTGAAGTGTCTCGAGACGTTGTTTTCGGAAGCCCTCACTCATTGTTGATTAAATTTAATTTGCAAAATTTCGCTTTGGAAATCAAACCAAGATCAAGTGCTCTTGGAACCATGGTTAGGTGAGGTATAATACTAAATAATCTCAAATAGAAGGGGAAATTATTCAATAAACAAATAGTTAAGAGAACATCAGAAATATATATATAATATATCCTCCTTGTGGATGACAGTTTCGCATCAGATTCTCAAGTGCTCGTAACGTGTCCGAAGTGCGTCCTTCCAGCGGGTGGCTACCAGTGAATAATAGCTGCAAACGATCCAAACTGACTCAGTGGTGACTGTTCCTTGGCTGTGAGTTCCGGATGAGAAAAGAAAAATAGAAAGAACACGAAGTGTGAGATATTCCATTCCTTTTCTCCAGTTTTTCACATACAAATCTCAATGAATATTTGTATAAAAGGCCGATGAATTTTGTATTCGGGGATCAGGATCAGTGCACCACCATGGCTCTCAACATATTTCAAAACCACGTGTGCGTGCGCCTCTTTAATAACGAACCCACCATTGCGATGAGCTTGGACATTGAAAAGGCTTTTGACACAACCTGAATCGAAGGTCTCGTTTTTAAATTACTGAGTACTGGCCTCAGTAAAACGCTATGTAGTACAAAACCTTCCAAGTTCGAGTGAACTGAAAGCTTTCCCGAACTGTCAACGCCGCTGCAGGCGTACCACAGGGCTTCATTCTACGCCGCATTTTATTTAATATCTACACCACAGATATTCCTCGCCCCGTGGATGGTAGAGTAAACCAGATTTGCTATGCGGATGACGTCCTAGTGTACACGTCATCTAAAACCCCAAAACTCGCAACAAACCGACTCAACCGTCATCTGGACGAACTGTATCAGTATTACAGTCGATGGAAAGGTCGACTCAACCCATCTAAAGCAGTAGCTATAATTCTGAGTAGTAAACACTCCCAACCTACTTCTCGATATTCACAGAATATCCGAATACAAATAGGAGGTACTACGATTCGACCACAGGACAGGATAAAATATCTTAGGGTCATCTATACCCCAAAAATGAATTTCATCAAACATGTGACCCACATTATTCGCAGGGGCATCGGTTGGTCTAAGCAACTGTACAACATCTTGAAGTGGGGCAACAAAGTTGACACCAAAGTTAAGCTTTTCTGCTATAAGCAGCTAATCCGATCCGGAATATCATACGCCTTTCCCATATGGTCCTGCATATCTTCGGTCCAAATGGAAAGAGTTCGAGTTTTCGAAAGAAAACTCCTCAGAATATGCATCAACCACTTTAGAAGGCCTGACGGTCGCCACTATCCGAACTATCACCTATACGAAGGTGCCTCGATTATCGCAATCGAGGAGTACTTGCTACAATTAGCATATAAGTACCTCGAAAGCATTCAGAACAGCGAGAACCCACTTGTACGGGAGTCGTGCGTTACTGACCCCTCTCTCTTTCGATCTCTTCGGATCAGACCACCACAATTTCTTCTCCAGTACAAAACTGAAGAAAGCACTCTTCCCAACAACATCCTCCTCTATAATAGAAGATTCTTGGAACCATCCCATAGGGTCTACTGCTGACACACTACATACACGAACGCACAGTACAAGACAGCACAAACACGCACACATACACACCAACCAAAGCGCAGATTATCAGACGCCAAAGACGTGATCTGCGCTTACTACCGCACTCAAGACCTACCTGTCTTGTACGATTTCTTTCCCACCATCCCCCCATCCAAGTAGTTAGAGAACAATTGAACTAACCCTGTCCACACTATCCTTAGATACATTCTTCCCCTTTCTTTTCAGATATCTTGAGACCGAGCCCAACATCTTCACGGATGTGGGTGATTCTGGTTATCGCAAGATTTTTTTATTTTTTTTTATTTGGGGATCAGTCTGAATTGGCATCCGAAGCGGTAGGATGCCAGTAAATTAAATTAAAGCAAATAAATTAAAACTCAAAAGACAAAAATTGCCTTTTTAATTAAACCTGACCGATTTCCGGGCCGTTTTTGTAAACAATCGGTTGTCACTCTTCCCGGGGGCCCCGGAAGCACGGTGACGACCGCAACGGGCCCCATCAGGAGCAGTCTATAGAAATCCCTCGTCCTTTTCAGGACAAGGAGACACGCTCCCTGAGAGAAGGACCACAACAGAGGTGCTCGAAGAACTAAAAAGCCTTACAGGTGTGAAACCATTTTCTACAGCAAATTCTAGAAATCGCAACCGTAAGTTGCCTTTCTTCATTGTGTCGCTCAGCCCCAATAATAAAATTGATGGACTTAGATATTTTAATTACTTAAATCACCAAACAATAAGTTGGGAGAGAATAAAGAAGTCCGACCGCGTATTGGGTGTATGCGCTGTCAACGCTTCGGCGATGTGGCAGCGAATTGCAATATGGATTTCAGATGATTCAAATGTCTAAATAATCATATCATTGGAGAATGCCCATTGGGCAAAGAACAGCTCCCGGATAGAAATAAACTATACTGTGTCCTCTGTAACAACACAGGTCGGCCTGCTAACTTTAGAGGTTTCCCTAAGTACCAACAACTAAAATCAAAGATGGAAGCCAGAAAGAAGCAAGTTGAAGAAGAGAAACGGATGAAAACTCGCTCTTACAACAACTTCGTGGCACCAAGTGTGTCAACACCCAAATGGCAGGTGGAGTAAAAAATGCACCAATCTTAGAACAATCACGCAATATCATTAAAACGCACGTCCAGAGGCACAAACTAATATAATAGCAATATTACTGTCCTTACAAGGAGAGTTTGCTCCGTTTGATAAAAAATTCGAAATTATCGAAAAAAAAACTGAAGGGACAAGTGGCTCGAACGGACATTATCTATTTGATCCTGTTTCTAGACGAATCCGCGCTCTAATCATAACGTTCACTGCGACTTAATTAACCCTAAAAATTATTGCTGTGAATGTTAATTCACTATCCGCATGGAAAGAAAGGATAATCTGAGCAATCTGCTGGTAGCTGAACGCCCAGATGTGCTTTTGGCTAGCGAAACTAAGCTAAACCAAAGGCACAAATTGGGCTACGCAACTTATAAAGTAATTAGACGAGACCGTCCAAATTCCACTCAGGATGGCGGGGTCGCTGGCTTAGTAAAAAATGGTCTGCAACACAAAGTCGTCTACAGTAGAGATGTATACAAGTTCCAGGTACTAGAAGCCTGCGTTATAGATATCCCTTTAAAAAGTCAAAGGCATCTATAAGTGATCTCTGCTTATGCTCCCGAATATCCACAGTGTATACAGTCTCAAGTTAGACTCGGAAAATAATTATTTCTTTATGGCGGGAGACCTCAATTCCAAGCACAGTACTTGGGGTAACCTTATCACAAACACAAGAGGCAATGTGTTGTACGACTGGTGGCAAACAAACGCTATCGAACATAAACTAGAATTGTACGCTACAAGTATGCCGTCATATCCAAAAGGAAATTCCTTCTTGGATTCACTGTTGTTCGACGAGCGAATACAATTATTAGATACGGATCTAACTACTCGAAATTGTCTGCGTACAATCGAGTACGATAGCGATCATTATGGACTTGGTGCCGTAATACATGTTCCAAACGAACACTCAATACTTGGGCAGTATAAACAGATACATTCTTTTAATTTCGGAAAAGAACACTGGTCGCGCTTTTCAGCGGATAATAAAAAAATAATTAAAATCCAATGGCATACATCCACCAACTGACAGAATTCTTCATAATGACGAAATTGATCATTATCTCTCGACGATGAAGAACATTGTTAGTAATACAATGAATCGTTTTTTTTTTTTTTTTTTTTTTTTTTTTTTAATGTAACAAACAAAAACTTTAAAACGAAACGAAAAGGTAAATAAAATAAAACAGAATAGCAACAAAGTAGGTTGTTGTTGTTGTTGCTGCTGAATAACGCATTTATTGTACAATAATTTAACAAATGTTGACTTAGGACTAAAATGCTAAATCCTATTTTACAATATTTTCTTATTCTTAAAATAATTTACTGGCTCTACACGAGCACTCTAAATTACACGATACAATTTTGTGTAATGCCTTTCGGCGTACAATAATATTTTTATATTTTTATATTTTTATATATTTCCTATTACTCGAATATTTTAGAAGAAGAATTTCTCTCAGTAATTTTTTTTTTTTTTTTTTTTTTTTTTTTTTTTTTTTTTGTGAAAATGAGGAATGGGAAGGGAAGGCGTAGCGTCTGAAGATCTTACTATATTTGGGGATATTAAATCCTTTCTTCATTGTCAATCCACCACCAGTTGGGATGGGATCGGTCATTTATAGATTTATCTCGATCGCCTCGTTATTTTTTTTTTTTTTTGCTAAAGCGCAAGTGAACTGCAACATTTGATATATCACTCTTATACAGAATCCGTTTGTCCCTGGCACCACGAAAAGCGTGGTAAATAATAGCGACTCCGTGCTTATTTTGGATAAGACCTTTTCTATCCAAGAGAGGGAACGCTTCAGGTGGGATAAACCCATTTTGGAGTGTATTCTCCAGGTATATGTCATTGGAGTAGTATGTTCCCGAGATAGGATTATTTTCGCTGCACATTGCCCTTGCAGTGTGACCACGAATAATTTTGATAATGAAATTGTCTATCCTATTCAGTCCTGATTTGTCATACAGTGTCTTATTAGGATAGAATTTCCTGTATTGAGACTCAGGTGCTCTATGTAATCCGACGCAGGAACGCAAGCACTGCCTCTCGAACATGCGAAACATTTCCATGCAAGATGGGGAGACGTTAAACCATACCGGGCAACCATACACTAATATTGCACGAATAAATGCTGGGCTCGTCGATAGTATAGTGGTTAGTATACCCGCCTGCCACCCGGAAGACCGGGGTTCGATTCCCCGTCGGGGAGCCCCTGGCGCAAGACTAATGACCTTGCCCAGAAAAAATAAGTAATTATGGAAAATTTAACAAGCCTCTGGACTTGCTAAATAAGGCCAAGACCGGTTCCCGGTTGTAGTGCCGATGATGATGATGATGATGAAATGCTGAGTACGAAATTATTTTAACTTTGTGATCTAGGAGACTATTTCGAAACAGAATTCTTGTCATTGCATATGCACTTTTAGCTGCGGAGAGGGCAACTGCTATGTGCTTATCAAAGTATAGGTATTTGTCCTGACAACAATTTTCATTTGCAGCGGAAGATTATTGCTTCCTACAATGGAAAAGTTTTGTCAATTATCCCTTGTATCTCTTGAAGCTATAGAAAGGGGTGTTCTGTTTTTTGGAAGTTAATTTTCAATTTCCAATCGTCACAAAAGCGTTTGATTTTATTGAAGTCGTCTTGAAGTAGTCTGTTAATTGCATCGATTTTTTTTTCTGATCTGTACACTACAATATCGTCGGCATATGCAATAGCATGATTAAGAGACGCAACTAGATCACTAGTATAAATATTGAAGAGAATGGGAGAATTCACGGCTTCCTGCTGTAAGCCATTTTTAATATGGAAAGTTTTATTGGAGATTTTGTCCCCACATTTTACCACAAATTGTTTAGCCGTTATCATGTCGTAAATGATGTATAACAGATATTCAGGCAAACCTAGATTTGATAACTTATATACAAGTCCTTCTAACCATACGGTATCGAAGGCCTTTTCAAAGTCAATCAAACATACGCCTGTGCCTTGTCGTCTTGCCTTGTTCCACTATATATCGGAAACAAGTTTTGTAGCTGCATGAACTGCGTCGTGCCCCGCAGACTAATCGAGTGAAGGTTAGCGGGATTGCTCCGGTCCTTGCTCTTTTTGGGGATAGGATGGACTACTGCTATTTTCCGACGTATTGGAAAGTATGCATTATTTAGAGCGTATTGAACAAGGTACTGTATATTTTCAACGCTTCCGGAGGCAGATGTTTAAGAACAGTATTCGGAATACCATCTGTGCCAGAGGATTTCTTGTTTTTAATGGATCTACCGATGTCCATGAGTTCATTCTTATTCACAAATATATTTCTAAGCGGTGCATCCGCTCTATTGTTTTCACTGAAGATGGTGAAACTTTTGTTTTCGGAATCAACTTTGCCGTTCATTGTGCAGCGAAATATGGTTATGGATAGCTCTGTTTTCGATATCGGGGTTAGAATGAATGGATTCATTCACTTTGTGCACTGCCTCGAAACAGGCGCCTATGGAGTTCGCTATCTCTTGCGGATCCTCCACTACTATTATTTCTTCGTTAGAGTTGATGTGTTCCGGGGTGAGTCCTGCATTCAGCAATATTTGACAATTCTCGGGAGTTCTCGAGACTCGAAGGCAGGGAATGTCATTATGATCTTTCCTTCTAAATACTTTATTTATTTGCGGAAACATATTCCCACCACTGGTTTTAATGGAGAGAATTTTACGTTTCCATTCTTCATTAATTACTGATCTGTAGTTGTCACGGATCAGCTTTTGAACGTTTTTAATCAATGACTTAATTAATCTTTATTTCTTGGCTATAAGGATCGCTGAACTGTCTATAGAGCAGTTTGAGTTGGGAGAGCAGAGCGCTTTTTGGTCTATACAGGGCATCAATAGTTGAGTTTCTGTATATATTAAAATGCTCATCCTTGTGAGCCGCTTTTGGAATGGAACGGTGCATTGTTTTGATGACAATGTTGTCCATCGTTGAGAGATAATGGTCTATTTCTTCATTTCGAAGATTTCTTTTTATTATGCGATCAAAGCGCGACCAATGTGTTTTTCGGAAAACGAACGAATGTATCTGATCATACTGCTCAAGTATTGCATGTTCGTTTGGAACATGTAAAACGGCGCCGAAGCCGTAATGGTCCCTACCATACCCGATTGTGCGAAGGCAATTTAGAGTATTTAGGTCCGTGCCTAATAATTGTAGTCGCTCGTCAATCATAAGTAAGTCCAGAAAGGAGTTTCCTCTTGGATAAGATGGTGTACTTGTAGTGTACAATTCTAGTTTATATTCTGTTGCATTTGCTTCCCACCAGTTGAATAGTGCATTACCTCTTGTGTTCGGCGTGATATCACCCCAAGCACTGTGTTTGGTGCTGAAATCTCCCGCCAGAATAAAATAATTGTTTTCCGAGTCTAATTTGAGATTACGAAAAAGGGTATCCAGTTCACTGATAAATTGCGAACACTGACGAGCTTCAGGTGCATACACGGATACCACGTATACCTTTGACTTTTCAAAGGTATATCTATAATGCAAACTTTCAGCAGCTGAAATTTGTGTACAGCTGTGCTGCAAATGATCTTGTGGTGAAGGCCTCTCTTAATTAAGACAGCAACTCCACTTCCTTGTGTGGCGTGTGGACGATCTCGTCTAATGACTTTATAGTTTTTGTAGCCCAATTTGTGCCTCTGGTTTAGCTTGGTTTCGCTAGCTAGAAGCACATCGGGGCATTCGGCTTCAAGCAGGTTACCGAGATTATCCCTCCTTTCCACGTGGATTAGTGAATTCACATTCACAGCAATAATTTTTAGTGTTAAATTAGTCGGATAGTTATTGTGGTATGTTGGGTTGTCTGAGAGCAAGGACGAATAAATAATATATATTCGGGCCGCTTGTTCAGTCAGTCAGTTTTTTTTTTTTTCAAATCCAGCAATCTGTCCTTGTATGGCTAACAGGATTGCTTTTATATCTGAATTTGCCTCTGGAGCGGGCGCGTTTATGACGTTGCGTGAAAGTTCTGCCGCCGTTGTATTAATTGCATTACTAGCCATTTGAAAAAATGATATGCTAGGTGCGGAAGATTTTGTGACATTACTTCCCTGTGCCGCCAAGTTTGAGTTTACTGGACTACCGGCAATTTGAGCGAATGATACACTAGGTGCAACGAAGTTATTATAAGAACGAACCTTCATTCGTTTCTCTTCTTCAAGTTGTTTTTTTTTTAAATGATTGGCTTTTAGTTGTTGGAATTACGGACAACCTCTAAAGTTGGCCGGGTGACCTGTATTTTTGCACAGGACGCAAGATAGTTTGCTACTATCCTGAACCTGTTCTTTACATAAGGGGCATTCTCCTACGGTATCATTGTTTTGGCACTTTACACATCTAAATTCCATACAGCCATTAGATGCAACGTGGCCGAATCGTTGGTACCGCATGCACTGCAACACACGTTCAACTTTCCCTTTTTTTCCCAAATTATTGTTTGGTGGAAAATAACTTTAATATTCCTAAGTGCATCGACTTTACTGTTGGGACTTACGGAGACAATGAAGAACGGCAACTTGCGGTTGCGACTTCGGGAGAGAGAAGTGGAGAATGGCTTCACATCAATGAATTTTAAACTGTCATTTTCGAAAGTTTGTAGTTCCGAGAGGAGTTCTTCGGAGGAAAAAGATGGATCAACCCCTTTAAGTAACATGGAGATAGTTTTCTCCCATTTAGGTGTGTACATGAAGTACTCACTACTTGCTTCCCTTAGAGCAGATTTAATTTTAGGATAGTCATCTAAACTATCACATAAAAAACTTATTTTATTGTTACTTAAATTTTTCGTTTTGAAATTTCTGCATGTTAACTTACCCATTTATTTAGGTCCTTAGCATCCATAAAGCTAACTATGATGTGAGGCACTTTCTCCTTCTTATTGGCTGCTGCTTGTTGTTTTCCCAGCGGTTGTTGCTGCTGCTGATGATGTTGCTGTTGCTTCTGCTGCTGTTGTTGTTTCGGCTCTTGCTGTTGAGTGTTGCTTTCCTATAGGGCTTCTTTAATTTGTCGCTCCAAATCGTTCTTCTTTTTGGAGAGTTCCTCTTTCTTTTTGTATAACTCCGCAATAAATGGAGCATGTTCGACATCTATGTCACTCATTTCTCTATTGCTGGTTTGGTGGACTTTGTTTGTTTGATTTTCAGTTTCTTTGTTTTGACTGGCTGTCTTTTTATTTTTTTTTTATTTTGGTCGACTAAATCAAATATTATATTTTCATGTTGCTTTGACTGTTTTTTTGATGGCATTTATTTATAAATAGCTTTTGTGTTTTAAACGCTCCCGGACTCACAAAAACAACTTTTTAATTTCACTCAATAAGCGAATTGCAAACACGTCCGAACTCTGTCACTGTGTCACTCATACCAGGCAGGAAATGTTGAATGTAGACGATGTACAAGATGTGTTTGTACAGGGCTTTTGTTGATGAATTTAAGGTGATGGTTTTAACATCTAGGCACATAATCCCGATTGTAATTAGTTCATTTTTAATTATGTCATTGCTAATTAGGTTCAAACCGGATAACACTACCTTTAGTGGGTGATTTTACTTTCGGGAGTGGGTAAAAAATTCACATTTTAACCGCAAGAGTTCGGTTCTAATTTTGTTGTATATGTCCCATGTTGGGGAACATATCTTTTGTTCAAGTGGTATGTTTTTAATTAATAATTGTCTATTTTAATGTTATTCAAAATACTTCGTACTTTACCATTGGTTGATTTCAAAACCACAATTGGTGGAACGGTTTCTTTTGTTACTTCTGCACACTGATCGAGGTTGGTAGAATCGATTTCGGAGGAGTACTCCATTAGACTTCGAAGTGGTTGAAAATAGTTAGTGTTTGAGCTCATTTTGATTTTGGCTAGCACTTTATTGTTAACTTTTGTAAGTTTATCGGGAGGGGTTTGACCTCCACTACAGGGGTCGTAACGCAACCGTTTACGTTTGATTTTACTTAACTCACGTGGCCCAGGGGCCATAGCTTAACGGATTTATCGCTTTATCAGGTTATATGTTTGTGGTGACGAGGTAAAGAAAACAAAATAAGAAGATTGTGGGGGTTCTTTTAACTTAACCAAAGAACCCCCCATAATTCCAACTCAACTCCCATTGTTTTTCCCCAATGCAATTGCATTGACACCTGAAAACATTTCCTTTTCCAAGGCCATTTAATGCATTCGACGTATTATCTGAAAATCCCTAAAAAGAATTCTCACAGCATTCACGCATTTAATGCGTTATTCAAATTCCCTGTAAAGAATTCTTCACATCATACGGCATCATAAATCCCAAACCATTCGGCACCCTTGTCATCGTAAAATGCTATGTCGGACAGCATGTTTATACAGCTGCAATAAATCAACCCGCGATTCGTTTGTCCAATCGACAAACAATTACCGCATCCCAAGCATTATCATCGGAACCGAATCCTTTAGCATTTCCTAGTACAAACAAGAACTCTGTTCCTACTGCAGTCTGAGAGGCCATAAACATTAAAACCCATTAGCACCGTTTTCTAATGGCGACGCATCTATTAACGGATCCGCACCACTCATCCACGACGGTAATGATCCCCTTATTTGTTTTCAGCACCATTTCTCCGATGAATTGCCGTCTATGATAGATATTCGATCCCTTTGTTCTTTTTTCCTTGTTTCAGGTTTCGTAATAAACACCGTGATGGGTACGATCACACATGCACACCACTGCGTGCCAGAGATCGCCTTCCATTCGTCACTGAACAAAGGAAATTTCATTTCCTTTTCACCACGCCACCAAACTCGCCCCAAACGAGAGTTGAATCACTGAGTCGTTTTCCATCACCCGACCGAGCCGGTCGGGTCTTCGTCTTTCGCTCCCCGTTGCGCGCCGAGGATGCGTGGATCCCGTAGCCACGTTTTCAGCCCCAGTCGAGTGTGTGCTAATTTTCAATTTCTGATTTTTAACCGGTTGTTTTTCAGTGTGTGGTATCTTCGGAGTTAAACGAAAGTTATTGTAATTAAGCTATAAAACTAAAATAACGTCTTAATAATTTGAACAAAAGTAATTTATCAACTGTCTTAAGTGTTAATTCCAGTATATTGTGGTTGAGATATTAAAATAAAATAACAGACAAACAATAAACTAGAACTCTCGCCCATGCTAGCGCCCCGACCACCATCCCTACAAGATAACAAGGTAATGGGTTGTGACAATTATTGTGGATATAACGTTTGATGTAATTAAGAAATATAGCACGAGAAAAACTGTGTACTGTGACAGCAGAATGATTGTTTTTGAAAAGCTCCCGTACACGTAGCATTTTCGTTAAACGCCTCATTGCAGCTGTATTTTCAACGGCAAGGTTAGCTATATCCCGGGATAGATCCCGTGTCTCTCCCAGCAATTGTGTTCGTACAGGAAGCAAGACAAATTATAAATGACTGTTTGGATATCTTGTAATGCAATGCACAGAAATTTGCACAACAATGGATTGCGGGCATCGTTTGAACCAAATTAAATATCAGCAATTGATAACGAGGCGTAAAACCTGCTTATGTTTCTGTGAAGGATCCCAAATTGTCTTATCAACAATGCGCCCCACAATTAATGGGAACAAGTGGTGTCTGAAATAAAGTATTGTGTTCCGCCAACTTAATCGTTTTGTAACTGGATCATTAGTAAAAATCTATAGTTAAATCTACAATTACTTTCTGCACATTTAAATAATTATCATTTGACATACCCCCAACTACAGTATAACGCAAACCAATAATATCAATCGTACAATTCCTTCAAGGCAGCTCAGTCATCCATCTCTTCTCGTTTGGATGATCAATTGCAATATTGTAATATTTCTATTATTATCTATGAACGTTTCCTTATTTCACAAGGATCATAAGTCAAGTTAGTTGATAAATTCTAGTCCTTTGCTCCAGGGATTGTTCCGCGGCCTTTTATTTATACATTTTTTTATTCGTTTTACTTATGAACCCAACAATAAAAACATTAGATGGAAAAAGTTTTCTTACCTAAAGATTTACATTTGTTATCGCGCTCTTCTTTTAACTTACCCTGTCAAGCTTCCCATCACTCGTTCGTTCCTTGTTCTACCATTCAGTGACATTCAGAATTATGACAAGATGTAATTTCTAATTCCATGTTTTCCGACATGCAGGTAGAACCCCCATACTCATGATATAAATCATTCGAATACCGAAAACGTTGGTAGCAAGAAAACACAAAATAAAACAAAACCCTGTAAACAATATACACACGTGCACGTAACCACATACAACCAAGGGAACACACATGCAAAAGAAAATGAGCGACAAATGACCCAATTACTTATCACTACCACTAAGTCCTGCCGCACGCGTTTCATCACAGAGGCTTTTGTTCGACCCGAACGTCAGGATCACGTAGAGATTTTGGCACATCTGATGTACGCCTAACTGGCTATCCGTTGTCCTGTTTGCATGAAATGTTAAATGGCTGAGAAGGGATCCTAAATCCTAATTAAGGAGCAAGAAAAAAAATTAATTAGTTCTGGTTTTTGTGTTTTTGGCTTTTTATCATTCTTTTTTCCTTCTAGAATTTGCCGTCCTACAAAATCGCTGCTGTGAAGTGTGCACAAAAGAAGATTCGGATCCTGAGATAGCACAAAGTACTAGTATGTTCGTGTTAATTGGTTAGTTTCGAGTGCCTCGTAATGTGTCCTGTTTGGGTGTTGGATTTAAAAATGAATTGAATCCAATATCGTTGATTCAATGCAGAAAACATGGATGGGATATATCGTCCTTTAAGAATTGAAATAGCTGGTTTTTCGGTGTAAACCAATGGGATGGGGGACATAAGCAATCGCGCAACATCCATCTGAAGCTGTTAAAACCTCCGATTTAAATTCAACTGAACTGGGTTGTCTTGGACGTTTATTGGGGTTCAAGGACATGTTTTACAAAATCATTTTCTACTTAAGTTGGCCAGTCCCTTCTGCGGTCTTTTGCTGTTTTCAATTACGTTCTCTTTTCTTCTTGTTGCAACAAAGTAAAGACTCAGCGCGACATTATATCTTTTACCGGAATCATCTTAAAAGGACCGGCTGAATCCTGAAAAACAAGCAAATCGAATCAAGATTCTTGACGTTGAAATCTAAAAATCCTGTGACGAGTCACGTTCATAATAAAATTTTATGATTCCGAAAAAGTTTAAGGACTCGAATTTTGCTTGCTTATCCCTTAAAGGGAAAAAAACAAACAAGTGTCACGCGTATAAGCATTCGTATAGTCACAAAATCTCTATAATCCTTGCCGCAGGAGATGATTTTCAATATTGTTATGTGTTATTGTTGTTGTTTTTGTGACTCATAAGTGTAGACAGCCACATGTCCTAGAGTGTCCTTAAATCTGAATACCAAGTCATATGTGCCTTAAAGTGGTTGCGGTTAAGAAGTACCTTACATTTGAAATGTTTATTCATTAGACTTTCTTGTCAATGAAGTGGCTTGCTTGAGTTTCAGTATAATACATTTGCTTGTTTGTGTGGGTGGTCCCCAAAAGGAACCGATCCCAATGCAATTTCCTTAATTAAATCGTTTTCATTTGCTATGCGGATTGATTTGATTTGATGTTGTTATATTTGGTTGGAAGGATGCTCGCTGTAGTGGGACATTTGTATTCATGGAATTCCAGGGGTGTCTCTTTAATAATGCTATGTAAATTCCGAATAGAATGAAAAGATCCCAATCCTATTCATCATGTTTGACTTCGTTTTCAATCGTGAAGATCGATATCGATTAGTGGATTGAAAAAAAGAACGAATCGTAAACCATATATCCATTAGTGAAGTTGGTTTTGAAAAGATGACTTCATATTAGCTCAAGACGTTGATGAGCTGTTATAGCAGCACTATTCGGGATGTGTTCATCTATAACGAACTAATATAGCTACCACTGAAAAGTTATAATATATTTTAAAATGTATAAGCGCCTTATGCCCATATTTTAAGTAGGTGATTACCAGGTTCTCATACACAAGCTTGCAATTAAACTGAAAAACACCTTGCTGTTCACTGTTAAATTAAACCCTTTTGACCATTAGGGTGAAAGGGGGTGTTAGTTCTTTTCCATGGCAAGCGAATATTTGGCGAGGAAGGATGTAACTTATAACTTCACGTGAGAAATGCTTACGATAATAACACCTTCATCAAAAGTTCCAGAATTTATACAGAAAAAGCAAAATATAAGTATGCTCAAGAAAATTGATATTGTTCCTTTCAAAGTTGGATACAACGCACTTACGCCAACGCTTGCACCAAGTCTAGAAACATTTTTATATCTGGTGTTCTAAATGGCCATCAGAGCCGCTTCCGATTTTTACATTATCTCCTCTTGGCTGCCAAAACGCATTCAGGTAATGTTGTTTTTAAGTCGATCGAACCCAAAGAAGTCTCAGGGTGCAAAATCACTTTAATTAGGCGGCCGTCGGATGGCATTCATTTCGTCCTTAGTCAAAAATTCGACGATAACGAAGGTTTGTACGACGATGCGTTCTCATCTTACAAAATCCATGGATTGTTTGCCAACTGCTTTACCCAACCGAGTTGTGGTGATTCTACGAATCTTCTAGGAAAAAATGAGTCATATACCGCGGTATCCTACGCCGATAGTAACGGCCATAAAACTGAATCTGTTTGGCGATCCATTTCCCAGAAAAACATAACTGGTCCAACGCAACATCGCCACTACCACAGCAACAAAATTTCAAGCGATAAAAGAGCAGCCAAGAAAACGAAAAAGTCCCACGACTGTTTCTTGAGTCAGCGCCGATTGGACTTTCTTTCACGGAAATCCCAGTTAGAACTCCAAACAAACACGTAAAATAAACGAAAAATAACGACTCATAAACGAAAAAAAACGAAAAATAACATTCTTTCTACGATGAGACTGCATAACTCACGGTAGATATAACATAAATAAATAACATGGGTGATAAACAAAAAATAGGGGAATGTTCTCAAGAGTGATATCACAAAAAATTGCGACCTCAGCGTATGTTCACAGAGGCAGAAACGATCACGTCTGTCGTTGACCGATGACCCAAGATTAGTGTGTGTTTGATCGAGAAATATTTCGTTGTTTCTCAACTCGCCCATTGAATTTTCATTTTTATCTCTAGCCAAGCTTCAGGATTTGAGAATCGATAGGTATGGTGCAGAATTCATCATCCGAGGCAAAAAACTGCCTTTAATTTGTTAGGCCTTTACTCTGTGTTATAAACACTTGTAATCTGGCGCAAGACTAGTGACCTTGCCCGGAAAAAACAAATCATTATGGAAAATTTAACAAGCCTCAGGACTTGCTAAATAAGGCCAAGACCGATTCCCGGTTGTAGTGCCGATGATGATGATGTGGATAAACACATGTAAAGGGATCGAATATTATTTAATCAAAGTTTAAATGAATTTTATAAATCAGTTGTGTAGTTTTGAATTTTTTGTGCAGATTTCTTTTGCTTTGAGAATGTATTCATAATGTCGTCCAGTTAGACAAAGCATTCGATACCTTGCAACCCAGGTAGCGCATGGTTCATGAGTCTCTGGGATGTAGCCAGTGCTCCTTTAGACCAATGACATACGTCTGAACTCGCTGCTGGAAGCTATCTTATCATGATCCTTCTGATCACCTAAAACTTGGTGGTAGCCGCTGGATAAATCGAGCGTGGAAAAATAGCATCAGTGACAGACCTGGTCAAATATATCCTCTATTCGAGGGAGTGGGTACGTATATCCGATGGTTTTGTCATTCCTGAAATCGGCCACAACTCTCCATCGGAGTTTGTTTTCTTGGGAACTATTATATGGGGTGAGTTCCATGGGCTTTTGCTAGGTTGAATGAAATCATTCTCTTGCATGTTTCTAATTTGCTCGTTTATTACCTGTTTCTTGCACTCGGGCAGACGGTATGACATTTGGTTTATAGGCGTTTGATCATGTCATCATCATCATCATCATCATCATCATCATCATCATCATCATCATCATCATCATCATCATCATCATCATCATCATCATCATCATCATCATCATCATCATCATCATCATCATCATCATCATCATCGTCATCATCATCGTCATCATCATCAGCACTACGAGCGGGATACGGCCTTGGCCTTATTTAGCAAGTCTCTTTACCGGTATCCGGTCCTTATTCGAGACTTCTTAAATTGTCCATAATAATTTGTTTTTCCGGGCAAGGTTATTAGCATTGCGCCAACCTTTTTCGGGATGTCGCTGCATGCCTTGGTTCACTACTTGGCGGGTGCCAACGTAGCTCTCCACGGGTGTCACGTGGAGACTGCATGTAAACTTGGATTGATCATCGTCATGGCCTTCGCCGGGTTGAAAGCAGAGACTTTGCCTTGTAAGCCGTTTGGAGAGTAGTTGCCTTCTGGGCATCCACTGCATATTTTCGGTGAACTGTTTTTATCTTTAAAGGGCTGATCTCAACGCCAGTGCCCACAATTATGCTCGTAGTTGCTTTACGGCCAATGTCCGATGGCAGTTGGAACTTTTATGGGAGGAAACTGAGAACAGGTTTTGTTAGGCTGTGAGTTTAATTAAATTTTTTTTTTATTAGACTTCTCCCGGGAGAGGCGAACCTATGGCGCCGAGTGAGCGCCCCGATATGCCATAAAATAACTGTTGCAGTTCTTTTTGAACAGTTGCAAGTTGTAACGCTCCGAGAATACTCACGTGCGAAGGGAGTTCCACAGCTTCCCCGCTCTGTAACGGAACGAGTTCTGATGCAGAAATGTTCGCGCCGTCGGGAGATGAATCACAAACGGGTGGGATCCGTCGGATTGTCTTGTGGAGCGGATATAAGCCGAATTGCGTGGAACAATACCAAGAATCTCCGAAGAAGAATACTCGTAATAATATCTGTAAAACAGACAATTCGGCCGGGTTGGGGGTGTCCGACTCGATCGCTTGGTGTTTCCCGAATTTCCGCTTATTGTCGACACGCTGCCGCCGTGTGGTTGTATCGACTGTGAGTTTGACACCGTGTATCGCCCCCATCTTGGGAAATGTCACTTTGGTCGGCGATTTGTTCTGCACTATCAGACCTAGAACGGCTTCGGTCTGTCGTCACATTCGCTCGTCGTTCGTCAAGCGACAAACATCGTAAGACGGTGAGCAGCTCTAAAACAAAGAATATCGAGTGCATGTGTGCGTGTGCGTGAATTCGTGAATAAACTGTATTTTTCGCAGTTCGGCCGGCGTGGCTCGGCGAAAAAAGAAAAAAAAAAAAAACGAGTGTGTGTGTGTTTCGAAAACAAAATGGGCAAGACGAAGAGCGTCGAATTAAAAATGGCACACTCATGTGTAGTCGCTAATTCAAAACCAATTAAAAAAATTACCAAAAGAAAGAACGAAGTATCAATTATAGAGGACGTCAATGGAACGACAAAAATCAAATGTGATGAAAAAAACCGTCACAGAAGAAAATGTACCTGTCAAGGATACTTGTTACTCAGGAGCAGGGAACAAATTTAAGGAATTGGAGATACTGGAGTCAAACATTCCAGAAGGACACGATGACCTAAACAGCTTAATTGCTGATCTCATCAAAAAACGCGAAGAACTTTCCAAACAAGTGCGAGCAGCCCTGGAAGAGCGAAACAAAAGACGGAATGAAACCGAAGCAAAAAGAGAGCAAAAAACAAATCACCAGCGGCAGCAACAACATTCGCTACAAATAAGCGAAACAAAGGACGCCCAACAACAGAATCAGATACAACTGCAGCAGACAAAGACAGCCAAGGACGAGCAACAACAGCAACCAAAAAAGGAAAAAATACCTCCAATCGTCATCAGTTACATAGAAGCGAAAGATTTAATGAAGTTGGGTGAGTTGACTTGTAAAGATTTTAAAACAAAAAGAATTAGTGCTGAAAAAACTAGAATTTTGTGCGACGAGCTAGAAGGTTACAATAAAGTAAAGTCTGATTTGGGAAGGGCAAAAACCGAGTACTACACGTAAACCCCAAAATCAGAAAAATCAATTTCCATACTCTTGAAAGGAGTTGATCCTTCGTGCTCCCGAGAGGAGATACTCGAGGAATTAAAAACGGTTGAAACAGCTAGTTTAAAATTTACAGGTGTAAAACCGTTTTCAACTGCGAATTCTAGAAAGTGCAACCGCAAATTGCCTTTGTACATTGTATCTCTAAGTCCTAATAGTAAAGTTGATGCACTTAGACATATAAAATGTCTAAGCCACCAAATTATAAGTTGGGAAAAAATTAGAAAATCTGAGCGCGTACTGCAATGTATGCGCTGTCAAAGACTTGCACACGTTGCATCAAACTGCAATATGAAATTCAGATGCGTAAAATGCCTCGCCGACCATAACATGGGCGAACGTCGGCTGGGAAGGGAAAAGCTTCCGGATAGAGAAACACTGTCATGTGTCCTATGTAAAAATACAGGACACACGCCAATTTTAAAGGTTGTCCCAAATTTCAACATATGAAGTTAAAGTGGGAATCAAAACAAAAGCAAGTGGCAGAAGAGAAAAAAATTAAAACTCGTTCTTATAATAATTTCGTTGCCCCGCGTGTATCATATGCACAAATCACGGGCAATTCTATGCAACGAGTCCCCGTGGAATCCTCACATACCAATGGGCGAATACCGGCAGTAGATGCGCAACCTGAGATATTAAATATGATATCGGTCATGCAAACACAATTTGCTAATTTTCAAAAAATACTGACGGAACAAATGGCCCGAATAGATATGCTCTGTTCGGCTGTGTTTACAAATAACTCCTTCCATCAAAATCTTCAACCCTCTAACTGAACTAAAACTAAAAATTATTTCAGTGAACGTAAATTCACTAATACACATAGACAGAAGAGATAATCTAGGCAACATGCTTGAAGTCGAATCCCCTGATGTACTTTTGGCTAGTGAAACTAAGCTAAACCAAAGGCACAAAATTGTCTATAAAAACTATAAGATAATCAGGCGTGACAGGCCATATTCTACTCAAGGGGGTGGGGTTGCAGTTTTAATTAAAAAAGGTCTTTATCATAAGGTAATTTATAGTACAGAAGTACACAAATTTCAGGTGCTGGAAGCCTGCGTAATAGATATTCCGTTGAGAAGTCAAAAGCACCTGTATGTGGTCTCCATTTATGCCCCTCAAGCTACCCAGTGTAAGCAATTTATCAATGAAATTGATATGCTATTTCGACACCTGAAATTAGACTAGGAAAACAACTATTTCCTAATAGCAGGTGATTTCAACGCCAAGCATAGTGCTTGGGGTAACTTAACCACGACCACAAGGGGCAATGCTTTATATGATTGGTGGCAAATGAATGCTATCGAGCGCAGATTAGAACTGTACGCCACAAGTACACCGTCTTATCCTAAAGGAAATTCATTTCTGGATTTACTTATGATAGACGATCGAATAAACTTGCCAGGCACAGATCTAACTACGCGAAACTGTCTTCGCACAATCGATTACGATAGCGATCACTGCGGATTTGGAGCCATAATTGAAGTCCCAAATGAACAATATTCACTAGAACAGTTCGACCAGATCCACTCTTTCAATTTTCCAAAAGGTCACCGGTCACGCTATGATCGATTAATAAAAAAAGAACTTCGTAACAGTGCCATAGACCCACCGACTACCCGTATTAGAAACCTCCATAACGACCAAATCGATCATTACTTAACAACATTGGACGGTATTATTACCAATGCAATGAATCGTTCTATACCTAAAGTTCCCCATACCGACGGTTATACTAATAAGTACAGGACATCAGCAATTGACGCTTTGTATAAGCAAAAGAGCATTATGCTCTCAAAGCTGAAAAGACTTTATAGACAGTTCAGCAACCCAAATAGTCAGGAAATAAGAACACTTAAGTCCCTAATCAAAAATCTCCAAAAATTGATCCGTGACAATTACCGTTCAAGAATAAATGAAGAGTGGAAGAACAAAATACAAGCCATTCAAGCTAGCGGATCGAATATGTTCTCACAAATCAATAAAACTTTTCGAAAGAAAGATCACAATGACATTCCATATTTGCGAGTCCCACGGACTCCTGAGAATTGTCAAGCAATGCTGAACTCAGGACTCAATCTGGAACATATCGACTCCAACGAAGAAGTAATATTAGTCGAAGACCCGCAAGACAAAGTGAACTCAATTGGTGCATGTTTCGAAGCAGTATACAGAGTGAACGAATCCACTCACTCCAATACGATCCTCGAAAACAACGCATTCCAGACCTACAGCTCACTGAGAAATCAACTTAGTACCTGGAGGAACCAAAACCGTAGTTTTAACACATTCAGTGAAAATAACAGAGCGGACTCCCCCAGGAGTAATCAGAATATGAATATGTTTGTGGATAAGGATGAACTTACGAACATCCTTAAGTCAATCAAAAGCAAAAAGTCTTCTGGGGTAGATAGCATCCCAAATGTAGTTTTAAAACATTTGCCTCCTGAAGCAGGAAAAATCTACACTACGCTATTCAACAACGCCTTAAATAAGGCATACTATCCAACCCACTGGAAAACTGCAATAGTCCACCCCATCCCTAAAAAGGGCAAAGACAGGACCAATCCAACCAACCTTCGCGCGATTAGCTTGCTGCCAAATATCAGCAAGGTTTTCGAGAAGATCATAAACAAAGCACTGATGAACTGGTGTGATGAAAATGAAATCATCCCCAACAACCAGTTTGGCTTTAAAGCGGGACATAGTACGGTGCATGCCGCGTCAAAGCTTGTTTCCGACATACAATGGAACAAGACAAAGCGCCAATGCACAGGTGCCTGCTTAGTTGGCTTTGAAAAGGCTTTCGACACCGTGTGGTTAGAAGGACTTCTTCATAAGTTAGAAAACCTGAGAATGCCTCATTATCTATTGTACAACATTTACGAAATGATAACGGACAAGCAGTTTGTGGTAAATTGCGGAGATATATTCTCAAGTACGACCTTCAAAATTACAAACGGTTTACAACAAGGGGCGGTGAATTCTCCAATTCTGTTTAATATTTACACCAGTGATTTAGTGGGTACACTTAACAATGCCATTGCATACGCAGACGACATTGTGGTATACAGAACAGGAGAGAAAATAGATGTCATCAATAGACTTCTCCAGGACGACTTCAATAAAATAAAACGTTTTTGTAATGACTGGAAACTAAAAATTAATTTCCACAAAACCGAGACTACCCTTTTCAGAACACCGCTCTCCAGGGCCTCTCAGGATACAAAGTACAATTGGAAAAACTTCTCTATCGTAGGGAATAATAATCTCCCACTACAAGTGAAAACTGTAGTCAGATATCTCGGTATTTGGCTTGATCAGTATCTATACTTTGACAAGCATTTAGCAGTCACTCTCTCTGCAGCAAGAAACGCATTTGTTGCCACAAAAAGTCTATTCCGAAGAAGCATTCTCAATCCAAAAGTTAAAATAATCTCATATTCGGCATTCATCCGATCAGTGTTGGTCTATGGCTGTCCAATATGGTACAATATATCCCCATTCTACATGGAAAAGATTCGCGTGTTCGAGAGACAGTGTTTGCGTTCCTGCCTCGGACTTAATAGAACACCAGAGTCACGATACCAGAAATTTTACCCTAATAAAACCCTGTATGATAAATCAGGACTAACTAGGACAGACAACTTCATTATAAAAATTATTCGTGGCCACATTGCAAGGGCAATGTGCAGTGTAAATAATCTTATCTCGGGAGCATATTATCCGAACGACATGTATCTGGAGAGTACCCTCCAGAACGGGTTCATTCCTCCAGAGGCGTTCCTCTTCTTGGACGGAAAAGGTCTAATCCAAGATGAGGGTGGAATACCTATTATATACCACGCTTTCCGTGGTGCTAGGGATAAACGAATTGTCCACAATAGTGATATCTCTAATAGGCCAGACCGACTTCGATTCAGTATGGTGATCAGTGAAAGAGATAAATCAATAAAAGACCGAGCCAACCCCAACTGGTGGTGGCTCCAAAACGAAGAAAGGACTTCACGTCCGTAGATATAATATTCAGCTCTGGCGCAGCTTGCTCCTTTCCTTTTCCTTTGCCCTCCTTCCCGTTAACTTCTGTTATTTTATCTTTTTTGTTTTCATTAAGCACTTATTATTTTGTTTTTAAAATTTTTGCATCCTCAAAAAAAAAAAAAAAAAAAAATCTTTATTTTATTTTGTCATAATGCCTCGAAAAGAAGAAGAGGTAGACCTCTAAGATAATAGTTTATTTTTTTTTATAATGTATGTGTATTATATTAAGAATAAATAAAAGAAAATGTAAGATGAAAGGCATAAATTAAGCATATAATACGAGGGTTGCCTTTTATATTTCGGGATTAGAGAACAAAAACAAATAGTGATCAGCAAAAATCACTTTATTGTTTTTCAAAATATTCCCCATGATGATCTATACACTTTTGCATGCGTTTGAACCAATTGTCGAAGCACTTTTGCCACTCTGATTGAGGTATCTCCAAACACATGCATTCTGAATGCAGCAACCGCTTCTTCAGGTGTCGAAAAACGTTGAACTCTCAGTTTGTTTTTTACGTACGGGAATAAAAAGAAGTCATTCGGTGCCAAGTCAGGACTATACGGCGGATGACCCATCAAATCGATGTTTTGGGTGCTCAAAAATGCAGTTGTCGCAGCCGACGTGCGAGAGCTCGCATTGTCGTGTGGAAGAGTGATCCGTCTTCGGCGGTTGGTTTTCCTGATTTCTTGGAAGACAACTGGCAAACAAATGGTTGTGTACCACTCAGAATTGACTGTTCTGCGTTGTTCTAGTGGTACGGTTGCGACATGTCCAGTTTTTCCGAAAAGGCGACCATTTGCTTGGAAGTGCTTCGTGCGCGAACAACTTTTGTTGGATTTGGCTCATCTTGAAACACCCCGACAGTCGACTGCTGTTTACTTTCGGGCTCATACGCGTAAATCCACGATTCATCACCTGTCACGATGTCATAGACGTGTTTTGAAGCACCGCGACCGTATTTTCTGAGCATTTCTTTCGACCAATTGACACGAGCCTTTTTTTGGGCGATTGACAAATTGTGTGTGACCCAACGCGAACAATTTTTTTTGACAGTCAAATGTTTATGCAATATTGAATGTATGCTGGTCCCACTAACGCCTAAGGTTGTCTCAATCTCACGATAGGTCACATGACGATCTTCCAATATCAGTTCGCGCACAGCATCAATGGTTTTCGGAACAACAACTGATTTTGGACGACCTTCACGAAATTCACCTTGGAGTGAACTACGACCACGATTGAATTCACCATACCATCGATAAACACTGGTCCTTTATGGGGCTTCATCGCCAAAAATTGAATTAAGTTCATCCATGCACTGTTGCTGAGTTAATCCACGCCGAAAGTTGTAAAAAATAATCGCACGAAAATGTTGACGATTTAATTCCATTTTTGGGCCGAGATGAATCTTTTAAGTTACTGTAAGCAACACAAATAGCGCTCGTATGTCAAAACGTTCTGAGTTCGTATAACCTCAAAAATGTCCAACTTTACGACAGAGCTGTCAATTGCCGGATTGCAACACTAGGGTTGCCAAATCCCGAAACATAAGAGGCAACCCTCGTATTGTATAATTTAGGGTGCTTGTGAAGAGCCAGTAAATTACCTTGTGTAGTAAAATTATTAAGACAGGTTTAGCATTTAGACTAAAATTGTAAAACATAAAAAAGACTTTGTGAATAAATGCGTCTGCAAACAAACAAACAAGCTTCGGTCTGTCGTGCGCCTATGGTGTCTCTGTCGGTTCCTTGTGCTTTTTAACCTCTGTTCACTTTTTACTTGGCGTGTTTTGCCATTTGCGACCTTCATCCATTCGAGATTGGCCGTGCAGGTCGGTAGGGTATTATGGCGACGTACAGTCCTAGCCGTTTTGGTGGGTTTACGGGTTGGTGAATTGTGGGCTTCTTCCCATTTATTCCTGTAACTGCACTACTCCTGTGGCGGCTCTGCCAAACCCCACTGACTACTTACCTGAAGAACCCCCATCCCTACACCCAGTCTGCATAAGCTTTCGCTAATGCAATCGCATTAGCACCGTAAATTATTCACGCATCAAATAGATCCAATTTATATAACATAAAAGTACCTGTAAAAGAATTCTTACCTTTCATGCATTTCTTCGCATACAATTCCCGGTAAGAATCCTTTCCTAACTCATCAGGAATCCCAATCTCACCAAGTGCATTTCCCCCTAGACGAACTCCCGAGAACAAAATGATTTGGTTTACATACATTGTAAGCATCATAATAGGGACCAAAACAAATATACGCATCTCGCGTCCCTTGGCACCAATTAAATCCTACAGCATAAGCAAATGCAAATAGGAATTCAATACCATTTCCCTGTAAATAAGCTAGAATCAATTAGCACCATGTGCATGGGCATTGCGGCTATCGTTACAGCTGCAATGCATAGCTTAGACAATGATCTACCCGATCTCTGTGCCTTCCCATATTTCCGGATCTGTTTCTCATGACTAGCGGCATTGAACAAACAGAAACCCCAATTAGAACCCAATGAGATTCGGATTGTTTACTTAGCCGAACTCACATCCCATCGATGCACATCATTCCTTTTCTTGTTTTCAGATTCGTTTCCATGGCCTTGTGTATAAAAAAACCAATGTGGTCTTCATTCACACAAACAAGTGTTCTATTATAGATCTTCGCTAGGAGATCAGGTTATCTTCCCCCAAAGAGAGACTTTAGGTTTCTCTGGGAAGAGAAAATGCACGCTTAAAGTAAGAGAGCCAGCTTCACTGGCAGAATTTCCTTAGCCAACGAATGAATATCGTTGAGTCCTTTTACAGCCGCCGACCGAGCAGGTCGTGGTCATGTCCCTCCCGCCGCCCGGTGCACACCGGGACGCGAAATTCAACCGCGAGTAATCGTTAACGAGTCGGGGTTAGTCATTTTGGAGTCAAGTTCGTCCTTAATAACGGTTGTGTACATTGACGAATCGTGTGGTCGTTAGCGGAAACTTTGCTTAGTGTATAATCAAGAAACAGTTTAGTGCATGAGAACCTACAATAAATACAAATATACCAATAACTATAATGCCGTTGTGGGGGTACGCGATGTGGATGTACCAATGTATGGCACCGGTTCACTATCGCCCCACTAGTTATTCCGCCGACGGCGCGTCCGCAAGAAGCGAAATGGACAGGCGGCAGACCGAGAAATAAAACGCACTCATACCACTGGTGGGGCCACTTTGGTTGTTTTTATTACACTCTAATGTCACTAAAATTAATATGGGGGATTACTGTCGTTTTATTGTGTCCTTTCGTTTTCCCCACTGACAAGCACTCCACCGACGCAATTGTACCGAGTACCCGTTTCGAATATAAATTAGGGGACGCGATAGACTTGACTATATACTCGGGCCGACAAGCACTCCACCGACGCAATTGTACCGAGTACCGGTTTCGAATGGAAATTAGGGGACGCGATAGACTTGACTATATACTCGGGGGTTTGCACCCCCGAGTGCACGTTACGCAGGGCTGGTGTGCGCGCGTCGATGGTAGAATGATGACTAACTGATGAAGGAAAAAATGTATTCTACTTTCGAATAGAATTGCTATGCTTGCATGGGAATTCAGTTCCAGTGAATCCTGGCCGTATAAGCCTAGTTGGATTCGTTGGTTGTGTATACCGGGAAATTGCTTTGGGAACGCGAGCAAGTATGGGCATGCATTTTCGGGGGAAATTGCAGTTGCTTGGGTGCAAGCAAGGGAATATCGTTTAGATAGAATGTTGGTCGAAGTCGTTTCGGGGAAATGTATGCGGCTTGGTTAGTTGTTGATGTTCCGTTGAGGATGTGAATATGGGTTAGTTACGGCATATGAATTTCGGGGAAGTTAAGATTGCTTGGTCACGAAGAGGAAATGAAAATTCAGTAAAGGATTGACCGAAGCAATTTTGGGTAAATGTATGTGGGGTGATGTAATTGAGGGAAATGATTAATATTCCGTTGTAAATTGGAATATGCATTTATTTCAGCTTGGGAAATGGGTTCTTGGTATGTATGGGATGTATGCAAATGCAGATTTTGCACGGCGAGCTGGATTAAAGTGACGCGCTGTTAGCGGTCAACATTGGTTGGCATTGTGGGTTGGTTCTCCATGTGGTATAGAGAACCCCCACACCGTGTTATATTACTGTCTGGTGTCCGCTCCGTGCTTTGGAGCTTGATTCTCGGTGAGCCCTTGGGCGGTGTTGCTCAGTGTTTTGCCCTCCATCCGGCTGGCGGTGTTTCTTGTTGGAGATTTTTAAAGTGACGTTGGAGTAGTGAAGTGAACCAGCGCCATGCGCCGGAACAACATACTTCACCCCCCACACTCCCATATGTGACCATTTCGGCTACAAAACTCACGGCAATATCTAATGCTGTACACTATACAATTCGATGTCGCTGGTGATTTGTTTGCAGAAGATTGGACCAGTCTCTGATTTGTTTGATTTGGGAACTCCCTCTGTTGATATTGTGGCCCATTTCTTAGTGGTCCGGGATTTCGTGGGGCTGGTTGCGCATCTTGTCCCCGGCAATCCCCAATATCATGCCCATACCATCTACAATCTCTATAGAACAACGTGTTACGTCGTCTTAGACACTCGTCGTAGCCCCGTTTTGTTGCAAAAACTGCACGTCATGTGTGCAATTAAGGGGTGTGACATCCGAGTGTCTTGGACCAGGGCGAGCATATTATTGTGGTACTGTAGCGGTTCCGCCAAACCCTACGGTCTACTTACCTGAAAAACCCCCATAACTACTACCCAACTCCCTTTAGTTTGCTAATGCAACAGTATTAGTACCTAAAAATGCTGCACGTATTTAAGAGATCAAATCTATGATCTTTAAGTCCCTGTAAAGAAAACTTACCGTCATGCATTCTCTTCTCATACCATTGCTCCTTAAGATTTCTTTATTAACTTACCAGGAATTTCCAATCAATTTCGGCATCTACGTCGCCAGTCAAATTTCCTTAGATGAATTCCTGTAAACAAATAATTCGGATTGCATTCAATGTAACCTTCATGACAGGACCATAAATATTGCGCCGTCTATTTTCCCAGCCGCGTCATGTACCTTTTCATACACAAAGCCTGGCAACCTTTTTTGTTGGCTTATCAATAAACAACCCAAGCAGCTGCATATAATTAGCGCAATAGACACTGAAACCAAATTCTCCAGCATTTCCTAATGCAAACATGAACCCGGTTTCTACTCATAAACATCTAATTTGCTTTTAGCACCTTTTTCTCCCAACGTCGAAGACCGCGATGAGGCATCGTGTAAACAATGACCCGCATTACCAACGGCGCATTTGGTCATTTTTCCCTTTTGTCTTTGCCGCCTGTCTGTTTGGTCGTTCCACTGCTTTCGAACACGTGCAACAACATTGAATCTGTTCGATCGTGCACATATACCACTGCACCAAAAAGATCGCATTTTCTTAGTGGTCACACCCTTAAGAGAAAAGTTTTTCTCTCTCTTCCTTTTTTCCTTAGCGAAATCATTTCTGCATGAGATGACGATCGCTGAGTCTTTTACTATCCTTCGACCCGAGCAGGTCGTGTCTCCTATCGCTACCCTGGTGCGCCCAGGGAAGCGATAATCAGTTATAATCGCTGAGTGGTGTTACAACCATCCCAGGAGTTAGTCGGGTCGTCTCCATCTCCACCGTACCGTGCACACGGTACAGTGATTTACACACGCCATTTTTATCGTCGCACTCGGTAATATTGTATCGTTGTCCGTCGCTGGATTGAACTCCTCACAGTGTTCTGTAGCCTTTAATCAAATAACAGTATAATTCAGTGTGTTATGTGGCTAGTGATTTATATATATACCCCAGCTTAGTTATCAATAAAAACCAGTTCAAGTAAACTTAATCCTGAGTGTTTGTTTGTTTCATTGTGCTGTTGTTTTCTTGTGCACAGTTTGCCGCGGCGGAACTTTTAATTTGTGAGGACGAAGTGGAACCCTGCGCCCATGTCGGTGCCACGACTTCGCTCCTACAGTGCCGATCACCACCATCCCGTTAAGGTGCTGATACTCGATGTCCTACGGGTGTAAACCTGCTTGGTGGTTGAAAATGCTGTGGTGGTTCCTAGGGCTGAAATGGGTTTCTCACAGGTTGGGGGCACCTAACAGAAGGGGGTTTGTTGTATTCCAGAATACTACCCTTATTAAATTTAACACTGAATCTCCTAACACATCCTAAAAAAACTTCACTTAACATATATTACATTCTCACTTAATACATACCATTCATAAACATTCACAATATTACCAGTTACAGCACACTTAATAACCTGCACCTTTTGATTTATTGAAAACATAGCAACTTGGATTTTCGTCCAAATGAATGTGAAAAGTCATAGAGAAAAAATTCGGTTGATAACTTCTATTTGCCTTGAATACTTCGAGGCGTTTACTTCTACTCTAGAGAAAATAGATTTAATAATAATTTTTAATAGAATATTCACTCCAAGATACAATAACCAGAGATTTGTGTTTATAAAAATATTTTGCAACGAGATCAAATAAAAGCCCGACATAAAATAAAACTGATATGGACATTTTTAAATAGCCGGCTGCAAATAAAAATCTAAGAAGAAGGAAAGGCACCAAGCGAGAGTTAAGTAATATATCTTTAGTGACAGTTCGACATAGCCATCTGCATAATATTCCCGTGATAAGTTTCAACCAGAAGACGAAATGAAGAACAGGACCAGCATTTTTCAAGAAGAAAAGGAATAATAAAAGGTCCCCGCTCTTCCCTCAACCGAGGAAGCACGGCGCCGGACCACAACACTGGTGGCAGCGGTGGGATGATTCCCCGATAACGGGATTCTCGATGATGATGATTCCCTGATGATGAGTCAATGATGATGATACCGATGATGACGAAGACTGGTGAGATTCTCGAAAACTGGTGAGATTCTCGAAGACTGGTGGGATGATCCAACCAAAGGATCCCAAATAAAAAGAAAATAAGAAGAAAAAAAAAACAAGAAAAAAAAATTTAAACATAAAACAACGAAAAAAAAACAAGAAAAAAAATTTTAAACATAAAACAACGAAAAGAAAAAAGTAATCTTTAACGCAAAAAAAAAAAATATTAAACGACATATAAATTACGCCCGAAGTAAGAATTTCCTTTAATAGTTTGAAGTAAATTATTTATTATTATTGCATAGCAAGATTACAATCATATTTTTATTTGTAATAAATTATATGGTTTTTGTTTTGTATTAAAACAAAAAGAGAAAAACGAGAAGAAAAAAAACCCAAAGGATAAATGAAAACGTCTCCACAACGAAAAAAAAAAAAAAAAACACATAAAACCACGAAAAAAAAAGACCAGGATATTCAACTTCTAGGACGTGAAGTCTGCCTGGCGATAATTAAAATATTTAAAAAAAAAAAAAGTGAAAAAAAAAGAAGAACACACAACAATAAGAAACTCAAGACAAAGACTTCTATCAACATTACGTATGACAGCAATGAACATTTAGTGGAGTAAGAATTTTTTTTGCGACTTTTCTCTCTAATTTTTTTGGAATATTTTCTACTTGGAAGCTTTCCTTTTTACTAACATACATTTTTTTGGATAGAAATTTCTGTCTATATTCTTTGAAAATTCTCATTTCAGTATTTCGACGACATTTCCGTTTTTTTTTTTCTTTCTTTCTCGTCGAATTTTCTTTCTTTGCAGCTTTGGGACCAATTTATTTTTCTCTCCTATATATATATATATTGAATAACAAAAAGAAAGGCCAATTTTTCCATAACCATATTTTTAAGTTAACCATATTTTAAGAATTGAATTTTCGCCATACATTATTTTAAACTTTCACTATTACGAGTCCATATTACACGAGACAGGCGGCTAGGCAGGGGGAAGAACAAATCCACTATCAACAGATACACATTAAACCCCCTGAAATGGCTCTTTCTGTCGGAATTTCTGATGTTTTCAGAATCGTCCCTACCTTTGACGGGAAACCCTGCGACTTAGGTAAATTTATTTCCGGGGGAGACGTTTTATTTAGATCCATAAAGAAGGCAGACCCGGATATATACGAGACATTTTTAGATCTAGTCAAAAATAGACTAGAGGGTCATGCTTACGATCTGATCAGGTATAGCAAAATCGCTAAGTGGGAGGATTTAAAAGATAAACTCGAATCGGAATATAAAGAGGAGCAATCTCGGTCGACGGCACACAATGAGTTGATTTCTCTGAAACAACGGTACAGAGAAACCGTCCGGGAATACGGCGATAGAGTCGCGAATGCTCTAAGGACTCTAAACTCTGCCACGTGTGAAATAACAGCAGACGCGGTGGTTAGGGAATTCTTAATGGAAGAAAACAAAAAATTGGCCGTACAAACATTTGAAGATGGACTAATGAACGAACAGCTAAAGATACTAGCTAAAGTCCATGGGGGAAATAATTTAAAACACTCGATTGCACATGTAGTATCACATGGTGCTCGAATGGACAACTCTCCCAGGTCATATCAATACAATGAAAAACCTACATTCAATAGTATAGTCTGCCAAACCTGTGGTAAGTCAGGGCATACACAGGACACATGTTATCGGAACATGCAATCCAACTATTTTCCGAATAGACAACCCATAAAAAGGGAATATAACATTGTATGTAATTTCTGTGGACGGAATAATCACACAGAGAATGAGTGTAGATACAAGATATCTAGGAATGGATCGGCTTCAACAAATTACCAACAAGGTACAACAACGCGTAACCCATTCCGAAATAATCCTACAAACTCTGAAAATCGTTTTGGTGAATATTCTAGAACCACCAATAGACAAAACAATAAGCAAAATGTTCACTTTTCTCGGGTGCAAGAGTCGGAAAACGAGGCCTGACGCCAACCAAAATTTATGGAAGACAGACCAAATTTTTCTGTTTACAGCATTAGATCTTTGGAAATAGATAACGACCATTTTAATGAAGCTCCTACCCAAATTTACCTTGAACCAGCTTATGATTATCATAACCGTATGACTAATTCCAATAAAGCTATAAATACAAATATAAAAGAAGTTAAACCAAACCCTAATATAATGACTCCGATTCAGACTGCAATTCTGGAAAATAATTCAGCAACTAAGACTGAAAATTCGAAATTTTCAGCAGTATTGAAGACTGATATCCTTAATATTTCAGCTATCCCAATTGATTACGCAGACACTTCAGCAACCAAGACTGAAAACTCAGCAGTATTAAAGACTGAAAATTCGGATCCTGCAGAAAATATACAAACAGAAACCCCTAATATTCCGGCTATCCCAATAGACAACCACGGCACTTCAGCAACAAAGACTGAAAATTCAGCAGTGTTAAAGACTGAAGACCCAATAGTTGCAATAAAATTCGAAACCCAAGTCAGTTCAGCAGCTAATACTGATGAACAAATCTTTTCAGCAGCAAAGACTGACGGATTAAATGTTTCTACAGCAGATATAACTGAAGAAATAGTTCAAACAGCAAATAGGACTGGGAACCAAGATGTTCTAACAGCTAATAAGTCTGAAGAACTATTCGAATCAGTAAATGAGACTGAGAAACTAAACGATCCATCAGCAGTGAGTAAGACTGAAAAGGTAGACGTTCCGACAGCAGTTAAAGCTATGGACAATGACAACACTAAGCCGAAAACAATAAATATTTTAAACAACGAAAACAAACACAAACACTTACTCAAACACGAAATAATAAAAAATGAAAATAATAATTTAACTAAAATAGGTATTTTAAAGAGTAACTATATAAATACATTACAAGTCTTTTTTTTCAACAATAAAAATTTATTCCAATGCAAAATACAAAAAAATAAATGGTTACACCGTCATTTAAATTATTTAAGATCATTTTTCAAGAAGATTTTTGGTAATAATCATCTTTATTCAATCATCATAGTAATAGGCCCAGAAAGGTTTTGGAAACTTTTCCATAAATTTAAGGAAAAGATAAACGCATAACAAATGGCCTTTGTTTTATTATTCAATATATATGAAATAATCTAACAATTGTAGGAAATGACGGAAATGAAAAAAAAAAAAAAAAAAAAAAAAAAAAAAAAGTTAATGAGGGGGACGAAAGAAAGAAAATTTTAGAGGTAATATATATTGGAAATTTTAGAATTAATATATATTCGAACGGAAAAGGAAAGAAAGAAAATTTTATTGGTAATATATATATTAGAAATTTTGGAATTAATATATATACGGAAATGAGAATCTTGAAACAATAATATTAATATTATATATTTAATATAATAAGTAATAATGATTTTTAGATAAGAAAAGAAAAGGTTCCAAGGAGAAATATTTAAATTTAGTTAATATATAATGTAAATAGACTATTTTGGACTATTTTTCTAGTGTTAAGAACTTTTTGAGTATTGGAAAAAATTTAGTTAATATATAATGTAAATAGAATATTTTTCTAGTATTAAGAACTTATTGATTATTGTAACCTTTGATAAAGATTAATTTTGAAAACCATTGTACTGTAATTGAACGAAAATCCAAGTCTTTCTTAATTTAATATATAGTTACTAGAAAATTATTCTCTTCAAGGATAATTTTCTTTCTCGAAGAAGGGTGGGATGTTGTATTCCAGAATACTACCCTTATTAAATTTAACACTGAATCTCCTAACACATCCTAAAAAAACTTCACTTAACATATATTACATTCTCACTTAATACATACCATTCATAAACATTCACAATATTACCAGTTACAGCACACTTAATAACCTGCACCTTTTGATTTATTGAAAACATAGCAACTTGGATTTTCGTCCAAATGAATGTGAAAAGTCATAGAGAAAAAATTCGGTTGATAACTTCTATTTGCCTTGAATACTTCGAGGCGTTTACTTCTACTCTAGAGAAAATAGATTTAATAATAATTTTTAATAGAATATTCACTCCAAGATACAATAACCAGAGATTTGTGTTTATAAAAATATTTTGCAACGAGATCAAATAAAAGCCCGACATAAAATAAAACTGATATGGACATTTTTAAATAGCCGGCTGCAAATAAAAATCTAAGAAGAAGGAAAGGCACCAAGCGAGAGTTAAGTAATATATCTTTAGTGACAGTTCGACATAGCCATCTGCATAATATTCCCGTGATAAGTTTCAACCAGAAGACGAAATGAAGAACAGGACCAGCATTTTTCAAGAAGAAAAGGAATAATAAAAGGTCCCCGCTCTTCCCTCAACCGAGGAAGCACGGCGCCGGACCACAACAGGTTGATCTGTCGGCCACGGCACATACACTTTGTATTAATCGTCGGGATAATCGTCGGAATAGTTGTATTGTCTCGGAAGAGTAGGGCTCTATCTAAGGCTATCGTGAAGGCGATAAAATAAATGTTGCTGTTTAATACAAATCCGATGTTTTAGTGAGAAATTCTGGGCAGACGTTTGACAGAATTTATTCTATTAGAAATTCGAAGAAATGATCAAGGTAAACTGGTGGGCTAGCAATTGTAACAACACCCAAATGGATAAATCTGAAATCAAAAAGACGCTCGATGTTTGGGTGCCACACGAATTAAGACGTATGGTGGATCGAATTTCCATGTACGACATCTCGACCATACTGGACGAAATCGCCCATTTACTAAATAAATAACAACTGAAGATGAGAATTGGTTCGCATATGACCCTTTTGTGGACACAGTCGCAAATTAGTTCCGAGACTCTAGGTCGGAATAGTATATCGTGCTGTAAAGTTATATTTAGATAATGGATTATATTTCCTTTTCCTTATATTAATAATAAATATTACCTGACGAACAGTATGGGGTGGTCCGCCCTTGATTTTGGCTACAGATGCTGATCCCCACAGCGGAAAACGGATTTTTTCCAATCCCACTTAACCGGTTAGTAACAGAGAGGACAATATAACCATAAATACAACTTGAATTAAAAGCCACTCATCGTTCTTTGGCGTGAGTTTAAGATTTATTTCACTTTCGATGGTTAGAATTTAGATCGTCACAATTTGTAGTCACAGACAACTGCAATAGTCTATCCCCAGCGATCGTCTTGCCCCACTGCTAGAACTCAACTCCTCGCTTTTTGATTTTGTCTGCTGGAACGAAAACTCACTCCTTCGATCGTAGTGATCGAAGGATACATTATTTTGTTTGAATTCATTTTTCTTTATCTTGCCCGGATTGAGATCATTAGAGGGAAAACAAAAAAGGAAAAACCAACAAAGGATCTTGCGGATGACCATTTTTGATCGTCGATGTTGGTGGGCGATAAAATGAACATGTGGTTTGTTTTATGCCGCAAGTTGTTTTTCTTCTAATTGGTGACGGTATTTTCTGGAATGAAATTTTTTGAGGATAATAAAATTGCAGACGCACATTTTATGATTATCAACAACATTTGTTTTGAGAGCGGGTCGTTTGGTCCACACATTTGGATCCAGGAAACGTTGTGTGTATGCGAACCAAATGAACATTTGGGTCATTTATCATGTGTTGGATTTCCAGCAATTGAAAGTTTAGTTCATTTGTTTGACTTCGGATTCAGTACTGATTTGTGGATATCTTATGGAAGATGCAAAATGTATGGTGGGAATGCTAGGGCTTGCAGAGCGCCTCATTCATTAAGTGAATGGTTCTGTGTGTACGACGATTAACGGTGGAGGCTGGGTCCAAGAGGTGAGTATTTAGAGGTGGACGGTTTTGCCCATAACAGTGCCATCTATGTGCTCTGACTGGCTTCTGAAAGCTATGACATTCTTTTTTTCGGTAATAACAACGCTTGTTTCAATCAATTGGTAACTATAAAAGCTATGATAGTTCTTATATGTTGAGATACCAATATAGAACTTTTGTTAATATCTTCATAACACTTGGTAAAACTGCATCAGAAACGTTCCGATAAAATCAACAGGTTTACGACGCTGATGTTTTGACTATAGTAAATGTTTTTCCGCATCGAAAACGTTCTTTAAAGAGCAAAGGGAAGTTAGAAGACGACAGTAGTGAAGGAATGCCAATTTTAGTTCGGGACACCGGAAGTGATCAAAAACGTGTATGGTTTTATACCAAATAAATACATGGCTTCTATGAAAACGATGAGAAATGACTTTAAACATCAGCAGAGATAATCCGAATCATTGCTCACAAGGATCTAGGTTTGTAGAAGATTGATTCCTCAAGTTTTGAGGGATGACCAAAAATCAGTGCGTGTCAATCCTTCCAAATAAGTCGTTGCGGCCATCAGAAAAGATCCAAATTTCTTATAATAAATTGTTACACATAATGAAACATGATGAATTCAGTATGATCTAAAAACCGAAGGAAAACATCAAAAAATCGCCACAAGCTACAAAAACATGCACAGAAAGTTCCATAAAGAATCCACACAATGCTTATTTTATTCTCCGATACCAAAGGAATCATCCACAACAAATTCCTTCCAACTGGGTCTTAGACCGATGTTATGTAGCATTACATGAGGGGGAGGGTTAAAAATTTTTAAACAAAAAAAAAAACGGCCCCTTTGGAAAACAAACGGTGGGTAAACCGTGACTAACAATACGTAGGGATTTGCAAGGACTAGAAAGCAATCATTTACCATAACAAGGTTAAACAATAAATTCAGATCTCTACTGTCAAGGATTACATTGTTTGGAGCGATTGACCAGAAACGGCCGGAATTGAACAACAGGTAAGGTGTTGTGTTCCAAGTAGACAACGCCAAATTACACACGTCAATACTGAATAACCAGAATTCCGGCAGGTTTGTGGGAAAGTTATGTTGCATTCATCTTCTCGAACTAGCCCTGAGGGAATATCATCGTTTTGTTTTGTCATTACAATAGCAGTAATAAGAAATTTGTATCAAGAGAAGATTATGAGAATTACATAGTCGAATCTTTCGCCAATAGGCATCAGCGCTTCTATGATAGAGGGATTATGAAGCTACATTTAAATCCGTCAAATATTGGCAATATACATCGCATTACTCAAATTTTGGATAGACAAGATTCTAATAGACCGCTACTAGGGGAATACACGTAATATAATGTACGTAGAGAATGTTAATTAGTTTTTCTTATTTTTAACTAAATTATTAAGCAGACAGCCACAATTTTATTTCAGGGGCTTAAATTATTTTTCCAATTAAATATTGTTGAATTGTTTGTGTAGCTGAGAGCGCTTTTAAACAAAATTAAGAAAGCAAGAAAATTAACTAATAAATGATATCTACCCACAGTCAGTTAGTAGACTTATAGTTGTCATATCATTTTTTTAAAATAACTGCAATTAAAAAAAAAATTCACATTTCGACTGATTTTAATATAATGCCATGTCACCTACTTTTTTGTAGTTTATTTTTTCTTGTTTAAGATAATAAATACGAAACCTGCGGGTTACTTCTAATAAAAATATCGAATAATCATTTGCCAAAGATAATATCGAGCCTTGTCGCCAATGTTGACGCTTTGATGTTTTTCATAAAAACGCATTACTGTTGCTACGCATTCTCGAGAATCTTTCCGACGAAAAGTTTATTTTTCAATAGAACAACGAGAAGGATCGATTTCACTAGTTGTAGATGTTTCAGAATTTTCCACAGCCCTGCCTTGCCTTTCCGCTTAGCCTGTCATCGTATGTGTTGCGGAATATATGACCACTACATGCGTTTTCTGAACCCCTTCCAGAAATCACTTTAGCTCCGCCTAACTACAATTTAATATTTATTCTTTCCAAGCAATTTAACCAACGGGATCAAATTGTCGCACTAGTCATCTATCAACAGTCACCCCTACCACATTCTAAGCTCGAAAACACTCTGTCAGTTTTATATGTGAATCATCGTTTTGAAGGCCTACTATACCCCACGATGCCATAAGTTGGCTGTGTTGTTTGGTCTCTGTTTCTTTTCTTTTTTTTCTTTCTTCGATCAAAGCAAATATACTTCACGATCGGTATGACGAATCTGAAAGTATGTGCTCTTAGCTTCAAAATTGTGATGTTGATTGGGGACAGACTGCCGACATTAATTAGAAGAGGGGATGACAGATACACTTTATTTCTCCAATACGTGAAAGACCAGTGGCGATCAGCTCGATCGATACTGAACTCAAGCGGAAGTCACGCAGTGAGGGTGAAACACAGTTGGAGAATATTGGATCTTAATCCATGATAGTAAAAACATTCCAAGTGATTTGAAGTCAGCAAGTGGTTTGGCTCAAGTGTTTCGCGAGCCACAATCCCAGTCGGCAGATCACCTCCAACAGAGGCACACACAGGAAAAATTAAAAAGCAACCACGTCAACTTCACTTTGCTCAATAATTTAAGAATAATGTAGTTTTCTTTGAAATGTGTATACGTCAAACTTGGAAGTAAAAACCACCAGCTTTAGCGGCCTTCAATTAAAAACGTACCGGTAAGTTCAAAATACAATCCTAAGCCTGTCATTAAAAGGTTGTGATGGAATACTATGAAATGAAAATGACCGTAACTTTAAAAAATACAGTTTTATCTTTTAATATTATTCGTATGTTTCAAAAATCCCTTAAGAATGAAAAAAGGCCCAAATATCCAGAAATGCCATTTTCAATTCTCGGTAACAGTAAGTCACTTTAGAGAAGAAAAATCCCAGTTCTAGGGTGTGGTATTAAGTATGAATTTTAAGTCTATCTATTTTAATCATTTTAATGAGGACGAAGCTGAATTTGATCTGATCGACATGGAACAGTTTTATTGTCAACTCGACTTGTGACGGTTTTGTCTTTTATTACTAAAATGGACATACAGAAAATTAGAGCGACATTAATTGGCGATTATGTGCATTTATTAAAAAAAGTGTGGAATATTTTCTCTAATTAAAACCAGTTGTTGTATATCCCACTATAGAGTTACATATATCAACCAAACCAAAACTCAGCGTCTCACTCAAGTCTGCATCTATTTTTTACAATAAGCCCAACGTAAATAAAATCTAAACATTTATACTAAATGAACCTTGTTTAGATTTGTATTGAAATAATTCAGAAAACTATAGACAACTATCTTATTAACTATAAACATTTTTTTTTTCATTTTACATGTACCTAGGTTTTAATAAATTAACTATATATAAAGATTTCAATAATATTTTTGTTGAAATAATATACATATATATATATATATATATATATATATATATATATATATATATATATATATATATATATATATATATATATATATATATATATATATATATATAGACCCCGTGACAACTGGTTAAGACCCGCTGACCGGCGTTTCTCGATAACGTTGTTGCGTGTGTACTGCAAACATTCCTGTTAGGTAATCATTACTAATTTCTAAGAGGATTCTAGTAACCATAAATCCTTTTTTTCCTTAATATGCTTGGACAAGTGTTTTTTTTTTTAACACAAACGCGCTTATAAAAGGGAATTTTGAACTACCCTCAAATGTCAGAGCACAGTGCGAGCGGATGGAGAGGAAACGGATAAGGAATGGAGGTGTCGATGTATATTGGTCTTGAATGACGACATCACAACGACGAGGAAACATATACGAGTAATCAGGTAGAGCATTCCACATTCGTGTGGTTCGGCTAAAGAATGCCTCTCTATGTTTATTTGTGCGCCTGAAGTTCGCTTTCAACAGGATAGGGTCTTTTTTAAGTAAACACACAATTTGGGTTGTATTACAATGGTTTAATTTTTTTTTATTGTGATGGTTATCTTTTTTTATATACGTACTTGCTCCCTCTTTACTTATAACCTCTCACATGGAAGAGATTTAAAATATTTTTAATCAAATTTAATTAATGGGATTTTGTTCCATTCAGTTTTAATGGCATCTTTAAGGGCTCTTACGTTATTAAATTGCCATCCGCCTTGGTATACAGCTCTAGAGAGATGTCCCCATACATTCCCAATTATACTGAGATCTTGAGATAATGTTGACCATTCAAGAACAGAACCATTGTTATGCTCGAAGTAGTCTTCTACCTTCCGGGCTGTGTGGATTGCTGCATTATCTTGTTACAGGATGAAATGATCGCCAAATTTTTCTTGGTTATGATGCCAGATCTCCTCATCTAAGATCTTATGGTAGTCGTCGCTATTCATCCTGCCGTTTCATCATCATCATCACCATCGGTCCTACAACCGGGAACCGGTCTTGGCAATATTTAGCAAATCCTGAGGCTTGTTAAATTTTCCATAATGGTTTGTTTTTTCCGGGCAAGGTCATCGGTCTTGCGCCAGAGGCTCCCCGGCGGGGTATCGAACCCCGGTCTCCCACGTGACAGGCGGGTATACTAACCACTATACTATCGAGGAGCCTGCCGTTCCGAACCGGATATTGCCGTTTACGAAGCGGATATTGGTCTTATTTTGGTACGATATTCCTGCCCAGACCATGACTCCATGTCCACCTTGTTGTCGTCGTCTTAAAAACAGCTCGTCCTTTCTCAAATAACGAAAATAATGAAGAAATCCGTCAGGTCGATCAAGGCAAAAGCGTTTCTCAGTGGTGAAGATGACAATGTGGCGGTTCTTTAAAGCCTGCCTAAAGAACCATCCATTTCTTTAAAACAACATACTTTTCCCTCACTCCATAAACCACTATACTTACCTGCATTCGAGCAGTGTAAGCTTTCTTTCAAATAACTTTCACCTGAAAGTAAAACCCCAGCAGGCATGCACATCAAACAAGTTATTTCATTCATATTACATGAACCGTGCCAGACAATCGGCTCGGCTTGCCAGCAATTATAACAATACTCGCTGGCCAGCGTAATTGTTGACACAGCTGTAGTCGGTATTCTTGCTACGGTTCGTGAGTGAATATTGCCCTAATCCCAAGGTTCGCTACAGTTGCGACCAATTTTCTTTATCGGTTATCTACCGATCATGGGATTTGGGCACGAATATGATTGACGTTAGACAATCATACCCATGATCATGTCTAATGATTCGTTGTCTAAACAACGACCAGCCACTATTCTCAAGCTGGCTATTCTAAACGAAATGTTTCTGTGTAGTCTACGTAAACAGAAGAAATTATTTTTGCCTGCATGCCAGCATTCCTGTGCATTATCCAATGCCTAAAATAAAAATGCACCCGAATCTAGTAGCCTTTACCGTCGCAGCGAAGCTATGTTGACTTAACGTCAATCAAAAATCGATCCCCTATCGTACGGTGGCGATACAGCCAGCCCGTACACCGATCATCATATTTGACCAGCTGCATGTTTGGTTTTTCCTTTCCTGCGCCCACCGAGTGTTTCGTGTGTCTTTCATGCAGAGGAAAAGACATTCATCCTATCTGGAAAGATTGTTTTCCCCTGCGATGACATGCGTGGAAACTCATCGTAATCACCAGAGGCTGGGTCAACGTCGCCCAGCTCAGGAAGTCAGATTCTTATTACCGCAGCGGACAGTCGCACCCGCTTAGAGTTCCCCCTTTTAACAGTCCCGTTGTTCCCGTTACAATATTCGAGTTGGAGTGCCGTTTTTCCTTTCTGTCATCAAGTCAAGAAATCCGTGGTTCTTTTTAAGTGAACTTTGTGTTAAAACTTTCAACGATCCTGAAGGAGTGCAGGCGTCATCGCAAAGGATTAAGTTATATTAATATTGTGAACTCCCAGTTTAAGCGCATGTGCCGATGCCATATCGTGGATAAAAATAAAGAAGACTTGATAACGAAATACTTGCGTGCCTATTTATTTCTTTCGTCGGTTTGGAGTTGATTTATTTCGTGCCAAAATCTCAGAGAAACCAATGGTAAGTGTTTGGGTGTTGAGTTGAACTAGTGCCCATGTCAAGTACAATAATCAACCCCCACAACAGTTCTCCAAGCTTCCTTCCATCTTAAGTGATTTCTGGCAAAGGTTAAATGGGCATCTCGATGACGTTGTAGTAGAGCGGGTTTTCTTTTCAAACGCTTTCTTTGAAGATGTTCCGCTTCAGCTAACAGACGTTGGTACGTGCTTAGTTTTTCATCCACATTTGAAATCCCTGCTGATACCGCGATCTCCCTTGTTGTTGCTGTCGAATTTGACGCTTTTCTTAGTAGGGGCCGCCGATCTGCTAGCATAAAGTTATATTTTCGTCCAGGTACGTATACTTTCCCACAGTTTTCTGGATCCTTGATATACATATACTCCTAGTTGGAAACAACATATGACTGCGGCACAAAAGTTTTACAATTTTGATGATATAAAACTCATCTTAGTACATTTTTTGCATGTTTCAGATCTCCGTTCGGTTTAACATCTTACAGGAGCCCATTTTTAACTTTTTTACTTCTAAGAAATAAATCCTTATTTTTAAATCAAATCACAAAATCTTACCAGCAACTCACACAGCAAATGGAATCCGCGACTGAAATTTTAAAGCGTTTATACCCTGTCTCAATCACTTGCCAAGGCTAATTAGGGGCACATTGCACATTTGCAATTCCAAGCTGTCACTTTTTGGACATGCAGTGTTTTTTCATGGATCTCGTGTTAATTCTCCGTTCCTCGAATGTGGCAATTTTGCTTGTTAACTGCACCAGACAGTGTGAAATGGGACTCGTCGGTCATCAAAATTGGCTTCTAAAAATAAGGTTCAGTGTTAACCATTCTAGCGATTGTTTTGTTGTATTGTGGCGGTTCCGCCAAACCTCACGGTACACTTACCTTAAAAACATGCATAACCACAACCCAGCCTGCATAAGCTTTCGCTGATGCAATCGCATTAGCATCTTAAATGCTTCACGCATTATATAGATCAAATCTCTAATCTAAAAAGTCCCTGTGAAAGAAAACTTACCTTCATGTATCTCTTCGCATATAATTTCCTGTAAGAATTTCTTTCTACCTTTTCGAGAATCCCAGGCAAATTTCAATTTCCCATACCTGCACTGCAATCTCCACCCAGCATACCTGAAACATTTCTTTCTCCAAGGACATTTAACGCATACAACGCGTTAGATAAAATTCCTAAAAATAGCTCCTTTATGTGCATATGCACCATAAATACAAAACATTCGGCACCCATTTTTATCAATTGAAATGCAACGTCGGACGGCTTGTTTTTACAGCTGCAACAAGCCGACCGGCGATTCACCATCAATAGACAAACAATCATCAATTTCGTACGTCACCACAAACTAATTTCCCTGCATATACAAATGCAGACAGGGGATTCGGTTCTGCCACCAATCTCATTAGCACCTTTTTTCTTCCCAACGTCTATTATAGCGACGATACACAGCGTAAACATGACCCTCATTACCGGACGAAGCATTTGGTCGCTTCTCCCTTTGTTCCTTTTTTTCTCGTTTCAGGTTTCGTTTATCCTTTGCTAAATGCAACGATAAACACGGTGATGGGTAGGCAAAACATATCCTTAGTGGAGAGGATATCAACCAACATCACAAACTCACCCATAAGCGAATCATCTCTGCACGAGATGATTATCGCTGAGTCCTATTACAACCAACGTTCGTGACGGTCGGTTCACTCCCGCTCTCCGCCGTCTGCGGAGATGCGTTTATAACGAGTCGTTTGTGAAGTGCTGGTTGACTTGATAGCTCGTCTCAAATTTAAAGCTATAGTGAAGACTAAAGTGTTCGGAATTAAATAAACTGCAAGCGAACTTTTCCTTTAATAATTAAATAAATTGATACCCAACAGTGTAATCCGAAAATGAAATAAAAATCCATTACGATTCAATAGACCCAAACAGTGTTTTACTCTTCTGGTTTAAATTGTTTCCGGTGTTGTGAAGTTTTGTACTGCGTTATTATCTGTGTTGTTCGCCCCGTGCCTCGATGTTCGACTTGTTGCCTTTACAGTGGAATTCATGGTGAGGATGGCAGAAGGAAGTGAATCAGCGTCGTTACGCCGGCGCACCATACTCCTCCGCCACAGTATCCCAAAAGACGTTGACGGTCTATCGGAAATATTCTTTGAGTCAATTGAATTCTATACTTCAAAATGCTTTATCATCCTTCAAAATGGACTACAAGGTGGTTCTGTGGGGAGGACGTAAGTGCACCGGCGTACGGCGCTGATTAGCTTCCTTCTCCATCATAATTACTAAAAGTTCCGCAAATGTTCCGCCAAGCACTAGGAAAACTGTTCACCCGGAAGAAACGAATGTTGGGGGATTACCTTTCTTTTTGAAAACGTTTTATTGGGCAGCAGCACAGGAAACACGCTTTAACAATGAAATGTGTCTAGTTTTGAATTTAATTTACATTTAAATTTTGAAAATCAAACAGTCAATGAAATTTATAAATTGTTTATTGTTTGTCTTTTACATTTTTGTATGATTTATTCGTTTTCACAAAAACTATTGAACACTTTCGTATGAACTTAAGGATATTGTTTTATCATAGAGACGATTGCATACCGATTTTTTTTTTTTTTTTTGCCGCACTATATGTTTTTGATAATAAACAATTTGGGATCAATAAATTTACGTTATTTCATAGATCCACGGATAAATTTACGTGGAAAAAAAATAAACTAAAACTTCCTAGAGTTGAAAAATAAAACACACACGACTCACGGGGGTGCGAACTCCGACGCACCCCTCGATGGTAAAAGGGTGGCCCATCGTATTTACGCGTACCGAGCGCAAAGGTAGCGTAATGGAGACCCGACCGACTTGGTCTGGTGATGGAATGAGACTCAAACGATATCCTCACCAATAAGGATATCGTTTTTTACCTACCACCAGGGAAACGTAAAGTCTCTCTTGGTGGTATAGGAAACCAGATCTTGTAATACAGGTCATGGTGGTATGTGTGGGATCGTTGAGATCAATGCTATTCACACGTGCAGTGGAACAGCGAAACAGGCAGGCGGCAAGGACAAAAGAAAAGGCGACCAAATGGTTCGCTCTTTAATGAGGGTCATGTTTATAAGATGCCTCGTCGCTATTTTCGACGTTAGGAGAAAAAGGTGCTAAAAGCAATATGGATGTTTATGGCATCTCTGGCTGCAATAGAAACCGGGTTCATATTTGCATTAGAAAATGCTGGAGAATTTGGTTTCAGCGTCTATTGCGCTAATTATATGCAGCTGCTTGGGTTGTTTGTTGGTAAGACAAACAAAAAAGGTTGCCAGGCAATGTGTATGAAAAGGTATATGACGCGGCTGGGAAAATAGACGGCGCGATATTTATGGTCCCTGTCATGACGGTTACATTGATTGCAATCCGAATTATTTTGTTTACAGGAATTTGTCTGGTGCCGAATTGGTTCAGAATACCAAATAGGAAAACAAAGAAATCTTATGAAAAATTGTATGCGAAGGGATGCATGAAGGTAAGTTTTCTTTATAGGGATTTTAGGGTTATAATAATTGGGTCTGTTTGATGCGTGAAGCATCTAAGATGCTAATGCGAATTGCATTAGCGAAAGCTGGTGCAGACCCGGGTTATGGTTATGGGGTTTTTTTCAGGAAGGCGAGGGATCTGGCGGAATCGCCACAGTTCCACTGACACCAAAATCCTGAGCGCGGTCACGATACGACACATGTGGGTTCTGAGTAACACTCTTTCTTATAAGTTAATCGGTTGATAAATGTCAAAGTTATTCAGGATTTACATACCGACATTGAAGATGGCGTTCCCTATGTATACGAGGATGGGCTGAAGAGTTTCCGACCTCAACGTGAAGCGGCACTCGTCAAAAATAAACCACTGTCAAATAAAAACTACGCATCCAAAACGGCGGAAATTTTGGTGAGTAACTTTCAAAAGATGTACAACTACATTCACTAGCCTTTATTGACGAGTGCTGCTATCTTCACGTTGAGGTCGGAAACTTTTCAGTTTACCCATGTATATACATATATATGCGCTTAGGGCTTAGTTAGGAAACACTAGCTGGGAATGAATATTAGCCCCTGTTTTGGCAACTCTAACGCAGGACCTGAGTATTATTCTTTCCAAAACCTAGCCAGCGTGGGTGAAAATGTGAACCATGTAGGAATCCCGTATTTGGTCGAATAATGGTGTTATGCAGGAGAAGTTTTGTTTTCGAAACGACTACTTTGCATGGAAGTAGCTGAGTGTAGTAAATGGATCACATTCTTGGCAATGTTTAACGCATTACGTGCTTGTTGGTTAAATCGAAGGAAGTTATTGAAATTTATTTCTATGAGGAAAATGTTTTTTTTTACTGCTGGAAGGGTTACACTTTCGATTACGAGTTCAAAACAGTGGTTTTTTCTTTCCATCCTCCTATGACATATTCTCATTCTCATCCCCATCGTCGGTGGGATGTATCTATTTGTTTAAGATGTTTGGAAACGTTTTCACTTCCCTTGGTGTCCTACTATGTCCGTAGACTAAGGTATCGTCGGAATATAGTAATGCTTCAGAGCTTTCAGCCGTGTTGTTTCTCTGTGTTGCATGGAGAACGTCTGCTTTTGACCTGTATTTGTTATAAAATGTTTGAAGGTATCACCTTGAGGAATTGAAGACTGATCTAGTATTTGTTTCTCAATAAATGTAGATACGTTTGCATTGCCGTCATCACAACTTTTGTTCATTGGTTGACTAAACTCTTCGGGTGAATGTTTTAAGTCAAGGTTGGTTTTTGAAGAACTCCGTCGTATGAAGTCAGCGAAAAATGCATCAGATTTTGATGCAATTATAAGGATAATTGAACTTAATGGTAGTGATAATTATGGAATCTTTTGTTAAAACTTTTTAGTAGAATGGTTTTGTATTCGCACTCTAGGAATTACTACTAAGTTTGCTCCCTGAGCCATGGCTAAAAAAGTTGTTCTTCTTACCTATACGGCGAGTAGGGCTTTACGAGATCGTATTCATCTTCTTCGTCCTCGTCCATCTTCGTCTTCTTCTACTTCTTCCTATTCTTCTTCTTCTTCAATAACGAACTGTCATGTGGCTCATCCGACGAACTATTTTATTGTCAAATTCACCACTTGCAGTCGCATCGACCAAATCATGTTCTGGTTGCATTCAATCGATAAGATTTTCAGTGTCAGGTGAATAATGGAAGGATACTTCTTAGAATTATACATCAGCAGAGTTAAGAAGATAATTATTAGCTACCATGAGAGTAGACCGAGCACTTGACCGATGCTGTCAACACTATTGCATTAATTTCTACAATTTATCAGAATATTCCTCAGGTCATTCCATAACACCTTAATCCATCACCTGCCACAGAACTTGGTCATTGGATATGTTTTGATATGATTGTGAATCAAGGGTGGCCATTTTCCATAAAAGAGCACCGTAATAGAACACATCCCTGACACTGCTGAATACTCCATTCTATAAACTTTTCGGGGCCGTCCAATGACCTGGTAGAAGCCCGTTTGTCTTTTTCCTGTAGTAGTTGGCCTCATGACAACTATCATCATCATCATCATCGGCATTACAACCGGGCGCCGACTTTGGCCTTATTTAGCAAGTCCCGAGGCTTGTTAAATTTTCCATAACGAATTTTTTTTCCGGGCAAGGTCATTAGTCTTGCGCCAGAGGCTCCCCGACGGGGAATCGAACCCCGGTCTCCCGCGTGACAGGCGGGTAGACAACTATGAACATTCCAAAATCACCGATCATCTTAACGGCTAAATCAGCAGCAAACATGCTATTTCTATCTGGTAAAGCCCGATGAACGTATTTCCTTTTACCTAAGTACTCCATGCTATCGGGTATTTCAATAGCCATCTGTAAAATCTTTCAGAGTACTGGAGGTCGAATAGGGGGCTTGTGGGGGTTAAGATGTGTGCCAGACAGGGGCAAGGATTCTCTATCACCCAGCAACGATTTCTTCTCCATTATTGTCACCAAAAGTACCACCACCAAAAGGAATGAAATGAAATGCACTGTTGTGTAGTTTAATTGTTTTAGTATTTCATCTATTTGTTTTAACTTACGTTTATCTCTAACACTTTGGTTATGTCTTCATTTATCATTCCGAGGCAAATATATAATTGTAAACAGTCTATTTTGGAAAGCAACGCGTTTCTCTTTCTCGATTGACTGGCGGAACACTACGTTCATCTGACAATACTCCTCTTTAGTTCTGACTCGAGCGTGTGCACCAGCGTGCATACGCTACCGTAGTTGAATAGCGACTGTCGTTAAGATGAGAGTTCTAACACGGTGCGGCGTGACCCTCTCCGATAAAGATTGGATAGCGACTGATCCCAATTAGGGATGAAATTAGGATTTTGATTTGCACACCGGACAACCAATCGACATCGTCTTTACGATTTTGCTCCCTCATGTTCTCCGCCGTCGAGGTGTGGTGAACACTTCGGTTAATTGGATAGTCGACGAACAAGGGAGAATGAGAGAACAGAAACACAATGCGCAATGATTTCGGGGTGTTTTTGGTTGCGTGTGCATGAATCAATGCAGCTCTGAGCATAACCCATTGACCTAATTCGGTGAAAATGGTGATCTCAGAGTGCATTGAACTGTAGGAAGACAGAATTGTGGAGGAGAGGAAAATGTAGCTGGTGCAATTCACCTCCGAAAAGAGATCATTGATCCGCAGCGAATGACGTGTCTGGGGAAAGTGAATAGGACGCCAACTTAGCTAGGGAAATCTGATTATGGGAATTAATTAAATACTTTGATAATTTCCCATGATGCATGATTATGCAACCGCGTCGTTTGATCAGACTATGCCGTTGCTAACCGACATGAAGCGATTTCCGGTGGATATCTCATGGGTTAGCTAAATGGAGTTGCCGTATGGCAAAAAGATAGCTAAACTCAATTATGCATTATCTGCATAGGATAATGGAATGGGAAACATGTTTTACAGGTGGAATAGATTGTAAGGGGAATAAGGGTAGAAATGACGCGCTGAAAGCGGTCGAAATAAGGTATGAAATTGTGGGTTGGTTCTCCATGTGGTATATAGAACCCCCACAGGCTCACCGTGAGGTAGTGGCCTTAAAGTGGCAATTTTTCATCAAAATTAGTTGACCTCTTGAACATTCTACTATAAGGCGTACCACATGGTCGGCGTTGAATTGTTTCAAAACTCTAGCCCCGTATAGTAAGTTAGTCTCTCGCGATCTGTTGCATTTTCGTTCATGGTTTTAATAGCACATGGAGTATCATTTTGATCATCAACATCTTTTAATATACCCTCGTAGACCATATCAAATGAGCCCCGACCTAAAGGCAAACGTTGAATAATCTTGTTCCACGCTACCTGACTGAAACTTCTTTCGAATGTATTATGCCGCTCCGGCTATTAGTAGCCCTACTGCTACAATGCAGGCCGACGTTACTGCTTGATACAAAATTCGCTTCGGCGGGATACATTTGTAAGCTGGCTCTAACTTGAACCCCTCGCCAGCTAACCAATTACCTCGGACTTGAATACCATAGAAGCCAGTGGGTAGTCCTGTGAGGATATAATGGTTTGTAAAGTTTTGCTGATAATCTAGTTCTGTGATGTAACTTTTTCCATGAACTGCATCTGGGGGATTTGCAACTACATAAAATATTCTATAAAATATGACCCACGTTTTGAACCGCCCAGGTGGATCCCTTGCATTGTGCCATATTCGACTGTTCCAATTCAACTTTAAGGTTACGTATAATATCAATAACCGCTGATTTTTCAGTTTCTGCAAGCCCTGTGGATCCTTGACTACATTCTTTCTTCGTATCACCTTATACCACTGTTCAAAAAACGTTTACCGTTATCGTTTACAGTGAGAAATGCTTGTGTTTGGTCAAAACAAACTCAGTTGTGGAGACATTTACATAGCCGCTGTAGTGAATATAATACTTTTCCAACTCATCCATTGTAGAATTATTCTCCATTGGATTCTTACACACCACACTAGCAGGCTTTAATGCCTTCTCCTCGGGCGCATTATAGAAGTCGAGGCAGCCGACATGGAGCATTCATAGACGTGTCATTGCTCCACATAAACGTACAATAATTTTGAATATTATTTTCGACATGAATTACGAGGGTAGGCTGAAAACTATTGCACACATCCTTGTAGAACCCAAATAAAAATAAAATAGCAAGATCGACAAGAAGTATATTAAAGTACAATTCTTAAACTTCAATAGCATATATTTATTTTTAATCCTTGAGGCTAATACATTTTTCCCAGCGTGTAACAAGTTTTTTTTTATTCCGTCACTAAAAAATTCTGTAGACTTCTTTAGACTCCAGGATATCGGCCCTCGCCTCACCATCTCGCGGTCTCTGTTGAGTAGAGGAAAAAAATAAAAATTGCGTGGCGTGAAATCAGAGGAATAAGGACAGTGTGGAATCGGTTCAAATTTCAGGTTTCTCGCAGCATTCCAATTGTCGTCGTTTGTTCTCGTCTGTGGGACGGGATGCAATCCACCGTGCAGAGATCATACGGTATACCTGTAGGGGTTCTTTAACTTTACGCAAGAACAACCCACAATTTCAACCCCAAACTCCCTTGGTAAATTTGCAGTTACCTGCAAAAACCCCCCTTCGCCAAGGACATTTCCTTCATTAAGTTGTTATAACGTCGAGCCTGGGGAAAAAGGGTCATCTTGCTCTACAGGTACCTGAAAGCCAGCAACACGTGAGCGTGTTTTCGCCAATCAGAATCGAGCAGCTGCTATGGTTGCGCGATTTTGGTTTATGGCTTGTGCGACAAGGATTTATTCTTTTACCAGCTGCTGGTTGCTTGATTTATCTCAGAATCGTCACGTCGGGTGTTTGTATTTGTTATATTTGCTAGGTAACGGTTCTGGGATCGTTGTATTAGACAACCGCAGTTGCAGGTGCTATGTATGTAGGATGACGATTTGAGGCAATTCGTTTACGAAAATGGGACAATGGTCATATATATATGATATGGAAGTGGGTATAGGTTAATATGGGGATACGTCTAATATGTGTAATAGGTATATAATATGGAAATGGGTATATTGGGATTGTGGGAGGATGGTAGGGCTTCGGGAGCACTACAAAGTTTATATCCCAAGTACCTGTAAAAGAATTTGCTAGCATTCACGCATTCAATGCAATATTCAAAGTCCCTGAAAGAATTCTGTTCACACATCCAATGCATCATATATTCGAGGAAAAACCATCCGGTACCCTTGTTTGCCAGGCAAATCCCAGCCTCACACGGCAAAACAATTTTCCTACATGCACATTGGCTGGCGGCCTTTTTGTCTAACGACAAAAAGCACAGTCGGACAGCTTGCTTACACAGATGCAATATTAATTACCTCGATCTGTTTGTCCAACCGACAAGCAATCATCACATAGTCACCAAAACCGAATTCTTTAGCATACATCACAGGCAAACAAAAGAATTCGGTTCGTCCGCCGACAAGCCATTGCGCGTAGTCGCCCAAACGAATTCTTCAGCATATACAAATGCTAACAAAGAATTCGGCTCTTCCGCCGACAGAGATACGATATACAATTTCCATTGTGTAAACTATCGAAACCCATTAGCACCCAATGCTGCTTTAATGAGACACCAAGTATTTACTCAGCTGCAAACCACATCTCAAAATCCCCTTTGTTCCTTCTACGTTTCAGATTTCGTTTCTCATGACCTTCATTGCATGAGCAAACAATGATCCATTAGCACATTGCTAAGATCACCACACACACGCCACTAGGATCTACGCACCATAGATCGTCTCCCATTGGTCACTGGACGAAAGGAAAATTTCATTTCCTTTTTACCACACCATCAAACTCACCCCGAACTGAAGGTTGAATCGAAAGTCGGAATTCAACCATCAACATGGTCGGGTCGTCTGCCATCCACCGTACTGCGGTCGGTACGGTGTGTACACGAAAAGACGAGTATCAATCAAGTGAGTCGGTTGCGCGAACGATAGTAAAGTGAAGTTAAAAATTGTTGCTTACCTTACCCGGTCCCCCTGACTGATAATAGTTTATTCAGTTAAAATTTGTACTGAGTGTTAACGTAATTATAAATATTTTTGCACCTAAAATTAGAATATGTAACAAATAAAAATCAAGGAACCTCAAATAAGATAAATTAAGTTCGAACGAAGGACTTCCATACTTTTATAAACACAGTTGCAAATATAATAAAAGAACCTTTTACAATAGCCAAACAGTGCGTTTTATAATTCCTCTTTTTGGTGAACAGTTTGCTGCGGCGGAACAATCGGTTAGTGACAGTAAACAGTTTGTGGGGTCGTAGTAGAACCCAGCACCCATGCCGGCGCACCGACAACGCCCCCTACATACCAATTATTCAATAATAAAGGCAACGCGTTCCTTAGATATTACAATATGGTTTGTGATACTGATTTGAGTGATTCGCCGGTCATTTTGAATCAAATCATTGACGAGTTTGCAATGATTATCGCCTGAGGCAATGGTCGGACGTTCGCACTGCTTTCCATCAACAATAATGGCTTTTCCAGACTCGCAACAACTAAACCTTATTGTCCATAGATTGACCTATCAATAGCATCATCACCGTAAATAAGCTTTAAACGATGATGAATTTCGGTGGGAGTCACTTTTTCAGCAGTTAAAAATTCGATAACGGAACGTTGTTTAAGTCTTTGGGGATGTCTTCCCCAATCTGCGTTCGATAAGTTGACTCACGTCCGGTCGTGGCGGCGGCTGATGTCGAAGAGGTATTCGCGCCAATTGTCCACACATGTGGTATGTGCCAAATGAAATTGGCGGGAAAGATCCGGCGTCGGTTCTCGTTCTACGTGTGAGCGAGACCAACGTAGTACCGCGTCGACTCCACGCCAATTCAGCCGTGACTCTCCTTTGTGTGTGAGGGTGAACGAGAGTGTGCTTGACTTAATTCGTCGAAAGGTACTCTCGGTGTGAGTCTTTGCTTACGGCGACTGGGTGGAGGTTGTAGATTGTGCTGACCCGCTACCACCACCCCCCCCCTCCCCCCACCCAGTGACCGGCGCAGGTTGCGCGGGGAGTGAGATTTCTCTGCTGCAGTGTGGCTGTGGAGTGGGGGTGCGCGCTGCCTCCGGGCCGGGGCGGATGTGTGTAGTGGTTTTGTGGGTGCCTTGTGGCGGGGCGGCCTCCTGAGCAGGGAACCCGGCTTGTGGTGTGGGCAGCTGGGGCTCGATCGGTTGGTTGGTGTGGGCCGACTCTGCCCTTTCCAGGTAGGCTGATTTGACTTGGTCGGTTGAGACGGTTTTCTCCTGGCCATTGATGTCGATGATGATCGTTCTGTATTCCGTGCGTCGGATGACGCGATTCGGGCCCGTGTTGGGCGCTTCGAGAGGCTTGCGGATGCTGTCAAGTCGTCTGAAGACATGGGTGCAAGTCTGCAGATCCTTGTGGATGAACGGGTGCCCTGTGGTGTGCCGGGTTGGCGGGACAGGGCGGATGGCTTTGAAAAGCCGGCGTAGGCTCGCGACGAAGTTGGTTTTGTTTGCCTGTGCCGGTTCCGATGCGACGAATTCTCGGGGGATTCGAATGGTTGTGCCGTAGAGCATTTCGGCTGGGGAGGCTTCGAGATCCTCTACGCCTTCCTGAGGCCGAGCAAAACTGTGGGCAGACTATCCAGCTAGGAATGTGAGCAGCATCTTAGGGCGGGTTTGAGAGTTCGGTGGAATCTCTCCACCATTCCGTTACACTGCGGATGGTACGGCGTTGTGTGTATCATCTGCGCGCCGATGCATTTGGCGAGCTCTGTGAATAGCTCTGCCTCGAATTGTGGCCCTCTGTCTGACGTGATGTGAAGTGGAGTTCCATAGTCACTGCCCCAGTGGTCCATGAATGCCTTGGCGATTGTGGATGTTTTGATGTTGGGCAGGGGCACCGTCACGGGCCATCGCGAGAATCTATCGATGATGGTCAGGCAGTACTGCATCCCTTGCATTAGTGCCATCTTGATGAGATCTATGTGGACGTGCTCGAAGCGATTGTCAGGCTCTACGAATTTTCCCAGGGCCTCCCTGTTATGACGCCCTACTTTGGAGCGTTGACAGCCCTCGCAGTGACGTGCCCAAGCGATGGCGTCCTTGCGAACGCCGGGCCAGACGAATTTCCGCGCCAGTGCTTTGGCTGTCGCTCTGCCACTTGGGTGGGGCAAGCTGTGAATGATGCTGAAGGCCTGGCCTCGCAGGGGCTCAGTGAGGTACGGTCGGATGATGTTTTCCTTTGTGTCGCAATAAATGTTGTGGCCGTCGATTGAGAGCAGCTGCAGTTGTAGGGCGGAGTCCATCAAGTGCGAAAGGTTTGGGTCGACGGCTTGCGCTTCGGCGATTATGTCCGCACTCAGCGTTGCGGGCATTGAGATTTCCAGCGCGTCTGGCGCGGTGTCCGTATCGGTAGTAGGTGGCGCGCCAGTAGCGATGGCGGGGTCGTCAGTCTGTGCGTTGCTGTTTGTTGCGTCGTTGTCGGTGACTGTTGGCGGATCGTCGGGGTGGGTCCTGGAGAGAGCGTCGGCTACTACGTTGTCTGCGCCTCGAGCCTGCTCCAGTTATAGCGTTGCGACGATAGTGAAGAGCGAGTGATTCGAACCGACGCTATCACGGTTAGAATCACTAAAAGATAGAACCAAAGCTCTTACCCATCAGGCCACTGCCGCTTATGTGAATTTGATTCTTAAACTCAAATACATTCGACTAATGTGGTAATGGTGTATTATTGCTATGGTATACGGCTTTAATGGGTGTGCTTTTGGTGGTGTTGTTCTTTACTAGTCGTGTGTGTATCTGCTAGAAACGCCACAGATAGACCTCTGCCCTGGGCATGCATATTAAGGGGGAATGTTACTTCCAATTGCCACCAGGCGCGCTTCTGAAGGTCATTTCATTGCCGCCCTGCAAGAACGTGTGCATTACTTCTAAACCCACATTGGTATGTTTTCATAAATTGCTTCTTCCATTGGAGAATTTGATCCGCACTAGCGCTTTACGTTTTTTTGACACCAGTAGTCTGTACCTCTGCCGCCGCTGATCAGGTTCGAGTAATTATTTTCAATTGTGTTTGGCAGCACCATATCAGCTGTGACTGCTTGTTTGAGAAGGTCATTACAGTAATTTCACGATTTTAATTTGACTAGTTCATTAGTGTTCAATGACGTCTTGATCACGTAACGGATGGCGTTGCCATTTGTGATCGTGGGGTGCACCTAATGCATTATGACTTCTGAACTGGAATTCGAAAGAGCTTTCAAGATTTGTTCATTTTTCAGTTGGTCTGATTTAGTGCAAAATGCATAATAGGACTTTGCCGGTTACGTATTTTTGAGGAGATTGTATGTTTTTTAACATATACCAAGTATTGGGTAAATATGTTTAGATCTTTGGACGGGTCTTGTGAGGTCCAAACATCTTACTTTTTACTTTTATAAACATTTTTATTTTATCCTTAAAAAATTATTTCTTAGTGGCTAGACAAAAATGTTTAAATACTAGCTTAATGGTAATATATTAGATCTAACTTACTGGTCCCAAGCAGACTCTCTAAGCTAATCTGTTTTTTGATTCTTTAGAAAAATAGCCTTTCGGCATGGCATGATTAGATATTTAAGAAACTATCGGACAGTGGCACAAAGAAAAATTTTGATTAGCACAAAAAACGTTGTCTCTTTTTTAATTTTTCCTTAATCTAATCTAATTTTATATACTGCAGGTCCAAACATCATCACAAGGTTTGTGGTCAACCATTGAGATATTTCTATATGGATTTTCAATATGGAAAAATTGACAACCAATAAAAGTCCGATCGTTATTAAATTTCATTTGATTTGTTATCCTAACACGTGCAATACTCAATGAGACTTTCATCATCATCATCATTATCGGCACTACAAGCGGGATCCGGTCTTGGCCCTATTTAACAAGTGTGAGGCATTTGCATTTTTTAAAGACAGACGCAAGCTATCTATAACCGAGTAACATAATTTCAGGTTGAAATGAAAAACTAAGCGGCCCTCATGGATTTTGAACGTTTGATTCGGACCCCAAATACATTCTAGATCTTGATTTTCCAACACGTACATTCCGAAATTACCATTTTCCAAACGTCGCCTTTAATACATTTTATTATAAATCCGTTCACCAATTTTTGAAAGCATTCCCGAAAGGCCCCCAGTATTTCCGTGGCGTTTCTGCTAACGCACTCCTCGTAAGTAATACAAATTTACTGTGTGGTTGAGCCCCAGCGTCAAGTACTTCATAATTTTCTTTGATCTGTTAGTTTCCTAAGATCTGGCTTCCGATCTGGAAATTAGTATATTTTTGTGTCCAACAAGCCTTGAACACACCTTCCGCTAACACCGGGTTCTTGTTGTGTTGTGGGCTGGCGTCAGGGACATTGCGGTCTCCTGACATGCACGTTGGTTGAGCAGGGGCGGCGCGTATTTGGAGTTCGCCGATCGATGAATGTCGTTGGGGAATATCCAGATGTGGTCACAAACACGAGGGACTGGATGTGCCAGATCAATGGCGGCCGCAACAATGATGCCTGAAACCAAACTGAAATAATGAGCGAGAAAGTCAACTGAATACCTACAGCAATTCCTGAAATAGTCGTCTCTTAGGACAAAAGAACTCGTTGCGGATAGGTTTCTTATTATTTATTGTATTTATTTCTATTGATTACTATGATTTACATTGATTATTGACTGGACATCCAACTGGGCTGAGCAGTTAACGAAGAAGAATTAATTTGTTATTGATTGCTTGACAACCAAAACAATTGAGTACGTCAGCTCGTTGCTGACATTTGCCATGCGGTTGCCACGGGTAACATTCAGTTGCGAATTCGCTGGTTGTGTCCAGTGCGAATCCGCAACATTCCGCCCGCCTTCGTCAATCATTGGCGAACCCGTTGGTTCCCGGGGGCGGGGGCCCAGGGCCGTGGTCGTCTGGTGAGGCGGGGATCGGGAAAGAGCCGTCCGCCCTGGATTGGTGCCGACGAGTGCTCCGTCTCTGGAAGGTATCTACCGGTGGGAGGCGGCCGTTGGCCTGTGAGGCCGGAATGGTGAGCCTGATGTGGCTTCTTCCATGGCACCGTCCGCGGTTCCAATGACAGGTACGGACCCAGTGCCTGTTGGGCTGAGTGAGGTACCGCCTCTTCTGGATTATAAGGCGTGCTTGTTGGCACGGATGCGGTTGATCCCTTGATGCTGGGGAGCGCCAGCCACCAAGCGGGGCATTGCTATCTTGATGGGTGCATACGCGGTTCTTGTTCGGTGCGCATTGTTCCGGGTGGACCAGTTCCTCTGGGTTGGAGTTGTAAATTCGCAACCCACGAGGAACGGCCATGTGTTTCTGCGTTGGTCCGAACATCGGGACATGAGCCGAGTTGATCTGGCAGGCGGCACTCTGATCGGCGGCCTGCTGGTCCATACTCACTGGGAGTGTGTGCGGTTCCGTAATCGGGTGGTTGATGCTGGTTTTGTGATTGGCGCGGTTCGCCTTAAGTGTGGAGACTGAGTCGAGCCCGAACTGAGCCTCGAGCAGTCTCCTTGATTTGGTATCCTTGCGTTGCTTGGCGGGTGTCTCTGCAGCAGACTCTTTTGGGCTAGGTGCCTCACAATTCTTGTCATCTTTATTAGCTAGTGCTGGTGCCTTCTTTTGTGGTGTCGCTTTAGCGGCGAGGGGTGCTGCTACAGTTTTAACTTCTTTCATTGCCTCTGGAACCTTCTTGATGTCCTTGGAGGTGTAGTATTCCAGAATCCTACTGTCCTAATAATTATTAACTTTAACACTGAATCCCATTATTTATCTAACACATCCTTAAAACATACTCCTAACATATCTAACATTCTTATTTAATATATATATCATAAATAAACATCCACAATATTCTATATCAAGTCAGTTTCAGCACACTTCATACATGCCCCTTTTTTCATAACATCCCCTTTTTTCCATTTGAAACATGGCTCTTTGATTTTCGTTCAAAGTTTATTCAAAATTAAAAGTCACAGTAGATTAAATAATAATTTGATAAAATTGATTTTGTTCAAATTATAATTTACATTAGATTTGAACACAATGTTCTATAAGAAGAGAGAAAAATTCATTGTAAAGTCAGTCGAGAAGAAACAGAGTTGAGAGTAAATAGTTGAGAAATACAGTTCACACAGTTGAGAAAGTTGAGTTGAGAAACAAAAGTTGAGAAGTTGAGAAACAATAGTTGAGAGACGAGAGAGACGAGAATAAATACCAATTTTAATAAACGATAAAAACGTATAAAAGTGAATGTAGATTAACCTTCGAATTGATTTGATAAAAAGGGAAGTGATATTTTAACTGCGTTATTTATAAACTATTTATCTGGCGAAATAACGGAGTTTGCGTTAAATAATAAAGAGAGAAATTCAAATTCTCACAAATTGCGATAGACTCGGCAAATAATGAATTATACTTAAAGAAAATAAAATAAAAGGTCCACGCTCTTCCCTCAACCGAGGAAGCACGGCGTCCCGGACCTACAACAGAAGCGTTAATTGGAGGGTTTGGAACCGTTTTCTTCTCAAATGTTCCTCCTTTGGCTGTCTGGCTTATGGCAGCACCTTCCTTGGCTGGACTTTCAGTGTCTGTCGTCATATCTTGGTTTGTCCGATGGCTTGTGGGTTCCGGGGACATCATCCGTGATGGGGGTCGGGATGGGTGGCCAGGTGGCATACGCATGCCAGGTGTGAACGGAGTTCCCGGCCACCAAGGTGGTTGCGACACAAATGGCGGCGAAAGTCTGGGTGGTTGAATGACGATATCTGTCGCAGTCTTGGTTGCGGTCGGACGGTCAGTGGTGAGGACGTTCCTTGTCTCATCAAACTTGGTGGCCTCTTCGAGATAGATCTTCTCGGCTTGACCGATAAAGCTGTCCACGAAGTAGCGATTGCCGCTGGTCATCTCTGGAGTGGCCAGGCGTTCTATCTCCTCATGGTTCTTTTGGATATCCTCCCATGTGATCTGGAGGTTGTGCTGGCGTATGTCCACCGAGAACAACGTTGGCGGCCCTCTCTTCTCAAGGTTGAGAAAGGCACAGGACATCCGCTCCTGGGAAGCGAACTGGGCGCTGATTAACTTTTCCGCCAATGTAGCCTTTGTCGTCTTCGACTTCTCTTGCATTGAGGCCGACATCTCCTTGTAATTTAGATGTATCGATCTTGGCGACGGTTGGTCTTTGCGTCTGGACGCTGGTGTTCCGCGACCTTGACGTCGGTCGGTCCTTAAGTCTGGACCTTATAGTAGTCCGCGAACTTGGCGGAGATTGATCCGTATGTCTGGATCCTAACTTGGCTGCGGTAACCGATCCACAGATCTGAATGCCAGACTACCGCTCGACCTGGCAGTGGTAGCCGATCCACAGATCTGGACCTCAATTGCGCCGCGAACTGGTCGCGGTGTGGTGGTAAGTAACTGCTGGGGGCAGTTTCTGTGGGGGCCATGAATTTGGTGGAGATAATTTGGTTGTAATTGAAAATTGTGGTCTTACCCGAGAACCTGGGCGGTGGTAGGTATCTGCACTGGGCGAGGGCTGCGTTCTGAGCAGCGGTAGTTGTAGCTGTCGTGTGCAGCTATTTACTGGGCAGTATTACGGCTCCCGTGTGGGCAGCTCATGTTGCGCTCTGAACTGGCGGCATTCGGTCCTTAGGCTGGACCCTCTAGTATGCCGCGATTGACGGCGGTCGGTCCTTAGGCTGGACCTTGGGGCTGCGAACTAGACAGCGGTAAATGATCCACAGATAGATCCCTGGTGATCAATGATTTTAGTCGAGATAAATTCCCAAACGATGACACCAAGAGCAATGGAAGTCTCCCAGAACTTTTCCGTTTGGATGAATTAGTAACATTTTCTTTTACACAACAAATTGAAGGACGCCTCTGGTTGCGCCGTGAACCTGGCAGGGTTAAGGCAGCTGCACTTGGGAAGTACTCGTTGTTACGCCGTAAGCCTAACGGCGTCAATTTAGCTGTATTTCGGGACAGCTCTTTAGTTCCACTGCGAACGGGCAGCAGTGGATAGGATCCACAGACTGGATCCGGTTCGAAGGATCAATATGTGTGTCCAACAAGCGTTGAACACACCTTCTACTAACACCGGGTTCTTGTTGTGTTGTGGGCTGGCGTCAGGAACAATGCGGTCTCCTGACATGCACGTTGGTTGAGCAGGGGCGGCGCGTATTTGGACTTCGCCGATCTATGAATGTCGTTGGGGAATATCCAGATGTGGTCACAAGCACGAGGGACTGGATGTGCCAGATCAATGGCGGCCGCAACAATGATGCCTGAAACCAAACTGAAATAATGAGCGAGAAAGTCAACTGAATACCTGCAGCAATTCCTGAAATAGTCGTCTCTTGGGACAAAAGAACTCGTTGCGGATGGGTTTCTTATTATTTATTGTATTTATTTCTATTGATTACTATGATTTACATTGATTATCGACTGGACATCCAACTGGGCTGAGCAGTTAACGAAGAAGAATTAATTTGTTATTGATTGCTTGACAACCAAAACAATTGAGTATGTCAGCTCATTGCTGGCATTTGTCATGCGGTTGCCACGGGTAACATTCAGTTGCGAATTCGCTGGTTGTGTCCAGTGCGAATCCCCAACAATATTCTATATATTTTCGACTAGTTATTAGAGCTATCACTCTATTATGATCAGGTAGTTTCACCCACCAGATTGTAGCCAACCGTTAATAAGTCAAATCGCTTCACAGGACATGTTTCTATCTGGTGTATGTGGTTAGCCACAGTATAAAGCACAGTACGTCGGCGAGTCCAATTTTCCAACGATATTTTCTCATATCTTATTGGTATATTTTTCATATATTTTAAGATTCTTTATGGCCACCGGAATCCGTGCAGGAGATATTTCCTCTAACCGGATTAATTAAATCGGGGCTGTTACACAATAAGTCTAAGCACACATTCTACACTTTAATTTGGATAAAACGCACTAGTTTATTGAATTTAAACTTTGTTTAAATTGTAATACCTATTGTACCCACACACTTAATTATCAAATAGAATACACTCTTTTAATTTTAGTTTCAGATCTTTATTTCAACTTGCTCTAGTCTAACGCAGTTTAGTTTTTGTTTTAATTTAATCACACATATTTAAGCAGACGCACAATACAAACAAAATACGCGAGACGACACAGGGGCAATGATGATTCTTTTCATCATCCGTCTCATTGAGGGGTAATCTACGACTCGTTTCTAAATTATTTCTTAGAGCGCGACGTACTTTAAAGACTTTAACTTCAATTAAAGCGCCATACGTTTTGATAAAAGACTCTGCTTACTCTTTTTTCTTCGATCGTGCAGACCAAAGGGTTCATTCTTTGTTTTCACTTACCCTTCATTTAGAATTTTGCAATCTGGGCACACAATAGGTGCCCCTCTCGCAGTACATTTTTTGTTTATCAAGCATTGAAAATGTTTACGATTTGTGATTTCCTGATACACAAGGGTTTATGCATGATCATTTTGTTATTATATCGGTTCCAATGAGTAGCACATTATTTCCTCTATGCTGTCGTCGATTTTTTCAGTTGTTTTTTTTGGGGTTTAACGCCATATTTATTTCCAATACACATTACAGATTTTACCTAAGACTGAACGTTAAATTCTATTTTATACATATCATTCTTACATTAACTTACTGGGTCTCCGCTAGCACTCTAAATTATACAATATCAATTTTTTTTTCCGTATACGTTTCGGCGTACAATTACTTTTCGTTTTTTAACGCATGATAATAATCTATGCGTGTATGTGTAGTAGGTATTCCTCTTTAAATTTGGTTTTTTTTTTTGCCATATAATTTTTTATTTTTTTATTAGTTGGTTAGTAAAACGGAAAAAAACGAAACAAAACGTACAAAGAAACAATATATAAATAAAAATAAAAATACAGGAATGGGGAAGAAAAGCGCTGCACCTTAGACGCATACTAGGATTGTGAGAGAAGGTGATGGAGTGACATTTGACAACGTTCAGTTCAAGGCAGTTATTACGCCACCAAGTTCAGAAGCTGTCAAGTTCCGTTTGGAGTAGTGAGGAGTCGAAAGGAGAGATAATCGTTTTGTAGAGTTTGACGTCATCCGAATAGAGGATTATGGATGACTATTTAATAATGGAGTCAACGTCATTGATGGTATGGATAAATAGGAAGAGACCTTGGTGACTACCTTGCGGAACCCTGGGAAGAAAAGGATTGGAAAAGGAGGATCTGAATTTGAAACTGTAGGATCGATCTTTCAGATAAGAAGAAAACCACTTGATCAATATGGGTTCGAAACCTAGGGAGGACAGCTTAAAAAGGATGAGATTATGGGAGATTTTGTCAAAGGCCTTGCTGAAATCCGTGGTGATTACATCGACTTCGTTGCCATTCTCTAAGGCACGGAGAGTATGGGATGAGAACTCGATCAGATTCGTTGTGGTCGATCTACCCGAAAGGAAACCACGCTGGTTGGGTGAGATGATGGATTTACAACGGAAAGATAACGCGCTGTAAAGAATCCCTTCGAACAGTTTAGGGATATGAGACAGTTTGGCGGGCGGTAGTTGCTTATATTGTTTTTAGGTCCCTTTTTATGTAGGGGGGTGACATATGAGGATTTCCAAATACTAGGAAAAATACCTTCTGAAAGGGATAGATAGAAGTTTTTGATAGCGAAAGAGAAAGAGAAGAGGAACACTTCTTTTAAAGGACAGTCGGGAGTCCATCAGGTCCAGGGCTGAACTCGTATCAAAGGATACATGCTTTCTTTTACAGGTATGGCTGAACGGTGGGATAGGGGATAATGTGACTCGCTGTAAGCGGTCGAAATTAAGTTGAAATTGTGGGTTGGTTTGACACGCTGTTGGCTGTCGAAATTAGGCGGAAATAGTGGGTTGGTTCTCCATGTATTTAGAGAACCCCCACACTAGTACGGAATAGACTTCTTGTCATTGTATATTCTTAGCTGCGGTAAGAGCAGCTGCTATTTGCTTATCAATGTAAAGATACTGGCCAAGCCAAATACTAAGGTATCTAACTACAGCTAGGTATTTATTACTTCCTATAAGGGAGAATTGTTTCCATTTCTGTTTTGTATCCCTTGATACACTGAACAAGGAGGTTTTGAAAAGGATAGTGTCTGTCTTTTTGGAAATTTATCTTTAATTTCCAACCGCCGCAAAATGGTTTGATTCAATTGAACTTAATTTGAAGAAGTCTGTTGAGGCATCGGCCTGTAATGAGGGTCGGCTAAATAAATAAGCTGCCACTCATTAGATGTGAAATGGATTTGGGATACATCATACAATTTGTATATCGTATCTTTGTTCGTTGTAAGGGAACGGATTCTTTATTTGCATTTGTTGATGCTATTGAAGTCGATCTGCTATGCGTTTGTAGTGATCCTAAATCACTACTCTCTCCCACGTACCTATAATCCCAATCCAATTGAATCATATGCGCGACAAAATTAAACGAAAGTCCATTTGTCGTGCATTGATTCAATTCCCTATAATTTGAAATTATGAAATGCGTAATACTAAATGCAGTTCATGATTTCTCCTTCCGGGAATTAGTTCAAATAGACTTCGTGTACACTTCCGGGAATCCCATTCCAATTGAAGCACACACAATTTTGTTTGGGCTTCTTGGAATTTTTAAGTAATATTTTTAACAAATCTCTGTTGCCCCAGAGTATAAAAGGGGAGTGCATTTTGGATTCTAGATCAGTTGGGATCCAGAGGTCGAGACAACGGCCGAAAATTGAATAATTAAATAAATATAGTAAATAAAATTAAATAGCATTTTTATTCGGCAACCCTGAAGGAAGACATCCCATTGAGGTAACAAAAAACTATTAAACAAAATATAACCCTACACGTTGATGATTGTTTGGAGATTCAAACAAAGGAGCATTTCGGGGTAAAGTGCTTGCGACTGTATCAATAGCTGCCTGCCATTGCGAAGCAAATTAGATGGTTACACAATGACGGTTTGTATAACATCTATGCCAATTGTATATGGCATCTAAGGCAACCCAAGGGTCGTATTCTAGTGTGAGTATTTACACTAAACAAGAATTCGGTTCTAGGTTGCTAATGCAGAGATGCATTGATGCATGCATGAATGCCCTTGTGGAAGAAATTCTTTACAGGAATTCCTAGATAATTCGTTGAAAGCATTAATTGCGCTTGTGAAGGGTGATTGGGATATATGATGTTTGGAACAGAATTCTTATAGGGAATTTTGGATTCGAATAAATGAATGAAGGTAAGAATTCTCTTCCAGGAGCTTTTAGCTAAATACATTTGATAAATTTGTTGCGTGAAGCATTTACAGGTGCTAATGCGATTGCATTAGCCGAAAACTATGAAGGTTGGGTTGTAGTTATGGGGGTTCTTCGGGTAAGTAGACAGTGGGGTCTGGCGGAACCGCCACAAGTCCACAGGCCTCGTGGCCATGGAATGCCATTATAATCTTTCATTCGGAGGACTTTATATATTTGTGGGAATATATTTGGTCCACTAGCTTTAATGATTTGAACTCTGTTATTCCAATATAGGGGCTAGTCGATTTTGTACATAATAGGGCCATCCCCTAGGCTCTATGGTTTTATAGATGATGGTGGCACGATAGATATTGTTTTTTGTTTTTTTTTGCTTTGGTAAATTTATCAATATGATCATTAATTAGGCCACGGGAGTTAATATTAGGTTGTTCTGAACATGAAGGAACTCTAACCCAGTATATATATATATATATATATATATATATATATATATATATATATATATATATGTATATATATATCAAATGGAATGGGTGGTTGTAGTATTTAGAGGACAGATTAAATCTGTTGACTTCAATGCGAAGAAAACGCAAAAAAAAAGGATCGTTAATGCCACAGATATTTAACAACGCTCAAATCAATGAATGTAAGAAAAACATAAATAAGCTCGATGTGACAGTCAGTGGGAATGGACTATTAACATAAAAATGTTTCATATATGTTCAGAACAGGGATTTAATTGTGATGTTTAGTCAGCCACAACTAAATAATGCTGCACGCGCTTTATAGGGCATAAAACCGAACAATGAAACTCATAGAGGATCAAGAGTTTCATCAGAAAATACACCCAACATATCCTGCACATTTCGTTCCTGTAATTATGATCACCATTTTTGTTCAACTAAACTAGATGAATATATTCCACACTTCCAGGGAATGCACATCCGTTTTCGTTACAAATTAACACCAGGAGTATGGATAAAGAAAGACAATAGTTCTTAGGCCGAACCACGCGAATGTGGGACGCTTTTCCACACCATTTTTTTTATTTAGTCTCACAAATCATATACATTTTCATTTACCTATAGTAACCCTTTTGTTGTGCTTGCACCGTAATTTGACATTTGATGGTTGACATTTAACGTTTTGCACAAAAAAAAAAAAACGGCAAGACAGAAAATCCACTCAACATTGATATGGTGAGCTTGTCCTAGAAGCCCCTTCGAGGGCAGCTCTTGTGTAAAAACAAAATGACAGAGTAGAAAAAACGCACAGGTATGATGGTTGCCCTTGAAATCCTCACTGAAGGCACATGTTATGAAAAAAAAGGACAAGGCGCAAAAAGTACTCAATCATTATACGCTGAAGTTGCAGGCTGTTTCCTTCGTTTGTCGCAATCATGTAATATAACCACGGCTTCCTTGTCCATTCGATTTCAAACGTCTTATTAAATTACATTGGAACAGATTGTTTAGGGGCGCTATCGTTCCTTGACTAATTCTTTTATATTATCACACCACCAAACCAAAAGCTATAAATCTCACCTGAAACTGTGAAAAGTGAGCCTTCCTACTCAATAAAATTAAAAACCAATTTCAAACAATTTGCAGACATTTAAATCATTCCCCTAGGAGTCGCCGAAACAACAATCACAAATGGAGATGTTGTCGCTCCTCCTTCCGCTAATCGTCTCCATCTTTTTCATATTTCTTCCTAACCACATTCTCCGTCTTTGGTAAGGATACAAATCAGTTGAATATATTCCAATAAAAACTTGAACATTCGGGACGATAAACAATACCGGCGATAGCACTAGAAATAGTAACAGTTGTTGCAACAACATCAGCAACAGCAAAAAGTATAAATAAAAAATTCTATTGTGTATTCAAGAATTTTCCAAGCCGAATAAAGCGATACTGAGCTACAGACCTATCTACCTAACAACGAAGGGGGTGTAAAAACAGATAGCTTAAGATTCGACGCGTCCTTGACGGGGCAACAGCAAACTTTCCCACTGTCTTAAAGTTGGCCTTTTTATTGCCAATATCCTGAATACACAACCAACCAGTAGAAGATATTGAGAGAAGTTTGCCCACCCTGTAGACAGCAGCAACGTATCGCAACACTGCTGCCCACGCTTACCAGCGGGAAACGATTTTATTACTTTTCAAACAGCAGTTGACATCTAAAGTTGAAAAGCAATTCAACTCGGCGAAAGAGAACAGTTCCATTATTACCTTCTGAAGGTAGAAACTCTGGAATGTTGTGCAATACAACCAAGATACACCCTACACGTTCACAAACCGAGAATGCCCATCGAGTTCCACGTAATTGGAACAGATTCGACGATGGCCTACATTGATATTCAGCCTGTCGTCGGTCAGTGTTCATGACGCCAATTGGAGCGCGGATGCAGACCAAAAGATACAAGGATAAAATATACAGCCTGAAAAAGAAAGTGCAGATCCTGGGCCAAGGTACAAGTAAGGCTTATGGACCGAAGATATATCAAGGTAAGGGTAACAAAAAAAAAAAAACAAAAATCTCACATTCAGAGTAGCGTTGTAATTCTGACAATGATGAAAGAGTCTCCTGTTCTTGTTCACGGAGATCAAGGATTTATTCCTTTTGTCTTTTATTCCCCAACACCTCGGCTTTTGGTAAAAGTTTTTCTTTCCTTACAACAAAGCACCAGAGTATAAGGAGCGACTATGGAGCGAACTAAAGGACTCTCCTTCGTTCAAGGTTCACAGAATACAAATAATGAGGGATAAATCTTTTCAGGATTCGTTTTGCTCTATGGTCCTTGGTACTGTTGACTTTAAGCGCGATGCTTAGAGTAAAGATGATCACCATGATGATACCCGAAGCTTTACATTAGAATAACGATTATGATGACGACAACGATGTGATGTCCGGGGTACGTTGATGAGGGACCGATACAGAAAGGGGCACATAGAGGCGATAATAACAATGGCGACAGACATTATGATGCCAGGACAATTGTACATAGTACAAGGATGAAACGATGGACTATTTCTATATTTATATATGTACATCTCTTTATTTTTCTTCTCTCTTGTCGACTAGATTTTGATATCAAAATACTTAGAGAGCGCTCAACGGGAGAGACTGGTGGCTTGAGGAACTGCTTTGTGATTGATGTGCTTGCTTGAGGTATGTGCGGGCAGTTAGGAGATCCTTGGGAGTTATTATGAAGGAAAACAACTCTGAGATAATAGGGAATTGTCGTGACTTGCACTAGTTTCAATAAAATTGATGACTGATAGCCATGAAAGAGAAAGTCCTTACAACAGCTAATCGTAGCAAATTGATGACAGGATTTGAATATTTGTCCCAAATGGAGACACTAAGTAGTTAAGATGAAGTGAAGGATGCGGTGATCTCCCGGAACACATAACAAGAATGTAGTGGGAATGATGTAGTGGCAGATTGAATGGGTGACGATAGTACACAAAGGACGTCGACTGCATACCAACATCGACCAATCCGAATTTTCAAACTTGGTGTCAGAGCTTTTGATAGAAACCGTTTGTTTACATTGCATTATTGGGTGAGATGCCTGCACAAAAATAATTATAAGGTATATTTAAATCAAAACGAGAGAGAAAACAAAGATGTAAAATGCATCTCGCATTGATCTGGAATGCCTGAATGTTATAAATATATATTCCACATTTGTGTAGGTCGGCCGAAGGAAAATAGAAATATAGATGGGAATTGGTCTTGGATGGTGGGATATTATAAACTTAGGATTGGGTGGAGTAATCCACATTTGTATACGTCGGCTGAAGAACGATTGGTTTTGTTTCTTCGTACATTTGAAGTTATTTTGTTACCGTGACATTCTGCGCTCCTGCTGATAAATGACAGGAAAATATTTGCTGGACCTCATAGTGCCTAAAGAAAAGACACATGTTGCTGCTATATTCAAACGACGACATGAAGAGACATACGCTTGCGTCCCTAATAAGTCTCAGTGATTGGCTTTGCATCCACTGACCACGCATTGTAAAACAATCCCAGTTTCGGACGAATACTGAAAATTGTGGCTAGGTTGAATCGGATGAAGTATACTATCATTCGGCAGAAACTTAATATAGTTGACCCCGCTTTTAGTAGCCTTAAATATATGGTCGTTCTAGAGCGTATTGCGACGATAGTGAAGAACGTGTGATTCAAAGTGACGCTATGACAGTTAGAATCACTAAAAATGTAACCAATGCTCAACACATCAGGCCACTGCCGTGTGTACAAATTCGGTTTCTAAACTCAAGTACACTCAACTGATGTGGAATTGTTATGTTATCGCTATGGTATACGGCGCTGATACATTTTCTTATTCGATTTTCGTTCGGTGTTCTTCACTATTTGCTTGTGTATTGTGTGTGTATCTGTTAAAAACGTCACACTACCCCCTCCATGTAACTTTGTTACGATCAACTTCGTGTGCGAACAACGGAGCGAGGAACGAGCGAGCGAGAGAACGTCGGAGCAGGCCAGTGTGCCGGTGCTCTATGCGGAAGTCGTGAACTCAGTCGTAAAGTTCTGTTTACTATGGGAACGTGTGTGTGTGTGTGTGTGTGTGTGTGTGTGTGTGTGTGTGTGTGTGTGTGTGTGTGTGTGTGTGTGTACACAGGTCACGTCGTGGTCACCAATTATAGCGTATTACGACGATAGTGAAGAACGTGTGATTCGAATTGATGCCATGGCAGTTAAAATCACTAAAAATGTAACCAATGCTCAACACATCAGGCCACTGCCGCGTGTACGAATGCGATGTCTAAGCTCAAATACACTCAACTGATGTCGAATTGTTATGTTATGGCTATGGTATACACCTCTGATATATTTTTGTGGGGGTACAAGATCGCGACGGAACCGCTACATTTTCTTGTTCGATTTTCTTTCGGTGTTCTTCACTATTTGCCTGTGTATTGTGTGTGTATCTTTTAGAAGTATCCCCTCAATGAAAGAATACCCATTAATATAGACCGTTCGGGTCGAAATTCAATGATTTGGGCACATTTTGACGATATATAATACTGTTCGAAAAGGTTGGTCGATTGTATTCGAATGAGTTCAAGGACTTCAACGTTGTCGGTAATGAGCAAGTAATCATTTGTAAAAACGAGGAATAATAGAGTAAATGCAGGTCCGGAGTCAGAGGGAACATTAGCACTAAGGCACTAGAAACATAGTGCTGTTGTATCAGTGTAGCGTACTTAAGGGCGCTGTTCGTCTGCGTGCTTATTAGGGTGAATGATAAGCAACACGTATAGTTTATTGAAGGAATGGCCGTCGATGTCCGATATTCGTGTTGATTCATTAACAGGTTTAATGATATTATTTGATGCGGCGAAGTGCTGAGACTTCCAAGTTTAAGCTGTATTACATATATCTACTTTATCTATTCCACAAACATTTTTTTGCTCCGAGCGACAAGAAGACTCTACACTCTACGACAGAATTTGACCAAGACAATCATTGAAATATTTGTTAAACCCCCCGGTTGGATCCCGCAGATGTGATGGGTACGATGTGTCCAACCACTGCCGTGATTGAAAAAACGCACGTGAAGTAAAATACAAATAAAAAAATATTCACGCTTCTGACAGCTGACCGAACGTATCGAGAATATTTTCCACCGGTGTTTATGTTGGATGGCATCGCTTATCCGGGATGTCGCTACAGTTTAAATTTGCCTATAGTAGGTATTCAGTGAGAGTTGTGGGTAATACATTGTTCAAGAGAATGGAATAACTAAATATATATGTGTTGGGTATCACCAGGAGGGGTATTTGGCTTACCTGCTGGGGAGGACGTCTCACTGCGCTCTTTGCTATTATAAATATTTAACTTTTGTAATACGATTCGGCATCTTTTAGTTGGTGAACCAAGAGGAGAATTTGTTCTGTTACGTTTATCGGAAGCGTTGCAAAATACTTCCCGTAAAGTTTTTGTTGCTATTTCTGGTGTATGATTTTGTTAATTGTAATACAAACTGCATTCTGACGGGCCCAATTAGATTTAAAAGGCTTTATGTATATACTTTTTACGGTATCTTTTATTATATTATTTGGTCGGCGTGGGGCCCCTTGGAACTAGCCTGATCGGATACACGGCCAGCGATTCGGTCTCTGGAACTTTACTGATCATGAAATCGAAATTGGTCGCCCCTTTAACCGATTTTGAGTTGAGAATTGTCAACTATTTTGGTGTAAAAATTCCAAGAAGCATACACAAGATTTTTTGTGCTTCAATTGGAATTTTGTTCTAGGAATTGTTTAAGGATTTATTTGAATGGGTTCTTGGAAGGGGAATCACGAAATGCGTTTTGAATTAAGCATTTCATGATGTCAGGATTTTAGGAATTGAATCAATGTGCGACGAATTAACTTTTGGTTTAATTCGTTGCTCATGTGGTTCAATTTGGTATTTGGATGTAGGTTAATGATGATATTGCGGATTTGGATGGGTGTAGTGATTTAGGATCGCTACATAGGGAAAGCGGTTAGAGCTTATAATTATTGAATTATTTGCATATTTCCACAATTGGTGCGGAGGCTAGAATTTAAATAGTATCCGTAATATTAAACGACATTATGGGAGCACTGAAAAATGATGCAGTGTATGGGAGTAAAATAGAGAAGGGCAGGTAGCTCCGTTGTGTCCTCTTTTTTTTCTAAGTTGAATTCAAGGTTCACAAATATTACAGTTTAAGTCAGCATTATTACAAAAAAAAAAATAAAATAAAGATTTTTGCAAAAAAAATTAACATTCGATCAAGAAACACTTGACGAGCTTGATTCTTAAGACTTCACTTCGTTTTGCCACAACGCCTTTGTATGGGGAGTGGATACTGCTCTGTCAACAACTGGCACCCAGTGGTTTCCATTTAGTTAACTGCTTTGGTTAAAGGTGGATAGGGAAAGATTTGGTAGTTATCGTTAATATTGTACTCGAACGAGTTCATAATGCTTCGTTTTCCCTCCCTGTTATTTTAATAATGACATTCACCATCGTTTGGGTTGCACACTTGAGGCGTTTTTAACAGGTACACACACACTACACAAGCAAATAATCTCGAAAAGTTCAAGTTCAAACTGAACAAGTATACGACGCTGTCTTTTTTGATTTTGATTTGAAGTCCGCAGTTATTTTACATATAGGATTAAATGCATGTCGTATTTTACAAATATTGTTCTAAAATAAAGGAAAAAATAAAATACCCTGGTGTTGATTGGTTGTTTAAAAGTTATTTTTTTATTTTTACTTATTTTTGGTATCAGCACATACACATAGTACACTCTGCTGATGGCTCTTAATATATATTGTTGGTTCCACAGGATCACTTTCTTTATTAATGTTGTTTATAAATTAAGCTCACAATCACTGACTACTTTTTTATATCATTTGATGTTTATTTTGTTAAATTCGTATTAAATACACACGATTCTTTGCTGATGTACTCCTTTAAGTTCTTTCAGAACCGTCTAATATATTGCAAAAAAGTTCACTTCATTGATAATCGACTTTACCGCCTCATGAAAAAGAAAGAAAACTCGACTAACTAGCACGTAAAACTCGCACTCAAAAAAAACCTGTGTGTACGCACTCCGGTGGTTAAAACTCGACTAACTAGCAGCTTACCTCGGAACTATCTTTCTCCACACGATCAACCAATCTTGATCGCACACTCATTCGCATTCTCCCATTTCCCCACCCATCAATGTGAATAAATTCTTGCGAATTTACCCAACAGTCAATGGACTTAGGGAGAATGGGAAAACCGAAACGAGGAGCGCGATGATCTCAGGGTTGATTTGTTTTCGCATGCAACGAAATCGAAACCAATAAGGTGACTGCATGACCCAGTTTGGTATTTCGATTGCTCTCAGAGTGCAGAATCAAAAATGCACTCTAAGAAGGGGAAATGGGGTGGGTAGAAAAAGTATATTTTTCGGACTGTTCACCTGACTCTGAGCTTATTGATCCCCAGCGAATAGCCGTGTCTGGCGCAAGTCAAAGGACGCAGCGGTGGCTTGGATAAATATCTAAAAAACTAAAAGAACTCGCGATACCCCAAACCGTTTCGCTATGCAGCAACAGCGTCACTTGCCCACACTTTGCTGTTGCTAACCAGGCATGAGATTTTTGATTTCCGACAGGAAATCTCATGTGGTTTATCAATTATGTTGCTATATGGCATGAAATGGCTGAATTCGGTTATGCATTATCTGCATGGAAGGACGAATTCAGGTTATGCGTCCTTTGGGAGGGTTGTGTCGGGCCGCCAAACCCCACGGTTCACTTACCTAAAACCCCCATAACTTCCATCCAATTCCCTAACTTCACTAATGCAATTGCATTAGTACCTGAAAATGCTTCACGTATCATATAGATCAAATCTATGATCTTAAAGTCCCTGTCAAATAAAACTTACCTTTTATGCATTCTCTTCGCATATAATTTCCCGTAAGATTCCTTTCTTTACCTTATCAGGCAGAACCCCAATTATTACAACCCAATCTACACCAGTTTCCGCTAATGCAACAGCATTAGCACCTGTAAATGCTGCACGCATTAAGCTTACCGAATTTATTCATTTTCAAGCTTCTGCAAAAGAATTCTTACCTGCATGCATAAGTTCGCATTTAAAACACACACATCGGCTGGCGACCCCTTTAGCCAGCGATAAATAGTCCAACGCAGTTGCGTGTAATTAGCACCCTTAACGTTGCCTTAGCAATGCACTAAGTGCAAACAAAGGAACTCTGTCCTTGGGCAGGCATCTGGCGATTAGGCAAACTGTAATCGTATTCCCAGCATTTACCTTTTGACAAACAATCTTCAATTTTTGTTCGTCGCCACAAACGAATTACCCGACACATACAAAGGCATGCAAGGGGGTCGTTTCTGCCACCGACCCAAGATACCTAATACAATTTCCATTGTATAAAGTATCCCATCCCATTAGCACCTTTTTTTCCTAACGTCTTTCATAGCGACGTTGCACAGCATAGACATAGATCATGAATCTCCTTTGTCTTTGCCGCCTGCCGGTTTCGTTGTTCGACTGCCTTCGAACCCGTATAAATAACATCGTTCGCCCACACACACCACTGCACTGAAAGAGTGCATTTCTGTGGCGGCCACACCCTTAAGAGAAAAGTTTTTCTCTCTCTTCCTTTTCTTAGACCTAACCTAGGATGGAATTCATGTCAGAATACTATCCTCGGACTCCATTTCCATCCGCCGACCGCCATGGTCGTTGCCGACTTCCGCACTCCGGTGCGCACGGAGACGCGAAAAATCACCGATTCGTGTGTGTAAGTTAGAAACGAATAAGAACAATAAAATAAGTAAAAATCATCTGCCTCATAGACACAACTAGCATTTCCCACGTGCATTGTAGTGTTTGCAACCGCCATGTCGAATATTATATTTGCTGCAGTCTTCGAAGATTGTGTTTTTATTGACTTCACATTGTAACTTTCACGCAGTGCTACCGTAAAATAAATAAAAATAAACAAAAGAAATGGTGTGTTTATTTTGTCCGGGTTGTCTGGCGAACAGTTTTATTTCTCCTGTTGGTGCTTTTCTTTGGTGCACGTAGGAACTTTGTCTTTGTGATGCTGGTGGAAGGAAGTGAACCGTGTGCCCGTGCCTGGCACAATACTTCCTTCTCAACAGGGTACCTTTTACAGGTGAAATAGGCCGACGAAAGTGATTGGGGTTAGCGTTTTGCGCGGTCAGTGGCCGAAATTGTGGTTGTAATTGTGGGTTGGTTCTCGGTGTAGTATAGTGAAGCCCCACAAACTTATTGGCTCTTTGCAAGTACTCTAAATTATACAATGTGTAGTTTTTATTTATGCCTTTGGGCGTACAATGATTTTTGTAATTTTGTTTAGAGTGTAATCAGTATAGAATAGGTTTTCCTCTTTTACAATATTGCTAACGCAGTATACATAAAAGTTGTTTTTTTTGTAACAAGCAAACTTTAAAAACCAAAACGATTAAACACCGAAATAACAAAATTAATCAAACTATGTTAAATGTGAGGGAGGAGAAAAGGGGGAGCGTTGCAACCAAGAGGCATACTATTTTTGGGGAAGTGTAATCCTCTTCGTCAGTAATCCGCCACCAGTTGGGATGAAATCGGTCTCTTTTCGATTTTTCTTTTTCTCACTTTTCACCATACTGAAACGTAGGCGACCTGGAGAATTAGAGATATCGCTATCATGGAGAATTCGTTTATCCCTGGCACCACGAAGTGTGATAAATAATAGGGTGCCCATGCTTGGCTTGGATAAGTCTTTTTCTATCCACGAAGGGGAACGCTTCTGGGGAAACAAACCCATTCTGGAGAGTAATCTCCAGCTATATATCATTGGGATAGAATGCCCCAAAAAATAAGATCATTTTCATTGGACATTGTCCTTGCAGTGTGACTACCAATAATTTTGATTATGTAGTTATCTACCCTGTTTAGTTCTGATTTATCATATAGGATTTTATTGGGGTAGAACTTATGTAATGGCTTTGGGGTTCTGTACATTCCGAGGAAAGAGGGCAAACATCGCCCCTCGAACACCCGAAACTTCTCCATGTAGAGTGGGGATATATTATACCATACCGCCAACCATACACCAATACCAGTCGATTGAATGGCGAGTATGAAATTAATTTGACATTGGAGTCTAAAGGGCTACTATGGAATAGATTTCTTGTCATAGCATACGCGTTTTTAGCTGCAGAAAGTGCAGCTGCTGTTTGCTTATCAAAGCATAAATACTGATCAAACCAGACACCAAGGTATCTAACTACAGATTTTACTTGTAGAATAGGATTATTACTTCCTACAATGGAAAATTTCTTCCAATTTCGTGTTTTAACGCCCAATGCAATGGAGAGGGGCGTTCTGAAAAGAGTGGTCTCTGATTTCTGGAAATTTATCTTTAATTTCCAGTCGATGCAAAACCACTTGGTTCTGTTGAAGTGGTTTTTGATGTGAAAGGTCTTGTTGGATGTTATATCTCCACGTTTCACCACAAATTGTTTACACATTATCATATCGTACATAATGTATAACAAATATTCGGGAATACCTAGATTTGATAACTTATATACAAGGCTTTCGAACCATATGGTGTCGAAGGCTTTTACAAAGCCAACCAAACAGCCCCCTGTGCATTGTCGCTTTGCCTTGTTCCATTATATATCTGAAACAAGTTTCGTCGCGGCATGAACGGTGTCCTGTTTCGATTTGAAACCGAACTGGTTGTTCGGAATAATATCATTTTCAACATACAATTGTGTTCGCTTTGTTTTGCGCATCCTCTACCAATATTAGCTCTTCATTCGAGTTGATGTGTTCCGGGGTAAATCCTGCGTTCAGCAATTGCATGGTTGAGCGAACTAACTAGATCACTAGTGTAAATTTTAAACAAAATGGGATAATTTTCTGATCCCTGTTGCAAACCATTGTTGGTGTAAAAGGTCTTGTTAAAGATTATATCTCCGCATTTCACCACAATTTGTTTACCCATTATCATATCGTAGATAATGTATAACAAATATTCGAACAAACCTGGGTTTGATAACTTATATACGATTCCTTCTAACCATACGGTGTCAAAAGTATTTTCAAAGTCAACCACACAGGCCCCTGTGCATTGCAGGTTTGCCTTGTTCCACTGTATGTTGGAAACAAGTTTTTTCGCACCGTGAACTGTATCGTGGCGGGATCTATTACCAAACTGATTGTTGCCTGACTGATGTTTGGAAACAAGTTAATCGAGCAAAGATTGGCTTCATTGCTTTTGTACTTGCCCTTTTTAGGGATGGGATGGACTGCTGCAATTTTTTAACGGGTTGGATAATATGCATTATTTAGAGCGTTGTTGAGGCAAGTGCTTTAGAACAATGTTTGAGATACTATCTATTCCGGTATATTTCTTGCTCTTCATAGATCTAAGAATGTCCGTCAGTTCATTCTTTTGCACAAATATACTTGTGTTTAGATTTCTAAGCGGAGAATCCGCTGTTGAGGGTGCCTTATTCCTAAATTAAGAATTTTGGTTTACCTCCCTTGGTGTGCCCTCGCAACTTCCTTCGAGGCACGTGCGGGCTTCCGGACGGGTAACTCGGTGTGCGCAAGTTCCTTGAATTGAGGGCGGAGTCTCCTTCCAGGACATCCTTTGTTACTCCGGGACAAAGCACACCATTCTCCCTTCAAGTCACCGTGGATTAATTCGTCATTGAGATTTCCGTGTTAGGGGCCGCAATGAATTGTCAAAGATCCTTTGCTTTATTTAAAGGTATTCTGAATAATTAAACAGTGCGTGGCGCCTTCCAGGACATCCTTTGTTACTCCGGGACAAAGCACGCCATTCTCCCTTTAACTCACCGTGGATTAATTCGTCATTGAGGTTTCCGTAGTGCGGGCCGCAATGAATTGTCAGGGATCCTTTGCTTTATTTAAAAGTGTTCTTGCGCGGCGAGCGCAAGCTTCCCAGCAATAGTATATCTCGTGAAAGTGAAAACGTCCGGTTTTAACTTGGGATTATATTTATTTTAAATGTTTTGGTTTGAACATTCAATTCTCTATTTTAGAATATAGTTACTCTACGACCAGGAGTTCGGCCTCTGGAACCTTGACTGATCATGAAATCGAAATGTGCTGCCCTTTTATACTTTTAGTCGTTGGGATTTTTCAAGATTTTTATTGTTGAAAATTCCAAGAAGCACACACAAGGTTTTGTGTGCTTCAGTTGGAATGGGATTCTGGGAAGTGACTAGGAATTTATTTGAATAAATTCCTGGAAGGGTAATCATACTTTATTTAAGCATTTCATGGTGTTGGGATTATTGGGAATTCAATCAATGCACGACAAATGTACTTTGGGCTAAATTTATCGTGCATATGATTCAATTGGATTGGGGTGTAAGTTAATTTGAAATTGAATGAATGTGCGACAAATTAGCTTTTGGTTTAATTTGTCGCTCATACGATTCAAAATGGGATTTGGATGGGATTATTGGTAATATTGGGGATTTGGATGGGGGTAGTGACTTACGATCACCACACCGCTTTATTGTTTTCGTTAAAAGTAGTGAAGCTTCTATTTTCGAGACGTTAATTGTTAAGTTCATTGTGTAGCAAAATATGGGTTTGGCGAACCCTATTTTCCAGGTCATGGTTAGAATGAATGGATTCGGTGACTCTACACGCTGCCTCGAAACAGGCACCATTTGACGTTGCTTTCTTTTCCGGATCCTGGACCAATAGTGCCGCGTTTAGCAGTGTTTGATAATTTTCCGGAGTCCCTGGGACTCGCAGACATTGAATGTTATTATAATCTTTCCTTCTAATTACTTTATTTATTTGTAGGGACATATTCGGTCCACTAGCTCAATGGCTTGAATTTTATTGTTCCATTCTTCATTAATTACTGATCTACAATTGCCACGGATCAGTTTTGAAGGTTTTTGATCAGTGACTTAAAAGTTTTTATTTCCTGGCTATTTGGATCTCTATCGTGACTATAAAGCAGTTTCAGTTTGGAGAGTAAAATGCTCTCCTGCCTATACAGAGCGTTAATTGTTGGTTTGTATGTCCCGCCATGTCAACAAATTTTCGGAATAGACGATTCATTGTGTTAGTAACAATGTTGTTCATCGTCAAGGGATAATGATTAATTTTATCATTATAAAGATTTCTGTCATTCGGTGGATCTATGCCATTGGAGCGTAATTTTTTTTCATTAGCCGATCAAAGCGCGACGAATTTGTTTTTCGAAAGTTTAAAGAATGTATCTGGTCATACTGCTCGAGAAGTGAGTGTTCGTTTCGAACATGCATTACGGCATTATGATCACTATCGTACTCAATTGTTAGAAGACAATTTCGGGGAGTTAGGTCCGTATCTAACAGTTGTCTTCGCTTGTCCAGCAAAAGTAAATCCAAGAAAGAATTTTCTCTTGGATAAGACAGCGTACCTGTATCGTACAATTCTAGTTTATGCTCGATGGCATTTGTTTTCCACCCGTCGTACAACGTATTGGCTCTTGTGTTCGAGATAAGGTTACCTCAAGCACTGTGCTTCGAATTGAAATCTCCCGCCATAAAGAAATAAATATTTTCCGAGTCTAACTTGAGACTTCGAAATAGGGTATCAAGTTCATTGACAAATTGTGTACACTGGATAGTTTCGGGAGCATAAACAGAGACTACATATAAATGCCTTTAACTTTTCAAAGTCAATGTCTATATTGCAGGCTTCTAGTACTTGGAACTTGTGTACATCTGTTCTGTAAATTACTTTGTGTTGCAGCCCTCTCTTAATTAAGACGGCGACTCGACCTCCTTGAGTGAAGTTTGGACGATTTCGTCTGATTACTTTATAATTTTTATAGCCCAAATAGTGCCTTTGGTTCAGCTCTGTTTCTCTAGCCAGAAGTAAATCTGGGCGTTCGGCTTCTAGCAGATTGTTCAGATTATCTCTTATTTCCATTCGGATTAGTGAATTGAGATTCACAGCAATAATTTTAAGTGCTAACTCAGCCGAAGAGAACATTATGTCTATGGTGTTGAGTTATCTGGAGACAGTGTTGAGTAGATAATATCAGTTCGAGTTACTTGTTCCGTCAGATTTTTTTCAAGTTTTTCGATTTATTTTTTTCTAACGCAGAAAACTGTGCTGCAAACTGTGCTCGCATGGACAGTAAAATTGCTGTTATGTCTGTTTGTGCCTCTGGTGCAGACATTTTTATGTTGCTTATTCCACGATTAGTGATTTCTTTACACACCTGCATATGACACACTAGGTGCCACGAAGTTGTTGTAAGAACGAGTTTTCATTCGTTTCTCTTCTTCAACTTGTTTCTTTCTGGCTTCCAGTTTTACTTTCAGTTGTTGGTATTTAGAGCAAATTATGACAGCTACAAGTAAATCGTTTAAATTGTGGCTTTTTATCCCAACAAGAGCATTTTTGTTAGCGTTGTGGGGCTATCGTGTCCACTATTGTCTCCGAAAGTCTTCTGTTGCAATAATGAAAACACTTCGTATATATTTGTGCACTTCTTTATTTGTTAACTCAAACAAACAAAACATAAATTAAATACAACCAAATTTACAAACTTCTTATTGACTTAAAGAGCTACGGTGACTCCAATGTCCAACTGGTTCACTCTGAAACTACTGTCTTAAGGTTTTAATTTACAGAGAACTAATTAATAGAAGGTTTCTTAAAGCGTAGTATTGTCGATCCGGAATCACTGTCTTATGGTTTAAATGTATACAAAACTAATTAATAGAAGGCTTCTTAAAGCGTAGTAATGTCGATCCGGAATCACTGTCTTATGGTTTAAATGTATACAAAACTAATTAATAGAAGGTTTCTTAAAGCGTAGTATTAATGATCCAGAATCACTGGCTTAAGGTTTAAATTTAAACAAAACTAATTAATAGGCAGGTGTAGCCGGCAAAGACTTCACAATCGCTAGACTATCGTTACAACAACACCGGTCAACTATGAAATGTAATAATTTAAACAAAAGGTAACTCCAAGTACTCATCCTTCGACGGTAGCTGTTCACTGTCTGACTTCACCGTCCAACAAAACCCACTATCCGTAAGATAAAATAAAAGAATAAACGTTTCGCACGCATCCCCCGCCCCAGCAACCCAAAGGACAGCAATCTTCGACGACCGCTCACATTTCGGATGTGCACTCACACCCTTGATTATCCCGGTCACTCATACTGAGCATCCCTCAGCATGCGAACCGTGGAAACACCGATACCCCATGTCTCAGACGAAAGATACGCTTGCTGCTTAGGCAAGCTATTGAACACGAAGGTGTTTACATTATCGTAACCATGCACAGCGCTTACGTTGATCATGCTTATGACCAAAGCCGACCGGAGGGTCGAAACCTCGAATGTATGTTTATGCCATTGAGAACTCTGATTCCATCGGCAGCCAGTCGCAAAGCATGATACTTTTTGGGGTCTCATGACCGGCCAACATGCACGCAGATGAGTAAAGATCAAACACAGGGAATGATAATTAAAAGGGTTGCAGCTGTGCACTCGTTGTATTTAGGGACGTTGGATGTTTATACGATTGGCTAATGCATACAGCATTTCCGAAGATCGTACATCCTTAGTTGGCAATTCATTGGTGTTGCCCCTTTGCTTTTAATTATTTTGGCAGCCTGGCGTATTCTTCTATGTTACCTGTTGCTCGGTCAAGCGACCGAGATGCTTGGGACGACAAAGAAAAGAAGAAGTATCTCTTGGATTGTGTGCGGCGGCACTCGACAAGAGATATGCGCGCCGAATTGATTTGGGCTTGTATCGGTTGGTTTGTGACGCAACCGAATTGCTTTCTTAAGGAGAATGATGCGCTTCATGAAATCATGCCTTTAGGTAATATTGCTGGCGCCCCGCGGTGGTTCGCGTTATGTCGGTTGCTTATTTGTTCAACCGAATTGCTTTTCAGGAAATTAATTTTTGGGCGCTAATGCTATTTGATTACTTATGGTAATTGAATGTAAAACATGCTAGAGAATTAGAGGTGGCGTTCACATGGAATCGGCGTAAAATAGTGTTTTCTCCAGCCTTTCAGATGCTCCGGCTGCACCAGAAAGAGATCATCCATGTAAACTGCGAAAAGGTGAGCGGCGGCGTTAGGTAGCGTTAGTGGAACCATCACAGCGCCTCACAACCAAACGATGGAGATCGTGAAGACGGTATACGACGAAAAACTGGTTCACGTCCTTTCTAGTGAATGGAAAAATCTACCAGCAATAACATCAGTTTCTTTACTTTTCTTACTTTAGTGACGGGACACTAGTCTCCAACTGAAAAGGTAATACTAATGTTTTCCCAAATCTCAGATAGTGGCCCTTCGGAGCCAAGTGTCAAAGGCACCATTCTATTGTAATCTTCCACAGCGGATATAATGCTTCGCCAGGGTACTATTCAATGCATTCTCCGTCGACTTGACTGTGAGAATGTCACCACAACGGACGGAATATCAGCAGTAGTCGTCAGAACTGCCATGGGCTCTTGTGGGGGTAAAGGTTAATTGCCAGACACGGGCACTAGTTCACTATTCGCCCACCGAGGGAAGAACAAAACATAGATGCCAAAATTCGACTGTGGCAACGTGTGTGTATACGACGGCGGATGGAATTTGACTCTGCGGTTCTATATAACGATCAACTAATCGAGATCGCACTCTCATTTCCCCCGCCCATCTAGGTGAATAAACTCTTGTGGGTTAATTCACTAGTCAATGGAAGAATCGAAAAGGAGAGCGTGACGATCCTGGGGATGATTTTGCTTTTTACATGCAACGAACGCAAAATCAATGGTGACCGAATGACCCAGTTTGATTATTGGATTGATCTTAGAGTGCAATGCACTCTGAGAAGGGGTTATGAAATGGGCTGAAAAATATTTGTGTGCTATTCACCTGACCACTGAGTTTATTGATCCCCAGCGAATAGCATGTCTGGGGGAGATCAAAGGGACGCCGCGATGGATTGAGAAATATGAGCGTGAGAACCAAACTCAAGGAATCTGAAATTACCCCAGCGATTTCGCTATATAGCAACAGCATCTCTTGCCCAGACTTTGCTGTTGCTAACCAAACATGAAATTGTGATTTCCGGTGGAAATCTCATGTAGTTTATACAATAGTGTTGCCGTATGGCAAGAAAGGGCTGACTTCAATTATGCATTATCTGCATAAATAATGAATTCAGGTTATGCGGTATTTGGGGTATACCTTTTTCATGTGAAATAGGCCGATGGAAGGGATTGGGGTTGATGTGGTGGGCGGTGAGCGGGCGATATTGGGTTGAAATTTTGGGTTGGTTCTCCGCGTAATATAGAGAACCCCCACACTCTTATCAAACTTTTTCAGATATCTTATGCACCGGAAACTTTTCCTAGCATTTCGAAAACAGCTCAAAGTCAACCGACAGTAAGCAGCAAATTACTAGAGTATCCAACTCTTCCACGCCCCTTCTAGTTAATGGCAAAAAGTATCAACAATAACTTTAGTTCCACATCTTTTCCTTGTTTAGTTACCGGCGATATGACACGACATGAAAAACAATATATATAATACAGCCAATATTTTCACGAATTAAATGCGGACGGAATACCAACAATAGTCTTTAAAAATTCTACCTTGGAACTGTGATCAGCTATTTGCAAACTTTTTCGGATATCTTTCCTACCTGTTGGAAAACCGCTCGAATTCAACACTTAAGAAAAAGAAATGTCTTACGCAAAACCACGATATTCAAGTTAACAGAAAAAGACCTCAATACCAAGTTGATATAGATATGCTTAATGCATATGAATCCATGGGATCCATACTTTTGAGCTCTGGAACCAATATCTCATCATCATCATCGGCACTACAAACGGGATCCGGTCTTGGCCTTATTTAACAACTCTGAGGCTTGTAAATATTACCATAATAATTTGTTTTTTCGGGCAAGGTTATTAGCCTTGACCCAATATCTAAATATCTTTATTTGTAAGGCAGGATGAGTCAAAGCATGAAGCAGTCGGATTGAGTATCTCCAAATGTTTGACAGCTTCTAGCATGGAGCCTTATTAACTAAGATTCATTCCTCTACAGTTTCCAACTACCATATATGTGACTAGAAAAAAAAAATGCCTTGGAAATCGATGGTTTCGGGTTGTTATAGTCTTCGGAGCACTTTCACTTTAATTTCAGAGTTCCTCAAGGTTCTGTCTTAGCGTCATCTCCATCCCTGCTTACTTTTAATGATGAATGAGATACAGCCAAATCGTCACTCTAAATCGTGATCTGGGTATTGTATTCTACAATGGGAATGAATCAATCACGTTCACTTCAAAGCGACAAAAATGTAATATATAAAGTTAACACAAAAAAAAACCTTGGGTCATTAAATCTAAAGAAAACATGCATTTGTTTGGTGTCACACTCTGTGGGAATGTACGTGACATAAAATGATGTTGAATTCTTTTACATATATATGCTTCTCTCGATACAGGCGAATATAGTGCCCCGAGATGGCATTGAAAAACTGTAGGAGCTCTTCTTGAACAGTTGGAGACTGCAACGCGCCATGAAACTGTAGCGCTTAAGTTAACTCTGCCCGACATATGCCGTGATGTGGTAGACAAAAGAAAGAAGGAGTTCACAATTTACAGGGCTAATGAATAAATTAGAATTCAGAGCCTGAATCATGATCGCGCTTCTACCGGTCTATAGCCGTAGTTATGATGGGTGTCATTCATCAACTAGACACTGTTCCTCGCATTTCAATACTTTCTATATCACAAGGTCCTGTGTCAATTGTTAATGGAAAGATATTAACATTCCATTTAACACAGGTGAAGTTGAATTGCAAATCTCTTCTTTATTCTTGACACATTACCACCAATTCTACTCGATCTTTAAGCGAGTAAAACAAGCCTGGACAAATTGACACAACGTTACGTCAACGTAGAAATATAGCAAAAAGGGCTATTCCGATATATCTTCTGAAGGAAGACCGCTTCATTCCGACCCCAAAGGTAATTGTCTATCATATTTTAGGTTTAACTGTGCGGAAAATAGTTTAACAAAACCCAGAGGCAGCAAACGGAGAATATACGGAACAACAAAGCCGTTCGAGTGGCATTTAATTTAAGCTCCATTATCTACCCACTGCGTCTCACTACTCAACGGTTGGCCTCATGACAAACATTGTCCTTCTCATCTTCGTCCACGCCATCAGTATAATAATCATCATCACCATCATAATAATTGTCCTGCTGTTACAGTGACAAGGACTTAAGGCAATCGACCAACCAACATCCCTTTATCCTGTATTTGAATGAAGGAATTATTTACTCAACCAACAGTGGCTGAAGCAGCGGTGTCTTTGCTGCCTGCCAAAGGAAGTGAATGTCATGGGGCTCGGTCGAAAGAGTGGATATAATCCTGTCGCCCGATTCACTGGGATACGCTTTTCCTAACCTTTCAGATCGGGACCTGTCTTCGACATTGCCTGTCCTGTCTCGTTACTTGTGGCTTATTCATGGTGAATTTCCTTTAAAACACGTTAAAAATACTTTTTTCTCGTTTGAACAATGGATATGAAGACGTGACGAGATGTTGGTTGTATATTACACTGGCCTTCATTATGATCCTTGGTAGCCTACCTTTCGTGTTGATGCATTATTTTTCTTCGTTCATCATAATTTTCTACTTCTAATTCTATACGTATTTAGTCCTTCACTTAGGCTTTCCTATCATCCCTTCAGTTTACAGGAAGGCAAGACAAAAGGTTTCCCCGGAAGGACAGTGCTGGCATCACTCTCAATGAGGAGAATTTATATTGCGCCCCAGGAAATGGTAGATGTTTACTTTGTCAAATTCACTCGACCAAAGAAAGGAATACTCGTGGGTCCTGGCGCCTGCTGGTAAGAAAATGCTTATCCTACTTGCGGGTGTTCGCCGCTGTTGGTGATGATATAGGAACTTGAGATAGCTGATATAGGATCGCTTGCTAAAGACAATTTACGTAAGAGTGCTTGAGATCGAGTAGTTTTGTATTTTTGACCCGCAGGATAAAAAATTGTAAATCGAGTTAACTAAATTAGCTATCAAGATTGTTAATAACTATAAGACTTGCTTTAATTTAATGTAAAACTAAATTCGGTCATTGAGATTATAATATTTTACTGAAAAGGTACGACGCTATGAACAACAGGACGCGCGGATAAAATGTTTGAATTCAGAGAAGTTTTGCAACACCTGAGGCAAAATACTATTGCGTCAGTCTCATCGGGAAACGACTGAAAATCTGAAAGGAAACGATACGATGTCAAAAGTTCTCCTATTCACAGAAAACTCAAAAATAAACGACTGAAACAGAACAACTGAAAGGTAAGACAATACCAAAGAAAAATATAAGTAAATGAATGGATAGCTTTGGAAGGCTAAAAGGATTCCGATTTTATTCACTTATTATGCACTTAAGTGAAGATCGAATACTTTTAGATCTTCTCAAGCCGCAGCAACCTAAATGTGATTTTCGAAATGTGAAGTGCATCTTACTTTTATATCTCGAACGAAAGTTTCACCAGGGAAGGCGAAAAATGTGTCTTATTACAGTGGTTAAGGTGGGTTTTTAAACGAGAAAAGTTCTACACTTTGTAATCGCGGGTAGAGTGCGACGAAGTTAACAAATTAGACATAAACTTGAATGACAATTTTATCACTAATTTTCTTTTCAGACACTTGATAGAAGCCACAGCATTTGGTGTAGTTGATGAAGACATACAGCAGGAGAGTTGGAATATCACATTTTAATTAATAGTCGTCAAAAATATACCAATTTGATCTAACAAATATTAAGAAGTTAGTGAAAAGAATATCGATTTGCCGCTAGACGATCTAGCCAAGGTGGTATTTGGATGCCGTAAATAAATTCGCATACAATATGACTTTGGCTAGTATGTTTTGAGGGCTTAGCTTCCGTACAACTTCGTGTACAAGATATTTGACTAAATCAGGAGCAATAACAAGAAAACAGAGACGGTATCGAACAGAGATGGTGTTTGGATGAAAAGAGTGAAATAATATATGGGCCCCGAATCAGTTTGAAGTATACGAGTAGCAAGAAGAACCTAAACACGAGGTGTATGACTCTATAAATAAATGGTATGAAAATAACGTTGTGATAAAAAAATGGCATTACATTCAGCATGTAGTATCAAAACCTCCTGACGAATACTTTTCCACAATTTACAATATTAAAAAAACGGTTTTTTGTTTAATCACCACAATAGCATTTTTAATCGAACCTACAATCATATACTTGTCGCGACTTCCTTAGAAATTCAGATATTAAAGACGCTCGTGTTAGTGACATAAATGCAATGACTGACAGATAACATAAAAATACCAAAAATAATATAGCATAGTTGATTATCGCTTTAATTATGTAACTAGTGAACGCCGGGTATGGTCTTAAATTCCGCAAGTAAGAAGGGTCTAAAAGAGAAGCGGCCAATAATAAAATTGTCTTGCACGTTAAAGGGGCCGAACGAACATTGTGCAGGTTAATAAAGGCTTGAAAGGATGATTCGTAACCAAGTTCCAATAGCTTTTGGCGAGTGACCAAAGTTGTTTTTTTTTTTTCATTTTTTCATATTTGTCAACATTTTTTAACTCCGTTTTTGTCTTAGATTCTACGTTATATGCTAGACAAAAAATGCTTAAATTCTAGCTTAATTATCTTAAATTATAACTTACCGGTCCCACGCAGACGCTCTAAGCTAGACATTATATAACTATTGTCCAATTTGCCTTCCGGCGACAGAGCTTTGCTTGTAGCTTTAGATATGAATATTTGTGACAAAGAAAAATTAGAAAAACGTTGTGCCGAATTATCCACCCTATTTATGTAGACGTCATTATATACAGTCTCATTTCAATAATACTTTTTATAGTCCGATTCCGGTGTTCCATATAATATAATAGTTCTGAAATACTTCCTTTCGAACATCAAATTTAGACCTATTTTTTTCTATTTTTTTTTTTTTTTTTTTTATTAGATTTCTCTCGGGAGAGGCGAACCTATAGCGCCGAGTGGGCGCGACGAATGGGCGCCCCGAGATGGCACCAAATAACTGTTGCAGATCTTCTGGAACAGTTGCAGGTTGTAACGCTCCGGGAACACTCGCGTGGGAAGGGAGTTCCACATCTTCCCCGCTCTATAACGGAACGAGTTCTGATGTAGGAATGTTCGCGCCGTCGGGAGATGAACCACAAACAGGTGCGATCCGTCGGATTGTCTTGTGGAGCGCGTATAAGCCGAATTGCGTGGAACAATACCATGAATCTCCGAAGAACAGCACCCGTGATAATATCTGTAAAACAGACGGAGGTCGGCTACGCGTCTTCGATGTGATAGCGACTGTAGTCCCGAAGTCAGCGCCGAGTCCCCGATCAGGTGGATTGCTCATATCTGTACGCTCTCAAGTAGGTCGAGGGTATGATTAGGAAACGAGCTCCAAATATGAGAGCAATATTCGAGCGCGGGTCTAATTTGGGATATATATAGGAGAAGAAGTTGGGCCGGAGTAAAATATTTCTTGGCTCTAAAAAGATAACTCTGTTTTCCTGAGGCTGACCTGGCGATACTCGACACGTGTTTATGCCATGATACATTCCCACAGAGCCTGACGGCGAGAAATTTCAAACTTTCCCCAGCCTCGATGGCCGGGCCATTCATCATCAGCTGTGGAACCGATGATCCACTTTTCTTTGTGAATGTTGTAAGTTGTGTCTTCGCAGCATTGAAGTCGACGAGATTGGCCTTTCCCCACTGCAGGACCCTGTCTAGATCCTGATTCAGAGATGCAATCTGTCTACACCTCAGCTGATGCGACGTAGATGCACCAATCGCCGATCACTCGAAAAGGAGGAAACAAGCGTACTATCAGCCGCAAAATTGAACGCTTTGTTATCCGTTGTCTCCAACAAATAATTTATGTGAAGCAAGAACAAGGCTGGAGCCATAATAGAATCTTGGGCACCCCCGAATTAACAGGATACAGATCCGAACACTCGCCGTCCACAACAACGCGGATCGATCGATTCTCGAGGAAGCTCCTCGCCCAGTCGCAAAGCTGTTGGGAAAGTCCATATGAACGAAGTTTGCTCAGCAATGCCCCGTGCCACATGCCGCCTTGGAGATAGCGAATGCCACCGCCCTTGATTCACCATGCCGTTCAATCACAGATGTCCATATATCGGTTATAAGTGTCACGGAATCCGTATTGACTGTCATTCAGAAGACCGTTGTACTCCAAATACTTAACTAACTCTGTATTGATGACTTTTTCCATTACCTTAGATAAAATAGACAGTAATGCTATCGGACGGTAATTTTGTGGGAGACACTTTTTTCCCGTCTTTGGGATTAGCTGAACTCAAGCGATTTTCCAGCAGGCAGGAAAGGTCCTCCGTGCATAAGCTAAGAGGAAGAATCCGCCAAGAGCCGGTGATAGTCCTGAAGCAAAGTTCTTAAGGACTATTGCTGGTATTCCGTCCGGGCCAGTTGCCTTCCTACAATCCAGTTCACGTAGAATGCGTTGAATGTGCGCGGACGAAATCTCACATCCCACATGGAAGACCATACCGGCGCGATCACAGGTGGCTCCAACACACCGGGGTCGAGGATTGAATTCGCGGAAAATAAATTCGCGAACACATTATCTTTATCCTTTGGATTCATGACTAACGTTCCGCTGTCTGTCACCAACGGAGGGAAAGAGGAGGAAGCAAAGTTACTGCTGACAGCCTTTGACATTGACCAGAAGGAGCGCGAACCAGTTGGGCACCGAAGGAGCTTATTGATCACCCTGTCGTTGTGAGCCTTCTTCGCGGTATCAATCGCCTGGTTGCACGCGTTTCTGATTCTAACAAAATTCATTCTGCTAACATCGGTGGGATTGGACGCCATTGCTTAAAAATTCTCTTTTTGGCCGCTGTAATCAGCTCACATTTTTTGTCAAACCAAGGTTTATCAGACGAACTTCGTTTGATGGAATGTGGAATATACATCTCCATCCCCAGGAGAATAATCTCTGATACCGACTCCGCGCAACCGTTAACATCGGAGTTTCCGAAGCACACCTCCGACCATGGAAATGATGCGAAGAAATCTCGGATATCGTCCCAGTTAGCGGCCCCATACTTCCATACATGCCGAAGCTGCCTAGACCGGTTATTCTCTTGATATGCTAGTGCTTGCGCGACAGATACCAAACAGTGATCTGAGTTTCCCAGTGGCGCAGAAACCTCTACGGTATAAATACTCGGTTCGGATGTCAAATACAGATACAGGGTGTTCGCATAATCGCCTCGGGTATCCGGCACTCGCGTTGGTTCCCCCACGAGTTGAGTCAAGTTGTGGCTTACAGCAAACATATCCGCCAGCCTCCCAGCCTCGTCGGTTCTGTTAGAATCTAACAACCAGCCGGAATTGTGCACATTAAAATCGCCAAGGACAACAATTTCAGAAGCTGGGTAGTTGATCTGTACCCAGTCGATGGTATGTGAAAGATGTTGGAAAAATGTCGCCGGTCGATCGTCATTCGGGGAGCGGTAAAAACAACAAAGAAATTTAGCGGAATTCATCAGCACAACCCTCAACCATATGATGTCCATATTATTGGGTTCCAATGCCTCCATCCTCTGGCAAGCCAGATCGGACCGCACGAAGACACAGACTGCGCCCTGAAAACGGAATCTCGAATGTAAGTCGTATCCTGAGCAACGAAGATATGTCGAATCAGTTGACGAATCGACCTGGGTCTCAGTTAGGGCAAGGATATCAGGTTTCGTTTCTTGCAAATATTGATGGACGGCGTTTACATTCGTATTGGTGAAACCGATGCCCCTGCTGGTACAAAATGCCGTGACCAGTCGAGGGTGGACAGAGCCTCGAGAGCGAGCCGGGATCTGTGATGACGAACCTCTTAAAGTTCCGTTATTTATCATGACATATGTTAAACCATACTGGACAACCATATATAAGAATTCGCCTGATTAGCATCATGTAGCATATGACTTTTACCCTACTGTCAAGTTGGGTAGTGTGAAATAGCCTCATTGTCATAGCAAAACCTGTCCTAACTTTGGCCAAGCAGCGTCTACATGTCTGCTGAAATACAGATATTGATCTAGCCAGATGCCCAGGTATTTAACTACACTCTTGGTTTCCAGTTCACCTCCATGCGATTTCACGTTAACTAACTTTCGTCAGTTTTTTCTTGTGTCTTGTATAATGGGGTTCTAAATAGGATGGCTTCATATTTCTGGAAGTTGATCTTAAACTTCCAGTGGTCGCAAAGCGCTGCACTTTGTCGAAGTCTCGCTGTAGTAAACTATTTATGATTTCAACTTTCGGAGGTGCTCTATAAATTGTGAGATCGTCTGCGTACGCAATAGCTTGCGGAAGTGCATCTAATAAGTCGCTAATGTAAATGTTTAAAAGAATTGGAGAACGTACCGCTCCCTGTTGTAAGCCATTCTTGATATTACACGTTTTATTAGAGGTCACTATTACTTTTGACCACGAACCTCCTGTCCTTTAACATATTGTAAAGTACATATGTTAAAGTCTTATATATGTCTTGTCTGACCAGTTTGTAGCATAACCCTTCGATCCAGACGGTATCAAAGGTTTTTTCTAAGTCGATCATACAGACACCTGTGCATTGGTTCTTACATTTATTCCACTGTATCCCGGAGACCGGTTTAGCTGCGGCATGTGCGGTTCCATGATCCGTCTTAATGCTAAACTGGTTATTCGGAATACGGTTGTTACCGTCTACCCATTTTAACAGAGCTTTGTTAATGGTCTTTTCGAATACTTTACTGATGTTTGAGAGTAAACTTATCGAACGCATGTTCATTGAGTTTCTACAGTATTTGCCCTTTTTTCTTAGAATGGGCGGTATGATTGCCGGTTTCCAACGCGTGGGAAAGTATGCATTATTCAACGCATTGTTTCCCAAGACCGTGTATATATCCATTGCCATTATGGGAAGGTTCTTGAGTACGATGTTAGGTACTCCATATATTACCACCGGCTTTTTGCTTCTTAATGAGTCGAAGATACCCTGGATTCCTTCCCTCGTAATTAAAAGCCTATTAGCCCTACAATTGGCATTAATGTCATTTGACAAATTATCGTCACCGAATTCAGTAAAACCGGAATTCTCCGATTGCAAAAACGAAATTTCATTTCGGAGGTGCAGGTAATTCAGTAGAGCTCTATCCAAGTCGTTATTTCGGTGAATGCTTTCATTCATTCCCGAAAGACAGCTCCCACAGCGTTCACCTTTTCGAAAGGATCCTCGATCACGAAGAGCCCACTATTGAGGATCGCGTTCTCTGTATCTATGCCAATGTTGATTAACAGCTGCTTGTTTACATCGGCATGTGGAATTTGGAGACACTGACTCTCGTTTTGATTTTTTCTCCTCAATATTTTATTTATTTGTGGGAACATATTTTATAGCTCGAATTCTGTTGTTCCAATACCAATTTATTGCTAATCTATAGTTAACTTGAAATAATCGTCGGAGATCTTTTAATCGGTATTTCAGTAATATTATCGCCTGGTCTTGCCCGTATGTAAACTGTCTGTGTAATTGTTTTAGTTATTATAGCAGTCTGCTCTTTTTCTTGTGTAATGGGTTTATTGTTGTGTTTCTGTACATGTTTATGTGATCTGTAACTGTAGTTTTGGCAATTGTTTTGTTCATTGTTCGTTTTACGGTTTCGTCCATTTCTTGAATATATTTATCGATTTCGTCACTTATCAGGTTTCTGGTTATTGGCAGATTAAATTAAAGTTCTCTCGTTAATGATCTGGTGAACCGTGGCCATCGCATTGCCCCGTAGTCGGAGGGTTGCGGGATCTCGGATTCATCCAGATCTGCTAGATCGTGGGGAAGCTTTATTACTGCCGTGAATGCACAGTGCTCACTGTCGTGTTCAATTGTCCATAAGCAGTTTTTGTTTCGTCTATTAGTGTTAAGTAGTCTGATTCATTAGTCAATAAGCAAGTTATCTAAGTACGATCTACCTCTAGTGAACGATGGATATTTCATAGCTAGTAGTCAGTTTTATATTGCACATGATACAGATCTAACCAACCAACCAACTGATTTTCTCTGGTATTAGATATATAATTACCCCAATTTTTATGCATATCTCCCCCTAGGATGAAGTAGTTTTTGTCCAGGTGCAATTGTAAGCATCGAAAGAATGTCTCGAGCTCTGCTATAAAAAGGTTATGTAGGTGCTCCTCAGGTGCATAAACCACAAACGCATACGAACCCCTTCGTTGCTGAAGGGGTATGCGTACGATACAGGCTTCCAGCACCCAGAACCTGCGCACTTCTCTACTATATATATATATATATATATATATATATATATATATATATATATATATATTTATGTTGGATTCCTGAATCAAACATTCGTATTAACCCCAAAATCCAAATTAAAATTAAAAGTTACAATAAACGAATCTAATATTCATTTATTGTTCTACATTTGCTCCACAGCATCACCCAAATCCAAAATGCAGAGATCGTTATCTCTATCCGAAAATGTTCCATTGAGGAAAACAAACAAAAACTCAAAACCAGATACATTCCCACATCTGCGCAATAGTTTCATAAGAATTGTATCTTTGGGATACAATTTTCGATTTGTTATCTTATATAAAGGAATAGTTACGTGATCTCGGGGCCGCAGTTGAATATCGTCCGTTGTCCCTGAAGGAAAATATCCTGGAGAAGGGCGGATCTTAAATTCGAACAGAAATAAATAAAATATAAATACAAAAAGAAAAACGAGCCTTGTTTTCATTTTCTGGTGAGTAGAGCAGTGGTACTCCCACAAAGAGAACATTTTTGAAAATCTGGAGTATCACCTGGCCCCCACGGAAAGCAGCGGAGACGAAGACTGAGGCCAAATCGGGGACGTTGCTCTTCCCTCTGGATCAGAGGAAGCACGGTAGCGACCCCTTTGTAGGACAAGTTTTCAGGAGCGGTCTATTTTAAGAGATGGCCTTGTCCTTTTAAGGACTAGGAGACACGCTTCCTGAAACAAGCCCTTACAAGAACACAACAAGTAGATCTCGTTTATTTGACTTTACAGATGTGTCATCTATCTCTGTAGAGTGTTCAGGATTGTGAACAAGTCTGCTTGTGATGTTGTTTCAGTCTGTGTGGGAATATTTGGGGCTACTAGTGTTTTAGCCTGTTCTGTTATTCTCCCGCCCGGCGCAACTTGTGTGTTCGACCACTGTGATGTTACGGGCATTGTTATAGTTCGAGTTGTCTCTGTTTTTTTTTTTTGCCGAGTAACACTTCTCGACATTAATTCTCGGAATTTAGGACACCCTCGATAGTTAGGGGTGTATTCCCCATTTCACACACTGCACACTTTAGAAGATCTTTGTCTTCTACCCTTTTTTTCCCAGAGGGCATGTTTCTGCCTTATAGCCTTCTGCCTTATCGCCGTGTCCGCATTCACAATTCGCCGCGGTGTGACCAAACCTTTGGCAGCGGACACATTATTAAATGTCTCTTCCTTTTTTTAATTTGTCCCATATGACAATTTGATAATCCAGGACTGTTATTTTCCTTAGAACACCAACTTTGCTGCTCGGTCATAATTGGACCCAAAAGAAGGGTAACTTTCGGTTTTCCCTTCTTGACTTGGCTGTGGTAATTGATTTTACGGCGCTAAACTCGAGATCTTCGTGCTTCAGCTTTTGAAACATTTTAAGCAGAACCCCCGGTTCCATTTCAGGGTCGACGCCCTTTAATTGAATTCTTAAGCTCTTTGTTTGTGTCGGCGTGAACGAGTAAAATTCCGCGGTGGCTCTTTTTAAAACCACTTTTATTTTATCGTGGTCTTCCACCATATAGGTTTGTATGGCATGCCTGTTACCTGCTACTCTTTTCATTAAAAAATTGTTACCTACAGCTAGCTTACAAAGACTTACCAATTCCTTACAATCATTATCGATGGTGTTGATTGGTGGCATCTTTATTTTTTTGTTGATCTGCGGCTGTTGTGTTGGTAGTTGCTGTTGCTGTTGATTTTGTTGATGTTGGCCGACTTTTGGCCTCGACTTTTGATGGTCTTGGATGGATCAGACGATGCAAGAGAAGCGAAGGCATTATTTGCCAAGTCAAAGTTGGATGGGGTGGGGAGCTCGCTGTTCTTTTTCCATCATCAGTTTCGCGACTTTATTTCGTGTCACGATTGTATTTTTCGAGGCCCTTTTCCTTTTATTTGTTTCTGTGTTTTTTTCTTCGTCCGTGTTCATGTCGGTATTTTCCAGCTTGTTTTCATTAAAATAGAAAAATAAAGGGGAGCAGCTGTCCCTATATACGAACCTCGAGGCAATTTACTTTCTCAGTAACCTGCACTCGAACTCGCCTAGCGCCGATTAAGAGCCAATCACCTTACACTTCCGCTACATGTTAATTTAAATATTGTAGGAATAGCTTAACGAGCAATATATTGTTGTTTTTGTTTTTGACGCTTGCGACCGAGGTGATATATTTTAATTAATTATTATTTTGTGTTTCACACATCACTGAAGTGATCTTTTATGCACTTTTATTTTTATCTTATTTTAGGCCCTACGTCTTTTATGACACTTTTATCCACTTAGTTTCAAGCGTTGAATTCACCTTTGTTGTATATTTTGTTCGCTGTTTTTGGTGTTCTTTGTTTTAACTGTCACAGCACATCATGTTACTGTTTTCATTTTCGTGCCTTCGTTCTCTTTTATTTGATTTTTTTCATATGTAGGGTGGCGCACAATTAATCATCCTATTTTGTTTTTGAATTACTTTTTTGCTAAATAAAAAAAAATGATTTTGAGTGATGAAAATCTTTATTTGGACCTTTACAATTGTTTCTGTTAAGTGGAAAAGATGATATCCGTCAAGTGGGTGCCGTCAGTGTTGATACACATTTGTACCCGTTTTTTCGCATTTTCCATGACTTAGCTGGCCATGCCAAATCGCCAAAACAGAAGATTACGCCACTAGGAAACGATTCCTTCACCATATTCATTGTGGCTCGTGCTGTGTGTGCGGTTGCACCATCTTGTTGAAACCACATATGCACCAAGCCCCGCTCATCCAATTTTGGCAGTAAGAAGTCGTTTATCATGGCCCTGTAGCGTTCGCCAGTTACAGTGACCGTATTACCTATGCCGTCCTCAAAAAAGTACGGCCCAATCACTCCTCCCGCGTGAACGCCGCACCACACAGTGGCTTTGAGAGGATGTAATGGTTCTTCGGGCATCATATGCGGATTTTCAGTGTCCCAGAAACGAAGATTTTGCTTATTGACGTAACCGCTTAAGTGGAAATGCGCCTCGTCACTCATGATTATTTTCGACACAAAATCATCCTCTTCGTTGTTGAGATTAAGGATGGCTTGACAGTAATTCACACGCCCTCAGTTGCTTATCTGTTTATATTCTGCAGCTGTCTAGTTTACAAATATCAAATATAATTGACATACGAGGCCATTTGCAAAAATTATAACATCTTCCGATGGGGTGATTAATTTTGCGCCATCTTGTATCTTAATTTTTGTTTTGAGTGTTTTTAACACTGGAATTTATTTGTAAATAGTCTTTATATTTTAAACATTCGCCGTTTTGAAAACAAGCCCGCACTCTTGACCAACGTTGTATGTGGCCAGCTTTGTCCTGGTAAAATATAATACCTTTTCGATGGACCAACTCTGGCAGTTTTTCGTTGATCGCTGTATATAATCTGTCCAGTTGTTGACAGTACACATCGGAATTGATAGTTTGATTCCTTGGAAGCAGCTCAAAAAGCACCATGCCTCTCCAATGCCCCCAAATTGAAAGCAACATCTTTTTTTGTTGTTGTGGATATCAGCTTTTGAGGTGGATTGTGCTGGTCCATCAAGCCTGAACCAAGTCCGTTTTCGATTGGCGTTATTGTAAATAACCAAATTTTTCATGGCAAGTGATGATTCATTTAAAAAAATGCAAATCGCAAGCCTTCGTTAAATAAATTTCTTTCAAATCATGTTGAACCCAGACATCAAGCCTTTTAACAAGTTTCGTACGTTTTAAATGTTTCTCAATCGCTGTATGTGACACATTTAACTTTTTTGCTATCTCTCGTACAGTTATACGGCGGTCCGACTCGATTATGGCTTCAGTTTGATCATCAGCAAGCTTACCTGGTCGACCTGATCGTTGCTCATCTTTGAGTGAAAAATCGCCTTACAAAATTTGTCAAGCCAATTCTGGCACCGTCTTTCTTTAATCTCCTTTCTTTAAGCTCCTTAACCATACACATCACGTAACTGTAATTTAAAAAATAAACAATAAAATGCGTTCTTCCCTTTACGGAAATAACAAAGTAAAATTAGACGAAAATACTCGCTTTTGCATTCCACATTAAAACGGACGCCAAACTACTACCTATTCACAAAAAATACGCGCAATTTGCTTCTAAAACAAAGTAAGACTGACGTCTAACAAATGTCAAAAGTAAAAAAATATAGCATTGACAGATGCCATTAAAAAAGATGGCCAAAGACATCTATATGTAAAGTCGGCAATTACGTAGTTGCCAACCTGATATTTATAGTTGTCAAAAGGAGTGTCTGGAGAACGACTGACAGCAACACCGAATACTTCAGAGTGAATTCAGAAGGCAACACAAAAAGAGAAATTCGATTGACTTCAGTTGTTACTTAATATTTTATTTAATGAGTAATGCATACATGCTTGTGGAGCATGAACAAAAACCAAATAGCAACAGCAGGCGAGAAGTAAGTTAAAGTACAATTCTTAAGCTTAAAAATAAAATATTTATTTTTCAACATTGTCATCGATGAGGCTAATACAGTTCTCCCAACGTGTGAAAAAAAATTTTTTTATTCCATCACAGAAAAATTCGTTAGAATTTTTTTTTAAACCATCATTTGACAGCGGTCCGAGTATGAAGATCACCCTCGAGGTCGCTCTTGAGTAGGGCAAAAAAAATTGCATAGTGCGAGCTCGGGCGAATAAAGAGGGTGTGGAGTCGGTGCAAATCTCAGGCTCAAAAGTTGGCCACAGCATTCTAATTGGTGCCGTTCGTTCTCGTCTATGAGACGGTGTGGAATACATTGTGTACAGATTTTACGGCATCCCGATTATTCAATGATAAAGCCAACACGTTCCTTGGATACTCCAGTAAGAGTCACTTTTTTCAGCAATTAAAAATTCGACAACAGCACAGTCTTTAAATCGCGTTGACATTGCACTAGAACACACCGACATAGTTCCCGTTTTGGAAAGACACTGGTTGAGGTCGAGCATTTACCTCGGGCCTGCACATCCGTATTAAGGAGGAATATTCCTTCCATTTGCCCCCAGATCAGCTTCTGAAAGTCATTTCATTACTGTTCTGCAACCACGTCTGCATTACTTTTCAGCCTCCCCACTTAATTTGCGAGGGCAACTTGATAAGTGAGTGAGTTTTTGAATAGACTATATATTTTTCGACAACTGACCATTTTATTTCTGAACATAGTCTCCTTTCAGCTCGATACATTTAGTCCAGGGTTTTTCCAATTTTTTTAATCCTTACAAATAATAGGTTTCCTCAAGGCCCTCAAAGTAGGTGTTAGTTTCTGTGACGTCCTCTTAATTCGCCCCAAATATATTACCGCCCAGTCATTTCTTCCAGTTTGGAAACAAGAAATAGACGCAGGAGGCTAAATCTCGAATGGGATGGGATACCACTTCGTACCATAATTTATGGATTTTTTTAATTTTTTTTTTATTAAACTTCTCTCGGGAGAGGCGAAACTATAGCGCCTAGTGGGCGTCCTGAGACACCACCAAATAACTGCTGCAGTTCTTTTTGAATAGTTGCAGGTTGTAACGCTCCGGTAACACACCCACAGGAAGTGAGTTCCACAGCTATTCCGCTCTGTAACGGAACGAGTTCTGGAGTTCTGATGCAGGGTTATTCGCGCCTTCGGGAGATGAAACGCAATATGCTGCGATCCGTTGGATTGTCTTGTGGAGCGCATATAGACCGAATTGCGCGGAATAATACCTCGAATCTCCAGAGAACAGTACCCGTTATAATATCTGTAAAACAGACAGAGGTCGGCTACGTGCCTCCGATGTGATAGCGACTGTAGTCTCGACCTCAGCACCGAGTCCCTGATTAGGCGGATCGATCGTCTTTGTATGCTTTCAAGTAGCTCGAGGGTATGTTTAGAAGAAAAGTACCAAACATTGGAGCAATATTTAAGCGAGGGTCTAATTTGAGATATATACGGAAGAAGAAGTTGGGCAGGGTAAAACATTTCTTAGCACTAAAAAGATAACGTAGTTTACCTGTGGGTGATCTGGCGACACGTGTTTATGCCACGATATATTCCCACAGATCGTGATCCGAGGGCCTGTCCATTCATCATCAGCTGTGGAACCGATGTTCCACATTTCTTTGTGAATGTGGTATACTGTGTCTTCGTTGGATTGAAGTCGACGAGATACTGCAGGACCTTCTCCAGATCCCGATGCAGAGATTCAATCTGTCTACGTTTAAGCTGGTGCCACATTGATGCAGCAATCGGCCGACCACTAGAAAAAGAGGAAGAGGCGTACTATCTTCCACAAAACTGTTCAGTTCGTTATCCGTTGTCTCTAACAAATCATTTATGTGAAGCAAAAGCAAAGTTGGGGCCAAAATAGAACCTTGAGGGACCACAGAATTAAAAAGATACAGATCCGAACACTGGCGGTCCACAACAATCCGGATCGATCGATCATCTAGGAAGCTCTTCGTTCAGTTTCGCAAAGCTGCTGGGAAAGTCCATATGAATGAAGTTTGCTCAGCAATACTCTGTGCCAGGCGCCGTCAAGGGCCTGGGAGATATATAATGCGACCCCCATTGATTCATCATGCCCCTCAAAACCAGGTGTCCATATATTGGTATAAGTGCCAAGAGGTCTCCCGTCGACCGCTTGCCACGGAATCCGTATTCACGATCATTCAGAAGTCCGTTGCACTCCAAATACTTAATTAACTCAGTATTGATGACTTTTTCCATCAAATTAGATAACATAGAAACTAATGCTATCCGATTATTTTGTGGGAGACATGTGGCAGTTCCGCCAAATCCCACGGTTCCCCTTCCTGAAAAACCCCCATAATCATCACCCAAGACGCATAAGTCTTCGCCAATGCATTCGCATTCGGCACCTAAAAATGCTTCACGCATTATATAGATCATTAAGTCCCTGTAAAGAAAACTTACCTTCATGCATTCTCTTCGCATACCACTTCTCCTTAAGATTCCTTTATTAGCTTACCAGGAATTTCCAATCAATTTCGGCATCTACCTCGCCAGTCAAATTTCCTTAGATGAATTCCGATAAACAAAATAATTTGATTTACATATATTGTAACCTTCATGACAGGGATCATAAATACTGCGCCGTCTATTTTCCCAACGTCGCCAAGTAAATTTCCTTACGTACACATCGGCCGGCGACCTTTTTCTTCCAGCAATAAAATTGCCTAACTCGCACCATGTGCAAATCGAAGATTGCTGTTCCTACATACGTTCCTGCGATACCATAGACAATTCATATCGTTTGTGGTATCTGAATCACAGTTTCTATTTAGTGAGCGGCTCCTATTTATTTAGCCGACCCTCATTACCGAACTATGCATCAGGTCATATTTCTCTTGTCCTTTAATTCGCAGAATCTTTTCCCTCACGAACTAGATGCATAAACAAATACAAAGCCATTAGCATCCGACGAGATGCGATTCGTTTGCCCATTATGCCCCGTCCTTGAGTTTCGGGTTTATTCCTATGGCCTTGTGTATGAAAAAAAACCAATGTGATCTTCACTCACACATACACATTCATTGCCAAGTCTGTCTTCCTTGTTTCTACCACAGAGAAACATTTTCTTCTTAGGCAAACTCACCTCAAAACGATTAAATATCGTGGAGCCTCGGCGGAGAGGCGCAGATACCCGGGGTTATTAGTGTAGTGGATATTATTCGCCATACATTAAGTCGAGCGGTGTTTTGTCGATTAGTTTTTATTTGAACCAAACGATTTCAGAAGAATAAAACTCATAGATCCAACGATATGAACTTGTACTTAATTTATCATTTCCAGTCCGGTGTTCGATCGAAAGTGAAACAAAATTAAAATTAATTAAGAACTGTGCGCGTTTTACTTCCCTTTCCTGTTGTGGACGTTGTATCGTGATGTCCTGTTTGTGCTTTTCCTTTTGTGTCTGGCGAAACAACGGAGTGTTTGTGGGGACAACAGAAGAACCTTCGCGCGTGAATAATTTATGATGGAGGAGGAAGTATAACGGAGTACCCATGAGGTACATTACTTCCTCCCCACAGACACCCTTTCCCCTCTTTGGAATTGGCTGAACTCGACCGATTTTCGAGATAAGGACAGATCAACTCCTTTGAGGACCGTAAATACGGTTTTCTCCGATTTAGGAGTGTAGCTATAGTAATCGCGTTTCGTTTTACTCAGCTCAGATACAATTTTTAACTTTCCAAATCAATATATTTTACACTCATTTTTGTGTTATTTAAAACTTTCTCAAGTCAACTCACCTAATTTTATGAGATCCGTGGTCTCCTCGTAGCGAGTAACAATAGGAAGAAACTCCTCCTTTCTGTTGCCTGTCTGCTGCATGTCTACTTTGCGCGCACGAAGGGGGATTTTGGAGTTATACGGTTCCTGCTGTTGAATTTCTTCTACCTGCTGTGTTCAGTTAAGCATCGAGGGTTGATGTTGTCCTTGTTGTTCTCTTTTTATTTTTTGTGCCCCTGTTGTTCTTTTTTCAGTCGCTGTCCGTTCTGTCACATCTTCCCTTTCAATTCCAGGACTTCCGCTAATTACGTCTCTAATTCCTCTTTCTTCGTCTCTATCTCAGAAATGAGTGTATTGAGCACTTCGGCCTCATTGCTGGCATAAGCTGATTTGTTCGGTTCAATAACGGTCAATTCTTTGACCCTCACTACTGTCACTCACAGTGTCCATGCCTTTAATCTTGTTGGGGTCCTGCCGCTTGGCTTGGAGACTCGACTGAAAATCATATTTTCATTCTAAGTGGCACTGCTTTATAATCAGCTTGATTTTCTTTCTTATTTTCTAGGGACTTATTGAGCAACCCTTACATTACGCCTTCCCGTTTTTCTCTCGCTGGTGGTATGACTGAATTAGTTTGAAGAGAAACAAATAATCCCCATCTTTGTCTTTCACAAGGCTCTCTGAACACCACTATGAAGGAGTTTCCAGCGATGAACTTCACCCGCAATCTCTGTAGTCACTGGAGTTTATTTACTGGTTCCTAGATGCTGAGTGCCCTTAATTTGGGTGCCTACTCCTATTATCAGTAAAGCCGTTTTTATAGTATCTTTCACAAGGTTCTGGGCTGATCCCTATTTAGAACCGTACTCTTTTTGGGAGACCCCTTTGCAGGATATATCACGCTTTAAAAAGAAAATGTTTAAGTTACTTTTATTATCATTAACTTCATCGTTTGCCACACATGAATTCTTTGTACTGTTTTTAAAGAACCGTCTATAATTAGCTTCTACATTTACTAAAAATGTATTCTTGCTCTAACTTTCACGACTTGGCTTTTCAGACCTACATCCCCAAAACAACTTGCTCACTTTGTCAATTGAATACAACTCAACTCAATTTTTCTTCTATTTCGCTATCAACATCTCGAAATTCATTTTTTTCTTTTCGTGTATCTCACACGGGATCGCTTCTTGGATTTACTTTGTTAGTCGGTACTGTTCGATCGGTTAGTGTATTTATTTTACCTCAAATCGTAAATACGTAAAATGTGGTTATTAAGTGTAATTTAAAGCCACCACAGGTATCTTAGGGAGAAAGTATGCTAGTTGCAATTTAAAATGAAATGCAACAAGTGAACAAGTCTCTGTACGACATCTGGTGGGTTTGCGAAACCGTTTTACCGTTCACCAGGAAAGACATCTTGTAGTATTAGATATCTCGGTTTCTTTAGTATAGACTTGAACACAGCCAGTTGGACTCCATATCCTGAATCTAGTAAAGGCCCTAGATAAACTTATTAATCCGCTTGCCTCTATTACCCCGGAACGGCCCTATACGAGATTTCGATTTAAAATGTTGATACAGCTCGTAAAATGAAAGAAATATTTGAAGCTATCAAATGGACGTTATTTGGCTTAAACTCGTTTTATAAATTTCAAATACCTCTCTTGCCTGCACGGCTCAAAAAAAAAAAAGTTTGGCCGACAAAACTCTTTAAAAAACTCTCGCCCTCCATCGGTTGAATATAAACCAGCCATCAACCATCTGAAGTTATTTTGCTCACAGCTTTAGAGCGAACACAAGTCCGCCTGTTTACAAAAATGTATGAGGATGGATCGCATAGAGAAACCGGCTGAGATTTTCGCTAAACGTCATAATCGGAGACCTAGTTACGAACCAAGATGATTTTGGAAACATTTTGCGTTTCTTTTTGTCATCTTTGTCAAGCATCCGGTTGTCTTTGGTAATGGTTGATCTAAGCCCCAAAAATAAAATCCACCCCAGTGTACAGAGAACCACTGAACTACGCTTACCTAGATGTCTTTATCTATCGATAGCCCCCCCCCCCCCCCCCCTCGACAACTCCCTCTCTCCCTACCTGACTTCGATATTTAAATTAAGATACCTCAAAAAATCCATTTCATTGATTCCATATAAGAAAGAACACAAAGAAATTATAACTCAAACCACGGATGTTGCACTGATCGATACGACACTCTCGCACCATTGCAACAAATCCACAGAAAACACCAATACCGTTTCGGAGTGGCAATTATATGAAAAGCAAGTAACTTAGTGTGGTTATTATGACTTCTTAAATAAATTGTAAACATGTATTGTCCTTGCAAATCCGATCATAATTAAAGTGGAATGTATTTATTAAAAGTTGAAATGAAATTCTCATATTCGGCGAGGGGAATCGAAAAGAGCAAGCTCAAAGAAAATCAGGTGCAGCACTCTCAATATCGTTAATATAGTACAGGAAGATTACACCCCAGTTATCTATGTTCTACAAATTGAGAATTCGGTGGTTGTATTCCTTCTACTACTAGTTGTAGATGTTCACTAGTCATGTAGCTCACACTTAGGCTCATTGCTTGATAATTACAGGGTATCCTTTTTCAGTCGAACAACACGAACATAGAGCGCTCTTTCTGGCGCTGGTTTCCATGGAGCCTCTTTTGCATAATATGCATTCCTAAAGAGAGCTTTTAGTATCTTTATGGTATGAAAAGAAATTTAAGATTGGATTTGGGGAAGAAATAGTGAAGTCATCGAGGTTAAAAAAGTAGCAACGTAGAAAACCAACGAGAAAAGGATAGAAAGGAATTATCATCACGCTATTTTGTGACACGTGATCAATCCAAGTCACCTTTAATTGGCTTAATGTTTTGTTAGCATACCTCATCCAGTTTTTTTCGTAAGTTAGAAAATGTGAGTAAAATATATGCGCATTAGTACAGTTTTTTGGAGCGTAGTTTTCGAAACCATCGATTCCCTTCACCAGCCACGGATAAAATGTAACTTCTTGTTATGCTAATGAAATGAAGTAATAGTAACTTAAAAAGTGATCGACGTTTACGCAGATAATTTGAGCGAAATAAAGAGAACTGGCTTCCCACCACTTTATAAAAGCTTAGTGGTAAAGTCAGTTACCTTTCTTTTGCCCAAGTTTTCCGGATCTGCCTACAGCTGACAACAATATTTCGTGGACAAAAAAAAAATAATTGATACACTATAAGGATATTTAAGTACAGAGTACCAAGTAAGTAACAGAAACATGGGTCTACCAATCTCATTTTCTTTTTAGCAACTGGACAGCTTTACTAGGATTCATATCTCGTATGTCAGCAAATTTATATCATCTATGGGTGAGCGTTTTTCCAATGATGTTCTTAAGGCGCCAATGTCAGTAATTACTTCACAGTTTATATATAAATGTTTGCAGGAGACGCCGGATAAAAAACACTTACCTTTTATGAACGGAAGCCTAAGTCATAACCTTCTTCATGACTAATGGATTTTCGAACATATAAGTGTAACATATTTTGTATATTAGCGGAATCAAAAGGCATCTTGAAAAGTCTGCTCTTAGTTGTAGCGTGTAATTATAATAAATCTCACACACGCCACTTGTAAATGCAACCAAAAATTAGTATGCTAACATTTCGTCAGTAATTTTTATATGCATCACCATTGGCACTACAACCGGGATCCGGTCTTGGCCTTATCTAGCAAGTCTCTCCACCGGTATCCCGTCCATAGCCGAGACTTGTTAAGTTGTCCATAATAATTTGTTTTTCCGGGCAAGGTTTTTAGCCTTGCGCCAACCTCTCTCAGGATGTCGCTGCATGCATTGGTTCACTACTTGGGGGTGCCAAAGTAGCTATCCAGGGATGTCACGTGGAGACTGCATTTCAACCTGGATTGAACAGGGACAAGGATCGTCTTGGCCTGCGCTGGGTTGAAAGCAGAGACTTTGCCCTGTATGAACAAATATTAAGGGAAAAATAACAGCTTCAAAAAGACTAGTCGAACTGTGCATTACTTAGTAAATACTTACGAAGCGAAATAAGCCTTAGAGTACACATTTATGCTACCTCTGCTTGAGAAGATACTTCACTTTTTTCTAGAAAGAAAAGGTCACCCCCTTGATATGTAAATTATAATCTAGAAAGAAAAAAAATACTCCGATATCACTTTAAATCTTGGACATTTCGCATTCCCAGCCTATTAGTTAAACACCAACTGGCAATCTCAAAATCGGAAGTGTCAAAAAGCAACACTGAGCAAGAATATTTTCTACTTCCGAGCTTTGATTTTTGGTGGTTATTGCACCCCAACAGAAACGCCAGCGGACCAGCAATGGTTCAGTAAGTGTTTTTTTTTAATTCTTCTTTTTTAAATAACTTTCCATTTCCTACAGACGTTCAATTATATCAAACTTGAAAGTTTCATCCACAACTTTTAATAGTCCCGGTTAATATATTGGGTTGCACCACATGCAATGTCCTATTTTCGCTCAGTCGGAAATAAGAAGTTCTCGAGTGAATATCTGTGCCAGAACGTAAAAATTTCTTTTTTTATAAAGTAAAGTGGTACGTGCGCTTGAAGTGCGAGAATTTTAGGGTATCGTTTCAACCGCAGTTAGTTTCTTTCTAGGCATTTTTTACCATGCTATCGGCAGTTCAAATTCGAACCTTCTTCCTTTATGAATTTAAAATGCGACATAATGCGTCATTGGCAATGAAAAACGTTAAACATTTGGGGATGTAGCGGTAGTTAAAGCCCAATTTACTCATACCCTTATAGGAATACAAAGTTTAGGAATATAAGTCACCCAAACACTAATCATTTACGGCTCAAAGATGAATCACTCAGCGTCTTATCATTTACTGATACCCCAAATATGAATCACCCAATCACTTACAAGATAAGAATAATCATCACTTGCAGAACAAAGCACACAGCCAGAAAGTAACTTCATCCACACAGCAACAGAAGAATATAAAAACAACTTCATAACCTACAGTGGGCAGATAGAATTTCACCGGAGTTTCGCAGCAGAACTATCAAATGAAATCTCAATTAATGTTATTGTCGCAGCCTGGATTGACTCAACATCGTTATTATTAAATAATTTATTTTGTAGTTTTGGTCTTAATTCGTTATAATTTGTTTTGTTATAAATTTCCTTAGTTGTTATTGTTGAGTTGGTTGATATAAATAATAATAACGGAGACTTTCTTTATACAATACACAATACATTTATTAATCTATAACTTCGCGGAGCTTATGACACGTGTGTTCATCTCGGCGTCTTATGATACTCTACTGGCAATGCTCCTCGCATGTCTCGTTTCACACATGCCGCTTTCTCTCTCTCTCTCTCTGCGTTCATACATGCATTCATAAGAGCGCGCTCTTGCGCCATACAGTAGGCAATGTAAATGTACATTCTCAACACGCTTCCTTACATTTATGTTGTATACAATTTTAAGATAAAAATTTTAATTTATATAAGTTCAATTTTTAATTCAAATTCAGCATATTTCTAAACTTTTCAAATTTTTCTCTACACAGAGATTTTGTAAATACATCAGCAACGTTTTCATTGGAATCAATCTTAATTACATTTATCAAATTTTCTTTTACACTTTCATTCAAATAGTGATAATGTACTTCGATATGCTTTGCATTTTTAGTAAGATTTCCATATTTCTCTATTTCTATCCTCGTACATATTTATCGGCTTTGTCAATGCAACGTTAAATGTATTCAATAATTCTCTTATAAACTTCACTCCGCTTACAGCTTCTGACAATGTTACATACTCCGCAAATGTCGAAGCTTTTGTTACAGTTTTTTGTTTTCTTGATTTCCAATAAATTACATTACCAAATAATCTAATTACATAGCCAGTTGTCGATTTTCTATTTACAGGGTCTCCTGCCCAATCTGCGTCCACGTAACAATCCAGTATTTCAGCATTTTCATTTTTTTTTTATAGATCAAATTTAAATCTTTTGTTAAACATAAATACTTCAAAATTCTCAAAGCATATTTAAAATGTGTTTCATCATAACAATTTTGATATCTACTTAAATAATTTACACTATAACTTATATCGGGTCTTGTAGCTTGGCTTAAATATAATAGTTCACCAATTAAATTTCTGTATTTTATATCATTTTCACTATCGCCTGATTTTTCAATTTTCAAATTAACTTCCATTGGCGTAGCATACAATTTACTATTTTCTACGTTATATTTCTTACTTAATGATAAAATATATTTACTTTGATTTAATTGCATTATGTGACGAGAGTAATCATAGTTAACGGTAATACCAAGATAATCTTTAATTTTTCCAAGATTTTTCATTTTAAATTTTTTCGATAGTAACTTTTTAATTCTTTCAATTTCTTTCTCATTTTTACCACAAATCAATAAATCATCGACGTATATTAATAAGTAAATTACATCATTCCCTTTTTTATAAGTATATAAACAGTAATCAATATTACTTCTTTCAAAACCTAAATCAATCAAAAATGTATCAAGGCACTCATACCATGCCCTTGGACTTTCTTTTAAACCATATAAAGCTTTTATTAATTTACAGACTTTATGTGTGTCGTCTTCATAACCTTTTGGTTGTTTTATATAAACTTCAGAATTTACCTTACCATTTAAAAATGCGGTTTCCACATCCATTTGTTCAATAATTAGGTCCATTTGGCAACAATATGAAAATAAAATTTTTAACGTTTGCATTTTATCAACAGGAGAATATATATCATCGATTACATCATTTTGTTGAAAACCTCTTACAACCAATCTGGCTTTGAAACTAATTTCGGATTTTATTGTGTATACCCATTTAACATCGAGAACTTTTTTGTTTTCAGTATTCTCTACTAATTTCCAAGTTTTATTGTTATTTAAACAAGCAATTTCTTTGTTCATAGCCTTTTTCCAAACTTGGCTTTCGTTACTATTAATCGCCTCCTCACATGTATTAGGTACATCAATTCTACAACATTTTGCAATAATTCTACTGTTATACTGTTGTACTTTTTGTTTCAGGAAGCGTGTTTCTTAATCCTTAAAAGGACTAAGAGATCTCTTACAATAGTTCCTGAAACCTGTCGCACAACAGGGTTCGTTGCCGTGCTTCCTCTGAGTCCAAAGGGAAGAGCAACGTCATTAGATTTGGGCTTTTGTCCTTGGTCTTCCAGGCCAGGTGATACTTAGCAAAAATGAAAATCCGGGTTGTCTTCGTTTTCAAATTAAAGAGTTTTATTTTTTCAGTTAGTTCTTCCACTGGGGTATTTCCTCCAGGGACACAAGACGAATTTAAACTGCGGCCCGGAGATCACTAAACCATTCCTTTATAAAGGAAAAGGAATCGAAAATTGTATCTCAAAGATACACATTTTCGTGCAACAATCTCGATCTTTTGGATATTTCGAGCGAGATGTTGTGTTTACACAAGATAAGAAATCAATTTCTTGAATTCTTACGAAACCATTACGCAGATGTGTGAATGTATATGCTTTTGAGTTTTTGTTTGTTTAACTCAATGGAATTTTTAGGATGGAGATAACGATCTCTGAATTTTGGATTTGGGTGATGCTGTGGAGCAAATATAGAACAATAAACGAATATTGGATTCGTTTATTGTGAATTTTAATTTTAATTTTGATTTTGGATTTTATTATGCCGTGGGGGCAAATGTTATGCGATAAACGAATGTTTGATTCGTTTATTGCGAATTTTGGATAATGTTTGGGTTTTTTCAGGTTTTGATAGGATTTTGGGTTTTTGGGATAATATTGCTGGGATTTTGGATTAGGAATGGCGGAAAAAGATGGTAGGGCTTTTTGGAGCACTACAATACACCTGATAGTCATCTAATTTTTTTGGAGGTTTTCTATCTTTTCGAGGTTTGTTTGCAACCGTCTCATTTTCAGATTCATGTTTATCATCATTACTTCTTATATTTACATTAGTACTTTTAAAAGTTTGATTCAAAGAGCTGTTGCCAGAATTTTCATCACCTGAAACATTACTTTCATTGTTTCCATTATTTAAATCATCAATTTCATCATTTTCAGATTTGACATCATTCGTATTTAAGCCAATACATTTTACATTTTCTTCAGTGAATTCAACATGTCTTGCAGACATGATTCGATTATTTAATAAAACACGGTAACCAACGTCATTATAACCGATCAAAATTCCCATATCAGCTTTTTTGTCCTATTTAGACGATCTTTTCTGTTCCGGTTTTCTAACAAAAACTTTACTTCCATATAATCGTAAATTAGACACGTCCGGTTTTTTACCAAAGAATATCTCATAAGGAGTCTTTCTTTCAAGCGTATTTGATAACGTACGATTTCTTAAGTAATTCGCCGCGCAAACAATTTCCGGCCAATATCTCTTGATGAACTTGTGCTTCATCTAATAAACATCGCGACATATCCATTATTGCTCGATTAAATCGTTCCGCGGTTTCATTCAATTCGTGTACATAAGGAGGACAGTTATTAATTTTGATTGCTTTTCCTTTACAAAAATTTAAATCTTACCATTTAAATATTCCTTTCCGTTATCACATCGTAAAACTTTTAATCTTTTATCCGTAAGATTTTCAACTTCATTTATATATTCCATAAGGCGATCGAAAACTTCCGATTTAGTTTTCATTGTGTATACACGCGCGATTTTACTATAGTCGTCAATAAATGAAATAAAATACTTTTCGCCATTAAAGCCGGTAGTTGGTAAAGGTCCACAAACATCCGTATTTCTAAAATTTCTTTAGCTTTTCCTCTATTATTTTTAAACGGAATACGAGTATTATGCATTTTATTTTCAATACACGTTTTACATTTCATAAACTCATCTTCGAGTTCCGACGGAATACCATTTAACAGCTGCTCTTTACATAGAATATTCAAATACTTAAAATTTACATGGCCTAACACACGATGTCATTTTTCCTTTTTACTCATATTATTCGTATTTTTGTTTGCAATATTTACACGGGGAAACTCATTATTACTTGTAATATTTGCACGAGTGCATTTTAGTGTACTTTTCATTGGATATGAATCCTTTTCTTTCCAATATATCGCCGAAATAGCACCATCACAATCAATAATCTTTGTTAATTTACCTTTAGAGATAATTGTATTATTTCCCGCGATCTTGCCATAGCTTTGCAGATTTGCATACATATCTTTAGCATAAAATACATTATTTATATTTATTTTGTTACTTTGACCGAAAGCGTTAAAATAACTAACTACATTTCCATCTCTGGTAGCTTTTATAGAGCTATTATTTCCCATATATATATCAACTGGGTTTTTAAGGATTTCAAATTTTTCGAAATATCTGTCATCGTTTATTAGATGATCGGTACAACCGCTATCCAAAAACCAATTTATATCTACATCATTACTATCATTAGTATTGTTATTTACCGCATAGTTGGCTCGCGTTACCCACGCTTTCCTCACATTGTTGTTCCGTCCTTGTTGTGTTGACTGCTGTTGGCTTGCTCTACGCCAATTTCGGGAGTTGCCATGCCGTCCGCCGTAATTTCCTCTTCCGTTTTCTTGTCGGCCTCGTGGTGGTTGTTGAGAGTATCCGCCAATATTCGATGCTTGATTGCTTCTTGCCGCTTGGCCGCCATATTGGCATTCTTTTTGCATGTGCCCAATTTTTCTACACTTGAAGCATGCGCGTTGATTTTTGTCCGCCATGAAAGCACTTGAATTTCTTCCATCATTATTGTCCTTTTGATTTTTTAATTCATTTATTTGAATTTTAATTTTCACATAATCGGCTGTCTGGTCTTCTTCCTTCAATATGTCTATTAAATCACCGATATAACTGTACGATTCCGACAACGTGTTCAATAAATAATTCAGTTTTTCCTTTTCAGTTATCTTAGCACCCGCGTTTTTAGCTCATTTACATAATTTTCCAAATCATAAAAGAATGTCGCCGAATCACTATAGTTTTTAAGCTTGAGTCTTTCTAATTTATTTCAACACACAATTTGCAGCGCCGTTGATTCTTTTAAGTAAATATTATTAAATTTTCGGATTATTCCACACGCCGTTGTTTCATCACAAACGAATTCTAATTGCCTGTCGGAAATAGCATTGTAGATGTAGTTCATCGCTTTCAAGTTATTATTTTCCCAAACGTCTTTATCATCGCTTGCTTTTACGCTTTCTATCACTTTTTCACATTTTTGACGTGACAACGTCTTATAAATCGGTATACCTTGGGAGGCATTCGGAAAAAAGTTTGTAGCGTTACGATAACGATAACCGATAACGCACGAGCCGCAGTGAACGAGAGCGCGACTAGCGAGAGAGAGGTTGACGTAGCAAAACGAATAAAATAAAAGAAGAGAGAGTATTGTGAACTGTCGAAGAAGCAAGAATATATCCTATCAATGGACGACATACCAATTACTGAGCCACTAACATTAACTGCTCCTAAGTCAAGTGCAGAGAGACAACGGGAATACAGACAGTGCCTTGCACTGTCGAGAACAGCTGTGCAGGTTGAAAGTGTAAAGGCAAAAAATACACAGAGACAACGCGAATACAGGCAGCGCCTTGCAGCATTAAATAAATTGGATATATATAAGAGAAAATTGTCTGTTTTGCTGTTTAATGCGCGAGGTCATGGCGTGTGGTCGTCGCTCAAACTTTGAATTGACACGTGTGTGGTGAACCGGTAAATTAAAGTAAAATAAAAATAATAATAGATAATAAGAAATAAAACAAAAAGAAAAAACTACTAAATGTATAGTTTTCGTTTGTGTTGGTGTTCAATTTCTCTTGTGTGCATGTCGATTTGCATAGTCGAAATTGCAGCTGCCTATATCGAGACTCCCCGAGAATCCCTGTTCTCAATATCATCGTGGGGTAAGTTTGGTGTAAAATCCATATTACATAAATAATTAATTGTTAAGGAAAAATTTTTAACAGGCACACGAGTGAAAATCGACAACTGTGTCCTGACGAATACACAGTAGTTTGCATTACTTGTAAAATTTCGTTAAGTAAACCAAAATTAATGCCTACACTTGGGAGGCATTCGGAAAAAAAAATATTACTTATATATGTAATTATCATTTAAGGAATAAAAGGAATAAAAACACTTTAATTTTGATTTAATAACTTGTATATTCAATGTTACATATATAGCATACGTAGTCACGAATACAATGTCCGAGCGTCTTGCGGCCAGACAACCATTTTTTTTTTTCAATTTCAGATATAATACGAGTCTTTTTTTCCACACATTGTAGTTCGCTCCGCTGAACACCGGTATTACTATTTTTTACTTCCGCCATTTTTTGTGCTTTCTAACATACACGAAAATGTTATTTATATCACCTGGCTCTTTCCCGGACAACTACGCTCTGCTGACTCAACATGTCGATTGATATAAATAATAATAACGGAGATTTTCTTTATACAATATACAATATATTTATTAATCTATAACTTCGCGGCGCTTATGACACGTGTGTTCATCTCGGCGTCTTATGATACTCTACTGGCAATGCTCCTCGCATGTCTCGTTTCATACATGCCGCTTTCTCTCTCTCTGCGTTCATACATGCATTCATAAGAGCACGCTCATGCGCCATACATTAGGCAATGGAAATGTACATTCTCAACAGCTATAATTATTGGTCTTAATTCGTTATAATTTTGTAATTACCTGCATGTTTGGCAGCACTGTTTGTGTTTGTTACTGCCATTTTTGTTTTGTTTGTCATTGTCATGTAAATTAGTCTAGTTTTTTCGTTCGTTGAAGCCAATATTAGTTTTCGTGCGTAAAAATAGTTTGGTATTTCGTTGAAAGTTAATTGAATTGTCGTTTATACGTTATTCGTTGTAAAATACATATCAGTTTGAAAGGAAGTCGATTTCGTTCGTTTTCTTGTATTTTACCAGATCTTCTTGGATCTTCGTCCAAAACAGGTTATGGTGACAATTTGGTGGACATCGAAAAGACCAATCCACTTTTCATTTTCTCAACCAGGAGAAACGATAAACCTATCAAATATTGTGAGGAAATCGACATATTGCATGCCAAATTGGTTGAAAAGCAACCAGCATTGGTCAATAGGCACGGCCTGATCGTTTTGCATGACAATGGTAGACCCCATACTTCACAAGTAATAGTACAAAAACGGTTGCAGTTGGGATTTGAAATTCTCCCGCATCCACCGTACTCTCCCGACATTTCCCCAACGGACTACCGTCTTTTCCGAAATTTGGATTCATTTTGCCGGCAGAAGGTCTTCCGGACCCGAGCTGATGTCTTGAAAGCCTTTGAAGATTTCATTGCCTCAAAAAGTCAGCACTTCTACGAAGAAGAATATTTGATCTTGTATCACGCTGTGAGAATGTCATAGATGCTAACGGATCCTTTTTTGATTGAATACAAATTTACGGAAAAATAACATTGGCTTTCAAATATTTACTATAAAATCGGACATTTCATGCGGTGCAAACCAATACGATTTACATTTCCGACACCTGTTGCATAACTTGTGGGCTGTTACAGAACTCTACGTTGCTGTACTCGCGTCGAGTCCTTAACAACATAGTCCACTTCACTAGCAAGCCAATGACCAAAACTCACCCTAAGTTCATATTGTTCCCAGGATCTTTATCACACGCACACGCAAGAGAGTCGTCTCTCCGATAAGGTGATAAGAGTCTCATTGCAATGTTATCAACTTTTGACCTTATGGGACCTGTTATATTTAAAAAGTATTTCCTTTATATAATAAATGTGCAAAAGCGCACGACAAAGAATCACAAATATATATTGTGGTATTCGTGGTTAGTCTTACCACCAGTCTTCTTGGCTATGGCTGTTGATCCGTTAGGTATGTGGGTGACTGTTGCTTTTCCGGGTGTCTTGGAATTCTCTGCCAATTTATTTTATACAATTTTTTTCCCTTTGGTCGGGTTGCGTTACCTCCAGAACCGAACTCTTTTCTGGACGCAAGGCGTTTGTGTCTTTCTCAGTACAGCTCGACTTCTAGGGTCAAATTTCTATAACTTTTTTTTTTCACCTAGGACACACACAATAGGTATAAGAGAAATTTGGGTTCTCATGGTTTCCTGTGTCGCTTAGCATTTGACTTCTGGGCTGGATCCTACCTGGGTTGATCGTCCTAATCTTCCGTTTGTTTTGTTGTGGTTCGTTGAGGTCGCGATCTATATACCTTCCTTCGGTCTTTGGCTCTTATCACAGGTTAGTGGTGGTATCAGAATGTCTCTCCCTTCACTCAGGCCAGATTCTTCTCGTTCTTACTTATGTGTTGCCTTCTTGTACATTGATATTACAAAACCTTACGCTCCACTGTGGCATTAAGTTCTGTATACTATTTTTCGGGACTATTTGAAATGTTTTATTTTATTGGGAGAAAATTCATTTTATCTCTCTTGCCACTATACCACCGTTGCAGAGTCAATTGAAATGCAAGATTGTTTTATTTACATGGTGTAATATATATATGTATATATATATATATATATATACATATATATATATATATATATATATATATATATATATTTCTCAAATATACTTCAATTAGGAACACAAATATGAATCCACTTAATTTCACATATGATTGGTCTCTGTTTCTCTTCCTTTTCACTTCGGTTTCCGCAGTCACACATTGGACTTCTACTTTTTACTGTTTTTTTACAACAATTGTTACCGCACATAGTAAAAATTGTCAACACGGTTGGGTTTACTATTCCGTTCTTTCCTTGTTCTCCTATTTGCCGTTTTCCCAACGAAGGAATCACAGCGCTGATCAATTTCGAAACTATTCGAAGATGTCATCGCCGGAGAAAGAACTGGGTTTACATGCAAAGGTTATATATTTTTGTTTTCAATTTAAGTTCAATGTTTTATGTGTTTAATTATGTGAAATTGTAAATTGTATAAATAAATATTTAATTTATGTCATAAATGTAAATTAATATTTTATGTATTAATTCAATTTAATTCAATTTTTATTAGGTAGATAATATGGTACATTTATATTTTACAATTAGTATTTAAGAGATTTGCGACAGGAATTCCTTTACAACTATAATCTTAAATCTATACAATGACAATAGCACAATTTTAATGAATAATAAATAATAAATTAGGGGAAAGCTACAAGAAAAAACCCTTATTCGAATCTTAAGACTAATATTGCACGAGCTTCCAGTTATTTTATATAGTAATGACCTCGATATAATTTTCATAGACAGAGTACATATGTAGTGATTTAGGATAACGCAAGACGGGAAACGAGAACATTGTCAGAAAAAGAACAATTGACGAAGAAGTTTCGATTGATTTTGTCAATAAGGAACTCCACCAGTTTAACGTTAGCGTTTTCATGTAGTTCATGTGTCGAATAATGCCCTGGCAAATTCAGCAACATTTTCAATATTTTATTTTGACATCTTTGCAATTTTATTTTGTGTGTGCGAGCACAGTTACACCATACAGGAGTATAGCTTGAAAAATGGTTTTAAATATTAAATTTTATTTTCGATGCTAAGCTTTGACTTTCTACACACTAATGGATACATAACTCTTACGACATTGTTTATTTTGTCTATTGTGGTAGTGATGTGTTTTTGAAAGATAAGTTTTTTATCTAGAATAATACCTAGATATCTACAGTCTTCGGACGAATCAATGTCAACTGCACACATACTGAGTTTAGTGCCATTTGGTATGTAGCAGTGTTTCCTACATATCGAAAACCAGCCAGCTTGTGTTTTATTACCATTTATTTTTATTTTCCATTTCCTGTTATACACTGCTAGTTTGTCAAGAGCTGCTTGCAAAGAGTTGTAGAGATTAGTGAATAAGGCACCCGAAGAGAAAATGATCGTATCATCGGCAAACATAGCTACCTGAATGTTTTCACCTAGACATGGTAAATCTGCGACAAACAATGTGAATAATATGGGACCAAGGACCGAGCCTTGGAGTAAACCATAGTGGTGAGTAGAGGATACGTCGGTTCCTATACTCACAACAAATTTTCTCGAACGAAGAAAGCTCTGGATAATTTTGATAAGCGGTATTGGCAGCTTAAGTTTTAGTAGATTATAATTCAAGACATCGTGCCATACTGTATCAAAGTCTTTTTCGATGTCTAGAAGAACCAGTCCCGTTGACTACTTGTCGATGAATTTACTAGCTATGTGGTTTTTAATGCGCAAGACTTGGTGGATTGTGATGTGACCACTATGGAAACCGAACTGAAAGTTAGGTAGGATATTATTGGCTTCCACAAAACGATCAATTTTTTTCATAATAATTTTTTCTAAGAGCTTACTCAGACTAATAGGTCTGTAGCTTTCGGGGCTGTTCTTCGGTTTGCCGGATTTCGGGATAGGTATTACTTTTGCTGTTTTCCAACAGTCGGAAAATATTAGTTTCTAGGACAAGCGTTGAAAATGAACGTTAAATAGTTACTTGCAGCAGGTGGAAGTGCTTTAATTAATTTGTTGTTAATATTATCAAGACCAGCAGCCTTTTTTGATTACGATTTTTTTATTAATTCTTTAACTTTGCTGATATTAGTTGCGTAAGTATTTTCAGCTGGTGTTTGAGAAAGTACATGGATAGTGTTAGCAACTTCAGCCTCAGTATACGCGTCGGTTAGATGCATAGATATGGAGTGGTTCTTATTAAACGTGTTAGCAAGTAGGTTCGATTTCTCCTTCTTTCATAATTTTTGATATTTTCCAAAACGGTTTGCTTGCTTTGTCAAGAGAGGAAAGGTGTTTATTCCAACTGTTACGTGTGGCTTCCGCCACCCCCATCATTTAATTGGTTTTTAATATGATTTAATAGTGGATGGTAGGGTGGTGAGAAAACACGCGGTCCACATGCTGAATATACGAACATACTCATGATTGATTGTGGATCGTGTGGAAGCTGATTCCCTTGATGATGTTGAAGGGAAGAGAGAGAGAGGTCTTTTGGTGTACCTAGGAGGAAAGGAAGCAACAAGTTAAATATTTTGTTGACAGTTGGGTTGAATACGGTTTTTGGATTCCGTCGTAAAAGTTTTGAGAGTTCAGTTCGGCTTACGGTTGAAAAAGGAAGAAAAGTGAATTTTCCCGTTTTGTCTTTGAGAAGAAAAAAAAAAAAATGTGCAAAAGGAAAAACAGAAGAAAAGGGCTTGCTTATGATCAGTGGTTTAGTATTTTCTTAGCACGGTTGTGTTTTTCAAAAATAAAGAAAAAAAACTTTATAACGTGTGATTGATTGTTTTTTTTTTCGACTGCTGAACATACGGAGGTCTCTGTGGATTTTACAAAAACTTGATTAAAAAACAGCACTCTAGTTGGTTCGTTGCGAAGAGGCCAAAACGTGGAATAACCATCAGCGTGGAGTGCAAGGCAGGGGCTAAGAATATCCATCACAGCCATAAAAACCGAATAGAATTGAAGACCACAGCTGGGAGAGCTGCCGAACGAGTCTCTTGAACAACAACAGCAAACCATTCGTCGAGCCATTTTCCAACTTCCTTGAAATCGCTGAAGTGCTGCTCTGAATTGAATTGAAGACCACAGCTGGGAGAGCTGCCGAACGAGCCTCCTGAACAACAACAGGTAATTTAGTTAGATATATACATTTAATTTTCTGTGGCAAAAACATCACACAACACTTGTTCCTATATGCTGAGATTTCGTTTTTAATGATATTATTTAAAACTTTAACATTAACTACAAAACAATCGATTCTATAACGCAGCCATTTTCTTCTTTCAGAGTTTCGTAGCCTAATCAGATGTAAGATATTTTCAGGAAGCGGTACCTCATCAACTGGAGCAGTGGAACATTTAGGTATCGCAAGATCGGCCGCTCTATTGATAACAGAAACAAAATTGTTACATAGGATATCAATGTGCTCGCTGCAGGTTATAGAATTTAGGCTGGTATCACCTAGAACCAAGTTCGTGTTTATATATGATTTATAACAATTCCAGTTGGCGGCGGAATAGTTGTGGTATAAACTGGTACGATTTACAACTTCTGTATGATTCACTGTGAGGCTGATCGGAAGGTGGTCTGAACTTAACGCATTTAGAGTTAATGGTACTGTGCAGTACTTTGGAATATTAGTGATATATAGATCGAGAGTTGAGGGGTTATTGTCAGCAGTCGATGGGATATAGGTGGGAAGAAGTGGATAAAGTATGGAAAAACTTGGGCTGAATCCAGTAACATCTAGTAAAATGTTACCCCAGCAGTTTGCCCTAAGACAATTCCACGACTGATGTCTGCAGTTTAGATCACCACCAATAATTACCTTGTTTGGAGTGTTGACTCTATACAATTTTTGCAGTTCCTGCTTAAGGTAAGTAGATTTCTCAGGGTTTCCATTTCCTCCAGGGAAATAGACCGAAAAAATACTCACTTTGGAGTTATCACTTAATGTTACATCTATACTAATTTCCTCAATTAACTTAAGGTGCAATGAAGGACGCAAGGAATGTTCTATACATTTCTTCACAACAATGGCGACACCTCCACCACTAGCATGTACCCTGTCTAGGCGATAACATATGTAATTTTGATGAGCAAAAGAAATGTTCTGTTTGAGCCAGGTTTCTGAAACAAGTGCACTGTCAATATTAAAATTTATCAAGAAACTAACAAATGCATGCTTTTTGTTTTTGATGCTTCTCGCATTCCAAGTTATGATGTTAAGAGAGTTTCTTAACTTGATTTTTCCGAATATGTATACTTAATAGCTAATGGGGTAATGACGTTAAATTGGTTAGATTTAGTATGACAAGCACTAATCTTGGTTACATCTTCATTAAGAAGAGAGTTTATCTCGCTAAAAGAGAACAAGTTATCATTATTTAGAGTTTCAGTTGGATTTTTCTTAGTGTGTGTCGTATCACTGTTGGAAGGTGCTGGGTTTGATGGAGGCCCGAAGCCCAGGTGGATGAAGGGGGTGAAGGTTGACGCACAGATTGCGGTCGAGCAGTGGCTGCTGTTTGTCACTCGGAAGCTGTAGGAACCTTGTATTTCCTGAACCACGTCCACGTGGGGATAATTTGCGGCGAATCTCTATGTACTGCTTTCGGCTAATGCATTTTGGATCGGTGGATTTATGTGGCCCACTGCAATTTGCACACTTGATGACCTCATTCGTTTTGCAGTCGGATGTTTTGTGGTTTCCCGAACAGATTGCACAGAAGCTATTTATGTGACAATGCATCGAGCCGTAGCCGTAAAGCTGGCAATTGTGACATTGTGTGACCTGACCTGGATGATGTTTTTTGAAGTCCCAGCGAACCATGGTTTTGAACAATGTGGAGAAGTTACGTTTGAATTCATTTAGTTTTATAGTACCGCGTTGGATGTAAACAATGTACAAGTAGTGTTTGTACAAGGCTTTTGTTGACGGATTTAATGTGATGGTTTTAACATCTAGGCACTTAATCCCGAGTGCAATTAGTTCATTTTTCACTATATCGTTGCTAATCAAGTCTAATCCGGATAGCACTACCTTTAATGGACGATTTTCCTTACGCGAGTGGGTAAAAAACACATTTTAACCGTAAGAGTTCAGTTCAAAGTTTGTTATATATGTCCATTGTAGAGGGAACATATTTTTTGTCCAAGCGATATGTTTTTAATTAAGTAGTTGTTCATTTGAATGTTACTCAAAATATTACGCACTTTAGCACTAGTTGATTTTAACACCACAATTGGCGAAACGGTTTCTTTAGTAACTTCTGCGCACTGATCGACGTTGGTCGAATCCATTTCAGGTGAGTCCTCCATCAGACTTTGAAGTGGTTGGAAAAAGTTAGTGTTTGAACACATTTTAGATTTTTCTAGAACTTCATTGTTCACTTTTGAAAGTTTATCGGGAGGAGTTTGGCCTCCAATAACGGCGTCGTAACGCAACCGTTTGCGCTTAATTTTATTTAACACACGTGGCCCAGGGGCCATAACTTAACGGTTTTAACACTTGTTCAAATTTTATGTATGCGGAAAACGAGGTAAAGAAAATAAGCAAACTAGATAATGGGCTGTGACAATTGTTGTTAATATAACAGTAGAAGTAATTACTGAGAATAGCACGAGCAAGACTGTAAGACAAGTTGTCGGCTTGAAAGTCAGTCAGGTACTGATTTTATTTATTATGTGTAAATGAAAATGTACATTTAGGTTTAATTTGAAAATTTGATAATTCGTAACGGTTGTATTTAATTAATGTTTACTTGTAAAATGTAAATGAATGTTTTAATTTAAAAAAAGTAATTTGTTTGAATTGTTGGTATTTACTATTTAAATTGTTTGAATGACTTGTTATTATTATTATTATTTATTGGCCTGTAGGAACCCGGAAGTTCATGACCTCACCGACTCGGCTTCGCCATCCTTCCCTGTCCTGGGCACTCTCCTTCCACGCTTCCCCATTCGATCCGATCTCCTCAAGGTCAAACCTAACATTGTCTTCCCATCTCCGTCGCGGCCGTCCTACCGGTCTCTTTCCCGTTGGTCTACCGTCAAGAATTCTATGCACGGTCCTATCGTTCCCCATTCGCGCCACGTGTCCGGCCCATCTTAATCTTCGCGACTTGATTACTCTCACTATTGTAGGTTTGCGATATAGTTCTTCCAATTCGTGGTTATGGAGTCTCCTCCATTGTCCTGCCTCCTCGTCATATTTACCTCCAAAGATGCCTCTCAACACTTTATTCTCGAATAGACGGAATTTGTTTTCTTCCCGTTTTGTGAGAGCCCATGTTTCGCATCCATATAGAACAATTGGCATGATTATGGTTCTATAGACACGGAGCTTTATGACTTGTATGTTATGTATTTTTATATGAGTTTTAATGTTTTCTCGTTGGGACAAAGGTGGTAGGGGAGTTACTTTACGTAGCAGAACGATTTTTTGATTTGCCTGTGCTATTATAATTTCGTTTCGTAAAAATTGATTTAAATGGCGGGGCAGTGACGGTAAGTTCGTGTTCTGTATATATTAATCTAGAACGAATTTACAATCCCGGCATCTTGTGTTAATTGTAATCATAGAAATGTAAATGCGATAATATCGCTACTATTCTTGGAACGAAGACTTCGCCACCGTACTATAATAAATGCGAATCAAACAATGTGAGTATGAAATTGCGTCCTCAGATGGATTTTGCATGACCTGGCTGCATACCTGACTATTCATGCGTGGTAATATTCCTGGGAATAGGAATGTCCTATGGGCTTCCCTCTTTTACCAGTCGGTCGTTGAGAATATAAATCAGAGTCTCTCAATTAGGAAATGTCGAATAGCGGCATACAGAAAGGGTCAGTCGTAAAGGGTGAATTAAGGGTCAATCATAGAGAGTCAATCAGAGAACGTCGATGAGGGTCAACTATTGAGCGTCAATCGAGGAGTACTAACCCCGGCCATCAACCAGAATACATAAATCATATAGTGTCAATTAGCGAGTTTCAGCTAAAAAATGTAGACTAGGGGGTGTTAATCAGAGAATATCAATCAGAGAGTCTCATGTAGAAAATCTCTGAATGTCAGCCCAATAAATACGAATCATATATAAACGGTAACAACAAGTTGCGAGCTAGATAATCATGTGCGTGGCTATTGTTTGGTTTGTGAAGAGTAGGGGGACCGGCTTGGCTAGCGGTGACGCTAGTTAACACACAGGATCAGCATCAATGCCAGAACTACATATTGAACAAACAACACATCAAAAACAAACATCAGGATAGATAAGCCACGATTCAAATCTGGTATAAATATCTTTGCATAACACCGTCTGGCATTCTATTATTCGCCGTAGTTACGAACAGCAAACATGGGATCCGCTCAACCTAAGCCTGGATAAGAAAAAGTTTATTGATCTAATAAAGTACCACAGGTCCCATGAAAATATGTGTTTTTTGTGTGTTTACCTTAGTTGAGTGTAATAACTCGCTCGACTTTGCAGTCAGTACAGCCATGTGCGTGCAAGAGATACATACATCTATTGGGCAATGGATTATACATATACACTACTTTGTTTAACAACGCTCTAAACAATGCACACTATCCAACCCATTGGAAGACGGCAGTAGTCCACCCTAAGCCCAAAAAGGGTAAGGATAAGAGCAATCCACACAACATCCGCTCGATCAGTTTGATTCCCAACATCAGCAAGTATTCGATAGGCTCCTGCCGTGGAACGAAGGCTGGGGACGATCTAGCAGCACTCCGTGCCAAATGTTGGTTGTGCTCCGTTGTCTGTAATGTGAAAACTGTAGTTAGATACCTTGGTATCTGGCTAGACCAGTATTTATATTTTGACAGGCACATAGCAGCATCCCTCTCCGCAGCTAAAAGCGCATATTCCATGACAAGAACTCTACTCCGGAGTAGTCTTCTTGACCCTAGAGTTAAAATAATTTCGTACTCGGCATTCATCCGGCCAGTTTTGGTTTATGGCTGCCCAGTATGGTATAATGTATCTCCACTTTATATGGAGAAGTTTCGTGCGTTCGAACGGCAGTGTTTGTGTTCCTGCCTCGGACTTTATAGAACACCAGAGTCGCAATACAAAAAATTCTATCCCAACAAAATCCTGTATAACAAATAAGGGTTAAATAGGATAGACAATTTCATAATTAAAATTATTCGTGGTCACACAGCAAAGGCAATGTGCAGTGACAATAATCTTATTTCGGGAGCATTCTATCCCAACGATATGTATCTGGAGAATACGCTACAGATTGGGTTTATTCCCCCAGAAGCGCTCCCTTTCTTGGATTAAAAAGGCCTTATCCAAGACATCCATGGAGTCCCGATTATTTACTACGCTCTCTGTGGTGCCAGGTACAAACGAATTCTCCATGATAGTGATATCTCTAATGCACGAGACCGCCTGCGTTTTAGCACGGCGGTCAGCGAAAGAGATAAATTAGCCAAAGATCGAACATCTCCCAAATGGTGGTGGCTCCTCAACGAAGAGAGGAGTTCACTTCTTCAGATATACTATGCCTCTCAAGCGCAACGCTTTCTTTCCCCTTGTCCCCCCTCCCCGTGTCATCCCTCCCACATTACGTTTATTACTTATTTTGTTGCTATTCTGTTTTATTTTGATTTACCTATTCGTTTCGTTTTGAAGTTTTTGTTTGTTACTTAATAAAAAAAAAAAAAAAAAAAAAAAAAAAAAAAAAAAAAAAAAAAAAAAAAAACGAGGAGTCTATCTAATATATTACTTATTTAATGTTCATATATATATATATATATATATATATATATATATATATATATATGAAAAAACAAAAACAAATGTACGCCGAAAGGCATAAATAAAAATCAGTTTATACTGTAAAATTTAGAAAGCACGCATAGAGCCAGTAAGTTAATATAAGGACTGCAATTGTAAAATAAGGTTTAACGTTTAGCCCTAATATTATACATAATATTTAAAAAGAATAAGGAAAAAAAATGTGTTTTAAAAACTAAAAAAAAAAAACAAGTATATTCATAAGGGATAGTCATAATTCGAATGGAAAAAGTGCATACAAACATTTTCCACCCTTTCCGTCCCCCATGTCCCATGTGTCGTAATTCTTACCCCAAGGAATTGCAAAATCCTCTTAACGAGGACCTTGAATATTTTCACAAACATTTTTTTGGTACATTGATCCTTCCTAGCAAATTTGCCGCTACTTTACAATTATATACCAATGCACATGCCGATTCAGTGGAAGGGGGCTCAGGGGAGCAAGAGCCGAAACCAAATTCTAATGAATCAATAAATGGTATGGTGGGGGTAAATATCAATCATTTCGGGTAAATATGTGTCCTCATATATAAAGGACACGAATGACCGAGATTCTCTCATGGTGTGATTTGAAATCGTTATGCGACGTCTCGTGTAATTGTGATCGCCGGAGGCTGGTGTTAAAAAATTTGAATCACGTGTCAGTAATATTTCAATAATGACGTAACATATTGACATAACTTCAAACATTTTAACTGAGAACATATTTGATAAATGATTAATGAATAATATCAATAGAAAGGGCTCCTCGATAGTATAGTGGTTAGTATACCCGCCTGTCACCCGGGAGACCGGGGTTCGATTCCCCGTCGGGGAGCCCCTGGCGCAAGACTAATGACCTTGCCCAGACAAAATAAATCATTATGGAAAATTTAACAAGCCTCAGGACTTGCTAAATAAGGCCAAGACCGGTTCCCGGTTGTAGTGCCGATGATGATGATGATGATGATCAATAGAAAAACCTAAGAAATGTAAACTGCTATTTTTACAATTAATAAGCCATTTTAACACAAGTATATTATTGTTTTTACGTACGCCACAAAAAATTGGATTCCGTAATTGTGCAATAAATACATTCTCTCCAAGAGTCCAGACAACTTTACCTGATTTTTATATGTAGTGTGAAGTGAATAAATCAGTATTTAAATAAACATAAAAAAGAATTTATAAATATGAAATAAAAAAAAAAGACTTGTGTTCCCACGAAACCATATATAGCGAGTGGAGGAACAGATGGCCTATGAAGAACAACTGCATTAAAACAGCAGTAGCAGCAACAACAATCAGAACTGTTACATATTCTTTAATATAATATTAAGTGTTGTGTAAGATAAATGCAGCAAAGCGATTAAATCTTACGCAGAAGAGAAACCTTGGCAGTGAGTAAAGTTCCCTTTCATAGCTCCACCTCGTCCCTCAAGCTTCAAAATTTGTAATGAATAATGAATTTTTGGCGAGAAATTCGCGTAATGGATGTGTCGCCTTAAGGGCATAACATTTGATTTCCCTCATCCGTTGCGGATCGCGACTTGCAATCTATTCTGAGGCGTTATTAGGTTTCTATTTCGAACCGTTGCAATAATACGAAAGTTTCGTATCAATCATTGTAACATTCGCGGCTTAAAATTCTATTCATGCTTCACGTCTCCAAACACTATCCCGCGTTCCCAGTTAATCAGACGCACAAATAAACACTAAGAATTATTTTTTTAACCGAATGACATGAATGTTCTGCCTGATGCAGTGTTTTCTGGTTTCTGCAACATCTAAACATATAAGACCAAACCATATCGATATCCTTTTTATTAGGACTTTTCTTGCTCGTCCGCTCACATTGTGGATTGATACAATATCAGAGTGCGTTTGCTTAAAAGAAAATTAATAGGACATCAGGGTAATCATTTTTGAGTCAAGCAAAAATGTGTTGTTCTGCCTGGTCATGTGTTCCTCTGGAATATCAATCTTCAGGCGTCAGACCAATGTTCAGTGGCACTTCCTTGCCCTATGTTCTTCATTTCTTACGCTCGCTCATTACAAATTAACATTTAAAGGCATTGGCGATTTCGATGTGTGTTACGGCCGAACACACTTCACAATAAAAGCAGTTTTTGTTTTCAAATTTTTTTTTATCATCACTGTCATTGTGCTATCACAATCATTTCATCGAGCACACCCGGAACCGACGACACGTTAGTTATATGTGTGGATTTTCGCGTTTTTAGACTGTTGAATCTCGACTCGTGATGTCTCTCGTTGGTTATCTTTGCGACCGTTATTGGCTTTTTTGTTGTCTCTTTTTAATAGGGATTTTCTTCCCGTAGGAAGAAAACTCAACTCTTGGTTGTTATCCCTTGTCATGGTTGTTACGTGTCCGGGACGCCGTGCTTCCTCTGATGAGGGAAGAGCGTGGACCTTTTATTTTTCCTTTTATTTTATTATTACTTTATTTGTTGAAAATGTTTGTTAGTGGTTTTGAAAAACGAAAGTTAGTTTTGACAAACAGTCGAGAATTCAAAGCACCGCAATAGTCAAAGAAAAAACTATTCCTTCTCTTTGATATTAGTTAGTTATTTATTTTAAACTCCTTCCAAACTGATAACACAAAAAAACTTTACTTAACTTTACTTTACTGGTAACTCAAAACTTATAATTCAAACTATCACTCTAAACTCTCAATTAGAACTAACTGTATTAGAACTCTCTTCCTCAACTCTCAAAACTAAAACTGACTTTACAATTCAATTTTTCCTCTTATAGAACATTGTATTCTAATTTACTGTAACTTATAATATGAACAAAATTAATTTTAACAAAGTATTCCTTTTACTCTCTGTGACTTTTAAATTTTGAATAAACTTTGAACGAAAATCAAAGTGCTATGTTTTGAATGAAAAAAGGTGCGTGTTATGAAAAGGGGCATGTTATTAAATGTGCTGTAACTGGCTTGATATAGAATACTGTGAAGGTTTATTAATGGTATGTATTAAGTGAGAATGTAAGATATGTTAAGAGGAAGTTTTAAGGATGTGTTAGATAAGTAATGAGATTCAGTGTTAAAGCTAATAAGGGTAGTATTCTGGAATACTACATGGTTTTCTAATCCTCTGGAATACTCAATCTTCCAAGGGTTCAATCAAGTGGTTCTTGATGGTATCAAACCTGCCGCCCATCAAATTATTGCAGGTGTTCCCCAAGGTTCTGTACTCTCACCCACTGTCTTCCTCATATTTATAAATGATCTGTTGTCCATTGCCCAAAACTCAATTCATTCGTTTGCTGATGATAGCACATTGAGTTTCTCATACTGATATGAACACTCCCGACCAAACTCTTCGAACGTCATTACCAACCAGCAGTTTTTGCTTGATACATTGGATTCAGACCTCAACAAGATATATCTATGGAGATTATCTAACCGAGTAGAATTCAATGCCTCAAAAACTCAGTGCTGTCTGTTGTTGTCAAAGGCGAACCCCAAAGTAAGTACTGTCGATGAAAGGCACTTATATCACGAAGCCAAGGAACTATCAATCCTCGGCACTTGAATTGATTCGACTCTTAATTGGAGAGACCACATTTTTGAAGCTGCGAAAAGTGCAGCCAAATGCATGGGGTTCCTTAATAGATGCAAAAAATACTTCAGTCCACCCAACCGGCCACCCATTTACAAGGTGTATATTCGTCCCAAAATGGAATTCAACTCCCATATTTGGTCAGGCGCATCCAAAACTGCACTACACGGGCTCGATAGAATGCTGTGGGGACGAAGTCGTGGCACCGGCAGGGGTGCGTGTTCTACTTCTATCCCCAACGCGTCTTCACTTGTTTTTACATCGCCAACTTCATTTCACATAGCGGATCCTGATAGAATTTATTGTTTAACACCTTTACGCTTTATGGGCACGATCTGTAGTGCTTCACTTGTCAGTACACAAAGTAAACCTTACCGAAACGCAGAAGTTGAAAGGAGAAAGCTGCATATCGTCTGATCACCGAACATCACCGACGGAAGGTAGCCACAGGTCGCACAAGTGAAAAATAAAACACACTAAATTGTTTAGATTGTGTCTAGATATTTATTATTCATTTGATATCACTGCCGCGAGATTTTTTATTGCAGTACACACCGTACTAGCAAAAAAAAAACTTTACCGATACTTCACTTAAACTACGCTTACTTATCACTTAATTTTAGTTTGAATTTCAAAACGAAATTTCGCAAATCGATTTCAATTAACACGAATGAGGACTTTTGAAAATAACGTCTCAAGACACTTTGCGACTCGACTGTGTATATCTACACTCCTCTGCCGCGCGACGGAGGTCGGGAGCTCGTGCGACCAGCGTGATCGGCGGATGAAATTCGACTCAGCGGTAAATGGCTCGTGGTAAGCCGGCTCGATCATGGGGTGAGTTTTCCCGAGAGAGAAAGTATTTCTCTCGTGGTGAAAACAAGGAAGAAAGACTTGGCAATGTATGTGTATGTGTGAGTGAAGATCACATTGGTTTTTTTCATTCGCAAGGCCATGGGAATGAATATAAAACAAAGAAAGGGCATAAGTGCATTCATAAGATGCGAGTTCGGTAAAGCAAACAAAACCGAAACTCGTCTGATGCTAATTGGATCTTTGTTTGAGTTGTGCGTCACGGCTAAATAAATAGACGAGACGCATCGAAGAAATGTTGTTAATGGTTGGTGGCAGAAACAAATCCCTTGCCTGCATTTGTATATGCAGGGTAATTAGTTTGTGGCGACGTACGAAATGGATGATTGTTTGTCTATTGAACAACGAATCGCTGGTCGGCTTGTTGCAGCTGTAAAAACAAGCCGTCCGACATTGCATTTCAAAAGATAACAATGGGTGCCGAATGGTTTGTATTTATGGTGCATATGCACATTAAGGAACTATATTAAGAATTTTAGATAATGCGTTGTATGCAACAATTTCCTTGAAAAAGGAAAATGTCTTCAGGTGACAATGCAGATGCATTGGCGGGAGACAATGGGAATTGGGTTGTAGTAATGGGGGTTCTGCCTGATAAGTTAAGAAAGAAATCTTACGGAGAATTGTATGCGAAGCGATGCATGAAAGGTAAGTTTTCTTTCCCAGGGGCTTTTTAGATTACAGATTAGATCTCTTTAATGCGTGAAGTATTTAAGATGCCAATCCGATTGCATTAGTGAAAGTAGGAGATTGGGTGAAAGTTATGGGGGTTCTTCAAGTAAGTGAACCGTGGGGTTTGGCGGAACCGCCACAATGCCAAAACGAGCACTGAAACTTATTGGGGACCAAGCTGTGGCTCCGCCAATTTCGTCATTAGAGCATAGGCGCAACGTATCATGCCTATCTCTTTTCTATAGGTATTATCACGATTGTTGCTCAACTGAACTTGCTGACTGTATTCCGCCTCATTACACATTTTCCCGCGATACCCGTCAACCTGAGAATGCACATAAATTCACGTTCAACGTCAACTTCAGGTGCACAAATAAATGAAGAGTGTCATTCTTTAGCCGAACCACATGAATGTGGAATGCTCTACGTGATCATGTGTTTCCTCCTCGTTATAATGTCCAGCTATTTAATACCATGTACATCCATACCTCCTTTCCTTATCCACTTCCTCTCCGTCCGATCGGACTGTGCTCTGACATTTAAGGGTATTTCGAAATCCCCTTTTGTACGCGCGTTTGTGTAAAAAAAAATGGCTACCTCTTTTCCAGGGGATAAAATCTTACCATCCTTTTCGCATCTACCTCATTCGTAGAGAATCATCAATCAATGTGCGGTATCCTTTTTAGATACATTACCCACGTGTAATTATCTCGGCCGGAGTCGTTACCGTCGGTTGCGATGTTGTTTGCTTGATCTTCAATGGAGGGATCTTGCATGGGTTGTATCTCATTGCAGGAACAGCGTTAGTTTTCGTTTGTCGTTTATCTTTCTGTTCGTGCTATGATCCTGTGGCGTTTCTCACAGATACACACACAATACACAAGCAAATAGTGAAAAACACCGAACGAAAATCGAATAAGAAAATGTATCAGAGCCATATACCATAGCTATAACATGACAATTCCACATCAGTTGAGTGTACTTGAGTTTCGAAATCGAATTCGTACAAGCGGCAGTGAACTGATGTGTTGAGCATTGGTTACATTTTTAGTGATTCTAACTGTCATAGCGTCAGTTCGAGTCACACGTTCTTCACTATCGTCGCAATACGCTATAATCCTTTCCGTACAGGAAAACACAGCCGGCGCTGGCTCAAGGCAAGCAACTAAACAGTGTTTGTTTTTTGACGCATTGGTATCGCATGGGAGTTTTGATGGTTGTCGGCGTCAGGTAATGCCGCGCCCGACCACTTATGTTTACCCAGCATATGAGTAACAAAGAAATTCATTTTCTGGTCCTGTGTCCTTCAAAAGCTGTACATAGGTGATAGATTGGTAGAGCAGTGCGGTTCATGTGCCTTTGGATGAGTGGGGCGGAATAAACTAGTGTGCATGGCCAATTGTGTTGGAGCACATTAAAAAAATGTCATTTTAATCGTAATCCACTGCACAAATAACAATAAAACCAGTCTTATGTTAAAATCCGGAAATCAATGGTAATAAGTATTGTTTATACAACATCTGTGTTTAACGTGCATAAATTACAGAAAATAAATGGTGAGATAATCTGCGATGGAAGACTTCCTCCAGAATTACATACAATGAAACAACGAAACATTCTCTTTCACCGGAATACAAGAACTATATTTGTGTTCACATGTTCATATGAAATAGATTGATTCTACAAACTTATCCACTTTTGATAACTAAATAGTCATGCCCTTATCTTGAAAGTCACTTTGATGGTGGGCTTTATTCCCCAGCTATTAGACACGTATGAGTCAGGATTTTCCACCAAATTTGCTTAGAACCTTGACATGCAAAGCACAACGAGAAGTTAAGCCTCAATTATTGTCGATGAGTTGGCAAATGTTCGGGTTCATAAATGCTCTACTCAAGTAGCCTAGTTCTACATGAGGCCGTGTGAACTTAATAACAAACAATTGGTGAAAAACAAACGGTCCTCTTATGCTAGGGGATTAGAAATCAATTTAGCTATTACAACTTGTACAACATTTGCATGCTATCTAGGTTACACTTAGTAATTAATCACTTCGCCTGCCAAGAAGTAAAATTCCTTAGCACAGCAAGATGTCGCACCAAGTTGAAAGCCATATAATTAAATCTTAATTAATTTCAGGATGAAATCGTAGTGTCCACTTGGTGTAGGTATTGTACAGTTCTAAATAGGGTTTAATCCTTCAGCTGAATATAAAAGGGCTCCCAGGGGTCACTTGCGAATCTGTTGGACAAAAACTGCAATAGAATTCTTACTTGTAAACTGTCATTCTCTCACCCTCTCCCTCGTGCTTGCTCGCTAGTCAGTTATTTGTCTGTTTCTCTTTTTTTTTTTTGTTAGACGGCTCTAGAATTACTTGGAATAAAATGCACAGAAAAGCCGTCCTCTTGGTCCCATGTTTTCCCTTCCCTTATATTCATTTTTCTTCTTTGTCATTCCTATATTCTATCTCACTCCTCGTGGCTTTTGTTACTCGTTCCTCTTTGCCGCTGAAGGAAATACTTGACTAGACGATATGACTGAATTTAACTCGTTCTGCATTACCCACCAGAAGATAATGATGAAGCTAAGGGCTCTTCCAATTCATTTTTCTACTCCTTCACCTCCTTCACCCTGATTTATATACCCTGGTGATGATTAATTTTCATTTGCACATCGTATCTCTGTTCCTAGTATTCCTGTTGTGAATCTTTTTAGTTCCAAGCGGACTTTAAAAAGACAACTGCACATTCAACTGAAGTCGACATGATATGCTTCTCTCTCAACTTCCTGCTAAAGCCGGGTAACGCTTAATTAATTGCAAACCTGCCTATTTAGGGAAAGCAACAATTAAAGCTGAAGCCTTAACTGTAACACCTGCAGTATACCCCCATTATACTAATTGAATAAGCTCCTCCTCTGTTAAGGGCTGAACTGTTCACTAGTTGATTACTAATTTAACACGTTGGAGCGTTTCTAATTAAATGGTATCATGCCCCTCGGTCCATCTAACCTGTCCGATGAAGTCGTAAAAAATATATAACCAACCAAAATATAAAGCTACCGAAAGTGTGTGAGAGGTAATGCCCATCTGAAATCGAAGACACCCGTTGACTCTTCTAGAATCAATTCATGTCAATAACGAGCCTGGGTAATTAAATTCATCAAAGGAAGCTGTCCGGCCCTAATGAATATGTTCCTTGGCAAGAGAAAATGAAATGTAGCTCCACTTACATTAATTACAATATTCCTCACCCCGTATGATTCAATTTCATATGTACACAGCTATGGAACGATAATTACATTTCGACTGTGCTTTGTGTAGCCTGACGTACGACGCGATCAAGCATATTTCACGGTAACATTTCAAAAGAAAATTTCCGCGTAAATCGCATAAAATTGAAGGAACCTCTATGACTGACGTAAATGCTGTTTTGTAAAAATATACTGAGTCTGCAAATACTGTTCTGGGAGTCAACTTAGGATTTTATTCAAGACTAGATCATTCTAGTTCTACTGGAATTATGTTACATCATATCGTACAGTTGCTATAGAAAAGTGTGGGAAAATTAAATTTTTATCTATACGATGATAATATCTTGTAGAAGAAAAATTCGAATTACAAAAAAAGCAGGGAATCCCCAGAATTGAGATGCAAGGGCACGTCTTTGATTCTACCCCGCGACCACCATTTCAGGCACCCGTATTAGACCGAGGTGTTTTATATATACAGGAATGTTACGTATACAGCTACATTGCTCTTAAATTTATTGGATTAAAATCGGACAGATTGTCAATATCTGATATAATAGATTTTTCACTACACTGTGATGGATGACCTTTAGGGAACTTTATATCCAGGTTTAAGGTCTGCGTCAATTAAAATTAATATCACCAGTTTGAATGGATATTGAGAGGTATATTTGGATATATGATACTTCTCAATGCAGTGTCTTAAGTGAATTTTGGACATTATGTACGGGATTCTTAAATTATACCGCGTTCATCTATTAAAAAAAAGAAAAAAAAAAGCAACAATCCAACCTCGAAGTGTGATAGCGATCGCAGTTCAGATCATTTAGTGTCCAAGTGCGATCGCAGAGTGCTGTTGAATTTGCTATCCAAAAGAATGAAGTATTATGATAGTGCGAGTTATTATCTATTCGGAATTATGCAGAACTTTAAACAAAATCCTGATAACCTATTATATGATCTCGTTTATGTCTGTTCTTAGGAGGCATTCATCAATCTTAGTGTTAGTCACACATATTCTCATAAAAAGTTATCCATAAGTTCCAATATTATCAAGTCTACGTATGGGACCGGAATCGGATAGAAAACTTTGTGATAAAAACTCAATGCGACACACCAGGTTTTTAAAAGGTGACATGTGGGGGTTCTTTAAAGCTTACCTGAAGAGTCTGTAGCGGCTCTATGAACCATACAACTCACTAAAGGTTGAGGTATCGTTTCCGCCAAGGAACTTTACTCACCTTTTTCAGCACACGTGTCCACAGACACGTGTCCCAATAGGCAGTAACCATACCTGAAAGAAAAGGTTATAGGACATGCAACGACGTTGAACCCGATATCAGAAAGCCAGGAACTAAACGTTCAAAAGCTCCCAATATCGAGTTCAACGCATCCATACCTTTTATTCAGCCCTATTCCAAAAGGCAGTAAAGCATTGCATCTAAGCAAATGCGCCACGCAGGAAAGCGTCGCATGTAAGTCACTCACAATCCTAAGCATCACCGCGAGGTTTCCCATGAAATACCATTGTCGGTAAATAAACCGAACAACGGATGCCTACTCTGGTAGCTAATAGCAATTAGCACCTAAATCCCTTGCATGACCCTAACGGAAAAGCCACACTTGTGTAAACAAGGCATATCGTTTCGCTGCCGTCCAATAGTCATGCAATCATAAACATCTTAACGTAGATCGCTCGCTAGATGTTTATGGGTCGAAAATCCTAACAAAGAAACTATACCAATCCCACGGTTCCTTTTATTACCTATCTGAAACGCACAAGAACATTGTTAGCTTAAGCCAGATATGTAACCTAAACAAATCCCACGAAAAGATCGGAGAATAACCGGCGGCATCCGATCTTAAACAAAAGGAACAAGATTCCGATAACCAACAGCTAATGATGTGGATGATCATGAGGAAAGCTTTCTCCTTTTCAGATACTATGGGAAATTCTCCTTTCAGATGCAATGGGAAATTCTGTTAACGAATACGATGGGAAATTCTGTTTAGCAGATTGGATGGGGAAATTTTCCTTTGCAGATGCGGGATGAGAAGTTCGGATTGAATTGAATAGATAGAGGCAATAAGTCTAGAGGATATAGTCGAACCGAAAAGTCTAATAAAGATATTCGAATCAGGTCGTCACAGAGAACCCGAACAAGAAGGGTAGCTAGTCTGCTCCGCGCAATTAATCAAAACCCCTGACTTCGCACTGAAGAAAAACAATCGCGAACACAATCAACACTTAATAACAAAAGATAGACAATACTTTTCGTGTCGGTCGAAAGTGCATGTGTGCCGGATATCAGGTCGATAATTAATAACCGCGGAGGTCAGATCCTCCATTTAGAAAAAAGGAGTCTTTGTCGTGTGTCGAGATTAACGTGTGTAAAAAAGGACGGGATTAATATGTGTCATGTGAATTAATTAAGCGTGATATTTAGCGAACATTTTTTAACAGCAGTTTATGTGTTAATAAAAACAGTATTTAATAAAGCAAGAAAAAAGAGTTATAAATGAACGCTTCAGAAAACAACTTATCAGTGTTTCATTTGTGTGCTGAAATTCTTTGGTGTTTTGTTAGTGTCAAGTATTGAACAGTGTCCGGCGGAACACTGCACCAATTATAGGCAGATAAATAATCCGCCAAAAGCCCCCCATATTTGCAACCCAACCCTCATATTTGCAGCTCAATCACCACCAATTTCCTTTCTCAGGGACATTTAATGCATTCAACACATTATCTAAAAAATCCCTAAAAGAATTCTGCGAGCATTCACGCATTTCATGCGTTATTCAAATTCCCTGTAAAGAATTCTTCATATCATACGGGAATCGCAAATTTCAAACCATTCGGCACCCTTTGTGATCGTTAAAATGCTATGTCGAACAGCTTGTTTATACAGCTGCAATAAACCGACCCGCGATTCGTTTGTCCAATCGACAAACAATTACCGCATCTCAAGCATAATCATCGAAACCGAATCCTCCTGCATTTCCTAATACAAACAAGAACTCGGTTCCTACTGCAGTCAGAGATGCCATGAACATGTAAAAACCCATTAGCACCTTTTCCTAGTGGCGATACGTCTATTATCGCAACTGCACCACTCATCCATGACTGTAATGGTGCTATATCGTTTGAAATAATAGTGAAGAAGATCGTGTGATTCGAACTGACGCTATGACAGCTCGAATCACGAAAAAAAGTTTACCTAAGCGTTACACATCAGGCTACTGACCGTGTTTAGAATTTGATTTCCAAACTCGACTATACTCCACTGGTGTGAATTATTTTTATTTATCGCTTGGTGTACGGTTCTGATGTATTTTTCTTATTCGATTTTTCGTTCGGTGTTCTTCACTATTTTTGCTTGTGAATTGGGTGTGTATCTGTTAGAATCGCTACAATACCCTTATTTGCTTTTAGCACCATCTCTCCGATACATTGCCGTCTATTATAGCTACAATGGACATCGTAAACAATCATCTATACGATCGCTTTGTCTTTCGATTTTTCAGCTTCGTTCTCATGGCCTTGTTGCATGAGAAAATCAATGTGATCTTCACAATCACACATACACCCATACCACCATGATCTTCATTACGGGATGTGGTTGTCTATTCCACAAAGAGAGACTTTACGTTTCTCTTGTGGTAAGTAAAACATATCCTTAGCCGAGAGGATATTCACCACCACCCCAAATTATGCCACTAGCGAATTCATATAGCAGAGTCTTATTCCGTCCACTGACCGAGCCGGTCGGCTTTTATCCCGCTCCCCGTAGCCCCGTGGGGACGGGAACGCGTATCGAGTCGTATTAATTAAATACAATATGTTCAATTAAAACTAATTTTTCTTGTGTCCCCAGTATAATGCCGTACAGTAGAGTACACTGTCTTACATTTTTTGGTGCATCCGTTTCATCGTCAGTGTAATCAGAATATGTTTTCTGTAATCTAATTAAATGTAGTAAGATTTTTTGTGAATAAAAAGTACCTTTAATAATAAATAAAAGTGAGTTTCAATTAATTACTTCTCGTGGACGGTGTGTTGCGAAGTTTTCTTTTGGTGTTCGGTGGAACTTGCTTTTAGTGACGATGGGAGTGGAAGGGAACCCGGTGCAGTACACCTACATACTTCCACCCCACAGACATTCCAGCAATTAAGTTCAGTCAGGGGGGGGGGGTGACTTCTAGAGCTTTCCCACTCTGTAACGGAACGAGTTCTCATCGAGATAAGTTCGCGACGTCGCCGCAAATTGGTGCGATCCGTCGAATTGTCATGTGGAGCGCATATAAACCGAATTGCGTGGAACAATACCACGAATCTCCAAAGAACGGTAGCCATGATAATATCCGTAAAACAGACAAAGGTCAGCTACACGCTTTCGAGTTGATAGCGACTGTAGACCCGACGTCAACGACGTGTCCCCGATCCCGCGAATCGCTTGTCTCTTTATGATCTCAACCATGTCTAAGGAATGTTTAGGAGCAGAGCTCCAACCAGGAGAAAAATCCGGGCCGGAGTAAAATATTTCCTGGCTTTAAAAAGACAACCCAGTTTTCTGGAGGCGGAGCCGGTGCTGTTCAATACGTGTTTATGCCAAGATATATTTCCATAGACCGTGATGCCGATCAATTCCATGCTTTCCACAGATTCGAGGGCCTGACCATTCATCCGGGCTATCTTGGCAGGAGCCGAAATAGAACCCGACTGGATTGTAGTGATCCTAAATCACTACTCCTATCCAAATCCCCAATATTACCTATAATCCCAACCTAATTCCCATAGTGAATCATATGAGCGACCAGTCAAACCAAAAGTTAATTTGTCGCACATTGATTCAATTTCGAATTACCTTACATCCCAATCCAATTGAATCATATGCACGATAAATTTAAACCAAAGCCCATTTGTCGTGCATTGATTCAATTCCTAATAATCCTAATTTCATGAAATGCTTAACTCTAAATGCATTTCATGATTTCTCTTTCCGGGAATTTATTTAAGTAAATTCCTGTACACGTCCGAGAATCCTATTCCAATTGAAGCACACAAACTCTTGTTTGTGCTTCTTGGAATTTGTAAATAAAATTTTTACCAAGTCTCTGTTGCCACAGAGTATAAAAGGGCGGCACATTTTGGATTCGTGATAAGTCGGAATCCAGAGGCCGAGGCAACGGCCAATTAAATAAATAAATTAAATAAATCACCTAAATATCGTTTTTCATTAATTTGGCCACCCTAAAGGAAAAAACCCCAAAGGAGGTAAGATATAAAAAAGCAATTACACCAAAATATAATCTCCACACGATCGATTTTCGAGGAAGGTATTGTTACATACGGAACTAGCAGATCTTGAGCGGCTTTTGCCTGCCGTAGGCCGACGGTGTTGTGGCTGGGTCATCCGGCATTTGCTATGGGGCACTCAGGGTCTTTCTTGGAAAAACGAATGTGAATCAGTTTAATGTTTCAGTGGGATTTATTTATGTTACACTCTTCGTCCAATCTCATAGCCGCAGCGAAAGTCCATATGACCGAAGCTCCAGCATTTATCATTTATCTGAATCACTTATGTGAAGTAAAAACAATGTTGGAGATAAAATAGAAACTTGAGGCACGCCGGAATTAACACCCGATGACTCGTCGTCCACAACAACCCGGATCCCTCGATTTTCGAGGAAGCTTTTCGTCTAGTCGCAAAGCTGCTGGAAAAGCCCATATGAACGAAACTTTCCCAGCAATGCTCCGTGTCAGACGCGGTCAAAAGCCTTGGAGATATCCAATGCGACCGCTCTTGACTCACCATACTCTACACGCGCAGATGTCTATATATCGGTTATAAGTGTCAAAAGGTCTGTGGGGCTTTTCAGGGCCCGAAGAGCCATGCATCGCTCGATCCCCACTATTCCAGGCGAACGACTTACCTCTCGGTCGAACTTCAGCAAGGTTGCGTAACCTTGCTACGGCATTTACCCCCAGCCAAATCGCCGGAATTAATACGGTTACCCAATCGGATAACTGTTTTGAATTTCTGTTAGGCAGCTTACCTATTCTGTAGGGGTTTTCCTTCCAAACCCCTTTTTCTCCAGCATCACTACTGAAAACATTAAATCCACGGCAAAGCTTATCACCTTGCCGTGGCATCGAAAACTCACCCTCGGTCAGACATTAATTCCTAAAAAAACATTAAACCCACGGCAAAGCTTATCACCTTGCCGTGGCATCGAAAATTCACCCCCGAGACGTACATCATTCCCTAAGAAACATTAAGCCCACGGCAAAGCTTATCACCTTACCGTGGCATCGAAAATTCACCCCCGAGGCGTACATCATTTCCTAAAAAAAAGCATAAGTCCACGGCAAAATCATCACATTGCCACGGCATCTGAAATCCTATCTTTAGGCATACATTCTGCCAGGGCATCTCGTTTCCATAGCCTTAAGCTATGGAAACAACAATCAACAAGAGTTCCTTGTGACTCGTTGTATTTGTTTACCCTCGGCATAACATGCATGCGGCTATTTGCCCCTATTGATTTGCTACCGCCGACAAGGTTTCTGCTGACGCAAACCAAACATGTCCCTGATTACCAGCAATCGCTGGCTCCCAATTATCGGTCCCCATGTTCAGAGACCGTAATCAAGCAACGATCAAGATGCAGCCAGAAAATGTTTACTTTCAACATCTGGCAATGGCTGCACCCTATGTTCGTTGCAATGTTTAATCATCGGCAACCGAAATGATGATTTATGGCCTTCCATTAGGATGACCAAATCATCGGTTTGGGTCTTTCACACCCCAGATGCTAGTATTTACATTCTTAGAAAATGCACTAGCGATGTGCCTCCATCCACCACGGTCGCCGAACGATCGTATGCATGGCATACCCACACATGCGTAATGTATGACTACCCCGTCCGGTCCAATCACGATTAACTACTTCAAGTTAATCGTGTAACTCCGCCTCCTTTCCAGTTTCTTTCGGGGTTCCTTTCCTTTTGATGACTTCCAATGGGATTAGTCAGATTTCAGAGTCTTGGAGTAGTGGCCACATAGAGAACGCAATCGAGTAGTTGTTAATTTGTCAATTCAAATTTACATTGATATTAAGATCGAGTCTAGTTATACCATTGTCAATTCCAACTTGCGTGATATTAAGATCGAGTTGTGTTATAGTGTTGTCCCGAGTTTGTTCCGTGTTGCGTAAAGATAACCTTTTGTGTCGCACGACTTTTTCAACACATGTATTGCAATCTAACCAAGGGAACTAGGAAATGAGAATACATATGTGATCACCTTAAATGAAAGATGAACTCAATAACATCTATCTATTAACGCTGTGGAAACGTCCAACTAACATAGTAATTACGTGTAGAATGCCACTGGTGCTAATGTGAAGTGTGAAAATAAATTGTCTTACTGAAATAAAACATTTGTCAGCGTAAATTCTCCAGTGTCTTTTATTTATCGTTGTTCTTGGTGCCGGCGTTTTTGTAGACAATTCGGTGAACAATCTATGGCGTGTATGTGAAACCGTGTCCTTGTTGACATCCCAACATACACGAACCACATTGGTGACCCCGACGTGATTTTTTATATATATCAATCATATAAAAACGTGAACACGCGATTCTCGAACTTTTGCGCTACCGTGTTAACCCCTTTTTTGTCACATAACATTCATCCAACCATCAAAAACAGTTAGTGACGGTGACAATCTAATTAACTCACTTAAGCTGCATCCAGTTAAACAGTGACCAAGTGCCACCAAGATATCATCTAAAAGGGCAAGTAGAGCCCCAACCCATCTCTAAGCATCACGGCGACGCAACTGATACCGCCCACCTCATCACTTCCCAGCGTTGGACTTCAGTGAATAGAAAAAAAGATAAGTTACTATGCCACACTCGTTAAAATGTCTTTAAGTAGCAATAAGAAAATTACTGTTTTAGCTTTGAAGTAAATGTTTTATTACACCAACAGAAGTGCAATTTCGCGGCAATCAACTTTCCATAAACTATGAAACAAGACATCATCCAAAATAATTAGAATAAGATAAAAAAAACCAATTTCATATTTGAACACGACTCCGTAAATTGGTATATTTTCCTTTTTTTTTGGTTGATTTTCCAGATTTCTAATTTTCGTTTGTTCAACTCAGTTTTTTTTTATAGCACACAATACACACCACCAAGTAAATAAATAAAGCATTGGAATAAGAAAAATTCTGGATTGGATATCACATTCAGAACTTCTTTTATATTGTTCAAATTTTAAATACTTATACCAATCAAGGGGATGTTTATGTGTTTATGTTAAGATCAATGACAATTCATAACTTCTATATATGCGAATCCTTTAGATGTCAAATAAGTTTAATCCATAATTATAGTGGTTTTATTTTCACCAGTCACGCTGTCATATGTTTTCCTTGGTCTTGTTTTATGCGCAGGTTATGAAATTGAACAATTCAGTGATAAGTTATATACCATATTTACTTGTACAAGACAGCGGTATTTATAATTACAATAAACCGAACGATTTTTACGTTTTTCTTAAGATAATCAAATAGTTCTTTGAAACAGTTGCCGCCGTATTGTAAACGAATGATTAGTTATCTTGTAAGTAAGCAAATGAAGGCCACACCAAACAATTAACAAACATTATATGAGGTAGAAATTAATTTAAAATCCAACTCAAATTAAGAAGGAAATTCCTCGAACAAACTATATCTGTATTTTTACATAATTTTTACATATTTTTTAATAATTTTTCATACAAATCAAATTGAAATAGCTCGAAACTGTCCCATTAAAACTCGATACAATTCGAATAACTACAATTACTGTGATCCCTAAATTTTGCAAACGGGTAACGAATTTCCTATATATACATAATTACAGTAAGTAAAATCAAATTTCGTTACGCTCACATGTAATTGCATTCTTTTTTTTATATAACAGCAACATCTCAAGCATAGAAAAATATATTGCCTTCCTTTTTTTTCTTTTTTTTTTTACGTTTTTGAATTTAAATTTAAATTAACCCTTCATTTCTAGCTTAATCCAATCCATTTAAACAGTAAATTTATTTTATTATAATAAAAACTTAAAACTAATTAGTTTGCTAGCCAGCTAATAATCGTATTACCTTAATAAACTTGTAAACCCCTTCAGGGTACTGAATAACATACAATTCAGTTTCGGCAGTACACACAACTTCACGGCAACGCTCCTCAACACTTTTAAACACACACACGTCCACGTAATAAGTTTCTTTTTCCGCCTTCAATAATTCAGGCTGAACATTAATTATTTTCGAATTAAGCTGTATTACAATACAGTTCTATCTGTTTTATTGGCGATTTCACTCGCCCAATTTGAACTCTCAGCGACTCCCTTAGGTGCCACTCGACTCTGTCCAACCCACACCATCCTTACGGTGACATTGACAGCGCTTATCGCGACTCCACTCGACCATCTTCGACGCCTTTTGACTATTTTGGCCTCTTTCCCCAACTCCTCGCGTCCTCTTTTGACTCTTTTACTTGGCCTCCTTTCACCTTTCTTCGCGTCCTCTTACGCCTTTAGCTCCAGTTTCGCGTCATATAACCTACAATGGTCAACACCCGAAACACCATGGCCAGAAAGGCTCAGGAACAATCCGAGCCCCTCGAATTCCACGACGCCTCCAGCGTCGATTTCCCCACTGAGCAAGTCGGTGACGACCTAGACTTGCCCGTACCATCTACCCCCCTGGCACCCCCGGTTGCCCCCAGCGTCGTGAACCGACCCCAATCTTCTAACGCTCTCCCAACCTCTTCCAACGCCCCTGGTATCGGGCCTTTGGCAAATTCCGGCATTTTAATGCCCACAACTGGGGCCAGCACCTCACAACAACCCCAAAGACCTTCAGAGTCCCAAGAATTCCACGATGCTTCCAGCCTCGGGAATGGGACTCGTCACCCTAATATAGGACTTCCCCCCTTCGATGAGGAGGACCCAGACCTTTGGTTTGCAGTGGCAGACCGCATCTTCCAGGCCTCAGCCTTGCACGACGAACAACTTCGTGCAGTTGAGCTGTTGAAAGTGCTTGACCGCACTCAACGACCGCATGTTGCACACATAATAAGGTCGGCCGGCCGCAACCCATATAGCAACATGCGTGAAGCTCTGCTCGACGCATTGGATGAGCCTGGAAGCGCGCGGCAACAACGTTTAGGCGCCGTAACCAACCTTTCTGGGATGAGACCATCTCTTTTCCTGACCCATTTACGCTCTATAGCGGGGACCAGGATTGGGGACGACCTGATAAAGCCTCACTTTTTGAGGTGTCTTCCCCAACATGCCCGTTCGGCACTAATAGCCCAACCCAATCAAAGTTTGGGCTATTTATCCAAAATTGCGGACGCAATTATGGAAAGCTCAGATCAGTATTCTGAGCCTCTTGCGTACCAAGTAGCGGCGGTTTCTCAACACGCCGCCCAGCCTGCACGGCACACCCGTCTGCCTTTCTCAGCCCCTCAATTGGTCCCAACCCTCGATCCTCCTCAAACCCAATTACCTCTTAGAAGGCCCGCCTCAACCAATTTCCCTCAGGGGAATCCAGAGGCAGGCCCCAACGCATTCAACCAAAGAAGTTCACCCACACAACTAACTCCTGCTGACCTTCGGGCGCTCCAAACCTCACTCCTCCGCGAGATAACTCAATTGCGTGCGGAGGTGAGGAACAATCCTCGAAGCGCCCAGAATCGAGCCATGCCGAGCCGTCCTCTCAATCGGCAGAATTTCTCCCAAAATGCCCCTCAGAGGGCCTATATCCCCCAAAATGCCCCAAAGAGGGCTAATCCCACCCAAAACGGCCCTCACCGGGCCAATTCCCAGCGAGCTCCGGCTCGACCTCCCCGTAACGGCAATACTAATAGGCAGAACATACCTGATAATGCCGTTACTCTGCCCTGGTGCGCCAATCACCAGCGATATGGTGATCGCGCATTCAATTGCAAAGCGCCTTGTGGTTGGACGCAACCTTCCACCAACCAGAGGCGCTCTTTAAACTAATTTTGCCGACCGACACCCTCGCGCAATCGGCCGGCACCCCTACGATAAGTCGCCTAACCATCCGGGATTCGAAACTGAATATCGCTTTTACTGTCGATACCGGCGCCGATATTTCAGTCCTCCCGCGATCGTTTGCTCCGCGCAACCGCGTGCCAGCCGCACTTAAATTGTCAGCTGCGAATAATACGCCGATACTTACGTACGGACGTAAAAAGCTGACACTTCAATTGGGTCTTTGTCGTCCGATCACTTGGCGTTTCGTCATTGCGGACGTGAATGAACCCCTGATAGGTTCCGACCTATTAGGTGCACATAATCTGTTGGTCGATTCGACCCATAACAGACTTGTGGCTCCAACCGCACCCCCCTTGCCCATGACGGCATCACCAGCGGCAACTTCAGGGGCCACAGAGTGCTTAGACCCATTCCAGGTTATGGTACAGGAATTTGTGAGTACAACAATTCCTCTACCTAACCAACGCCGACATAAAGCCACGGTGTTTCATCATATAGAAACACGTGGTCCCCCGGTGAGCCAGCGTCCACGTCGACTGGCTCCCGAAAAATTACGTGCGGCGCGCGGAGTTCGAGCATATGATCGAACTAGGTATCTGCCAACCGTCGGACAGTCCCTGGGCAAGCCCACTCCACTTAGTGAAGAAACGTTCTGGTGAGTGGCGCCCATGTGGCGATTACAGGCTGTTGAACGCAGCAACTGTCCCGGACAGATACCCAATTGCACACCTCTACGATTTTTCGTACAAGTTACGAGGGTGCAATGTCTTCACTACCCTGGATCTCACCAGGGCATACCACCAAATTCCGGTGGCACCAGAAGACATCCCCAAGACCGCAGTCATTACACCTTTCGGACTCTTCGAGTTCAAAGTGATGACTTTCGGTCTCAGGAATGCCGCACAGACATTCCAGCGGTATATCGACACGGCTTTACGAGGTCTTAATTGCTGCCATGCATACCTTGATGACATTCTCATCGCCTCCAAAGACCTCGCCGAACATAAACGCCACTTACGTCAGGTCCTAGAGCGCCTCCGCGAATTCGGTCTAGTCATCAACCCAGAAAAGTGTCAATACGCCAAAGAGCAAATCACCTATCTGGGTTATGTCGTTGACAACCAGGGCATTCGCCCACTACCGGACCGTGTGGAGGCCCTCATGAAGTATCCCAGGCCTACTAACGTGAGTGAGCTGCGTCGATTTCTGGGCATGCTTAATTTCTACCGTCCAACCCTGAAGAATGCTGCCCAGATTCAAGCTCCGCTCAACGAATTTTTAAAAGGAGCTAAGCGCAATGATAAGCGCCCCATTAATTGGACAGAAGTCTCAGATCGAGCATTCCAACTGTCCAAAGAACAATTGGCAAATGCCACCTTACTCCGATACCCTCTCGAGGGAGCGGCACTTTCTATCCAATGCGACGCATCGGATACCGCAATCGGAGCCGTCCTTGAACAGGACATTGAAGGCCGCCCGGAACCACTTGGTTTCTTTTCAAGGAAACTGAGTCCCACTGAGCGACGTTACAGCGCCTACGACCGTGAATTACTCGCGATCTACAGCGCTGTTAAGTACTTCCGTCATATGATAGAAGGACGTTCGCTCTCAATTTTAACAGACCACAAGCCATTGGTCTATGCGTTCCGGAAGAAGTCGGGAAATGCCTCCCCCCGACAAGAGCGTCAATTAGACCTCATTGGGCAATATTCTACGGAGATCAGGCATATCTCCGGTAAACAGAATGTCACGGCGGACGCCCTTTCTCGAATCGATACGATTCATTTGCGTACCGCCTTGAATAACGCGGATCTTGCCCTAGCTCAAGAGGAGGATGAACAGCTCAAGTCCCTCCTAACTGCCGATACGGCACTAGAGCTTAAGAAAATTACCCTTCGCGACCCTTTGGGCGAAATCTGGTGTGATGTCTCCACTGGAACCGCTAGACCTTACATTCCCGAGAAACTTCGTAAGGGCGTGTTCCAGGTTTACCACAACCCAGCCCACCCCAGCGGCCGAGCAACAGCCGCTGCTGTCCGTCGCAAATTTATTTGGCCCCGGATGAACAAAGACCTCACCGGTTGGGCCCGTGCTTGTCTCCAGTGCCAGCGCTGCAAGGTAGCGCGACATAATGTACTGGAGCCAGCGCAATTCAAGCTTCCCACGGCACGCTTCGCCCATGTCCACATAGACATAGTGGGACCGCTTACTCCATCAAGAGGATTTTCTTATATCCTCACTATGATGGATCGCTGCACGCGATGGCCAGAGGCGACACCCCTCCGGGCAGTTACTGCCGAATCAGTCGCCAAGGCCTTTTATTCAACTTGGGTCACACGCTTCGGTGTACCAACCACCATAACTTCGGACCGAGGTCCACAATTTGAGGCGACAATTTTTAGGCAGCTAACAAATCTTCTCGGCTGCCAAAGAAGTCGTACCACCGCCTACCACCCGCAATCAAATGGGATGATAGAGCGCTGGCATAGATCTCTTAAAGCCTCACTCATGTGTCATAATGACACACAATGGTTTGACGCCCTTCCAACCGTCCTCCTCGGCCTGAGGACAAGTATTAAGGAGGACCTAGGTGCTTCGGCAGCAGAGCTTACCTATGGTACCAACCTCCTTCTTCCAGGAGAACTTTTCCTGAATGGCGAAACACCGCGTGACCAACTTCGCGAATTGGGACATCTCCGTGACCTGCTACGTAAGGTTAGGGCAACCCCTGTAACCAGGCACGGCTCCAAAAAACTTTTCGTCCACCCTGAACTGCACAGCTGCACGCACGTCTTTGTCAGGGTGGATAAGGTCAAAAAACCCCTCGACCCACCTTATGATGGCCCATTCAAAGTCTTCCGCCGCATCAGTGACCGCGTCTTCGAGATCGACATTAGAGGCAAGCGATCCACGGTCAGCGTCGAAAGGCTTAAGCCCTGTTTTCTGGAAGCTTCCGCTCCAGAATCACCTCCACCTACTGACACCACTCCTACTCCACCAGTCCAACCTCCCCGTACTCGCGCTCATACGCGCGCCCATAACCAACTAACCACCCCCTAACCTGCCTTACCTGTTTCGTGACTACGTCACTGGGGAGGGAGTGATGTGGGGCTTTTCAGGGCCCGAAGAGCCATGCATCGCTCGATCCCCACTATTCCAGGCGAACGACTTACCTCTCGGTCGAACTTCAGCAAGGTTGCGTAACCTTGCTACGGCATTTACCCCCAGCCAAATCGCCGGAATTAATACGGTTACCCAATCGGATAACTGTTTTGAATTTCTGTTAGGCAGCTTACCTATTCTGTAGGGGTTTTCCTTCCAAACCCCTTTTTCTCCAGCATCACTACTGAAAACATTAAATCCACGGCAAAGCTTATCACCTTGCCGTGGCATCGAAAACTCACCCTCGGTCAGACATTATTTCCTAAAAAAACATTAAACCCACGGCAAAGCTTATCACCTTGCCGTGGCATCGAAAATTCACCCCCGAGACGTACATCATTCCCTAAGAAACATTAAGCCCACGGCAAAGCTTATCACCTTACCGTGGCATCGAAAATTCACCCCCGAGGCGTACATCATTTCCTAAAAAAAAGCATAAGTCCACGGCAAAATCATCACATTGCCACGGCATCTGAAATCCTATCTTTAGGCATACATTCTGCCAGGGCATCTCGTTTCCATAGCCTTAAGCTATGGAAACAACAATCAACAAGAGTTCCTTGTGACTCGTTGTATTTGTTTACCCTCGGCATAACATGCATGCGGCTATTTGCCCCTATTGATTTGCTACCGCCGACAAGGTTTCTGCTGACGCAAACCAAACATGTCCCTGATTACCAGCAATCGCTGGCTCCCAATTATCGGTCCCCATGTTCAGAGACCGTAATCAAGCAACGATCAAGATGCAGCCAGAAAATGTTTACTTTCAACATCTGGCAATGGCTGCACCCTATGTTCGTTGCAATGTTTAATCATCGGCAACCGAAATGATGATTTATGGCCTTCCATTAGGATGACCAAATCATCGGTTTCGGTTTTTCACACCCCCACATGCTAGTGTTTACTTTCTTAGAAAATGCACTAGCGATGTACCTCCATCCACCACGGTCGCCGAACGATCGTATGCATGGCATACCCACACATGCGTAATGTATGACTACCCCGTCCGGTCCAATCACGATTAACTACTTCAAGTTAATCGTGTAACTCCGCCTCCTTTCCAGTTTCTTTCGGGGTTCCTTTCCTTTTGATGACTTCCAATGGGATTAGTCAGATTTCAGAGTCTTGGAGTAGTGGCCACATAGAGAACGCAATCGAGTAGTTGTTAATTTGTCAATTCAAATTTACATTGATATTAAGATCGAGTCTAGTTATACCATTGTCAATTCCAACTTGCTTGATATTAAGATCGAGTTGTGTTATAGTGTTGTCCCGAGTTTGTTCCGTGTTGCGTAAAGATAACCTTTTGTGTCGCACGACTTTTTCAACACATGTATTGCAATCTAACCAAGGGAACTAGGAAATGAGAATACATATGTGATCACCTTAAGTGAAAGATGAACTCAATAACATCTATCTATTAACGCTGTGGAAACGTCCAACTAACATAGTAATTACGTGTAGAATGCCACTGGTGCTAATGTGAAGTGTGAAAATAAATTGTCTTACTGAAATAAAACATTTGTCAGCGTAAATCCTCCAGTGTCTTTTATTTATCGTTGTTCTTGGTGCCGGCGTTTTTGTAGACAATTCGGTGAACAATCTATGGCGTGTATGTGAAACCGTGTCCTTGTTGACATCCCAACATACACGAACCACAGGTCTCCCGTGGACCACCTGCCACGGAATCTGTATTCATGATCATTCAGAAGTCCTTTGCATTCCAAATATTTAATTAACTCGGCATTGATGACTTTTTCATCACCTTAGATAACATAGACAGTAATGGTATCGGCCGGTAATTATGTGGAAGACACTTTTTTGCCGTCTTTGGGATTGGCTGAACTCGAGCGATTTTCCAGCAAGTAGGAAATGTCCTTCCTGCATAAGATAAGCGAAAGAGTCTACCAGGAACCGGCGATAGTTCTGGCGCACAGTTCTTAAAAACTATAGGTTGTATTCCGCTCAGGCCGGTTGCCTTCCTACAGTCCAGTCCACGTAGAATGCGTTGAGAAGTCCAGGGGTGGAATCTCGCATCCCGCATCGAAGACCATACCGCCGCGATCACAGGTGGCTCCAAAAGACCGGCATCAAAGTTTGAATTCGCAGGAAATGAATTCGCGAACATGTTAGCTTTATCTTTCAAATTTGTGACTAGCGTCCCGCTGCCCGTCACTGTCGGAGGAAAGGGGGGGGGGGGGGGGGCGAAGAGACCGCTGACAGCCCTTGCCATTGACCAGAAAGGACGCGAACTAGTTGGGCAAATTTTATCAAACCAAAATTTATCAGATGTGTTTCATTTAATGGAATGCGAAATGTAAATCTCTATCCCGAGAAAAATAACCTTTGTGAATGACTCCGCGCATGCGCTAACAACGGAGTTTCACCGAAAGGATGCGAAGAAATTTCGAACATCATCCCAGTCAGCAGCCCCATACCTCCATACATGGCAAAGCTGCTAAGGTTGTTTATTCGCTTGAAATGTAAGTGGTTGCGCGACCGATATCAAGCTGTGATCTAAGTTTCCCAATGGGAGAGTCGTTAGCAGCTCGGCTCGAACGATAGAAACAGATCCACGGTGTTAGCAAAATCACCTCGGTCATCCTGCATAGGTTTCTCCAGGAGTTGAGCAAATTGTGGCTAACAGCGAACGTCTTAGCCATCCTCCCAACCTCGTCGGTTGTGTTAGAATGTACCAACCAGCCGTAGTTGTGAACGTTAAAGTCACCAAGAATGAAGATCTCGTAAACTGGGTGACTAATTTGTATCCAGTCGACGGTACGTGAAATATGGTCAAAAAGTGATGCTGGTGGATCGGTACTCGGAGAGCGGTAGAGACAACAGAAAAATTTGACTAGACTCTTCGGTGCGATTTTAATCCGAATAATGTCCAAGTAACTGGGTTACAATACTTCTTCCGTTGATAAGCCAAATCAGATCGAGTAAAGACACAGACTACCCCCTAAAATGAAATCTCGAAAGTAAGTCGTATTCTGGGCATCATATGTCAGGTCAGTTGATGAGTCGAACTGGGTCTCCGTTAAAGCCAGGATATCAGGTTTCCTTGTTTGCAAGTATTGGTGGACCACGTTTACATTCGTGTTGGTTAAACTGATGCCCCTTATGTTCCAAAATGTCGTTATTAGTTAAACGTTGACAGTGTAGTGTTCCTAAATCACTACTCCTATCCAAATCCCCAATATTACCCCTAGTCCCATCCAAATCCTCAATATTACCAATAATCCCAATCCAAGTCCATATTGAATCATATGAGCGACAAGTTAAACCAAAAGTTAATTTGTCGCACATTGATTCAATTTCCAAGTACCTTACATCCCAATCCAATTGAATCATATCCACGATAAATTTAAACGAACGTCAATTTGTCCTACATTGATTCAATTCCCTATAACCATTGAAATTATGAAATGCCTAATTCTAAATGCATTTCATGATTTCTCCTTCCGGGAATTTATTCAAGTAAATTCCTATACACTTCCGAGAATCCTATTCCAATTGAAGCACACAAAATCTTGATTGTTCTTCTTGGAATTTATAAATAAAATTTTTAACAAATCTCGATGAACCACCGTATAAAAGGCGGCACATTTTTATTTCGAGATCAGTCGGAATCCAGGGGGCCGAAGTTGCGTTCAAATATTTTAAAGGCTAATAAAATAAAATAAAGTAATACTTCAAACTCCGAGAACCCATTGGTTTTAATTGCCTCGTTCGCCGAAAAAATCAAAATCCAGAAACAATCAATTTGGAAGGAACTTGCGTTAGGAGATCGACTCATCGTGGGGTCTCCCAGTAAAGACGCTGAACACATCCATTACGCCGCCCTCACATCTCCAGCCGGAACAGACGTCCACCTTACAAGAACGGAGGTAAGAAAACAATATTAAATAAAAATATAACCTCCACAACAGTATTTCGTGAGCAGACCCTATTACGCGGTGACGAGAGTTTTGCAGTTCGGTTATTTTTCAAATCATTTACATTATATTCCTCCTGACATTGTCACTCCCGGAGATCCGAATATGTAAACAGTTTACATCCGGAATTCTTTATCTCAGAATGTACCACCATGACTTATCTCCATTTTAGTCCGGACCATCAGCCAAACGACAGGAATATAGTCGAAAATTTCTCCCGAGGATATCGCGGAATGTGCAGCGTGACTATATGTTCGGACCTAGAAAAACAAAAAAACTTGGCGAGTCAGAAATGAAAAAAATTGAACGGTGGTATCTCACTTTGGGTCCAACTTACCACCTAAATCAACTTTTTCACGGACCGGTGCATCAGTCATGGTCCAAAAGATGGCCAAGAATTTCTACCGACCATTACTTCACTTATGTTGAGACCGTGAGTGAACCAGCGGGTTTACAACAAACATCACCTTTTGGAACCATTTGATATCCATGTTGGATTAAAACACTCACCATGTCTTTTAAACCCCGTGCTCAGGTATGTCATCATGTATGTGTAGTAGGTACAGCACGAAAACATGACTGGATTATTTCTGAACGGAGTTACACAAGTGCTCGTATGTATGGATGGCTTCCCTGTTGTGGGCGATCATTTAGAAACTGTAAGTAAAAACAGTGAAACGATCATGCAAGCGGCAGAAGATGTGTGCCTCGAAATCAATGAAGACAAGTCAGAATATATGTTTATGACACGGGAAAATGGACCTCAGGGAACATGTAGCGTTCTACGAACGCACAATCCCGCGCAGGTAAGGTTCCTACCCTTCAAGGAACATACCTACCTGAAACATTTAGCCAACGTTGAGCCCGACACTAAAATGCAAGGAACTGAACGTCTCAAAGCTTTTGATGCCAAGCCCAACAATTTGCGATTCATCATGCCTGAAACAAAGGTATAAACATCCATGCGTCCTATTCCTAAAAGCAATTCCCAAAAATGCCATACATTCTGCCTGCGCCCAGGAACATCTCATCGAACCGGCAATTCCGAGTAGCGATACAAAAGAATTGTTACCACCAAAGAATGAGCCGATCAACGGATGCACGTGCGGGTAAGCTAATGCAAGGACCACCCAAATCCGTTGAACAACAGAAGGCAGCCACGACTTATCGCAATCAATAATATCTCAACGAGATATCCGATTGTTTATGAGGAGTTTAGCCAACAAAGGCACTACTCCAGTCCCACGATTACACTAGAATTTCACACCATTAGAAAGATCTAATGGATTTCGATTTCCAAGTCAAATAAGACCCACGGACTGTACGTCCAAACAATCGCCAAATATCTCTGGTCTGCGCGCCAGATGTCGTATGTAAATAAGGCGGCACACAATCGACAACCGTCGAACTGAATTTCGATCGCCACCACGGATGGCGATAGGGATGTATGCAAGGAATTACATACATAGCATGCTGCTAACAGAGATTTGGGGAATTCTGTTAGCAGATCGAATGGGAAAATTTTCTGTACAGATACAGATACCAGTTTTGAATCTGGATATCTGTGTGGGCAGACAGTTAGTCTACTTCGAGCATTCGCAGAGAACAGTTAGAAAACTCTACTAGAAAGTCGGTCCGATCCGCGCAACACATAAAAGCGAAAACAAACGTATATATCCGTCGTTCGTCGCCCGACAATCCAACGTGCGCAGTCTGTGTTCCTCGTCAGGGATATAGAAAAAGTCAAAAATAATAATCGTGCAGCCGATCGGTCCGTGGAAGGAGAAAAATTTGGTCAAGGGTGTCGCGACGTGCAGTGTGTTACGAGAAACCTAAGGGATCAGAAATTGTTTGATGAAATATAAAATCAGTGCTCGACTTTTTTTTCCCGGTATTTTGTAAACGTTTTTATTGATGTCCTTTAGTGAAAAAAACAGAACGAGAATAATAAAAATTAAAAATAGAAAAACAATTTTCCCGTGTTTCATTGTGCTGTCCCGCTCCGTAGTGTTCTTTGTGTTAGCAGTGTTCGGCGGAACACCGCAGCCAACAACCGTCAACCTAAAGGACAAAAACATCCGCCAAAAACACACATAAATATCACGAGACGATATTTGTGAAACGTATAGAGTTTAAATATCTGGAAACAATCCCGGCGGCTAGTAACGAGAATAAAAATCTACTTTTAGAATGATGAAGTATGTTTGGAGTCTGTATATGGTACATACCCGGTACAACCTCTTACACTACCGTTGTTTAAAATGTTACGCCCGAAACTCGTAAAACAAAATGGACTGCGTTATTTTTCAGTACTACCTGATCGAAAAATACTCGTTATCTAATTTATGTATTTGATGCGCAACTGAGTTCCCGCTGTTTGTCAATAGATGGCTTCAGCAATAAGTGTTGGTCGATTTCGACATATCCAAAACGTCATGAACCAAGCTTAGACTATGGCAAACAAATCGCTTTGACACAGTCGTGAATTTTCTGTGGCATCATATACTTTTGGTTGTGTGAGAATGTCTGATTTTGTGGTAAATATCGTAATTTGTGGGAAGTGTTGATTTTATTCATTCATTTAAAGAAAACGGCGGCCTAAGCGCATCGAGAGCTCCACACAGTTTACGGAGATGCTGCTCTAAGTGAAACAACGTGCCGTGATTGGTTCCGTCGTTTCGAAGACGATGATTTCGAGGTTGTTGATCAGAACATTTAAACGACTATTTCGACTTGATGGCACGACGGCACGTTAAGGCTACTAAAACTTGACGCTGTTCCTCGTTATTTAACGCGATTGATTATTTTATCCGAAGCGACAGAATACCGCAACTTGCATTCATTGCCCCGATGACCATATAAGGGATGATCACCGAAAGGATGTGTACACACCAGATGAGGTGCATCGCCCTCTCATGCTGTGCATTAGCAAGCGGGCCGTCGATACAATAATTTCCCAAGGGGAACATAAGCTGACATTGTTGCAGCTGGTGCAAATATCTCTACACTGGAATTGAAGTGTTTGCACGATCAGCGACTGTGTAAAGTATTTATGCTGATCGTGTACATGTTGGTGGCATCTCCACGTAGTCGAATTCTCGATGGATTATATTCCATTTTGAGAACTCGACTTGCTTGAGCGATCAGCCAAATGCCTACATGTATTTGTCGGTCGAATGACCGATCGATGTAGGCATGTATGCAAAAAGAAAGATAAAATATTTCCTGCATGTGTGCGGCTGGCGCGTAGGGGTTATTTCATTGATATAGTTCGGCCAATGTTGGTTGCTAGGTCATGCAACCAAATTGCCTTTATGTGTGGAAGATACCTGTTACATGATAGAAATCGAACCGAGACGTGTTCTATGGATTGGTTCGGTTCTTGTTGGTTGCGTGGTGATGCAACCAAATTGCCAATAAGGAACATGCCTGTTTGGTGCTGATGGATTTAGCATCAACAAATATTGTGATTTTATGCGTTTTAAGGCTTAAGGTAAGTACTTGCTTTCGAGGTTTTTGTATGCCCTAGGTGGGAGTTTTTGCATATTTAGTGGGAAGATGATTGGTGGCGTTCAAGGAAACCGCCACACCCTCAAAAGATGAACACTTTTACAGTAACGGTCGAGCTCTGCCAGAAAGATGGGAAAAAGTTGTAGCTGGCGATGGGCAATATTGCGAATGATTTATTTGTAACCACTTTTTCACAATAAAGTTGCGCCTTCATAAAGAAACGGCGAGAAATTAGTTGCGCACCTAAGATATATCGGGTTTGCCGATAGGGACTTGACAACTTTTTTTTTTAAATAAAACGCAAATCATTTGAGATATTTCAAAAACTTTATTATCGGCTTGAAGTGCAATCAAAACATTTATGGATGGAACTCGACTTCGTTCATATGGCCACCGCGGGCACGTTTACAGCGGTCGATTCGATGGACCCAATTTTCGATGACTCTGCCACACATTTCGGGCGAAACGGCCGCTATTTCGCATTCAGTGTTGGCTCTGAGTTCTTCCAACGTCGTCGGCTTGTTGGCATAGACCAATGACTTGACGTAGCCGCAAAGAACATAGTCTAGAGGCGTTAAATCGCACGAACGAGGCGGCCAACCCACTGGCCCATTTCTTGAGATAACACGCTCATTAAACTTACTCTTCAATAAATCGATTGTATCATGTGCTGTGTGGCTTGTGGCACCGTCCTGTTGAAACCACATGCCGCCCAAGTCCATATCTTCCAATTCGGGCCAAAAATAATCCGTAAACATGGCGCGATAACGATGGTCATCCACAGTAACGTGACGATCGTTATCGCCGACGAAAAAATATGGCCCAATGACACCGCCGGCATGCAAACCGCACCAGTTATTTTTTGTGGATGAAGTGGTGATTCATGAAGCACATGTGGATTTTCACCCGACCAATAACGGATGTTTAGCTTATTGACGAACCCATTGAGCCAAAAATGAGCTTCGTCACTGAAGATGATTTTGCGATGAAATTTATCATCTTGGCGCATCTTTTCCAGAGCCCAATCGGAGAACGGACGGCGCTTCAAATGGTCCATCGACTTCAATTCATGAGTCAGCTTGATCTTGTATAGGTGTAAAGCAAAATTCGCCATAAAGTGGTCTGGGCGATGCCCAATTCTTGAGAACACCGTGGAATTGACTGATTTGGATCGTTTGCTACGGGTGCCTGAACGGCAGCGATATTTTCGACACTTCGACCAACCCGTGGTCTCACTGGCACAGCAACATCACACAACGAATATGTAGACTCAAGTTTTTGCACTAAACTTCTTATTGCCTGTCTACTAGGGCGAGAATTACGACCGAAAATTGGAGTTAACGCACTTAAAGTTGCGGTCACCGACTCTAAATTTCGGTAGTACATTTTTATAATTTGCAGACGTTGTTCGTTCGTGTACTTAACCATGATGAAAATGTTGAGTTTACTGAATAAATTAACAGTGACAGTTTGATGATTAGTGAAAGGGTGCAAAGTTTTCAAGTCCCTATTGGAAAACCCGATACAAATAACAAATAACGATTAAGCATTTAATCAATCTTTATTCGGTAAGATCTGCTTCAAATGAATTCGTACGCGCAATTCAACTGACCATATAACTTGGCCGACCTTATATAGGCATGTGCCTGTTTCGCACTGTGATTTTTTCTACTTAAATTCCGTTTCGGACCTAAAAAAAAATTGGCATGTCAGAAATGAAAAAGCCTGAACGTCGTTTTCAAGCGGTAGGTTTCCAACACACAAGTTTCCCACCGCCTGTTATTTTTTTACGATTTTTTGAAAGTAATATGAAAACAAAGACCTGTGGGGCTTTTCAGGGCCCGAAGAGCCAGGCATCGCTCGATCCCCACTTTTCCAGGCGAACGACTTACCTCTCGGTCGAAATTCAGCAAGGTTGCGTAACCTTGCTACGGCATTTACCCCCAGCCAAATCGCCGGAATTATTACGGTTACCCAATCGGATAACTGTTTTGAAGTTCTGTTGGGCAGCTTACCTATTCTGTAGGGGATTTCCTTCCAAACCCCTTTTTCTCCACCACCACCACTGAAAACATTAAATCCACGGCAAAGCTTATCACCTTGCCGTGGCATCGAAAACTTACCCTCGGCCAGTCCATATTCCCTAAGAAACATTAAGCCCACGGCAAAGCTTATCACCTTACCGTGGCATCGAAAATTCACCCCCGAGGCGCATATTATCTCCTAAATAAAAAGCATAAGTCCACGGCAAAATCATCACATTGCCATGGCATCTGAAATCCTATCTTTAGGCATACATTCTGCCAGGGCATCTCGTTTCCATAGCCTTAAGCTATGGAAACAACAATCAACAAGAGTTCCTTGTGACTCGTTGTATTTGTTTACCCTCGGCATAACATGCATGCGGCTATTTGCCCCTATTGATTTGCTACCGCCGACAAGGTTTCTGCTGACGCAAACCAAACATGTCCCTGATTACCAGCAATCGCTGGCTTCCAATTATCGATCCCCACGTCCAGAGACAGTAATCAAGCAACGATCAAGATGCAGCCAGAAAATGTTTACTTTCAACATCTGGCAATGGCTGCACCCTATGTTCGTTGCAATGTTTAATCATCGGCAACCGAAATGATGATTTATGGCCTTCCATTAGGATGACCAAATCATCGGTTTGGGTTTTCACACCCCACATGCTAGTGTTTACATTCTTAGAAAATGCACTAGCGATGTGCCGCCATCCACCGGTCGCCGAACGATCGTATGCATGGCATACCCACACATGCATAATGTATGACTACCCCGTCCGGTCCAATCACGATTAACTACTTCAAGTTAATCGTGTAACTCCGCCTCCTTTCCAGTTTCTTTCGGGGTTCCTTGCCTTTTGATGACTTCCTATGGAACAGTCAGATTTTATATTGCGTGGAGAGCGAACCGGTGTCGAAGTTAAAGCTGTGCCTTGAGTTGAATGAATTGCGGAACATTAATTTTGTAAATCCAATGCCAGTCTTCACTTGAATATACAATTTACGAAATGAAAGAATTTCATGTGCATAGAATGTAACAAATCTAGAACAAAATTTGTGTTGTGTGTTTTGTTAAAGTTGTTCCAAGGAATTAACCTTTACTGTTTCGGAGAAGAAAAATAAACTTTTAAGTTGTTTAAGATAAAACATTTATTACCAATTGATTTTTAAGTTGTGTAAAATTAAACATTTATCACCAATTGATTTTTAGGTTGTTAAAATAAAGAACCTTTATCATCAGGTGCCCTTTAAGTGTTTTAGAATAAAGAAAACATTCATTACCTAGAGTGGACGAAGTGTGCAGTGTTTTATTTTGCTCAATCGTTTCGTGCTTCCCTCGGTGCGGTGTTGGCAATTTTGTTACTAACGGTGTAGTGATTGCTTTATTAATCGATGGAAAGTTGGTACAACCGGTGCCCGTGTTTTGGCACAATACCAGCTTAACCACATTGGTGACCACCGCGAGTCAACACGCTCCTTAACATAACTCGAACATTTAACACCGGAACCGAGTGCAAACTAAATTATTAAAGGGTACGCCCCAACGCCAGCCCAACAACAGCACCTGGCATAACATCACCATCGCACCTTTAACCATCCCGAAGTTCATCCAACAGCAGCCTCAATTGTCATCAGGACACACGGACAACCCATCGCTGGACTCCAGGTTGTTTGTTTTCATTTTTTTGTTTTTTTTGCTATTTCATCGTTTATTTTTGTTTTTTGTAAAAGTGATTAGTTGTTGAAATGCGAGCCCCTTCTGAGCCGCTAAACACACAATTAACGAGTGACTTAAAATTTGTTTCCTTTGTTTGTTGAATTTTAATTTTAATTTTTAATTATCTAAACTGAAGGTAGATTTTTTTTATAGAAAAAAAGAAGCAACATTTTTTTTTTTTGTCGTTGTACAGTGGCATGGTTAAAAGTGGTCTACAAAGCATGTATTCCACATAAATCTTACTCATAGTAAATATCAAAGGAACTTTTACTGTTATTTTCGTTTTTCTTTGTTTTGTAATTAAGAATAATAACTCTTGTAAACCCCTTCAGGGTACTAAGTTACAAGCTATTATATAGTCAATATATGCCCATTTTTAACGTAATTTCGGTGACAATTTTTAACTCTCTTTTCATGAGTACAAACACTCACGTAATAACAATATCTGTAATTTTTTTTTCTTGCTACGGCTTTTGAAATTTTTTTTTGTTGAAGGTTAATGTAAAGTGACAAAACCATTGAAAACAGAAAATAGACATAATAAAACTTAGTAAAACAACAAAACAAACTATAAGTATAAATGATACAAATCTAACAAAAACCGACTCAATAAAATAGCACACGATCACGCTTTCTTGTTAACTTTTAGTCTTTCATAACTGGATATTTAAAATCACACAATATCTGTACCATATTAAGCCTTTCTTCTTTCCTTAATTGTGTGATTATAAAATATATCTGTTCATATTAGTAATTCAACTCTACATTAATTGTCGAAGTTTGCTACTCGTAACTAAAAGAAAACCTATCCACACTATATTTTTGTTATCAACCCGTCAATATCCAATATAATGCTCGTCCTTCTTATTTAAAACTGTTTCGATGGTATCATAAACCCTGCTTATTGAATTGTAGAATAAACACTTTAGTCACCACAACAAAACATTCTAAGGTTCTAAAATCATTTCATTTTAACGTATGAACATAGAAATTTAATCAAATAGATAATAAGCAAAAGGTCGAAGAAAACCAACCAAAAACATTTACAATAACTTTTTACTATAAATATCTAATAACTTTTATGGAGTTAGATTGATAAGATACGAAGCAAGGCAAGATATTTGTATATACATATGTAAACATAAAGCGGAATTTTCATTTTTTTATAGCCTTCTAAAAAACACAAAAGCACACTCATATCACGACTCCCCACGACCACCTATTCGCGTCTCGAAACACGCCACGGTTCTGCACGAACCCCTTTTAACTCCACTCTCGACTCCCTGCGACTCCTTTTAACTCGTTGGCCTTTTTCCCCAACTCCTCGCGTCCTCTTTAGACTCTTTTACTTGGCCTCCTTTCACCTTTCTTCGCGTCCTCTTACGCCTTTAGCTCCAGTTTCGCGTCATATAACCTACAATGGTCAACACCCGAAACACCATGGCCAGAAAGGCTCAGGAACAATCCGAGCCCCTCGAATTCCACGACGCCTCCAGCGTCGATTTCCCCACTGAGCAAGTCGGTGACGACCTAGACTTGCCCGTACCATCTACCCCCCTGGCACCCCCGGTTGCCCCCAGCGTCGTGAACCGACCCCAATCTTCTAACGCTCTCCCAACCTCTTCCAACGCCCCTGGTATCTGCCCTTTGGCAAATTCCGGCATTTTAATGCCCACAACTGGTGCCAGCACCTCACAACAACCCCAAAGACCTTCAGAGTCCCAAGAATTCCACGATGCTTCCAGCCTCGGGAATGGGACTCGTCACCCTAATATAGGACTTCCCCCCTTCGATGAGGAGGACCCAGACCTTTGGTTTGCAGTGGCAGACCGCATCTTCCAGGCCTCAGCCTTGCACGACGAACAACTTCGTGCAGTTGAGCTGTTAAAAGTGCTTGACCGCACTCAACGACCGCATGTTGCACACATAATAAGGTCGGCCGGCCGCAACCCATATAGCAACATGCGTGAAGCTCTGCTCGACGCATTGGACGAGCCAGGAAGTGTGCGGCAACAACGTTTAGCCGCTGTATCCAACCTTTCTGGGATGAGACCATCTCTTTTCCTGACCCATTTACGCTCTATAGCGGGGACCAGGATTGGGGACGACCTAATAAAGCCTCACTTTTTGAGGTGTCTTCCCCAGCATGCCCGTTCGGCACTTATAGCCCAACCCAATCAGAGTTTGGGCTATTTATCCAAAATTGCGGACGCAATTATGGAAAGCTCAGATCAGTATTCTGAGCCTCCAGCGTACCAGGTAGCGGCGGTTTCTCAACACGCCGCCCGGCCTGCACGGCACCCTCGTCTGCCTTTCTCAGCCCCTCAATTGGTCCCAACCCTCGATCCTCCTCAAACCCAATTACCTCTTAGAAGGCCCGCCTCAACCAATTTCCCTCAGGGGAATCCAGAGGCAGGCCCCAACGCATTCAACCAAAGAAGTCCACCCACACAACTAACTCCTGCTGACCTACGGGCGCTCCAAACCTCACTCCTCCGCGAGATAACGCAATTGCGCGCGGAGGTGAGGAACAATCCTCGAAGCGCCCAGAATCGAGCCATGCCGAGCCGTCCTCTCAATCGGCAGAATTTCTACCAAAATGCCCATCAGAGGGCCTATATCCCCCAAAATGCCCCACAGAGGGCCAATCCCACCCAAAACGGCCCTCACCGGGCCAATTCCCAGCGAGCTCCGGCTCGACCTCCCCGTAACGGCAATACTAATAGGCAGAACATACCTGATAATGCCGTTACTCTGCCTTGGTGCGCCAATCACCAGCGATATGGTGATCGCGCATTCAATTGCAAAGCGCCTTGTGGTTGGACGCAACCTTCCACCAACCAGAGGCGCTCTTTAAACTAATTTTGCCGACCGACACCCTCGCGCAATCGGCCGGCACCCCTACGATAAGTCGCTTAACCATCCGGGATTCGAAACTGAATATCGCTTTTACTGTCGACACCGGCGCCGATATTTCAGTCCTCCCGCGATCGTTTGCTCCGCGTAACCGCGTGCCAGCCGCACTCAAATTGTCAGCAGCAAATAATACGCCGATACTTACGTACGGACGTAAAAAGCTGACACTGCAATTGGGTCTTTGTCGTCCGATCACTTGGCGTTTCGTCATTGCGGACGTGAATGAACCCCTGATAGGTTCCGACCTATTAGGTGCACATAATCTGTTGGTCGATTCGACCCATAACAGACTTGTGGCTCCAACCGCACCCCCCTTGCCCATGACGGCATCACCAGCGGCAACTTCAGGGGCCACAGAGTGCTTAGACCCATTCCAGGTTATGGTACAGGAATTTGTGAGTACAACAATTCCTCTACCTAACCAACGCCGACATAAAGCCACGGTGTTTCATCATATAGAAACACGTGGTCCCCCGGTGAGCCAGCGTCCACGTCGACTGGCTCCCGAAAAATTACGTGCGGCGCGCGCGGAGTTCGAGCATATGATCGAACTAGGTATCTGCCAACCGTCGGACAGTCCCTGGGCAAGCCCACTCCACTTAGTGAAGAAACGTTCTGGTGAGTGGCGCCCATGTGGCGATTATAGGCTGTTGAACGCAGCAACTGTCCCGGACAGATACCCAATTGCACACCTCTACGATTTTTCGTACAAGTTACGAGGGTGCAATGTCTTCACAACCCTGGATCTCACCAGGGCATACCACCAAATTCCGGTGGCACCAGAAGACATCCCCAAGACCGCAGTCATTACACCTTTCGGACTCTTCGAGTTCAAAGTGATGACTTTCGGCCTCAGGAATGCCGCACAGACATTCCAGCGGTATATCGACACGGCTTTACGAGGTCTTAATTGCTGCCATGCATACCTTGATGACATTCTCATCGCCTCCAAAGACCTCGCCGAACATAAACACCACTTACGTCAGGTCCTAGAGCGCCTCCGCGAATTCGGTCTTGTCATCAACCCAGAAAAGTGTCAATACGCCAAAGAGCAAATCACCTATCTGGGTTATGTCGTTGACAACCAGGGCATTCGCCCACTTCCAGACCGTGTGGAGGCCCTCATGAAGTATCCCAGGCCTACTAACGTAAGTGAGCTGCGTCGATTTTTGGGCATGCTTAACTTTTACCGCCCAACCCTGAAGAATGCCGCTCAGATTCAAGCTCCCTTAAATGAATTTTTGAAAGGAGCTAAGCGCAATGATAAGCGCCCCATCAATTGGACAGAAGTCTCTGATAGAGCATTCCAACTGTCCAAAGAACAATTGGCAAATGCCACCTTACTCCGATACCCTCTCGAGGGAGCGGCACTTTCTATCCAATGCGACGCATCGGATACCGCAATCGGAGCCGTCCTTGAACAGGACATTGAAGGCCGCCCGGAACCACTTGGTTTCTTTTCAAGGAAACTGAGTCCCACTGAGCGACGTTACAGCGCCTACGACCGTGAATTGCTCGCGATCTACAGCGCTGTTAAGTACTTCCGTCATATGATAGAAGGTCGCTCACTCTCCATCTTAACAGACCATAAGCCATTGGTCTATGCGTTCCGGAAGAAGTCGGGAAATGCCTCCCCCCGACAAGAGCGTCAATTAGACCTCATTGGGCAATATTCTACGGAGATCAAGCATATCTCCGGTAAACAGAACGTCACGGCGGACGCCCTTTCTCGAATCGATACGATTCATTTGCGTACCGCCTTGAATAACGCTGATCTTGCCCTAGCTCAAGAGGAGGATGAACAGCTCAAGTCCCTCCTAACTGCCGATACGGCACTAGAGCTTAAGAAAATTACCCTTCGCGACCCTTTGGGCGAAATCTGGTGTGATGTCTCCACTGGAACCGCTAGACCTTACATTCCCGAGAAACTTCGTAAGGGCGTGTTCCAGGTTTACCACAACCCAGCCCACCCCAGCGGCCGAGCAACAGCCGCTGCTGTCCGTCGCAAATTTATTTGGCCCCGGATGAACAAAGACCTCACCGGTTGGGCCCGTGCTTGTCTCCAGTGCCAGCGCTGCAAGGTAGCGCGACATAATGTACTGGAGCCAGCGCAATTCAAGCTTCCCACGGCACGCTTCGCCCATGTCCACATAGACATCGTGGGACCGCTTACTCCATCAAGAGGATTTTCTTATATCCTCACTATGATGGATCGCTGCACGCGATGGCCAGAGGCGACACCTCTCCGGGCAGTTACTGCCGAATCAGTCGCCAAGGCCTTTTATGCAACTTGGGTCACACGCTTCGGTGTACCAACCACCATAACTTCGGACCGAGGTCCACAATTTGAGGCGACAATTTTTAGGCAGCTAACAAATCTTCTCGGCTGCCAAAGAAGTCGTACCACCGCCTACCACCCGCAATCAAATGGGATGATAGAGCGCTGGCACAGATCTCTTAAAGCCTCACTCATGTGTCATAATGACACACAATGGTTTGACGCCCTTCCAACTGTCCTCCTCGGCCTGAGGACAAGCATTAAGGAGGACCTGGGTGCTTCGGCAGCAGAGCTTACCTATGGTACCAACCTCCTTCTTCCAGGAGAACTTTTCCTGAACGGCGAAACACCGCGTGACCAACTTCGTGAATTGGGACATCTCCGTGACCTGCTACGTAAGGTTAGGGCAACCCCCGTAACCAGGCACGGCTCCAAAAAACTTTTCGTCCACCCTGAACTGCACAGCTGCACGCACGTCTTTGTCAGGGTGGATAAGGTCAAAAAACCCCTCGACCCACCTTATGATGGCCCATTCAAAGTCTTCCGCCGCATCAGTGACCGCGTCTTCGAGATCGACATTAGAGGCAAGCGATCCACGGTCAGCGTCGAAAGGCTTAAGCCCTGTTTTCTGGAAGCTTCCGCTCCAGAATCACCTCCACCTACTGACACCACTCCTACTCCACCAGCACAACCTCCCCGTACTCGCGCTCAAACGCGCGCCCATAACCAACTAACCACCCCCTAACCTGCCTTACCTGTTTCGTGACTACGTCACTGGGGAGGGAGTGATGTGGGGCTTTTCAGGGCCCGAAGAGCCAGGCATCGCTCGATCCCCACTTTTCCAGGCGAACGACTTACCTCTCGGTCGAAATTCAGCAAGGTTGCGTAACCTTGCTACGGCATTTACCCCCAGCCAAATCGCCGGAATTATTACGGTTACCCAATCGGATAACTGTTTTGAAGTTCTGTTGGGCAGCTTACCTATTCTGTAGGGGATTTCCTTCCAAACCCCTTTTTCTCCATCACCACCACTGAAAACATTAAATCCACGGCAAAGCTTATCACCTTGCCGTGGCATCGAAAACTTACCCTCGGCCAGTCCATATTCCCTAAGAAACATTAAGCCCACGGCAAAGCTTATCACCTTACCGTGGCATCGAAAATTCACCCCCGAGGCGCATATTATCTCCTAAATAAAAAGCATAAGTCCACGGCAAAATCATCACATTGCCATGGCATCTGAAATCCTATCTTTAGGCATACATTCTGCCAGGGCATCTCGTTTCCATAGCCTTAAGCTATGGAAACAACAATCAACAAGAGTTCCTTGTGACTCGTTGTATTTGTTTACCCTCGGCATAACATGCATGCGGCTATTTGCCCCTATTGATTTGCTACCGCCGACAAGGTTTCTGCTGACGCAAACCAAACATGTCCCTGATTACCAGCAATCGCTGGCTTCCAATTATCGATCCCCACGTCCAGAGACAGTAATCAAGCAACGATCAAGATGCAGCCAGAAAATGTTTACTTTCAACATCTGGCAATGGCTGCACCCTATGTTCGTTGCAATGTTTAATCATCGGCAACCGAAATGATGATTTATGGCCTTCCATTAGGATGACCAAATCATCGGTTTGGGTTTTCACACCCCACATGCTAGTGTTTACATTCTTAGAAAATGCACTAGCGATGTGCCGCCATCCACCGGTCGCCGAACGATCGTATGCATGGCATACCCACACATGCATAATGTATGACTACCCCGTCCGGTCCAATCACGATTAACTACTTCAAGTTAATCGTGTAACTCCGCCTCCTTTCCAGTTTCTTTCGGGGTTCCTTGCCTTTTGATGACTTCCTATGGAACAGTCAGATTTTATATTGCGTGGAGAGCGAACCGGTGTCGAAGTTAAAGCTGTGCCTTGAGTTGAATGAATTGCGGAACATTAATTTTGTAAATCCAATGCCAGTCTTCACTTGAATATACAATTTACGAAATGAAAGAATTTCATGTGCATAGAATGTAACAAATCTAGAACAAAATTTGTGTTGTGTGTTTTGTTAAAGTTGTTCCAAGGAATTAACCTTTACTGTTTCGGAGAAGAAAAATAAACTTTTAAGTTGTTTAAGATAAAACATTTATTACCAATTGATTTTTAAGTTGTGTAAAATTAAACATTTATCACCAATTGATTTTTAGGTTGTTAAAATAAAGAACCTTTATCATCAGGTGCCCTTTAAGTGTTTTAGAATAAAGAAAACATTCATTACCTAGAGTGGACGAAGTGTGCAGTGTTTTATTTTGCTCAATCGTTTCGTGCTTCCCTCGGTGCGGTGTTGGCAATTTTGTTACTAACGGTGTAGTGATTGCTTTATTAATCGATGGAAAGTTGGTACAACCGGTGCCCGTGTTTTGGCACAATACCAGCTTAACCACAGACCTTTCCCCGGTTTTTTTTTTGTTGCCAATTTTGACCATATCGATTTACGAAACATGGAATTGTGGCAAATTACCATGTACACGCAAATTAATGCACCACGATTTATTAAATTGTGTCAGTTTGGAAAAATTTCATTCCGATAAAAAGATTTAGAGTTTTGTAAGTTTTATTTACTCTGTTAGTCCAACTGGAGAGCAGAGAAAACCACACGCCTTAATATTTTGCAATTAATAAAAAAAAACATATTTCAGGAGATGATTCCAGAAGATATAAGGAAGTTAATTTGAACTCGTAGTGGTCCCATAGCATTGCTCAATTAATTATGCCTTTTAATATGCTGCGCGAGCATAGCACCAAATATTTCTTAAGAGGGTACTGCTCAAGCAGGACGCATTAAAAACCTGTAATTTTATATTTAGTCGAATTTGAGAAGCCGGTAATTTTGTGGGTGATTTTAATGGCGAAATGTCCTCGCTCAATTATAACTTTAATTAAGCACATAATTACTTTTTTCACAGTGGACAATCTTTCGAGGAACATGCCGGCAGGACTTCATACACACAATAGCTAACGACGGGTTTTTTTTAACTTAATCATTTGTTTGAGTATCACATCTTTCTAAAAAGGACAAATGTGTGTTCTAAAATCCACACCTACCAAATTTCTATTCTTTTTTCATCATTTACCTATCTGAGTAGGTTGAGGATCTAGATTTGCATCGATTCCGTAGGTGATGTTCTTTCGAGAACGAAGTTATTGCCGTAAAAAAGTAAAGAAAAATAAGGTAAATATATCCCCTTAAATAGTAGAACCTTAAATATTAAGGATGACCTGTTTTCCCTTCGTTTTATGATGATGCGATTTCCTACCCCACAATCTATTAACAAATAACAATTGTTAAAAAGAAAAAAAAAAAGTAGCGTTTTGAAAAGTTCCCATTAAAGGAAAACCACAATTCTTTTCTCCTGGTTCGATGGCACCAACGTTATGGTCACTTGAATATTAATGATTTAAAGAAATTAAAGAACAACGACATGATGCACGGTATGCATTTGACATCAAAGATGACCGAATTATATTGTCAGGTTTGGGCGAAAAAGTAAGATTCATGTTAAACCACTCAAACAATCGCCTCATCATGAGAAAACTAGTCTAGGATTAGTTCATTCGGGCATTTGCGGTCCAAAGAAAACCGAGTCGATCGATGTCGCAAAATATTTTGTAACTTTTATCGTTAATTGTTCCAGTTGTACTGAAACTGTAACGCTGTGCAATCGTTTTGATGCCCTCCAGGCTTTAAAGATATGCCAACAAATCAAGACATTACGTACTGAAAACGGACGCGAGTACGTACCAAATGGCTTTAAGAGTTTTTTCAAAGAAGAAGACATGGTCCACTAACTCAATATCGTGTACAGACTTCAGCAGAATCACGTTGTTGGGCGAGCCAACTGCACGCTGAGTGAAATGGCTCATTGTGTCATTCTATAAGCTAACCTTCCGAATTCATTATGGGCCGAGTCATTCAATACCGCGACCTACGTGAGAAATATAACCGCAACACAAAGTCTTGACGGAATAACCCATTTCGGAGCACGGAATCAAGAAAAACTACACGTCCTGGTAGGTTACTCCGAAGAATTGAAAGCTTATCAACAGTAAACCAGGCACTAAGACTGTCTTTAAAGCGTGGTGCTTCGATTTTCAGAAATTCGTGATGTTATGTTATGTCGTAGTAGACGAATTTTGAGCTCAACCCTATGGTCAACATTTCTATTGATGAAGAAGTTGTCGAAGCCAATTCTGAGGAGGAATGCGAAATTAACAAGCAAACAGCAGATGCAGTAAAAAGAGCTCTTAGTCATACAAAATTGCATCGAACAGGAGAAAGAGGTCGTCCAACCAAAATCTACAACATAGGGAAATTGATTTCGGATCCTGAATCAGCATTTAAAGTTCTATTGTTAAATGACACAGAAAATTGACGTACAACACGCTTCAAGAAAACAATACATGGATTCTTATTCCAAGACCAACCAACCGATGGCTGTTAAAAACAAACCTTAACTAACAAGGCGACATTGAGAAATATAAGGCAAAGATCGTCGCACAGGGACATTTTCAAAACAGGGGAATTGACTACGGTTAAGTATATGCGCCAGTGGCAAGGCGTAAAACAATTGTACGCTACCCCAGTAGCTGTAAATTAGGAAATGCAAGTTCCCAACCTTTCAGCGGTTTCGGCATAAGTTCAAGGCAGGCTCAACAAATAGTCTACATAGAACAGCCCGAGATCTTTGTCATACCTGATCAAGATGATAAACTCTGAAAATTACTGATATCACCATATGACTTGAAGCAGGCCTATAGCGTTTGAAATAATAGTGAAGAAGATCGTGTGATTCGAACTGACGCTATGACAGCTCGAATCACGAAAAAATGTTTACCTAAGCGTTACACACCAGGCTACTGACCGTGTTTAGAATTTGATTTCCAAACTCGACTATATTCCACTGGTGTGAATTATTTTTATTTATCGCTTGGTATACGGTTCTGATGTATTTTTCTTATTCGATTTGTCGTTCGGTGTTCTTCACCATTTTTGCTTGTGAATTGTGTGTGTATCTGTTAGAATCGCTACACCACTCCCGCGCAGTAACTTCGTTACGATGGGACCTTTAACACGTGATTGTATTAAAACATTCATTTTGCATAATGGGTTTGTGGGGTAGGTAATCGTGTGCCGCGTACGACACGGGGTTATACTTCGTCTCACCATCACTAAAGGTTCATCATTGTCCACAACGAGAAAAACAAACACACCCTGGATAAAACTTACACGACAGGAAAAGGAAACACACATATCGCTATAGGATGCAATTTAATTTTTTTATTGTTTGTTGAATCAAATGAAAAAGCGTTAATTAAAAGTCACTTGGAATATTTGAGTTTCTTAATTTAAGTATTCTCATTTCGACATTTAAAAGTACACACTCACGATTAGGCGGGGAAAAAACGACTCGACTCGCGGTTAATTCTATGGGGTATCTCGCTTCCCGTGCGCATCGGGCAGCGAGATTGACACGACCAGCTCGGTCTGCGGATGTAATTGGACTCCTCGATATTTTGCTCGTTCAGAGCTCACTCGCACATCGTGGTCATGATGGTATGTGTGAGTGAAGATCACATTGTTTTATTTTTTAATAAACAAGGCCATAGGAATAATCCTGAAACTCAAGGACGGGGCATAATGGGCATCCAGGAGATGTGTGTTTGTTGAAACAAACGAATCGCATCTCGTCGGATGCTAATGGCTTTGTATTCAAATCAAAGGACAAGGGAAATATGACCTAATGCATAGTTCGGTAATGAGGGTCGGCTAGATAAATAGCAGCCGCTCATTAAATAGAAAATATGATTCGGATACCTAAACGATGTGAATTGTCTATGGTATGCATTGCAGCTGTTACGATAGCCGCAATGCCGATGCACATGGTGCTAATAGGTTTAAGACGCGAGATGCGTATTTGCTTTAGTTTGCACATTGTGCGAGCCAGAGAATTTTATTGCTGGAAGCAAAACGTCGCCAGCTAAATGTATACATAAGGAAGTTTATCGTATACATGAATGAAGCTGGGAATAGGCGACGCAATGCTAATTATCCCTGGCTGGAATGGTTACATGATATGTGAACCGAGGGTTTTTCTTTTCAGGAAATTTATGATGAGGAAATTAAGAACTCTTACAGGGGATTTGTAAGCGAAGGAATGCTTGAAAAGGTAAGAATTCTTTTGCAGGTACTTTTGGGTTATAATAATTGTGTCTGTTTGATGCGTGAAGCATTTAAGATGCTAATGCGAATTGCATTAGCGAAAGCTGGTGCAGACCCGGGTTGTGGTTATGGGGTTTTTTTCAGGAAGGCGAGCCGTGGGATCTGGCGGAACCGCCACAGGTTCCTAAGAGATACAATTATTTTCGATTCCTTCGTCGTGTTCCGTGGTAAATGTTATCGATGTCAGTGTTGTTAATTTGAGTGTCATTGGTTTCTCCCACCATTTTGACAATTTGCATTAGATCTTCCTCCTATTTATACGAAATGTTTGCAGTTTCAAAGTTTTTCTTAATTAGCTCTTGATCCAAGTGATTTATTTGCTGTTGTTTGTTGAAAATAACCGAGTCTTTTAATTCGCACTGTTTTTTCAGGTCCATAATTTGCTCCGTCAGTTTTAGTAGCAGTGCATTATTGTCTTTTATAGTTTCTTTCATGTCATCATAGCTCTTTGAAATAAATTCAACGCTCATATGGCATTCTTTTAGAGTCTCCTAAATGTACATTATGTTTTTTAGATCAGAGTTCGGTGTGCCGGTGAATTCTTCGGACTCACGAGAATTCGTGTTTTTAAGCGCGAAAGTGGCCTGTTCAACTACAACTGGAGATCTAGATCGACAATATTGGCATGTCCAGGTTTTCTTCTGCTCAAAACTCCTTACTCCAGCTGACACCATCACAAACTGTTAGAAAATTTTCCTCGCAATTGCCGCACTTTACCTTCTTTTTTTCAGTTTTTTTTCCACACAATTAAAATAAAGACGAAATACAACGAAACAAGAGAAAATAATACGTTGTTTTTAATGAAAACAGAAACTTGAATTTTAATTTAAGCTATTTGTAGGTTAGTTTATTAAAATTTATAGACCGGGTAAGTAAATTAACCGTCACTTTGAAAAGTTACTACATACATGCTAATATTAATACATTACCTGAACATGATTTTCGATCTTCGATGGCTTCAGGTCAATTGGAATCTGTAAAATTTTCTAGACATTTATCGTTTTTAACATACATAATACGAGGGCAGGTCGATAAGTCTTTAGAAAAAGATAAAAAATAAGTGTTTGTTTGTGTATTTTTTTTTATTTTTGAACATAATCAATCAGTCAATCATCATTTGATGTTAAACCATTGTCCCCTGACCCATTAGTTTTAAATTTGAAAGTAAAAAGAAGCCACCCAGGGCAGGGTCTGGTGAATAGGGCGGATGGTCTATCAATTCAAACTTCAATTCCTCACTCTTAGCAATTGAGACTGCACAGGTATGCCTTCGTGCATTATCCTGGCGAAAAAGGACTTTTTTTCTTCAAATTAGGTTGTTGCGGGTTCACAAGTGAATGTACTGGAGAAATCTAGTAGGTTCACATTTTCATTTCATTTTTCATACCATTTTCTATTTCCTCCTCTTTTTCTATTTTACTTCCCCCGCTTGGTAGAAACCTTGACGTGGTGCGGGGGCATAAACTACAATGAATCACTCAGGCTATGCTGGCGAAAACATACGCTTCCAGTAGGGTCATCCATGTCAGACAAGGTAGCGAGGAGTAACACCCAAAGATCTATCGCCCCTAATCCAGGGTGTTATGCGTCACCGTGCCCATTGGATGGTTTGCAGCCAGGGGTATAACGGCTGTATTATAACGGCGCCTCTCTGACACCGGGTCGAATCAGAGCAGTAAGCAGACCTGACCATATCAAAGAGGGGCTCTGATGTGGCGAACTATTTGAAACCCCAACACTCGTGGGATCAAAAATGAATAATCAATATACAAAAAACAATCTCACGAAAAACCCGGTAGGCGTAGGTGTGATGAGCCGACACTACCATAAGGTAACAAATCATCAAGAAAACACCGATTCGGCAAAAATAAGACGTAGGGAAAAACGGAAAAAGCGGGATATACGCGTCGGGACGTGGAATGTTCGAACGTTATATAAACCAGGCGCGATACAGACGGTTGTAGAAAACGCGAAACAATATAAAACGGACACCGTCGCGCTTCAGGAAGTCCGAATCCCACATCAAGTAATCGAAACCAACGGTTTTACACTGGCGTGTGGAGGTACCGATACACATAACCTCGGAACTGGCTTCATCATAAGCAAGACGTTTACGCCCCATGTAAAAGATGTCCAATTTATTAATGACCCAATGTCGGTGCTAAAAATACAGGGACCATGGTACAATTCCGTATTTATTAACGTACACGCCCCATCAGAATCTACGGACGAAGAGACGAAGGACACATTCTACGAGACGCTAGAAGAAGCATTCGGTGGGATCTCATCATTCGATGTTAAAATTCTCCTCGGCGACCTCAATGCGAAAATTGGAAAGGAAGATATCTTCCAACCAACAATAGGTAAAGAAAGCCTACATGACGTTTCAAATGATAATGGTATTCGAATTATCACGTTCGCAGCGTCAAAAGATCTGGTAGTGAAAAGCACGATGTTCAAGCACAAGCAAATCCATAAAGCCACATGGATATCACCCGATGGCGTAACGCGTAAACAAATAGACCACTTCCTCATAGACAAAAGACACAACTCGAATATCCTTGACGTAAGATCATATATGGGACCAGACTGCGACCCCGATCACATTCTAGTGATGGGCAAAATTAGAAGTCGGCTCGCAGCAAACCCACATGAGCAGCCACGGGAGACTATTAAAAAGTTCTACAGTGATAAACTAAAAGACCTACGCAAAAGAGCCGAATATCAAGACGAACTAACGAATAGATTTAGCATCCTAGAGAATGGGAGCAGTGGGGAAGAGGAAGCCAATAGTGTTGACAGTAAATTGACATCGATCAGAGACACAATCATACAAACAGCCCAAAAGGTATTAGGATTTAAGAAAACAATTAAGTCCAAGCCTTTGTGTGAGTGCAGGGCATAGATCGAACAACGTAAACGTCTCAGAGTAATCCACTTAGAAGGATATGATGAAGTCAACACAGAATGATACGGGACAATTCGGAAAGAGACAACGAGACTCGTCAAACGCAAAAAACGCGAATGGGAGAAGAGTAGGATCGAAAAAATCCTAGTAAATCCCAGAGCAAAGAATATCCGAGGTATGTATTCGGGCATAAATTTAATTAGAAATGGCTACCGAGGGAGAGTCAATCCGAGACACAAATGACTGTCTGGTGACAGAAACAAACAATATCGTGACAAGATGGAGGCAGTACTTTGAAAACCTGTTCAATGTGCGCACCCATCAATCACACATAAACGCAACAGACGTGCGTACAGCCGAGCGTCAGGTCCCGCAGCCATTTTTCAACGAAGTTGTAGACGCAATAAACCGATTGAAAAACAAAAAGGTTCCCGGAGTCGACTGCATACCGGCAGAGCTTGTGAAGCATGGAGGAGAGGCAACCGCTCGAAAGATCCACCAACTCGTCAAAACAATATGGGACAATGAAGTCACTTCGAAGAATAGAAAACCTCAATACCAGTCCCCATTTTCAAAAAAGGCGACTGATCTGACTGCGAAAATTACAGAGGAATATCATTGCTCCCAACCACATACAAAATACTAACAAATGTCATACTGGCAAGAATCACACTGTACGCAAAAGAAATACTGGGAGACTACCAATGCAGATTTCGTAGGAACTGGCCAACAAGCGACCAAATGTTCACAATAAGGCAACGGCTGGAAAAGCATTGGGAATACGGAGAGACGGTTCACCAACTGTTCGTTGACTTCAAAAAAGCCTTCGACTCAGTCGCGAGGCAAAGACTCTACCATATTGTAGTTGAGCTGGGAATCCCGAAAAAATATGCCGCCCTCATTCAAATCTGCATGAACGGAAACAAAGGGCGAGTTAGAATAAAAAATCACCTCTCAGAACAATTTGAAATCCGGGAAGGACTAAAACAGGGCGATGGCCTCTCACCATGTCTCTCTAACCTTGTGCTCATCTATATCATCAGAAAAGTACAAGACGACAACATGGCCGGATCATCCCTGAACGGCGTCACACAAGTTGTCGCATATGCGGATGACATCGCCGTTTTGGGCGATAATCTAGAAACTGTAAGTAAAAACAGTGAAATCATCTTGCAAGCAGCAGAAGAGGTGGGCCTAGAAATAAATGAAGACAAAACGAAATACATGATTACGGCGAGAGCAGACCTCAGAGAACACACATAAACGTCAGGGGCAAGATATTTGAAAATGTCAAAGAATTTAAATATCTGGGAACGATACTGGCGGCCAGTAACGAAATGTCTAAGTAAATTAACGAAAGTCTTCACTCCGGCCACGCTAGTTGGCATGCAGTCAGTTAACTGGTGAAATCCAAACTGCTATCACGTAATGTATAGCTCCGTGTCTATAGAACCATAATCATGCCGATTGTTCTATACGGATGCGAAACAAGGGCTCTCACAAAATGGGAAGAAAACAAATTCCGCGTATTCGAGAATAAAGTTTGAAGGGGTATCTTTGGAGGTAAATATGACGAGGAGGCAGGACAATGTAGGAAACTCCACAACCACGAATTGGAAGACCTATACCGCAAACGTACAATAGTGAGAGTAATTAATTCGCGAAGATTAAGATGGGCCGGACACGTGGCGCGAATCGTTGCCCATTCTGGATAGAATTGACCGTAAGCCAACGGGAAAGAGACCGATAGGACGGCCGCGATGGAGATGGGAGGACAATGTAAGGTTGGACCTCGAGGTGATCGGATCGGATGATCGAACGTGGAAGGAGAGCGCACAGGACAGGGAGCAATGGCGGAGTCGAGTCGGCGAGGTCATGAACTTCCGGGTTCCTACAGGCCAATAAATAAATAATAATAATATACTAGACCTAGTCAAGAGCCTTAGTTATATCCAATTTTATAAATCATAAATTACGCAAATTTTCCCGGCCGAAGATAATACGAGATGATCACAAGCGCAATAGCTTAAATCCCCATTAATATATAAAGTATACTATATATGATTACCTTTCCATCGTGGTATCTTCACAATGTTATGATACGAATTCAAAATCAGCAAGATCTGCTATAATATCGCAAATTACATCAATTGTGTCCTTAACGTAAATTTAAGTTTTAAACTCCTTTATCAATTCGTCATCACTTCCTATTTAATAAATGTTTTTAAAGTTGTTATTCCTTTCCGATATATTTCAAGAATGTGAGCCCAACACGTCGAAAGAAAAAAAGACGTACGCCCAAAATTTGGATCCGAATATAACTTTGCGTCCTTTTTGGTCCAACACTTTTTAGCATGCAAAACGTAAATCTTCTGCGGTGACACTATAAACATTCGCAAAACATACGGCTCAGTTCCTTATTTCATTCAAACCAATTTATATATCCTGAAATTTATTGTGTTACTCCTTCATCCTTCGCCCTGGAGCTACTCATATATCTTTAAGGAAAAGAAGAAAGAAGGAGCAGCAACCCAATGTTTATGAAATCAACCAAATAATTAAGTATAACAAGGGCTGCCATACAGGGTTTGGCTGGCTTATGACCGAAAACTGGCGAGCTTATGTTGATCATTTATGGCTGAGCCACCAATACTTGAACCTCCTCCCATAGGTTGATTCATTTAATTAGCTGTTGGGGCAACGGCCAAGACTCGACTTCAATTATGGTTTTCGTCAGACGCAATAAATTACATGAATTTGAAATGATGACACAGGACAAGGCCAAACGGGTGGTGGTCGGGATAATGTCAGGACATCGTTATAAAGGTCGCTCATACATCCGAAGGCCAAGAAATCCACATTTGGGGGTAAACTGTCATTTTTAAATTTATTGTAACAAGGTATTATGAGGGCTAGCTGGACTTTGAATTATGGTTGTTTAATATCTCCAATGAGGACGTTGATTGGAATATAATTTTATGTGAAGAAGCAAAAGGACTCGGCCAACGTAATGGAATTGGAAAGGAGAACCACTCAAATTACAAGATGGCCGATAGGAAATATCCTTGTCCTATACATGGTAGTGAAAAAAAGAAGTTTTTTAATATACATCAATATGAATATAGTACATGGTTTCGTGGGGATATTTGTAATTTTGTATTAAGGTCGGAGAAGTTGATGGTACATTAGATAGGGAAAAGAATGAACAGGCCATTAGCAATTGGATAGACACACTTAAGCAAATAGACGCTGAAGGGACTCGAAGTCGGATGTTCTTTGTAAAAGATGGGTGGACATTCATTTAGAGACCTAAAATTATAACAACACCGATTGTATGGATTCTAAGAATGGATGGTTAATGAAATTGGAGGTCAGGTTGTGTACCGGTGGTGATTGTAGGTTTATTAAAAATGAAAATGAAATGAGAGACTGGAATTGTGTTGTTTAAAATAAATTTAAAAATATGTCTTTTTTTTTCATTTTTACAACATTTTTTTATTTTTCTTTTTATATTCTTAATTTCTAAATTAAAGGCTAGACAAAAAATGCTTAAATTCTAGCTTAATTATCTTATATAATAACTTACTGGTCCTTCGCAGACGCTCTAAGCTAAACATTACTTAACATTTGTATAATTTGCCTTTCGGCGACAGAACTTTGTGGCAATACTTATAATTATTTGAGACAAAGAAAAATTTGAAAAACTTTGTCAATTTTTTTTTTTTTGTTTTTTTTTCTTAAAATTTAACTTACTTAACTTACCTAGTTTTTTTTTTTTTTTTTTTTTTTTTTTTATGTAAAAGCACTTAACCTAACTTAACTTAAATCTTATACTACCCTAATTCTAGAAAAGCTAAGTCTATGTAAGCTAGCTGATGATAGTATGATTCTTTACCGACTTTGGTACCCAGGTCTTTATATGCCATTCAACCACCAGAACCGCTGACGCTGTCCAATACTATCGTCCCGGTCTCTGTGGGAGATAGCCCTACTGAAGCGCAGGAGCTCTTCTTCGGTGCGCGCTACTTCCCGGTCGTAGTACAATCGCCCGTCTACAGATGATCTACTTACATGATAGATCAGCGGAATTCCGGATCTATCCTGTATAAGCCCTTTCATATCCAAGTCAAGGAACGCCTCTGGTGGAACAAAGCCGTTGCGACGCACGCTCTCATAGTACAGAGTGTTTAGGTAATAGGCCCCGAAAATTAGGTCATTGGACGAGCTTATTGCTCTCGCAATATGTCCTCTGATTAATTTAATCATAAAATTATCCACCCTATTTATGTACGCTTCATTATATAAAGTCTCATTTGAGTAATACTTTTTATAGTCCGATTCCGGTGTCCGATATAATCTGAGACAGCTTCTGAGACACTTCCTTTCGAACACCCGAATCTTTTCCATCAAATTTGGACCTATGTTAAACCATACTGGGCAACCATATACGAGCATTGGCCTGATTAGTGTCATGTAGCATATGACTTTTACCTTGCTGTCAAGTTGGCTACTGTGAAATAGCCTCCTTGTCATAGCGAAAGTTTTCCTCGCTTTAAGCAAAGCAGCCTCTACATGTCTGTTGAAATACAGATATTGGTCTAGCCAGATGCCAAGGTATTTAACTAAACTCTTGGTTTCCAATTTATCTCCATGCGGTCCCACGATAACTAGCTTTCGCCAGTTTTTCCTTCTGTCGTTCGTGGCTTTATATAATGGAGTTCTTAATAGGATGGCTTCACATTTCTGGAAGTTGATCTTAAGCTTCCAGTCATCGCAATAGCGCTGCACTTTGTTGAAGTCTCGCTGTATTAACTTATTTATGATCGCAACTTTCGGAGCTGTTCTGTAAATTATGAGATCGTCTGCGTACGCAATAGCCTGCGGAAGTACTTCTAATAAGTCGCTAATGTAAATGTTAAAAAGAATCGGAGAGAGTACCGCACCCTGTTGCAAGCCATTCTTGATATTATACGTTTTATTAGAGGTCACATTACCACTTTTGACCACGAACCTCCTGTCCTTTGACATATCGTAAAGTACATATAGTAAAGGCTTATGTATGCCATGTCTGACCAGTTTGTAATACAACCCTTCGATCCAGACGGTATCAAAGGCTTTTTCCAAGTCGATCAGACAGGCACCTGTGCATTGGTTCCTACATTTATTCCATTGTATGTCGGAGACCAGTTTAGCTGCGGCATGTGTGGTTTCATGACCCGCCCTAAAGCCAAACTGGTTATTTGGAATAATGCTATTGTCGTCTTTTAAAAATATGTAATATTAGTACTATTATTTATGTGTTAAACATCATCCGTTAATAATAATAAGAGAATAGTGTCACAACCATTCGGTCAACGTCGTGCTTCCTTGATGAGTATTGGTCGCAGTTTTGCATTTTAATTTAAAACAAAAAAAAAACACACTTTTCAAAACTTTTTTTTAAAATTTGTTTAAATTAATTTATTTTGTATCTGCTTCTGAGATCTTGATACCAGTAAACTTATTATAAAAAAAAAAACATTTATCGTATCTGGTCACACAATTCAAAGGACGGGTGCTCAAACCATCCAATGTAACTAGGATCCTGGTGTTTTTTAAGGTAATTATTGCAGTCGCAACTCTAGGTGGTAGAATGTATCCAATACAATACATTTGGTATAACGCATAGTTGCTTAGCATGTGCCACAACCCTACAACTATTAACAACTTAGTTTGTAACAATTTTTTGGCAACCCTAGTGTTGCAATCCGGCAATTGACAGCTCTGCCGTAAAGTGGAACATTTTTGAGGTTATACGCACTCAGAACGTTTTGACATACGAGCGCTATTTGTGTTGTTTACAGTAACTTAAAAGATTCATCTCGGCCCAAAAATGGAATTAAATCGTCAACATTTTCCTGCGATTATTTTTTACAACTTTCGGCGTGGATTAACTCAGCAACAGTGCATGGGTGAACTTAATTCAATTTTTGGCGACGAAGCTCCATCAAGGACCAGTGTTTATCGATGGTATGGTGAATTCAACCGTGGTCGTAGTTCACTCCAAGATGAATTTCATGAAGGTCATCCAAAATCAGTTGTTGTTCCGAAAACCATTGATGCTGTGCGCGAACTGATATTGGAAGATCGTCATGTGACCTATCGTGAGATTGAGACAACCTTAGGCGTTAGTGGGACCAGCATACATTCAATATTGCATAAACATTTGACTGTCAAAAAAATTTGTTCGCGTTGGGTCCCACACAATTTGTCAATCGCCCAAAAAAAGGCTCGTGTCAATTGGTCGAAAGAAATGCTCAAAAAATACGGTCGCGGTGCTTCGAAACACGTCTATGACATCGTGACAGGTGATGAATCGTGGATTTAAGCGTATGAGCCCGAAAGTAAACAGCAGTCGACTGTCTGGGTGTTTCAAGATGAGCCAAATCCAACAAAAGTTGTTCGCGCACGAAGCACTTCCAAGCAAATGGTCGCCTGTTTTTACGGAAAAACTGGACATGTCGCAACCGTACCACTAGAACAACGCAGAACAGTCAACTCAGAGTGGTACACAACCATTTGTTTGCCAGTTGTCTTCCAAGAAATCAGGAAAACCAACCGCCGAAGACGGATCACTCTTCACCACGACAATGCGAGCTCTCACACATCGGCTGCGACAACTGCATTTTTGAGCACCCAAAACATCGATTTGATGGGTCATCCGCCGTATAGTCCCGACTTGGCACCGAATGACTTCTTTTTATTCCCGTACGTAAAAAACAAACTGAGAGGTTAACGTTTTTCGACACCTGAAGAAGCGGTTGCTGCATTCAGAATGCATGTGTTGGAGATACCTCAATCAGAGTGGCAAAAGTGCTTCGACAATTGGTTCAAACAAAAAAAAGTGTATAGATCTTATATCTCAATAAAGTGATTTTCGATGATCAATATTTGTTTTTGTTTTCTAATCCCGAAATATAAAAGGCAACCCTCGTAAAATATATATATATATATATATATATATATATATATATATATATATATATATATATATATATGTTTTTGATGGTGTTCTGACGTGGCTGCTGTTGGAATCACCACAGGCGATTTTATCCTTTGTTTTTAATTACAAAACCAATTATTATTTCCTGTGAAATTTAAGAAGTAATTTTTTTGTATCCATTTTCTTCTATATTTTTAGTCTTCACTTGATATTAATTATATAATGTTTTTTCGATGAAACTATTTCACACTTAATAAATTAATTTTGTTTAATTTCTTTTACTTTGTTTTTTGTTTTATAATTACACTAGATTGTTTATTTACATTTGATTTTTTTTTTTTATTATTTCACTTTCAAACTAAAATATGTATTTAGACATGAAGACATGGTGATATTATAAACTTAATTTGCAAGGATAGTAGATGTGTCACACAAAGCTACCACTACATGCACTGCTAGCAAATATGCAAGACCAAATGAATTTCTTTATTTTCGTTAATGTCTCACATCTCATTAGAAAGGGGTGTTTAAAATGAACACTTTTCAAATGTAATCTTACCCATTAACAGGCTTCTCTTGTATTTGCTCACTTTATAGATAATGTATGTATTTTTTAATTAATCTCAATGAAAGATTGAATACCCTTGCGCTCGTCTAATAAAAACGGCACAACCACCCACGACCAAACACTTTATTCGTTTTTCCTGGACAATTCGGCACGCCAGTATCGCATACATCACTGCATCTCAGCATTGCTCTAAAGAAAAAATGTTGGTTGCCATACTACATAACCGAAATGAACAATGAAACAATCAGCGAAGCCCTGCTGCCTGCGTTGTCTGTCCCACACGTGCGCGACAGATTTTCATATTCTACCCGTACTCAGGGCGGCTTTTATGCAATCTCCAAAGCACCAGCGCAACTCGCGCCTAGCTGCTAAGAGCCGAATTCATTGCCAGTGTAAATACTCACACTGGAATTCTACCCGTGACTCCCTATGAATGCAATACGCAATTGACATGGATTTAAACACAATCATAATTGTGTAATCATCCCAAACGCATCCTAATCCTCAGCGCAATATTTAGACAGCAGAAAACACCTTTTCCAAAGGCGCTCTTTCACGAATTTTCATTCCCACGGTTCGACCACCCATGAGCTCGCATCTCGAGCAAACAAAGTGGTCCGCGCGCAAATGGACACACCCTCGTTAGGATCTATGTGCTGGAGATCCACTCCTATCGGTCGAGCCAGCAGGAAAATTTCATTGTCTTTCTCACCACAGCGCCCAACTCACCCCAACCGAAGAGAAAGTAGTTCAGTCGATGTGGGTGTTTCAAAACGGACGGAGTGTCCAATAATTTACGTCGGAGTCGAGGAAAGATAATAATTGAGAGTTGTCCGAAGTTACCGAGTACGCGGAATCGACCGGGTTCCCTGTAATACTGCTAATTGAAACGTGAAGTTACAACTTAAAACAACCAAGATCACTTGTGTAGTTACAACTTAAAACAATCAAAGTCACATGTATAGCTACAACTTTAAAACAAATACAGTCCCTGCGCTGTGTAATATAAGAACTAACATTAATAAAAGTCATCATATACCATCAACCATTTCTCGGAGTTTTATTTTCTTGGCTGGAACAGTGGCAGTAACCAGTTGGACATCTGGGTGTTTCTGTAAGTATCCTGGGTGCGTCGGTAAAGTGAACTTGTCAGGAAATCTTTGTCAACCCGTGCAAATGCCGGCACATAACTAAGATAATTCCTACAACTCTCTCCATGATCGCCCATTTCCGATCGAAAACTCATCCTTATTTTCAAATTTCCACGTGAATAAACTCTTGCAAATTCACTCAACGGTCAATGAACCCAGGAAGAATGAGAAAATTGCAAAGGAGAGCATGGCGATTTAGGAGTTGATTTGGTTTCGCTTGCAACGATAAGCGAAACCAGAATGATGACCGCATGACCCCCCTCATCCTTGGATTGCTCTCAGAATACAGAACCAAAAGTGCGCTCCGAGAAAGGGAAATGGAGAGGGTTGAAAAGTACAATCATGCATTTTTTTCACCTGACATTGATTTTGCTCCCAACCCAATGCTTGTACTCGTTGCTACAGGCAAGAGGGGGCTTCGCTTGGGATCACATTTTGCGAATGCGCAAAAGGAATTGATGTTATATGAAACTGTTTCGCTATGTAGAAACAGCGCTGCCCACCCATGCTTAGCTGTTGCTAACCAGCATGCAGATTTTGATTTCAGGTGGGACGGGCACCAAAAAAAAATTCGAATCAGTTTAAAGATGTGGCGAGTGGGGGGGGGGGGGGGGGTGTTAATTATGTAACAAGGTCTCCAACGTTTTTTTTTTTGACACAAAGAAGACGGGACAGATCAAGTGAACAGTTCTAAAGTACAGATCTTGAGCTGTGATAACAGACACAACGAAAAACAATAACAGAACATTAACAACGGCGTGACATCAGTGACGGAAGAGTAATCATTGATTACGAACAACAAAAAGCTGGCGTCTTCTGCGAATAAAGTGGAATAACGGAAAAAAAAAGAAAGCCGAAAGTGATAGAACAAAACAAGAGAAAAGGAGTATTCCACTGCTGGTGTCAGCAAAGGTACACGTAAAAAATATCTTAGTTAATCAGCATCGAAGTGCAGAAGTTTGTGATATCACACTCGAGAAAATTCATACATTCCTCAACATAAAACGATGAGAATATTAACTTGTTGCCGTTTATTGCATCGCCAACGTTAAATCAACCGAAAGAAGTTGCTGATCGAAGACATTGTGGCGTTTCTAACAGATACACACACAATACACAAGCAAATAGTGAAGAACACCGAACGAAAATCGAATAACAAAATGCATTAGAGCCGTATACCATAGCGATATCATACCAAACCTTCATCAGTGGAATGTACTTGAGTTTAGAAATCGCATTCATACACACGGCGGTGGCCTGATGGGTTGCGCTTTGGTTCAATTTTTGGTGATTCTAACTGTCATAGCGTCAGTTCGAATCACATGTTCTTCTTGTTAAATATCTAGGAACAATACTGACGGCCTGTAATGAAATGTCGAAGGAGCTTTCCGGTAACGCTAGCTGGCACACAGTCAGTAAAGTGCTGAAATCCAAACTGCTATCACGTAATATAAAGCTCCGTGTTTATAGTGTCATAATAATGCCGATTGTTCTATACGGATGCGCAACATGGGGTCTCGCAAAACGGTAAGAAAAAAAATTTCGCGTATTCGAGAATATCGTTTTACGGGGTATCTTTCGAGGTAAATATGACGAGTAGGCAGGACAATGGAGGAAACTCCATAACCACGAAATGGAAGAGCTATATCGCAAACCTACAATAGTGAGACTAATCAAGTCGCGTAGATTAAGATGGGCCGAACACGTGGTGCGAATGGGCAAAGATAGGACCGTGCGTAGAATTCTTGACGGTAGACCAACGGGAAAGAGACCGGCAAGATCGGCGCGACGAAGATGGGAGGACAATGTAAAGTTTGACCTTGAGGAGATCAGATGGTCAAGCGTGGAAGGAGAGTGCACAGAGCAGGGAACGATGGCGGAGTCGAGTCGGTAAGGTCATAAACTTCCGGGTTCCTACAGGCCAATAAATAGTAATAGTAATAGCAAATGAGGAGAAAAATGAAGTCTCCTCCCCCTCCAATTATGACAGAAATTATACAAACAATACTTTCATTAATTGACTCTTCTGACTTTAGAGATGAAGAAAAGGAAATAAATGACCAGCAAAATAAGCTGTGGGGAAACCAGGGCCGGATGAACGATGCAGGAAGAAAAATACCAGAGCTCAAACAGATTAACCACAGACCGGCAAAGACGAATCGTTCATTGAAATGACATTAACGGAAAGTAAGTGCAAATATTAAAAAATAAACAGTGTATCGTGTATCTCTACACCCTAAGTAATAAAAAAGTCATTAGTGCCAAATTGTTGACAAAACAATTGTTCCTGCGAGCGTGTGTTTGCGCATAACATAATAAAATAAAAATCGTAAATAATTGAATACAACATTTATCTAAATAAACAAAGTGACTAACTGCACAGCCTACCATGGATGGTCAGGCTGGATTCAAAATGGTGCTACGGAGAAAGTCCGAACCACAACCGAATCTTCTTACTTCCAATAATGCAGGGAACAAGTTTAGAGAATTGACAACAGAAGGGACGAATATTTTCAACATCGCAGACAGCAACGAAAAAGACATAGAGCGAGACAAATTGATAACCAAACTATGGAAAAAAAGTGATGAAACGTTAGGAACAACATGTTACGAGAACTACACATACAGCCCTAAACCAGTAAATTAATAATATATAAGAACAATGTTTGCAAAATAGGACCTGCATTTAGTCCTACATAAAGCAAAATGTATAATTTGATTAAAATGAATGCGGTCTTCAAATCAAAAAAAAATAAATAAATAACACAGGCTCCTGCTATGGACAGTTAAATAAGACAGTGCCCACAGCGCATTTAGTACCGTAATAAAGCTCTTTAACGAATTGACAGAAAAGATTCGTATTGATCAATGCAACCCCTGTGGCCTGTGCTAACATTTCTTTGTCCCTTTCTTGCGTATCTGGCCAACCCCAGCTTATTAATTCTTTCACCAATATTTTGAACATCAGCCTGCTTAACTAGGAACAAAATTAAACTTTCACTTGCAATTCAATTATACACTATTAGTTTCCGTATAAGAGCCCAAACCTGGAAAATAATATATGGGTAAACGAATCCGATGTTCTATCCGAATCTATCGATAGGATCTAAATCCTTTACCCAAAAATCATTTTTTCAGGTACTTTCAATGTTGATTTTCCCCAGCAGCTCTCTGCTATAGACATTTCAATTACTTAACTCAGCTCATAAAACAATAAAGTCGTAAAACAATAAACACTCGTAAAAACTAAATGCGACTCTTCGAACACATAATCTGTCATTTTAATTGACATTTTCTTCTTACTGAATTATTCAAATGCGCATATTTAATTATAAGTAAAGCATCTGTGCCCGCATCCAAATTTAAAATGTTTAACTTCCCCACGAAATCAATTAAATTCCTATGCCTAACACCAACTGTTAACTTTACCAAAAACCACCTTAATTAATCGAAATATTTGTCATTAACGTTACCGATTTCAACACTCCACTTAACACATCTCTACCCTGGCTCAGCAGATTACTGTTTGCTTTCATCGAACTAACATAATTGGGCCTGATTGCATCCATTTTTAAACAAGCCCTTCCATTCCGTCTTACCCGCACCATAATCCAAATACTTGGGATACTTGGAAAACGCAGGAGGTAAGAGTATTTCAACCAACAAAGGCATCCTCGCAACTAAATCAATTCAGTCCTATAAAACTGAACTAATAAGTAAATAATTGATGCAGGACTTTAATTGAGTCCGAACATGAGTACGACCAGAACAATTAAGGTCGTTTAATAATTTGATTACGCTCTATCCTAAGGTTGCGAAGCAGATTAGAACTTGCCTGAGAATATGTTATAGGTATTTTTTCTTCTTTTGAAGAAAGGGAAAGTGTTTCAAAGACATCATATAAGAAGTTATCGTGGACGAGTTTCTAAAAGAGCGACAACGAACCGGTCAAGTTGCTTTTCAATACTCGATGAGGTTTTAATACTTGCTGTTTTGTTTGTTTGCAGACGCATTTATTCACAAAGTCTTTTTTATGTTTTACAATTTTAGTCTAAATGCTAAACCTATCTTAATAATTTTACTACATAATGTAATTTACTGGCTCTTCACAAGCACTCTAAATTATACAATATTATATGCTTAATTTATGCCTTTCAGCTTACATTTTCTTTTATTTATTCTTAATATAATACACATACATTATAAAAAAAATAAACTGTTATCTTAGAGGTCTACCTCTTCTTCTTTTCGAAGCATTATGACAAAAAAAATAAAGATTTTTTTTTTTTTTTTTTTTTTTTTTGAGGATGCAAACATTTTAAAAACAAAACAATAAGTGCTTAATGAAAACAAAAAAGATAAAATAACAGAAGTTAACGGGAAGGAGGGCAAAGGAAAAGGAAGGGAGGAAGCTGCGCCAGAGCTGAATATTATATCTGAGGACGTGAAGTCCTTTCTTCGTTTTGGAGCCACCACCAGTTGGGGTTGGTTCGGTCTTTTATTGATTTATCTCTTTCACTGATCACCATACTGAATCGAAGTCGGTCTGGCCTATTAGAGATATCGCTATTGTGGACAATTCGTTTATCCCTAGCACCACGGAAAGCGTGGTATATAATAGGTATTCCACCCTCATCTTGGATTAGACCTTTTCCGTCCAAGAAGAGGAACGCCTCTGGGGGAATGAACCCGTTCTGGAGGGTACTCTCCAGATACATATCGTTCGGATAATATGCTCCCGCGATAAGATTATTTACACTGCACATTGCCCTTGCAATGTGGCCACGAATAATTTTTATAATGAAGTTGTCTATCCTAGTTAATCCTGATTTATCATACAGGGTTTTATTAGGGTAAAATTTCTGGTATCGTGACTCTGGTGTTCTATTAAGTCCGAGGCAGGAACGCAAACACTGTCTCTCGAACACGCGAATCTTTTCCATGTAGAATGGGGATATATTGTACCATATTGGACAGCCATAGACCAACACTGGTCGGATGAATGCCGAATATGAAATTATTTTAACTTTTGGATTGAGAATGCTGCTTCGGAATAGACTTTTTGTGGCAACAAATGCGTTTCTTGCTGCAGAGAGAGTGACTGCTATATGCTTGTCAAAGTATAAATACTGATCAAGCCAAATACCGAGATATCTGACTACAGTTTTCACTTGTAGTGGGAGATTATTATTCCCTACGATAGAGAAGTTTTTCCAATTGTACTTTGTATCCTGAGAGGCCCTGGAGAGAGGTGTTCTGAAAAGGATAGTCTCGGTTTTGTGGAAATTAATTTTTAGTTTCCAGTCATTACAAAAACGTTTTATTTTATTGAAGTCGTCCTGGAGAAGTCTATTGATGACATCTATTTTCTCTCCTGTTCTGTATACCACAATGTCGTCTGCGTATGCAATGGCGTTGTTAAGCGTACCCACTAGATCACTGGTGTAAATATTAAACAGAATGCGAGAATTCACCGCCCCTTGTTGTAAACCGTTTGTAATTTTGAAGGTCTTGCTTGAGAATATATCTCCGCATTTTACCACAAATTGCTTGTCCGTTATCATTTCGTAAATGTTGTACAATAGATAATGAGGCATTCTCAGGTTTTCTAACTTATGAAGAAGTCCTTCTAACCACACGGTGTCGAAAGACTTTTCAAAGTCAACTAAGCAGGCACCTGTGCATTGGCGCTTTGTCTTGTTCCATTGTATGTCGGAAACAAGCTTTGACGCGGCATGCACCGTACTATGTCCCGCTTTAAAGCCAAACTGGTTGTTGGGGATGATTTCATTTTCATCACACCAGTTCATCAGTGCTTTGTTTATGATCTTCTCGTAAACCTTGCTGATATTTGGCAGCAAGCTAATCGCACGAAGGTTGGTTGGATTGGTCCTGTCTTTACCCTTTTTAGGGATGGGGTGGACTATTGCAGTTTTCCAGTGGGTTGGATAGTATGCCTTATTTAAGACGTTGTTGAATAGCGTAGTGTAGATTTTTACTGCTTCAGGAGGCAAATGTTTTAAAACTACATTTGGGATGCTATCTATCCCAGAAGACTTTTTGCTTTTGATTGACTTAAGGATGTTCGTAAGTTCATCCTTACTCACAAACATATTCATATTCTGATTACCGCTGGGGGAGTCCGCTCTGTTATTTTCACTGAATGTGGTAAAACTACGGTTTTGGTTCCTCCAGGTACTAAGTTGATTTCTCAGTGAGCTGTAGGTCTGGAATGCGTTGTTTTCGAGGATCGTATTGGAGTGAGTGGATTCGTTCACTCTGTATACTGCTTCGAAACATGCACCAATTGAGTTCACTTTGTCTTGCGGGTCTTCGACTAATATTACTTCTTCGTTGGAGTTGATATGCTCCAGATTGAGTCCTGAGTTCAGCATTGCTTGACAATTCTCAGGAGTCCGTGGGACCCGCAAATATGGAATGTCATTGTGATCTTTCTTTCGAAAAGTTTTATTGATTTGTGAGAACATATTCGATCCGCTAGCTTGAATGGCTTGTATTTTGTTCTTCCACTCTTCATTTATTCTTGAACGGTAATTGTCACGGATCAATTTTTGGAGATTTGATTAGGGACTTAAGTGTTCTTATTTCCTGACTATTTGGGTCGCTGAACTGTCTATAAAGTCTTTTCAGCTTTGAGAGCATAATGCTCTTTTGCTTATATAAAGCGTCAATTGCTGATGTCCTGTACTTATTAGTATAACCGTCGGTATGGGGAACTTTAGGTATAGAGGGATTCATTGCATTGGTAATAATATCGTCCAATGTTGTTAAGTAATGATCGATTACGTCGTTATGGAGGTTTCTAATACGAGTAGTCGGTGGGTCTATGGCACCGTTACGAAGTTCTTTTTTTATTAATCGGTCAAAGCGTGACCAGTGAGCTTTTCAAAAATTGAAAGAGTGGATCTGGTCGAACTGCTCTAGTGAATATTGTTCATTTGGGACTTCAATTATGGCTCCAAATCCGTAGTGATCGCTATCGTAATCGATTGTGCGAAGACAGTTTCGCGTAGTTAGATCTGTGCCTGGCAAGTTTATTCGATCGTCTATCATAAGTAAATCCAGAAATGAATTTCCTTTAGGATAAGACGGTGTACTTGTGGCGTACAGTTCTAATCTGCGCTCGATAGCATTCATTTGCCACCAATCATATAAAGCATTACCTCTTGTGTTCGTGGTTAAGTTACCCCAAGCACTATGCTTGGCGTTGAAATCACCCGCTATTAGGAAGTAGTTGTTTTCCGAGTCTAATTTCAGGTGTCGAAATAGCATATCAATTTCATTGATAAATTGCTTACACTGGGTAGCTTGAGGGGCATAAATGGAGACCACATACAGGTGCTTTTGACTTCTCAACGGAATATCTATTATGCAGGCTTCCAGCACCTGAAATTTGTGTACTTCTGTACTATAAATTACCTTATGATAAAGACCTTTTCCAATTAAAACTGCAACCCCACCCCCTTGAGTAGAATGTGGCCTGTCACGTCTAATTATCTTATAGTTTTTATAGACAATTTTGTGCCTTTGGTTTAGCTTAGTTTCATTAGCCAAAAGTACATCAGGGGATTCGACTTCAAGCATGTTGCCTAGATTATCTCTTCTGCCTATGTGTATTAGTGAATTTACGTTCACCGAAATAATTTTTAGTTTTAGTTCAGTTAGAGGGTTGAAGATTTTGATGGAAGGAGTTATTTGAAAACACACCCGAACAGAGCATATCTATTCGGGCCATTTGTTCCGTCAGTATTTTTTTGAAAATTAGCAAATTGTGTTTGCATGACCGATATCATATTTAATATCTCAGGTTGCGCATCTACTGCCGGTATTCGCCCATTGGTATGTGAGGATTCCACGGGGGACTCGTTCCATAGAATTGCCCGTGATTTGTGCATATGATACACGCGGGGCAACGACATTATTATAAGAACGAGTTTTAATTTTTTTCTCTTCTGCCACTTGCTTTTGTTTTGATTCCCACTTTAACTTCATGTGTTGAAATTTGGGACAACCTCTAAAATTTGCCGTGTGTCCTGTATTTTTACATAGGACACATGACAGTGTTTCTCTATCCGGAAGCTGTTCCCTTCCCAGCCGACGTTCGCCCATGTTATGGTCGGCGAGGCATTTTACGCATCTGAATTTCATATTTCAGTTTGATGCAACGTGTCCAAGTCGTTGACAGCGCATACATTGCAGTACGCGCTCAGATTTTCTAATTTTTTCCCAACTTATAATTTGGTGGCTTAGACATTTTATATGTCTAAGCGCATCAACTTTACTATTAGGACTTAGAGATACAATGTAGAAAGGCAATTTGCGGTTGCACTTTCTAGAATTCGCAGTTGAAAACGGTTTTACACCTGTAAATTTGAAACTAGCTGTTTCAACCGTTTTTAATTCCTCGAGTATCTCCTCTGGGGAGAACGAAGGATCAACTCCTTTTAAGAGTATGGAAATTGATTTTTCTGATTTTGGGGTGTACGTGTAGTACTTGGTTTTTGCCCTTCCCAAAGCAGACTTTACTTTATTGTAACCTTCTAGTTCGTCGCACTAATTCTTTTTGTTTTGAAATCTTTACAAGTCATCTCACCCAACTTCATTAAATCTTTGATGGTATTTTTTCCTTTTTTGGTTGCTGTTGTTGCTCGTCCTTGGCTGTTTTTGTCTGCTGCAGTTGTATCTGATTCTGTTGTTGGGCGTCCTTTGTTTCGCTTATTTGTAGCGAATGTTGTTGCTGCCGCTGGTGATTTGTTTTTTGCTCTCTTTTTGCTTCGGTTTCATTCCGTCTTTTGTTTCGCTCTTCCAGGGCTGCTCGTACTTGTTTGGAAAGTTCTTCGCGTTTTTTGATGAGATCAGCAATTAAGCTGTTTAGGTCATCGTCTCCTTCTGGAATCTTTGACTCCAGTATCTCCAAATCCTTAAATTTGTTCCCTGCTCCTGAGTAACAAGTATCCTTGACAGGTACATTTTCTTCTGTGACGGTTTTTTTCATCACATTTGATTTTTGTCGTTCCATTGACAGGTTTGAGCGGACTTTATTTGCCACTGGGCTGTCGTCTATAATTAATACTTCGTTCTTCCTTTTGGTAATTTTTTTAATTGTTTTTGAATTAGCGATTACACATGAGTGTGCCATTTTTAATTCGACGCTCTTCGTCTTGCCCATTTTGTTTTCGAAACACACACACACTCATTTTTTTATTTTTTTTTTTTTCGCCGTGCCACGCCGGCCGAACTGCGAAAAACACAGCTTATTCACGAATTCACGCACACACGCACTCGATATTCTTTGTTTTAGAGCTGCTCACCGTCTTACGATGTTTCTCGCTTGACGAACGACGAGCGAATGTTTTAATACTTGCACGTACAGGAGCATGCTCATCTAATTAGTGTACGTTTGACAAAGAGCATCTACCTACCTTTAGAACGCTCTGAACTGAAGCGCAATACGCTACAAAACCACCTAATCCGAAATTCAGCTGATTCCGCCTTATCGGATATACATAGGATCTAGGAAATTAATTGCTTTCCACTGAGATTGAATGTGCACTTGCGAATATCCTTATCCAGATGATTGTTGGAGACTTGAAACAATGTGTCCAAAGGCATTTGTGGTCTTTTTAAACCAAGTGTGTCGAAGGTGATTTGTGGTCTTGTAGCGTTCTACGAACGCACAATTCCGCGCAGGTAAGGTTCCTACCTTCAAAGAACTTACTTACCTGAGAGCGTTGCACGCGCCCACAGACGCGTGCCCCCAAAGTCCCACCATAGGGCCTGCAACGCGCAGCCAACGTTGAGACCGACACCAAAAAGCAAGGAACTGAACGTCCCCAAAGTTTTTAATGCCAAGCTCAACATTCGTAAGTCATCATACCTGAAACAGAAAAGAAACATTCAATCTGCCTGCGCCCAGGAACATTCCATTGAATCGGCAATTTCAAACGTCTATGCAATGCAAATTAGCCGACCAACGATGCACGTGCGGGTAGCTGCCATAAAGACCACCAAGTCTATCGGCAAACATAAAGAAACGGCAACCGTAATTATCTCAACGAGATAATTCAAATTGTATGAGGTTGAAAACCTACAAGGAAACTACTCCGATCCCACGGTGTCTGTTTGTATTTCACACCCATTAGAAAGATCTAATGGATTTCGGGTGTATTGACAAAAGTCAAACAAAACCCATGAACCATGCATCCATGCAAATTGCAGGATATCTTTCGGCCTTCGCGCCAGATGTGTTATGTAAATAAGGCGGCATACAATCGACAACCGTCGAACTGAATTTCGACCACCACCACGGATGGTGATAATGATGTTCGATGATGAGCGAGTTTCTTCTTTCAGGAATGAAAAATCACCCTTGGGACGTGATAACATGCTGCTAACAGAAATTCGGAAGTTCTGTTAGCAGAGCAATTAGGGAAATTTTTCCGTGTAGATACAGATACCAGTTTGGAATCGGGACATCTGTGTGGGCAGACAGACAGTCAGATAGTGATAGTCATCGCGACGAGCCGAACAACGAGAACCAAACGAGGGAGTTGATCCGCGTATTAACAATACAACCGGAAAGTAACGTCAGTATGCAAACGAACGGTCGCGACCAGAAAAAAAGCTTGTAGTTTACAACACCAGGAATTGTATACTCATGAACTTACAAAAACTTGTGCGAATAAAGGAAAGTTAATATTTTTGAGTTTCATTCGTGACTATTTTCACAGTGTTTTGCGTGTGTGCAGTTTTCCGCTTCGTGTAAGTCCTTGTAGCAGCAGTGTTCGGCGGAACACTTACGATCCAGATAGGCTAACTACCCGCCAAAGTCTTTTTAAAGCACTAATTACCTTAGGGTGAACCAGGGACCATTCGCTATAGTGAATAATAGAAGATGTTGTAAGTCTTTAGCGGATAAAGACCTAAGTGCTTCAGAAATGCATTTAAGCACCTTATTCGGAAATGTACTTGACATAAGTTCATGCGAGTCGAATTTATCAACTGGAACTGGTATAGTAACTCGTGCTTATATCTAAACCTGTCTCTTAACCATTTTCAAGCCAGTTGATATGGAACGAGTAGAGACGAAATTGTCATCATCATCGGCACTAAAACCGGGATCCGCTCTTGGCCTTATTTAACAAATCTCTCCACCGGTCCCGATTTCGAGTCGTGTCATCCAGTTTGGCACTCCCCAGCTCTGGTCATACAAGATCTGCCGCGCTGTCTCCTTACATACATCCAGCCACAAAGAGCTTTCCGGGCAGGCTCCTCTTCGCTCATTCGAGCTAGGTGTCCCGCCCACTGGAGTCTACCGAGCTAGATTGTTCTTACAACATGAGCTTCAAGGTAGATTGCGTACAACTCATGGTTGTAGCTTCTCCGGAATCGTCCGCCCTCACATACGGGGCAAACAATTCTCCTTAAGACCTTCCTCTTGTACGCGGCTAAGAGTTCAGAGTGCCTTTTATTGAGCACCCAGGTCTCGGATCCATACATGAGTACTGGTAAGACCATGGTCTTGTAGAGTAGTAGCTTGGATGTTCTGTATAAATTTCGGGATTTAAAGAGCCTTGATAGACTATAGTAGGCTTTGTTGGATTTGATCAGCTGTTCCCGTATTTCTTCTTCCATATTGTTATCGGCTGATACTATTGACGAAAGGTAGTTAAAGGATTTCACTACTTCAAATTCGTGCTCAACTATCTCAACTACCCTGATAGTTTGACCAACGTTAGGTGTTCTCTTCGCAGAAGTTGCCACCATGTACTTAGTTTTTGCCTCATTTATGTGCAGTCCCAGTTTTTATGCGGCCTGCTCGATCTGGGTGAAGGATTCCTGCACAGCCGATTCGGTTCTACCGATAATGTCGATGTCATCTGCGTAGGCAAGTATCGCCGGCCTAAGAATGAATATCTGATCAATCGCTGATTAGCCTGGGATGAAGCCCCACTGATATTGATAGCGTATGGGGCTATCCGATCTCGTAGAATAGTGGAGAGTATCTTATAGGCGGTACTCAGCAATGTTATACCCCTATAGTTGCTGCACAGTGTGATATCTCCATTCATATGTATGGGGCAAATTATACCACGACGCCAATCTTCCGGCAACTTCTCTTATTTATTTTTTTTTTTGCTTATTTATTTATTTATTTAGGCTTAATCCAAGCAGCTTAAGTTAATATAATATAACAACTTACAGACTAACTTAAAAACTAAAGTAGTAATTAAAAAAAAAAAAAATATGTATATATATATAATTAAAAAAAAAAGAAGAAAAAACAAGGTAGGAGAAGAGGGCTTGAGGTGTGACAGTGAGGGGTACGTCTACACAGTGGTATGGGGCGGGGTTGGAGAGCTGGGGGGAGAGGTTTGAAATTGAGGTGGGGTGGGGTTAGGACGGGTTTATTCTGAGACGTCGTTTAAGGGCAGGAGTGGAGAGGTTGAAATCAAAGGAGGTGGGGAAAGAGTTGGCATGTCGTAGCATACGCGAGTTGGGCTCGTTAACGCCGTAAGACGTGTGATGACTGGGCACGTAAAACAGACGAGGGTTCCGCACATTACGGGGGTTTGTATAAAATGATAAAGAGGAGAGCAAGCTTGGGCAATTGATTGAGCCTGACAGAAGGCGATGGATAAAGATGATGTCAGCGTGGATTCTGCGCTCCTCAAGCGTGTTAAGGTTGATTAGAAGGAGCCGGCCTATGTAGCTGGTAGAATGAGTGGGTTTTCCTGGTTCAATCCACGGAGGGTGAAGCGCAAGGAACGACGTTGAACGTCCTCGATCCTACGAATGTGAGACTGTTGATACGGGGACCAGACCTGACTGGCATATTCGAGTAGTGGCCGGGCAAAACTTGTGTAGAGGGATCGGGTTTTACCAGCGTTTTACAAAGCCAAGGGCGGCGTTGGCCTTTAGGATTGTCTTATCGATATGTGCGGTAAATCTAAGTTCCTTGTCACATAGGACCCCCAGGTCGCAAATTGCTTCAACCGATGTTATCGGTGGGCCTAGCAAGAGATAGGAACGTGGCTGGGAGGGGGGCGTTTCCGAGAGAAGGTGATTGTGTGACATTTGGCGATATTCAGTTCAAGGCAGTTATTTTGGCACAATGTCGAAAAGCTGTCAAGATCCGATTGGAGAAGTGAGGAGTCAAGGGGAGGGCGGATTGTCTTGAAGATTTTGGTATCATCCGCGTAAAGCGAGATGAGGGAGTGATTGGTGCACGAGCCTATGTCGTTTATGGTAAGGATAAATAGTAGGGGGGCGAGATGACTGCCCTGGGGGACACCTGAGGTTGGAGAGAAAGGATCGGGGAGGATGGATCTAAATCGCACACGACAGGTTCGAGAGTTAAGGTAGGATGAGATCCACTTAATCAACAGCGGTTCAAAACCAAGGGAAGATAATTTAAAGAGAATGAGGTTATGGGAAATCTTGTCGAAGGCCTTGCTAAAGTCGATAGTGACTACATCAACCTCATCGCCGTTTCCTAGGGCAAGGATTGTTTGAGATGTGAATTCGACAAGGTTGGTAGTAGTGGACCTGCCGGAGAGGAAGCCGTGCTGGTTAGGAGAGATGATGGGGGTGCAGCGAAAACATAACGCTTCGTATAGAAGGCCTTCGAACAGTTTAGGAATGCGCGAAAGCTTAGCAATGGGACGATAATTGGATATATCGATTTTTGGCCCCTTTTTATGTATGGGGGTTATGTAGGAGGATTTCCAAAAGTCGGGAAATAGACCTTGTGCAAGGGATAGATTGAAGATTGACGCGAGCGGGAGAGAGAGAGAAGAGGAGCATTTTTTTAAGAAGATAGCAGGGAGTCCGTCTGGGCCGGGACTGAAATCGTCTTTAAGTTGTTCAAGTTTTTCTTTAACTTGGTGTTGTTGTATGTGCAGAGGGATGAGTGGGCCAAGGGAGAATTGAGTCATGCCAGTAAAGTAGGAGAGGTTAGGCTCGAACGAGTCGTCCATGAAGGATAGTTTGAAGAAGGACACGAAACGATTGGCTATGGTTTGGGAGTCAGATGAAGTAGTTGAGTCGTAGAAAAGAGAGTTGGGATAGGCATCTGATTTCCGTTTATAGTTGATAAAGTGGTAGAAAGATTTGGGGTCATTGATCAGATTCAGTTGGGCTTTGGCAAGGTAATTGTGGTAAAGGGAGCTATAAAGCTCGGTGAATTGGTAAAAGTAACCGAGATAGTTGGAATAGTCTAGAGGAGAACGCGTATTTAAGAAAGTGTTCCACAACTTATTTCTCTTGCTCCCATACGTGCCCACGATCTCATGAATTGCGTGATGTAACACTGCCCTTCCTTGTTTGATCAGCTCAGCTGGTATGCCATCAGCTCCAGGGACTTTATTTGATTTGAGCTGTCTAATGGCTTTTAATGTTTCTTCGATGCTTGGTGGCGGCAGCATTGGGTCTTGATCTTGCATTGGTGGAGCCTCCAATTCTTCTGTGTGGTGACCATTTAGCAATTCATTGAAGTGCAGTTCCCATCGCTCCAGAATGCCTTCAGGATCGGTGATCAGATTACCCTCTTTATCCTTGCAGTAAGTGCAGCGCGGTGTGTACCGCGTCATACTGGGGATTATTTGGTAGAACTTCCGCGCCCGGTGCGGACCTCGCTCTCTACTTTTCTCTATTTCACATACAATGTTTTTTCCCAGGCACCTTTCTTTTGTCTGTGAAGCCTTTTTTCAGATCTTCTGAGCTCTTTGTATTTCTCCTCGCGCACCCGCGTCGTATGAGACTGCTGCATTCCCGGTATACAGCATTCTTACGTTCAGTCGCTAGTTTGCACTCATCATCAACGCATGACCAAATGTGTTACGGGTATTCTCATTGCGTAAGGCAGTCGTGTTGATTCGAACCTGATCCGCGGAGGCAATACGTCTACGTAGGGCAATCCGCGCTGGGAAAACTGTACCAACAAGATATTTATCCGAGTCGACGTTGGCACCTCGAAACGTTCGTACCGTCATCAGGCTCGCGGAGTGGCGGCGATATATCAACACGTGGTCAATTTGGTTGCGAGTGGGTCCATCAGGTGATACCCAGATGGCTTTGTGGATATCTTTACACGAAAATCTGGTACTCCCAACGACCAAGTTTTTCGATGCTGCCAGTTCGCTGACTCGTAGTCCATTGTTATTAGTGTTCTCATGCAAACTATGGGAACCTGCGTAGTGCCTGAAAAGCGGCTCCCGACCTATTATGGTGTTCACATCACCAAGAACGATTTTTACATCGTATCTTGGGCAGGCATCGAACAGGCCGACGTTCTCGTAGTATTCTTCTTTTTCGTCGTCAGGGGACTCTCTGTGGGTCTATAGCGTTTGAAATTATAGTGAAGAAGATCGTGTGATTCGAGCTGACGCTATGACAGCTCGAATCACGAAAAAAAATTTACCTAAGCGTTACACATCAGGCTACTGATCGTGTTTTGAATTTGATTTCCGAACTCGACTATACTCCACGGATATGTATTATTTTTGTTATCGCTGGGTATACGGTTCTGATGTATTTTTCTTATTCGATTTTTCGTTCGTCTTCTTCACTATTTTGCTTGTGAATTGTGTGTATCTGTTAGAGTCCCCACAGGTCCGTGAACGTTTATGAGACTTATGTTCTTAAACTTTCCTCGCACGCGTTTATTGCATTAAAGCCGATAATGGCAGGCTTCAGTTTTTGGCTGACTAGAAAGCCTACCACAAGCACATGATGTTTTGCATGACAGCTGTAACAAATGTCATAGTCGTTTCTTTGAATAACACCACTCCCCGTCCATCTTATTTCTTGTAATGCTGTTATGTCAGCCTTATATTCGGACAGGCCACCAGCTAGCTGCTGTGCAGCTCGAGCTCTGTATAGTGAGCGGACGTTCCATGAATAAATTCTTAAATCGTTTAGCCATTTTCGTTTCCGTGGTCGTCGTCGTGTATCCGGTCCATATCCGAGGCTTGTTAAATTTGCCATAATAATTCATTTTTACGGGCCTGGCTATTAACCTTGCGCCAACCTTTCTCAGGGTGTCACTGCATGCATTGGTTCACTACTTGGCGGGTGCCAAGGAAATACCTTGGGTATAAAAGTTAGCGGCAATTTGTCATTTAATTGAATCGCTTAAAAGGAATCGGTAATTTTGTTTTTGTTAAGTTGGTAAAATCTACATAATTACCAAGTCAAATGTTAGTGCCTCCTGTCATGTAGTTTGTTACCAGCAGCTGTCGGAATAGTCCTACACTGGGTTGCTCTGCGAATTATACTGTTGCTGGGCAAATAGTTCACCCTAAATTTTGTCTTTCAAATGAAATTTCTGGTGGCAAATCGGTAACAGTGACTCGACTATGTCGGGTTCACGGCCTTGTGAGTGTTACAAATCATTCATATGTTCGAAGCTTTGTCTCGTCCCGCACGTCTTTCAACTTCCACTACTGACGGTAACATTAAAAAAATAATTAACCTAATACTTAGTTTGCATATCGTCGTTTCAGTGTTAAAAAGTTAGCCCGAGACTTGAACATTGACAAGATGACCGTGCATGCAATGTTACTTGCCAAGGCTACAGACATCATTTCTGGCGGTGTTTCGTCTACAAGTTTTTGTAGTGTACGCTGTCTTTACGATGTAGCAATAAGATTTTATTTGTACGATTGTCTACAACTCCCATAGGCGGAATTCCAGGGAATGGAAGACCAGGGGACATTTCAACCCAACGAGAATCGCATTATTTGCGTTCGCACTATGCATTTTAATTGCGCCCTTTTCGCACAAACATTTTTAGATAGCCATCATCTGACAATAATACGCTCAGCCATTGCTTCTTGCCCAGAATTTAAATCAACAGAAAATGTCAATTTTCAAGGGTTTAGACTTTTTAGCTTGTAGAGGCTTGTAGGGAGAACTCCTACAGTCGACGGAGCCCTATTTATAATAAAACAATCAGAATATGTATATACATGGGTGGGCAGAAAAGTTTGCGACCTAACAAAGATACAAGCCATTTTTTCTTAAAATTTATTATTTTTCTACATAGTCTCCTCGTCACTCTACACACTTCTCCCAGCGATGCTTCCATCTCTCTAATCCGTTTAAATAGTACTTGGCGTTTTTCTCTGCAAAATAACTGTTCACGAAGGTGATGCCAATTTTTAGATTAGGGAACAAAAACAAGTCGCTTGGGGCTAGATCTGGTGAGTAAGGCAGATGGGCAAGCAGTTGGATTTCCTTTTTCTGCAAATGTGGTCGTGTTTCCGCAATTTCTGCCTTCAGTTGCTCAAGTAATGATGCCTAGTATGCTTCTGTAATGGTTTTTCCTTTTTGAAGATAATCGATTAAGATAACTCTATGACTATCCTAAAAAACAGTCGCCATCACATTCCTATCCGAAAAAAAAAACAGTGTTTGCTATTTTTTGGAGCCGATTCCCCCTTTTCAGTCCACTGTTTTAACTGTATTTTTGTTTCGGGAGTATAATGGTGTATACAAGTTTCATCGACAGTAATTATTCGGCGCCAAAACTCGGATTTATTGCGCCTAAACTGCACCAACAGAGCGTTGGAAATTCGAACACGTCTTTGATCTAACGTAAACAAACGCGGCACCCAATGCGCGGACAGCTTTCTCATGCTTAAATCTTGATTCAATATGTGACAAAAACGTCTTTGGTCATTTTCATAGCCTCTGATATCTCTCTCACTTTAATTCGGCGGTCGTCTAGCACCGTTTGGTGAACTTTAGCGATGTTATCGTCAGTTGTTGCAGTTTTTGGGCGTCCCGAACGTTCATCGTCTCCCAAGCTCTCACGGCCACGTTTAAATACAGCTGCCCAAAAGTTCACTGTGGTGATGATGCAGAGTCCGCATACACAGAGTTCAACTCATCCTTGATTTGCGTAAGCGTATTACCTTTCAAAAACAAAAAATTAATGACAGTTCGATACTCGATTTTGTCCATTTTCACAAAAACACTCGCATCGACTCACTCAAACGATCGTCAAATAAAAACGACGCGTCCGAAAAGGCTGATATTTTCATGAGCAATTGTCAAAAGACGCACAACAACATTCACTAGCTTTTATTGACGAGTGCTGCTATCTTCACACTCAGGTCGGAAACTTTTCAGCCCACCCTCGTATACATTCGGAACTAGTTTTGTATTATAAGATGACTGTTGTGTCCTGTGTAGTGCCGTGTAGTGAGTGGACTGTATTTGTATAAACCGATTTTGAAATTTAATTTTACTGTTCTTAAATTTATACAATTTTTGTTTTGCTTCATGCACTAACTAATATCTTATGTCCTATGTCGTTACGATGAATGGCCGTGTCGAGTGTTGTTCGGTAACGCAGCGGTTGTTTGTTTGGAGGTTCCACCACGAATTCGTCTTCCCTTCCCTTCCCTTGACTGCTAGAAATGGGGTGCAAATGGCATAAACCAAGGGAAAATCAAGAATCAATTCAGAATGCGTATGAATTCTTGTTCAATGACTCGTTTGATTTTCGGCGTCGCTGGAGCGCACGGCACACGAATTGGTTGAATCGCACCAGAGGCCAATATCTCTAGTACGAGGGTTGCCTTTTATATTTCGGGATTAGAGAACAAAAACAAATATTGATCATCGAAAATCACTTTATTGTTTTTCAAAATACTCCCCATGAAGATCTATACACTTTTGCATGCGTTTGAACCAATTGTCGAAGCACTTTTGCCACTCTGATTGAGGTATCTCCAACACATGCATTCTGAATGCAGCAACCGCTTCTTCAGGTGTCGAAAAACGTTGACCTCTCAGTTTGTTTTTTACGTACGGGAATAAAAAGAAGTCATTCGGTGCCAAGTCAGGACTATACGGCGGATGACCCATCAAATCGATGTTTTGGGTGCTCAAAAATGCAGTTGTCGCAGCCGATGTGTGAGAGCTCGCATTGTCGTGGTGAAGAGTGATCTGTCTTCGGCGGTTGGTTTTCCTGATTTCTTGGAAGACAACTGGCAAACAAATGGTTGTGTACCACTCAGAATTGACTGTTCTGCGTTGTTCTAGTGGTACGGTTGCGACATGTCCAGTTTTTCCGAAAAAACAGGCGACCATTTGCTTGGAAGTGCTTCGTGCGCGAACAACTTTTGTTGGATTTGGCTCATCTTGAAACACCCAGACAGTCGACTGCTGTTTACTTTCGGGCTCATACGCGTAAATCCACGATTCATCACCTGTCACGATGTCATAGACGTGTTTCGAAGCACCGCGACCGTATTTTTTGAGCATTTCTTTCGACCAATTGACACGAGCCTTTTTTTGGGCGATTGACAAATTGTGTGGGATCCAACGCGAACAAATTTTTTTGACAGTCAAATGTTTATGCAATATTGAATGTATGTTGGTCCCACTAACGCCTAAGGTTGTCTCAATCTCACGATAGGTCACATGACGATCTTCCAATATCAGTTCGCGCACAGGATCAATGGTTTTCGGAACAACAACTGATTTTGGACGACCTTCACGAAATTCATCTTGGAGTGAACTACGACCACGATTGAATTCACCATACCATCGATAAACACTGGTCCTTGATGGAGCTTCATCGCCAAAAATTGAATTAAGTTCATCCATGCACTGTTGCTGAGTTAATCCACGCCGAAAGTTGTAAAAAATAATCGCACGAAAATGTTGACGATTTAATTCCATTTTTGGACCGAGATGAATCTTTTAAGTTACTGTAAACAACACAAATAGCGCTTGTGTGTCAAAACGTTCTGAGTGCGTATAACCTCAAAAATGTCCAACTTTACGACAGAGCTGCAATTGCCGGATTGCAACACAAGGGTTGCCAAATCCCGAAACATAAGAGGCAACCCTCGTATATTCTACACTGGACCTTGGTTTTGATGTTCACCGGATGTGTATTAGCTTGACGGTTTCAATTCCTTGATTTGTCGAACCGAAATCAATTGGAACCTCGCATCACCTTACTGCTTAAGGGTTTCACTGGCGTTTTCATCCGTTGTTGTTCTTCTCTTTCCGTCGCTCCTTGTATCTTCACTTTTCTATCGATTGTTCACTTTTCTGTCGATTGCACGATTGGGAATATTCCCTTGCACGTTCCGTTCTCCTGTTAAGTTATTGTTAAGTTCCACGCACTAACGTTTTATTTTTCTTCGGTTTCTTGATACACCTGTGGGGGTGTTGTCTATGGCGTCCACAGGCAGGTTCAGCGCAATACCCCACAACTCTGTTGTACACACGGAATATATCCTCCAGCAAACACTCCGACGTAATCCGAAAGTAAGGAAACACACTGTTATTTAGTTGTATTTATTGTGCACTTTATTGATACTGTTCATTAACATTAAACTGTGACATCAATTAGTTTTTGGTTCTGACCCTTACACTGGTCTTACAAATTAAACATCTTTTCCTGCTGGTGAGACGATGACTTTCCACAGCGACACGTTAGTTATTAGTTAAACCACGTTTCACGAATAAACCCTTTTTGTCAGAGGGACAATTATATAAAGGTGCTACAACATGTAAAGCTTCAAGTTACGGTCCTTGACTCCTCTCCTCGCGTGTAGCATCTGACTCTATTAATTGACAACAAAACGAATAGCACGACAGCAGAGACTCGACGTCTCTCCTCGAAGGTTGATAAAATTTGACTCATCGATGCAATCCACACCCGTCAGATTCAACGGTGGTGGATCACATCGATATGGGGGGAGCGACCCGGATCAGCTTGCCAGCGGCCAATGGTGATCGAGGAAGGGGTTCAATGGGAGGATTTCCCAAATGCTGCATAGGGACGCGTACAATGCCCCTTTTGCCTGCAATACAGACAACGATCGCCGACACTTGATCAAACAAATGTACGAACATCAGAGGCTGCAGGCAATGTGATCATAAATCATCGATGATCCACGCCTGAGAACGAAATGGGTTTTTGCTTTAAAGTAAACAAAAAGGCTATTTGAAGGGTCAAATGATGAAATGTACTGGAAATGCTAGTGCAACCGGAGATTTGGGTTGTGTTTGTATGACTCTGGAGCACAAGGCGGGAAATTATTCATGGTGGTGAGGGATTTGACCTGCAGATGTGCAGGCTAACGTCTCATCCAGGGGAACCATGGACCAGCGGTTAGTAAAAAAAACAAACGCAGTAAGGTACTGTGTGTTTGCTTTGATTTACTGGTGGATCATCATAGGGCATGGCATGAGTAAGATTGTCCAAACAATGATCATATCCATGCCCAAATTCCAAGATCGGTTGAGAGCCGATGAAAGGGAATTGGTCGCAAGTGTTGCGAACCTCAGGATATGGGTGCAATATAAGATTACAGAGTGGAAGGGAAAATATCGGCTGCAGCTGTATCTGGTGAGCATGGAGGCAGTGTTTGTTTACACTTTTGCCATGGTGTGAAGCGTCATTTTGATTCTACTCGAAATGTAACGTCTCCTAGGTCGATGGATCGAGTGTGTGTTTACTTTAAATAACACTCGATCGCTTGTGGATAGCCAGCGATGGCTATGCTGTATATTGCCGATAGGACGATCGGCCGATGGGTCTGCCGATAAGGCAAGGGTAAGCATGACATGCCGAATATGGGGCAAATGCTCCTCAGCCATGCGTATTGATGTGTTAGAATGTTTATGTCGATTACACGATAGGAAAACCGAATTGGATTTTAGGACATGATGGTTTGTATGCAAGCATGCCCCTGGTGAAATTCTATAGATGCTAATGCGATAGCAAAATAGCAAGCGGTAATCGTTCTAGATGATTTTGCCACAGCTAATGTCTTCCAGGTAAGTACTGTTGCATGGGAGCTTGACTGATAATCTGGAGGTAAGCTGCTTATGGAAGGTAATGCGATTTGCAGGTAGGGGAATTGGGAGTTGGGTTAGGCCGATGGGAGGTTCTTCGGACAGCTTAAAGAACCCCCACACACTAATCGAACGGGGATGGAATTGGCAATTGTTAATTAAAGGCAATTTGACGCATGCCTTGAATAACCGACAAACAAACACTTCGCGCTCAGCTACCTCGTTTTCGTTTCTTTTTATCTTGACGCATCTTCCTTATTCGTTATCAATTCCTCTCTTTTACTTTTTTAACCGCAATCACCATTCAAAACATCTTTTCGAACCCTTTTTTCTTCGTTATCGCCTTTTCGATTTCTTTGTCCCGTCTTATTACCCATCAGATCTTGATACTTTTTCTCCACCATATTCTCGATCCTCTTCTCACTAGGGTTTTTACGGTGTTCTTGGTTCAAGAGCAGTGCTATTGCACTGATCTCTCGAATTCGCCCTATTAGCTCTGGTGTCACAACTCGATGTAGACAATATTGAGCTACTTGCTTGTGACATACGCTAACACCTCTGGTGTAGGAGGTGGAGAGTTGTTTAAATCTATTAATATAATGTGTACCCGCATTACAATTTGTTGCGTCGAGTAACAATGAGTAATATCTATATTGTGCAGGCAAGATAAAATACAAGGTATCACAATTTATGTTGGAATCAAATCTCGTGAGAGTCAATGCCAGGGTCGTTTTTTTTTTTTTTTTTTTTACACAAACGCGCGTACAATAGGAGATCTTGGAGTACCCTTAAATGTCAGAACCCAGTGCGAGCGGGTTTGTCACAGCTTTATATCACTGCATAGTAAGTTGTAGTAGTGTGGATTTTTTCATAAAAACACAGTCACCTGTTGAATCAAGGTGCGCATACCTTCACGCATAACTCCATGCTTGTTGAAACCTCTTTGAGAATTCAACCGCTAAGCTTGGTAATTAGTTATCGGTGATTAAATGAGTTTTGTAGTTACTACATGTAACACAACTATGCAAATAGTACAAAGTTTGGACCGATGTAATGAAATAGTTTTCCAATTTTTCTTTTCGTTATTTTCAAAATAAATAAATTAATAATTAAATAAAAATAACAAGTATATAAATATATATTTACAAGACAAATAAATTAATCATTAAATAAAAATAACATGTGAATAAATATATAAAAAACAAAATAAATGAATAAACGAATAAAAATAAAGAAAAGATAGATGCCTCTTACACGCAAAACCCTCCGCCCCCAAATCAACATTGAATCCAGTGTCAAACAAGTTGACCTAAACGTTCAATTGTCGCACATTGAATTCAAAATATAAAATCGAACACGTGATAAACGAACCACATGTTCATTTGGTTTGCATAAACGTAAAATTCCCTAAAACTAAATGTGCGGACCACCCCCAAGCCATATTGTTGAGAATCATAAAATGCGCGTCTGGAGTTTTATGATCCTCTAAGAGTTTGTTTGTACAAACTCGGTCCCACACACTCCACATTCTTTATTTCCATTCCAAAACCAATTTCAAGCCAAACAAATGGTGCCATAAAACGAACCACAAGTTCATTTTATGGCGCAAGTTATTGTTTTTTTTTTTTTTTATTTTTTTTTTTTTTTTAGACTTCTCTCGGGAGAGGCGAACCTATAGCGCCGAGTGGGCGCCCCGAGATGCCATCAAATAACTGTTGCAGTTCTTTTTGAACAGTTGCAGGTTGTAACGCTCCGGGAACACTCGCGTGGGAAGGCAGTTCCACAGCTTCCCCGCTCTGTTTATTTGTTTGTAGTTTGTTTGTTAGATTTTGTAAGAAAAAAATATAATTTTTTGGAAGCTTTATTTTATTTGTCAATTTACAGGTCACTATGAACACTCCCTGCAGTTTTTCTATGCTATTTATACTTAAATTCTATCTTAACCTAGGAATCTCCTAATGTGTTTTTAATGACCCAACGTATAGATACATGTGTTTTGCTCCTTAGCATTTTATTTTGGGTTTTTTTGGATTTAGGGAAATGATGTCTAGACACAATTTTAGTGTTAAATATTTTAAGGAATGAATAGGAAACACATTCCTAGAAGATCGTAAAAAATGCAGACGCTAGTTGTTGTTGGATGAATTCCTTATTTTAAGGTGAACATAAGGATGCATAGTGGTTGGGTGATTCATACGTTAACTCGCACCAACATCTAGGATCGTAAATGCGCATCCGCAGGATTCTTTGTTTAATTGTTCCATGATTGAGTGTACGTAAAACCTTGGTCCCTTTGTTGTCTTCCTTTTTGTTAACCCAATCCGAGAAAGATAAAGAAAAATAAATTAATGGCGGGTGGCCAAGCAATCGTCCAAACAAAGGATGTATCCTTCGATCTGCGAGAGAGAGGGAGAGAGTTTTCCATTCGAGAAGACGAACAAAAAAAAACAAAAGAGTTGAGTTGTGCGCGTTGACAGTCGTTTCTTTTAATTAAATAAGGACACTTGTGGAGAGAACGTGAGTTAGTTTGCGACATTCATATTAGTAAATTAAAATTAATAAATGAAACTAAATGAAACGACTGCCCTCTAATTATTCTCCTCGTGCAGTTTCGGGTTGTAAACTAAAGAAACGTTGTTCGAGTTTTCATGTTGTAAAGTAAGCAAATATGCACGGATACCTAACGGTGCAAGTCCAAGGATAAGGTGCCTTCCGCCACCTAAAGAAGTCAAAAGGATGAACTGTCCATGTCCCCTGAAGTCTGCGGAACGCCACGACCCATCGTATAAGTGGAATCTCTTCCGTCACCCATCGAATAAAGGTGACACAGTGAGTAAGTACTTCATTGTATTGATAAGTGTATAATTGTTTGTGCAAATATTCTGCAACAGGCCCATGTTATATATTTGTTCTTATCCCTTAATGGAGCATTTTATTGATATAGTTGTTCAATTATTTATTCAGTTACTGTGAAAAACTGTCTTTCTACTTGACAATACTAATACTTCAGTTACTTTGTTGTCATTTCAGTCAAATTCCATAACCCGTCCTTTTTAGTTCTTGCATTCCCATCCACTGATATCGGACGAACGGCAATTTCAAGGATCATTGATACTCCAAATATCTGGTTAACCGCAACACAATCGATGGGGAGTAGTCAAGTAGTAACTACAGCATGGTCACGAATAGTTCGTTGCTCTACAGTCATAGTAGTTGTGGTTGGAGTGGCGGCAGTGGCTTCCAATGACATCTATAGAGGCACACAGCAATTTATGAAAATGGCTAAAGACGGACCTAAATGATGTGTGAAATTACCTCATATGGTGGTGAGGGCAACGTAATGTCCCTGTCCATCCGCTAGAGCCATTAATAATGCAATCATTTATTGGCTTCAGGTGGGCGTCAATGAATGGGTTGGATACGAGGACATTAGCGAAATTACTTGCTGAAAATTTTATTTATTCAAATGTGCGACTGTCAGTAGGGACATGTAATAGCCTAGGAACAACAGATAGTAAAAAAAAGGTGTAAGAGAGAATAGGATACATTTAACAGGTGTGAAATGGGACTCTAGTAATAGGTTAGGGAAGAAGGTGACGGAGAGCAACTGTATATATATAATAACGTAAAAGCCATTGATGGAAGGAGTCCTGCACGAGTACAATGAACCGAAAAGAGAACGAAAGAGGCAAACCAAATGTAGGGAAGATAGTTTAATAGGACAGGTAGTCGGTTGGTCAACGAAGTGGAGGTGAAAGTCCAAAAGCTATCAATAGTGTAGAAAGGAGCAACGACTAAACCGCTGAGAATAGTAGTCAAAGGGTTCTGGTGTACTACAGGAAATTTTGTTTCCATAATTCGCGATTCTGTAAGGTTTTTAAGCCAATTAAATTTTCAAACAATAAAAACACCTGTTAACTTTCTAAAGATTAAATTAACCGTACCCCATCGATTTTCCCGAGCACATTTGCTTGCCGTAATGCCTATTTCTATTCCAGATATGCGGCTAACAACTCTAGCTAGGTAATCGCAAAGAGTTCGTTCGTAAAGTTCGACCGTCTCGGATTAATCTGTGAATACTGGTACAATCAATTTTATGTACAACTGCAGTTTGGATAAACTTTCATAAATAGGTTTTTATAATTTGCTAAGTGATCACACATCATAGGAAACTTTAATAATATAAAAAAAAAAAAAACAGTGAGTGGATTTTTAGTAACAAATTTCATTTTTTAGTACTGTAAGAAAACAGCAGTTGAATTTGATAACCCATTTCATACAGTAATAATATTATGTCCGAATTTAATGACAAATCATATTAATTTCATCATCATCATCGGCACTACAACCGGGATCCGGTCTTGGCCTTATTTAACAAATCTCTCCGCCGGTCCCGATTTCGAGCCGATGTCATCCAGTTTAACACTCCCAGGCTCTGGGCGTCCTGGTCTACGCCATCCCTCCATCGCAGACAAGGTCTGCCGCGCTGTCTCCTTCCATACATCCTGCCACAAAGGACTTTCCGGGCAGGCTCCTCTTCGCTCTTTCGAGCTAGGTGTCCCGCCCACCGGAGTCTACCGAGCTTGATTTTTCTTACAATATGAGCTTCAAGGTAGATTGCGTACCACTCATGGTTGTAGCGTCTCCGGAATCGTCCTCCCTCACATACGGGGCCAACAATTCTCCTTAAGACCTTTCTCTCGAACGCGGCCAAGAGTTCAGAGTGCCTTTTATTAAGCACCCAGGTCTCGGATCCATACATGAGTACTGATAAGACCATGGTCTTGTACAGTAGTAGCTTGGATGTTCTGTATAAATTTCGGGATTTAAAGAGCCTTGATAGACCATAGTAGGCTTTGTTGGATTTAATCAGCCGTTGGCGTATTACTTCTTCCATATTGTTATCGGCTGATACTATTGACCCAAGGTAGTTAAAGGATTGCACTACTTCATTGTGCTCCACTACCCTGATAGTTTGACCAACGTTAGGTCTTCTCTTCGCAGAAGTTGCCACCATGTACTTGGTTTTTCCCTCATTAATGTGCAGTCCCAGTTTTTGTGCCGCCTGCTCGATCTGGGTGAAGGATTCCTGTACCGCCGATTCGTTTCTACCGATGATGTCGATGTCATCTGCGCAGGCAAGTATCTGGCTGGACTTGGTGACAATAGTCCCTCTTGTTGTAACGCCAGAGTCACGGATTGCTTTCTCCAACGCCAGGTTGAAGAGGAGGCAGGCCAGACTGTCCCCTTGTCGGAGTCCATTATAGATTTTTATTGGTTTGGACAGCAATCCCGCTACTTTTACTTGAATAGTTACGTTGGTCATGGTCAACCTACAAAGTCGTATCAATTTGTTTGGAATGCCGAAATCTCTCATGGCATTATATAGTTCTACCCTGGCTATGCTGTCGTTGGCGGCCTTAAAGTCTATAAACAGATGATATAATGGAATCTTAAATTCCTGACATTTTTCCATCGCCTGCCTAAGGGTGAATATCTGATCAATCGCTGATTTACCTGGGATGAAGCCACACTGATATTGACCAATGATGGCTTTAGCGTATGGGGATATCCGGTCTTGTAGGATAGTGGAGAGTATCTTATAGGCGGTACTCAGCAATGTTATACCCCTATAGTTGCTGCACAGTGTGATATCTCCTTTCTTATGTATGGGGAAAATTATATCATCCGGCATCTCCTCTTGCTCCCATACGTGCACCACGATCTCATGAATTGCGTGATGTAACGCTGTCCCTCCTTGTTTGATCAGCTCAGCTAGTATGGCATCAGCTCCAGGGACTTTATTTGATTTTAGCTGTGTAATGGCTTTTAATCTTTCCTCAATGCTTGGTGGTGGCAGCATTTGGTCCCGGTCTTGCATTGGTGGAGCCTCCAATTCTTCTGTGAGCTGACCATTTAGCAATTCATTGAAGTGCACTTCCCATCGCTCCAGAATGCCTTCAGGATCGGTGATCAGATTACCCTCTTTATCCTTGCAGTAAGTGCGGTGTGGTGTATAGCGCGTGATACTGCGGATTATTTGGTAGAACTTTCGCGCCTGGTGCGGACCTCGCTCTCTACTATTCTCTATTTCACAGACAAGGTTTTTTCCCAGGCACTTTTCTTTTGTCTGTGAAGTATTTTTTCAGTTCTTCTGAGCTCTTTGTATTTCTCCTCGCGTACCCGCGTCCTATGAGACTGCTACATTGCCCGGTATGCAGCATTCTTACGTTCAGTCGCTAGTTTGCACTCATCATCAAACCAGTCGTTCCGATCTCTACGACTACTGCCTAAGATGGAGTTGGCAGTACTAATGACAGTATTCTTAAGGCGTGTCCATTTCTCTTCTACGCCTGGCATTCTGGGCCCAGGACTTACTCTCCCTCCGTCGAGCTCTTCGAGGGCAAGTCTTAACGCATGACCAAAGGTGTTGCTGGTATTCTCATTGCGTAAGGCAGCCGTGTTGATTCGAACCTGAATCACGGATGCAATACGTCTCCGTAAGGCAATCCGCGCTCGGAAAACTATACCAAGAAGATAGTGATCCGAGTCGACGTTGGCACCTCGGTACGTTCGTACCGTCATCAAGCCCGAGGAGTCGCGGCGATCTATCAGCACGTGGTCAATTTGGTTGCGAGTGGCTCCATCAGGTGATACCCAGGTGGCTTTGTGGATATCTTTACGCGGAAACCTGGTACTTGCAACGAGCGAGTTTTTTGATGCTGCCAATTCGATGACTCGTAGTACATTGTCGTTAGTGTTCTCATGCACACTATGGGCACCTGTGTAGTACCTGAAAACGGGCTCCCGACCTATTTTTGCATTCAAATCCCCAAGAACGATATTCACATCGTATCTTGGGCAGGCATTGAGGGCCCGTTCGACGTTCTCATACTATTCTCCTTTTTCGTCGTCAGGGGACTCCTCTGTAGGTCCGTGAACGTTTATGAGGCTTATGTTCTTAAATTTGCCTCGCACGCGAAGAGTGCATAGCCTTTCATTTATTGCATTAAAGCCGATGATGGCAGGCTTCCGTTTTTGGCTGACTAGAAAGCCTACCCCGAGCACATGGTGTTTTGCGTGACAGCTGTAATAAATGTCATACTCTTTTCTTTGAAAAACACCACTCCCCGTCCATCTTATTTCTTGTAATGCTGTTGTGTCAGCCTTATATTCGGACAGGGCATCGGATAGCTGTGGTGCAGCTCGAGCTCTGTATAGTGAGCGTATGTTCCATGAAAAAATCCTTAAATCATTTAGCCATTTTCGTTTCCGTGGTCGTCGTCGTGTATCCGGTCCATATCCGAGGCTTGTTAAATTTGCCATAATAATTCATTTTTTACGGGCCTGGTTATTAGCCTTGCGCCAACCTTTCTCAGGATGTCGCTGCATGCATTGGTTCACAACTTGGCGGGTGTCAAAGTAGCTATCCAGGGGTGTCACGTGGAGACTGCATGTCAACTTGGGTTGAACAGGGACAAGGACTGTCCTGGCCTTCGCCGGGTTGAAGGCAATCAGAGACTTTGCCCTGTATGTTCGCACCCATCCCCCCATATTAATTTCATATTGTGATATTATTAGAACTTTGAACAATTTTATACTAAAAACCGGTAGATTGCAGTAGATTTTAACCTGCCAAAGTGGAGATGCTGTAACCACTAATTTTAAAATTTTATGTTGACTTGAGATTGCGACTGCCACTTACTGTACACGTCACGTTAGTAATAAAAGTAGAAAAAAACTGATATTTAAAACAAAAATGAAGATTGTTTATTTGTGTTTTTCTGTTTTTATTGTTTTTCATTTTTTTACGGATCCTCCGGATTTACTGCGTCAAAAACAATAACTCTCACATATACTGTTGTGGAATGGCCCTAAGCTGCGTGCTCTCTGCGATTGCATCGCAGGTCCGAGCGTTGCGAGCGATAGGGGAACAAACGCACGAGTACTTCTGCCAGAAGAAAAGAGGCAGCAACGTGGGGCGGCGCTTAAGATTGTCTTTACCGATTTATAAGTACATTGTACAGTTTTCCCATTATAATATTTAATCCATTTCAGGCGAGGAGCCGCCACTTTGTTCAACACACTGCTACAACAGGTTATGGGCCCAGGACAAGACAACGGGGAAAACACATTGGAAAGCACACAGGAAAAATAACCCAACTGCAGACAAAATGGACGGCCAAAGTTCAAGTGCAATGCGCATACAAATGCTAACAAGGGAGAACTACGACACCTGGAAACTTAGAATGCAGGCCCTTATGACCAAGAACAAAACGTGGGCTCACGCAAGCGGTGAAAGGCCGAAACCAGAAGCTGCTGAGGAATCACCAGCGTGGAAAGACGAGGACGCAAAGGCGAAAGCCGACTTATATCTCCCCGTTGGGGACGCCGAACTCAGGCAAATCAGACACTGTGATACAGCCCGGGAAATTTGGCTGAAGTTGGAAGTAATCTTCGAATCAAAAGGACCAGCGAAGAAGGCATCTTTGTGGAAACGAAAAAGGCGGAGACGTACAAAATGCCCGAACTATCCGTGCAGGTCAGCACCGAACTACAATCCATCATGCTTCGACACAGCCTGTCGGAGAGCTTCGAAAATTTTAGATGCGCCATCGAGTCGAGCGACGAATTGCCCTCGCCAGAAAAGCTAAAAATCAAAATCCTCGAAGAAAGTGCGACAAGAAGACAACGCAGCCAAGCCGATGACCAGGCAATGTTCGCGAGAAAGGGGACGCCGTACAGGAAAAGAACCACAAACAATGCGTCGAACAAGCCCGTCGAAAATCGGACGACCAACGTACTGGCGGAACATTCAGGTCCAAATGGCACAGATATCGCCAAATCGGCCACAAGTACATAAATTGCCCGGAGAAGGCCGAACGAGGCGCGAAACATCCCGTTAACAAAGAAAAAGCCGCCATCGGCGAAGACATATCCTTTCTGATCTCCAACACAAATGCGGACTCTCACTTCGCAGGGAACGCTCAAAAAAGCGACACGTGGTGACTCGACAGTGGATCCACTTCACATCTGTGCCACGACAAGGACGCATTCGAGCAAACAGCAAGTGCCGGAAGCCCGAGAATTAATCTGGCAAATCACGGCTCCACCGACGTTAAGGCAAAAGGAACCGTTAAAATCGCAGCATCTGACGGAGACACGACTCGGCTCATACGTCTGGAAAACGCACTACACGTACCCGACCTGCGAAAGAACCTCATCTCGTTCGCAGAGATCACGGACGCCGGAAACAGTGTGACGTTCACGCGAGAAGGAGCCAAAATCGAAAACAGCCACGGATCTGCGATCGCTGTAGCGGATCGAAAGGGAGATCTCTACTTCCTCCGCGAGCCCGGAAAGGAATCGGTCTGCACCCTGTCGACGGGAACACGTAAGTCCCCGATAACCGTTTGGCACGAGAGATTCGGCCACCTGAACTGGCGCGATCTCTTGGAAATGAGCAAAAAGGGGATAGTGTCCGGACTCAATCTTGAAGACGACGGAACCAGGAATGCGTGCGAGATCTGTTCGGAAGCGAATGTGACAGCGCTGCCCTTCGGAAGGAAGTCGCACCGAAGCGAACATTTACGGGACATCGTCCACATCGACGTATGCGTATATTTGAATCACAATCCCGAGGGAACATCACGGCCGAATTTCTTTGAACCTCACCCAGGTGGGGACCACGACGAGGAATTGAGAAACGAGTCGCAGGAACACGACGACCTGACGGGGAAGGAGACGAGCCCACCGAAGCGATCAGAAAAGCTCCAGGCAGGCCTAGAAGGATTTTCACCGGACGACCCGGTCGCCCGCGAAAGCAGTACCAGATCACGCTGGAGGACGATGACCCTCGCGGATCGAGCGGGGACTCGTCCGACCGGATCGTCGACGACGAGGAGTCAAACACGCCGGACGCCGCGGAGGCAAATCTGGCCAGCCTTCACTCGGAGGTCCCGTATCGGCAAGCATTGAACGGACCGGACAAAGAAGAATGGGTGGACGCCATCGTCGAGGAAGTCAAATGCCTAATCAAGAACGACACATGGCTGATCGTGAATCGACCCAAGAACCGAAGCGTGGTCGGATGTCGAATGATCGTCAGGAACAAGTGCGACTCGGGCGGCAATGTCGAGAGAAGGAAGGCACCACTCGTGGCAAGGGGATTCGCGCAGCGACCCGGGATCGACTTTCACGATACCTACGCTCCTGTCGCTCGCCTGGGATCCATGCGCCTGCTGCTCGCGCTAGCGGTCGAGCACGACCTCAAGGTGCATCAGATGGACATCACGACCGCATACCTGAACGGCGCGATCGAGGAGGAGACGTACATGGAACTGCCCGATACACTCGCAGAATGTTTGAGGAAAATCGTCGCGACACAAGACAAATCCGGGGTTGTTTCTCTATTGAACGAAACAGTTACATACAAAACGCTATAATCAGAATTTTTTTTTCAAGATTAAATGTTAAATTCTAATTTACAAACATCGTTCTTACATTAACTTACTGGCTTTTCGCAAACACTCTAAATTATACATTATCATATTTCATATGCCTTTCGGTGTACAATAACGTCCCAAAGGGCACTCCTCTGTGTTATGATCCTGCCCCCTTTCACGCAACGATACTGCATTTCACAGTTCGCCGCTGAATGCCCAAACCTTTGGCAGCAGACGCATTGAAGAATATTTTTCTTAGTTTGTCCCATTTTACACTTTGGTGGTCCAGGACTGTTATTTTCCGTAGACTACCAATTTTACAATTTGGGATTAAAGCTTCCGATTCTCCCTTTTATTCATGTCTATGGTGAAGGGTTTGACCATATTAAATTCAAGGTCATCGTACTTTAGCTCTCGCAGTATTTTCAGAAGAGTCTCCAGTTCAGTTTCAGGGTGGACGCCCTTTAATAGAACTATAATATTTTTAAGATCTTTCGAGGTATAGGAAAAGAATTCCGCGGTGGCTCGTTTCAAGACAATTTGAATTTTAATATGGTCACCAACGTTATATGTTTGAATGGCATGCCTATAACCTTCTAGTCTTTTAATCATAAAATTATTACTATCCACAGCTAACTTACGCAGACTTACCAATTCTTTACACTCGATGTATACCGTGTTGAGTTGTGGCATTTGTTTTTTGTGGTTTCCTGCTGTTGTGCCTTTGGCTGATGTGCTTCTTTTTGTTCATCTGGTCCTGGTTCTAAGTTTGGTTTTTGTTGCTGATGTTGGCCTCTTGTTGGCTTCGGCTTTTCTTGTTTATTTTTTTGTTGTTCCAGCTCATCCATTCTTTTTTTCTTTCTCATGCTTTCCTCTTGTCGCGCTCTTGCTATAGCTAGTTTCGCTTCTAGTTCATTTATTTCTTTTTCAGACCAGTAGGAACTGTGCGACGGAGATGGCGGGACAATGTAAGGTGTGGACTTGAGGAGGTCGGATTAGAGGGCGAAATATGGAAGAAAAGTGCACAGGACAAAAAACGATGGCGTAGCCAAGTCAGAGTTCGTGATCTTTCGGGGTAGTGCAGGCCAATAAAAAGTAGTGGTAAAAAAACATAGTGAACTAAGAAGGCGAATAAAATTAAAAAGTTTTTCTAGTATACATTTTCTTTGTTTTAATAAATATAATAAATATATTATTAGGCATAAATCAAAATAGAATGTCCGCTGGGTAGCAGTAAGTTAAAATTTGATATAAGTAAGCTAGAATTTATGCATTTTTTGTCAGTAAAAACGAAGAGGAATAATAAAATAAAAAATTGTACATAAAATGTATAAAAATGTTGCTGTCTATTTCTTTAAGATATTAATTCAACCGTTGCTCATACGCAAAGAATAAAGTATCACCGCAGCACCCACATCCACATAGGCAATAGGCGAGATCTTGAATTTTTCTAAAGAAATATTTGCCATGAATGCATCTACATTAAAAGCAAAGGTAACTGCATTTACAGCGACTCTCTGGCAGGAAAGACTACTAACTCCCAGCTCCAAATTGTAGTACTTGGAATTCCTCGACCAAGTAATCAGATTGGGTTTTTAAAATGGTAGCGTTACTTATGAATCTCTCAAGGTGAAAAGATCTCCTCGAGCTTCTCCTACAACAAAGTATAATGGTCGCCTTCATATAGGAAACACACCTGAAGGACTAACACAAAGTTATTCTGGATGCATACCACCTCCTCATGAATGGCAGCAATCAATCGGTAGTATTAAAAAAATCAAGAAACTGAGATTTTAAATAATCCAAACAAACCTGTCAATCTCAAATATTTTCATTAAAGTGAGAAGGACGACTTACGGCTCTTCCAGGGCACCCTTTATATACCGACTAACACAAGCACGCCGTCAAATTAACACCACAATGTGTCAGGGTCACAATAGATGTCGACCTAAGCGTGTCAATAAACTCCAACGGTTGCCCCGTGTCTTGTTTAGATGAACCGTAAATAATATCTGCCGCCTACATCAGAACGAACCATCGTATTTTACCGGCTTATCGTATCTGGATCACATCATAATTTCACCCGATTTTCTCGGTCAGTAGAAAACTGTAAAACTCATTGCCTCATTCCCTGACCACCAGGCTCTACTAAATTTAACTAAAGTTTGTAACATTCCAAGCTAGATAGCATCGAAGCCAGAAAATATGTATCCTTTATATTAATTCCGAATCGACATAGATAGGAATCTAAATTATTTACAACCTCCCACAAGTCGCAGCATATATAATGACGAAATAAAAGAACATATCTTCACCTTCCATTCGGCTGGCCACAATGCAATGGAAGAAAACTCAGTGCAAGTTTCGAATCATACCGGAAAATATATTGATATATAAGGGCAAACTAATTTCCTTCGTAATATTGTAGTGCTCTAAAAAGCCCTACCACCTTTTTCCCCCCATTCCTAATCCAAAATCCTAGCTATAATACGCTAAAACACATAAACCTATCAAAACCCGGAAAAACCCAAACTTGATTCAAAATTCGCAATAAACGAATCAAACATTCGTTTATTCCCTAACATTTGCCCCCACGGCATTATTAAATCCAAAATCTCGAATTAAAATCAAATTCGCAATAAACGAATCTAATATTCGTTTATTGTTCTACATTTGCTCCACAGCATCACCCAAATCTAAAATTCAGAGATCGTTATCTCTATCCCAAATTTTCCATTCAGGAAAACAAACAAAAAACTCAAAAGCAGATACATTCACACATCTGCGCGATAGTTTCATAAGAATTCAAGAAATTGAATTCTTATCTAGTCAATACAACATCTCGCTCGAGATATCCAAAAAATCGAGATTGTTGCACGAAAATGTGTATCTTTGCGATACAATTTTCGATTCCTTTTCCTTTATAAAGGAATAGTTTAGTGATCTCCGGGCCGCAGTCTTAAATCGTTCTTAGTCCCTGGAGGAAATACCCCAGTGGAAAAACTAACGAAAATAATTGGAAAAAAAAAACTCTTTAATTTGTAAACGACAACAACACGGATTTTCATTTAGCGGCCAATTGATAGCTAAGTATCACCTGGCCTGGAAGACCAAGAGAAGACCAAGGACAAAGGGACAATTAAGGACGTTACTCTTCCCTCAGGCATACGGGGAAGCACGGTAACGACCCCTTTTGTAGGACGAGTTTCAGGAGCGGTCAAATTTTAAGAGATCGCCTTGTCCTTTTAAGGACCAGGAGACACGCTTCCTGGAACAAAACCCCTACAAAGAATACAACAATATCGGGCATATGATCTACAGTTTCTTAAACGGACACACAGGTTACAATTATAGTAAGTCGTACACATTCCATGCATAGAGTCGTTGAAAAAACCTACACGCACGCCACAAGTGCACCTACATTCACATACATAAAATTGAGCGCACGCCACTACCCACAAAACTGCTACGAAACTCATCCAGAGGCACACGTAGCCTGATCCACCAGAGCAATGCATACCCACAACCGTCACCCCCATTGCTATTACAAAGAACCCAAGAGAATTGCCGTAAATCTCCTCAATTGATTATATGTGTGCGAACCAATTTTGTACAACTGCTGTATAACCTACAAATAGGATAGGCAGCACATTCTCGGTTGTTGGGGCTGTTCCGCATCATTCTCGTCCTCATCGACCACATACAGTCTCATCAAATTATACGGTCTGATTCTGAGATTGACTACGTGATGTTGACAGCCGAATGCGACCCTCGTCAACGAGGCAAATCATCTTGTAACTTCCTTGCAACTTCGTACCATCTGCACACATTACGTTGCTTTCTTCCGCACGCTCGATGTGTGCAGTTATGGCGCATTATTGTTTCTCAATTATTATTCTCTAATTGAATTCAGTCGCCACACATCAGACCAACAGCACGGAACAGAATAAAAAAATTTGGCACAAAGTTTTTCTAATTTTTCTTTGCTACAAATATTCATAACTAAAGCCACAAACAAAGCCCTGTCGTCCAAAGGCAACTTGCACAATAGCCTTATTATGTTTACCTTAGAGCGTCTGCGTAAGACCAGTAAGTTATAATATAAAATAATTAACCTAGAATTTAAGCATTTTTTTGCCAAGCATATAAATTAGAAACTACGAATATAAAACTAAATAAAATCTTTTGCAAAAGTGAAAATGAACGAACATCACGGATCGCTGAAATATTTACACCCGGTGTAGTATCCAAGTTAATCTCTCCCTTGTCCTATCAATTCGAAAACGTTAACTGAACAACTGTCAAGGCGAAATATACCTGTATTCAAGTGCTAAGTGTATTATTTCTATCACATCAACGCCTCAGATAACTTTTATAAAGAGTGAGCTTACCAGTGCTAAGTACGAAAAATTAAACCGAATCAATGTTTGAGGGCGGTTTTCAAAACTCCATAAAACACCTTTGTCTCGTAAGTGATTTTCTACCTTAATTGAATTCAATTTCACTACCGCTGATAATTAACCAAAAAGGTGTTTCTCAAATGAAGAAAAGGGAAATTCCAGATCCATCATCGGCTTTGCAGATCGTCCATCGCTGCCGGTCAGAACCGCAGCGGTATACGATTAATTTGTTCAAATTAAAACAATACAACTAAATTAAACGAATTGTGTTTTCAACGAGATCGGCTCTGATTGGATGTGCTTCGTGACCTGTATCAGTGCGTAAGGTGTTAGACAACCGATTTCGGTTGCTTGATGCTACATCTTGCTCTGTACAAGACAAAAAACAAAAGCCTGCAGAGTGTAGGCTGTTATAGCGTCGATACCGTGGACATCAAAATAAATAGCAACAATGGGATGTATCGCATCTGCTGAGGACCGTGCTACCATCCAGCGATCAAGGCAAATGGAAAAAAATCTTAAAGCGGCCATTTTCCAATGTACTGGATAGTTGCATTGTTCAGTGCGTTGTTAAACAAGACTATATATATGTCAATTGCGATTGGAGGAAAATGTTTGAGTACTGTATTGGGTACTCCATTTATTCCAACTGATTTTTTGTTTCTTAATGATGTAAAGACGCCATGGATGCCTTCACTAATGATCCAAAGGCTGTTAGCGCTTTCGGGGTTTGTCGTCTTTTAATTACTGAATTCGATAAAACCTTGGTTTTCTGATTGCCACTGTGAAATCTCATTTCGAAGATGACGATAATTACGTAAAACTGTATCCTCCAAGTCATGGTTGCGGCGAATTACTTCATTTGCCTTGTACAGTTCTTGAAAGACGGCCCCTACAACATTCACTTTTTCCAAGGGATCTTCAAACACAAAAAGTTCATCATTTAGGATGGCGTCGTTTGTGTCTATGCCTATATTTTTCGGCATTCGTTGGTTTTCCTCAGTTCGTGGTATTTGGAGACACTGAATCTTGTGTTTTTACTCTGTCTATATATTTTATTAATTTGCGGAAACATACTAGGGTTGTCGGATTTTACCGCCCGAACTTTGTTGTTGCAATACAAAATTGCGGATAACCTATAGTTGGCTTTTATCAGCTGTTCGAGATTTTTTAATCTGCACTTCCGTGATATTATCTCCTGGTCGTGCCTATCAATAAACCGTCTGTACCGTAGTTTTAGTTGAGACAGAACTCTACTTTTTTTTTCTGTGGAGTGCGTTGATTGTGGCGTTTCGGTACATGTTCATGTTCTCCGTAGGTGTGGTTTTTAGTATTGTTTTGTACATAGTTTGTTTTATGGTTTCGTCAATTTTTTGTATTTATTTGTCGATGTCATTGTTATATATGTTTCTGTTGGTAGGACGGTTGATATATTTTAAGCGAATTTCTCTTGTTAAGGATCTCGTGACACGCGTCCATTGCATACCCCATAGTTATAGGGTTGCGGTATCATAGATCGACCGAGTTCCACAGCTTCGGTTGGTGTTTTTATCACGATTGATAATGCACAATGATAGCTGTCATACTCAATTGTGGGTAGGCAGTTTATATTTGCCTGGTAGTATGTGATGCTTGTCGTGTGTCAATAAGCATCATATCTCGGAACGATCCCCCTCTAGGGAAGAAGGATATTCTGTAACTAGTAGGTCAGCCTTAACATATAATCAATGAGATGTTGATCTAGCCAACTAACTAGTTGATTTCATTTCGTGTTGGACATGCTATTTTCCCAATTTGGGTGTTTAACATTCAAATCGCCACCTACGATGTAATCGTTCCCTTCAGAGGGAAGTTGTAAACATCGTAAAGCAGTCTCTAGCTCCACTATAAATAGATTTTGTTGATGTGCTTCTGGTGCGTAGGCTCCTACCTTGTCGGAGGGGTATGCGGATGATGCGCGCTTCAAGCACCTGAAACCTGCGCATCTCATCACTATATATTACCTCATGTTGAAGTCCTTTGTTAACAAAGATGGCCACCCCTCCTCCTTGTCGTAGTTTTTGTGGCATACTTTATGCCTCTGATTCAACTCAGTTTCGCTAGCCAGAAGCACGTCAGTACTTTCGTCTTGCTACAGTTTAAAGAGAGCGTCTCTTCTCTCGATTTTGATAAGTGACTTTACATTCACGACTAGAGCCCTAATTGTGCTTTCTGTTCGGGGGTTTATGTTGACGGCTGGCTAGACAACTGCGAATAGGCTCAGCAGTCTAGTCTAGTCTCCTGCTCCTTTATTTGTTTTTGTATTTATATTATCAGGGTCTGAATAGCGAGCAGGAATGTGAGCACACCTGCTAGTGTTACTGTTTCTGGAGGCATAGTATGTTCCGGCTGTTGAAGTCCGGCGCCGTGCTTCCTCGGTTGAGGGAAGAGCGGGGACCTTTTATTATTCCTTTTCTTCTTTTGCTGGTCCTGTACGCACAACAATCTTATTACAACTTTTCCACTCTGCTGATAGAAGGCAGTCACATCCGCAATTAGTTAAACCAATTAGATCACTCGCTCTGGTTCCTAAGAATTCTCCACGTATTATGATCCGCGTCCCAGGCGGACCTTCCTTTGGTGAAAGTCCAGTTACCACTGGCTGAGGCGCCATTAACAAGAAAAACCCTTTTTTAAATTCAACGGCTCTTAAAGGGTTTTAGATGATATTAAAACTCAAATATTATCACTATATTTAATATATTTATATCAACTTTCCAAACTCACAATTCAACTTACAATCTCAAACGAACTTTATGAACTGAATTTTTTCTCTATTCTGTTTTTTCTTCTGTGACTTTTCACATTCAATTCGGACGAAAATCCAAGTTGCTATGTTTTCAATAAATAAAAAAGTGCAGGTTATTAAGTGTGCTGTAACTGGTAATATTGTGAATGTTTATGAATGGTATGTATTAAGTGAGAATGTAATATATGTTAAGTGAAGTTTTTAAGGATGTGTTAGGAGATTCAGTGTTAAATTTAATAAGGGTAGTATTCTGGAATACAACATCCCACCCTTCTTCGAGAAAGAAAATTATCCTTGAAGAGAATAATTTTCTAGTAACTATATATTAAATTAAGATTAATTAAAAACTTGGATTTTCGTTCAATTACATTACAAAGGTTTTCAAAATTAATCTTTCATCAACGGTTACAATAATCAAAAAGTTCTTAATACTAGAAAAATAATCTATTTACATTATATATTAACTAAATTTTTTCAATAATCAAAAAGTTCTTAACACTAGAAAAATAGTCAAAATAGTCTATTTACATTTATTTAAATTTGTCTACATATGAAAGTTTTAATTAAAATGTTTAAAATTTAACTCTTTTCATTATTTTCATCTGGTTTCATTTTATTTTCACTTTTTTTCCGAACTCAACTCGTTCGGAACTGAATTTTTCTGTTTCTCCTTGGAACCTTTTGTTTTCTTATCCAAAAGTTATTATTACTTATTATATTAATTATATAATATTAATATTATTGTTTCAAAATTCTCATTTCCGTTCGAATATATATATTAATTCCAAAATTTCCAATACATATATTACCTCTAAAATTTCCTTTCTTTCCTTTTTCGTTCGAATATATATAAATTCCAAAATTTCCAATATATATTACCTCTAAAATTTTCTTTCTTTCGTCCCCCTCATTAACTTTTTTTTTTTTTTTTTTTTTTTTTTTTTTCATTTCCGTCATTTCCTACAATTGTTAGATTATTTCATATATATTGAATAATAAAACAAAGGCCATTTGTTATGTGTTTATCTTTTCCTTAAATTTATGGAAAAGTTTCCAAAACCTTTCTGGGCCTATTACTATGATGATTGAATAAAGATGATTATTACCAAAAATCTTCTTGAAAAATGATCTTAAATAATTTAAATGACGGTGTAACCTTTTATTTTTTTGTATTTTGCATTGGAATACATTTTTTTTGTTGAAAAAAAGACTTGTAATGTATTTATATAGTTACTCTTTACAATACCTATTTTAGTTAAATTATTATTTTCATTATTTATTATATCGTGTTTGAGTAAGTGTTTGTGTTTGTTTTCGTTGTTTCAAATATTTATTGTTTTCGGCTTAGTGTTGTCATTGTCCATAGCTTTAACTGCTGTCGGAACGTCTACCTTTTCAGTCTTACTCACTGCTGATGGATCGTTTACTTTCTCAGTCTCATTTACTGATTCGTATAGTTCTTCAGACTTATTAGCTGTTAGAACATCTTGGTTCCCAGTCCTATTTGCTGTTTGAACTATTTCTTCAGTTATATCTGCTGTAGAAACATTCAATCCTTCACCCTTTGCTGCAGAAAAGATTTGTTCATCAGTATTAGCTGCTGAACTGACTTGGGTTTCGAATTTTATTGCAACTATTGGGTCTTCAGTCTTTAACACTGCTGAATTTTCAGTCTTTGTTGCTGAAGTGCCGTGGTTGTCTATTGGGATAGCAGGAATATTAGGGGTTTCTGTTTGTATATTTTCTGCAGGATCCGAATTTTCAGTCTTTAATACTGCTGAGTTTTCAGTCTTGGTTGCTGAAGTGTCTGCGTTGTCAATAGGGATATCTGAGATATTAGCGATTTCAGTCTTTAATACTGCTGAAAATTTCGGATTTTCAGTCTGTGTTGCTGAATTGTTTTCCAGAATGGGAGTATGAATCGGAGTCTTTATATTAGGGACAGGGTTATCTTCGTTTATATGGCTTGGTTTATAGGAGTATGTGGGCTCAGGGTAAATTTGGCTAGGAGCTTCATTAAAATGGTCGTTATCTATTTCCAAAGATCTAATGCTGTAAATAGAAAACTTTGGTCTGTCTTCCATAAATTTTGGTTGGCGTCAGGCCTCGTTTTCCGACTCTTGCACCCGAGAAAAGTGAACATTTTGCAGATCGTTTTGTCTATTGGTGGTCCTAGAATTTTCACCAAAACGATTTTCAGAGTTTGTAGGATTATTTCGGAATGGGTTACGCGTTGTTGTACCATGTTGGTAATTTGTAGAAGCCGATCCATTCCTAGATATCTTGTATCTACACTCATTCTCTGTGTGATTATTCCGTCCACAGAAATTACATACAATGTTATATTCCCTTTTTATGGGTTGTCTATTCGGAAAAAAGTTGGATTGCATGTTCCGATAACATGTGTCCTGTGTATGCCCTGACTTACCACAGGTTTGGCAGACTATACGATTGAATGTAGGTTTTTCATTGTATTGATATGACCTGGGAGAGTTGTCCATTCGAGCCGCATGTGACACTACATGTGCAATCGACTGTTTTAAATTATTTCCCCCATGGACTTTAGCTAGTATCTTTAGCTGTTCGTTCATTAGTCCATCTTCAAATGTTTGTACGGCCAATTTTTTGTTTTCTTCCATTAAGAATTCCCTAACCACCGCGTCTGCTGTTATTTCACACGTGGCAGAGTTTAGAGTCCTTAGAGCATTCGCGACTCTATCGCCGTATTCCCGGACGGTTTCTCTGTAGCGTTGTTTCAGAGAAATCAACTCATTGTGTGCCGTCGACCGAGATTGCTCCTCTTTATATTCCGATTCGAGTTTATCTTTTAAATCCTCCCACTTAGCGATTTGGCTATACCTAATCAGATCGTAAGCATGACCCTCTAGTCTATTTTTGACTAGCTCTAAAAACGTCTCGTATATATCCGGGTCTGCCTTCTTTATGGATCTAAATAAAACGTCTCCCCCGGAAATAAATTTACCTAAGTCGCAGGGTTTCCCGTCAAAGGTAGGGACGATTCTGAAAACATCAGAAATTCCGACAGAAAGAGCCATTTCAGGGGGTTTAATGTGTATCGGTTGATAGTGGATTTGTTCTTCCCCCTGCCTAGCCGCCTGTCTCGTGTAATATGGACTCGTAATAGTGAAAGTTTAAAATAATGTATGGCGAAAATTCAATTCTTAAAATATGGTTAACTTAAAAATATGGTTATGGAAAAATTGGCCTTTCTTTTCGTTATTCAATATATATATATATATATATAGGAAAGAAAAATAAATTGGTCCCAAAACTGAAAAGAAGGAAATTCGACGAGAAAGAAAGAAAAGAAACGGAAATGTCGTCGAAAAAAAACTGAAAAGAGAATTTTCAAAATTTCTATCGAGAAAACACTTTTTTTTTGAAAAAGGAAAAAAATCCAAGTAAAATATTCCTACAAAAAAAAAGGAAGAGAGAAAAAACAAAATATTGAAAAAAAATTCTTACTACTCTAGATGTTGATAGAAGTCTTGTTGAATTTCTTATTGTTGTCCTTTTTTTTTCTTCTTTGTTGTGTCGTAGAGTTCCTCTTTGTGTTCCTTTCTATATTTTATATTATTTTGTTATTCTTGCCAGGCAGACTTCACGCCCTAGAAGTTGAATATCCTGGTCTTTTGCTGGATTTTTTTTTCGTTGTTTTATGTTTTTTTTCTTCGTTGTTTTATGTTTTTTTTCGTAGTTTTGTCTGGTTTTTTTTTTTGTTTCTTCTTATTTTATTTTCATTTGGGATCCTTTGATTGGATCATCCCACCGCTGCCACCAGTGTTGAAGTCCGGCGCCGTGCTTCCTCGGTTGAGGGAAGAGCGGGGACCTTTTATTATTCCTTTTCTTCTTTTGCTGGTCCTGTACGCACAACAATCTTATTACAACTTTTCCACTCTGCTGATAGAAGGCAGTCACATCCGCAATTAGTTAAACCAATTAGATCACTCGCTCTGGTTCCTAAGAATTCTCCACGTATTATGATCCGCGTCCCAGGCGGACCTTCCTTTGGTGAAAGTCCAGTTACCACTGGCTGAGGCGCCATTAACAAGAAAAACCCTTTTTTAAATTCAACGGCTCTTAAAGGGTTTTAGATGATATTAAAACTCAAATATTATCACTATATTTAATATATTTATATCAACTTTCCAAACTCACAATTCAACTTACAATCTCAAACGAACTTTATGAACTGAATTTTTTCTCTATTCTGTTTTTTCTTCTGTGACTTTTCACATTCAATTCGGACGAAAATCCAAGTTGCTATGTTTTCAATAAATAAAAAGGTGCAGGTTATTAAGTGTGCTGTAACTGGTAATATTGTGAATGTTTATGAATGGTATGTATTAAGTGAGAATGTAATATATGTTAAGTGAAGTTTTTAAGGATGTGTTAGGAGATTCAGTGTTAAATTTAATAAGGGTAGTATTCTGGAATACAACACGGCGGTACCCGTGTGGTAGGTTGTGGCGTGTTACTTCTACCAACTGTTACTTGAACATATGAGAACTGTTGTCTAAACTACATTTAGTGCTGGTCGGGCTTGAACTATCGGGCGTTCTATTCTTCGTTGTTGTGAAAACTTTTTTCTTGTAGCTCGCGGAATTTAAGACAGCCTTGATAATTAGCGGGGTGTCCCTCGCTCTTACAGACTGCACACTTTAGAAGAGATCTGTCGTCTACTTTTTTTTTACTAACGTGCATTGTTCTGCGCTGTGGTTCTGTCCGCATCTTACGCATCGATACTGCATTTTGCAGTTTGCTGCTGAGTGATCGAACCTTTGACACCAGAGACACTGGATTATATCTCTGCCTTTTTTCAAGTTGTCCCATGTGACAATTTGATGGTTCAGGATACTGATTAGTGATGATTTTCCTAAGTCCACCAATTTTGCTCCCGCGGCCCAGCTGCACCAGGTAATAGTTTACGATTCTCCCGCTAAGATCTAGCTGTATTGAAAGGTTTTACCGCGATAAACTCAATATCATTACAGTTAAGGTCTCGTAGCGTTTGTAATAGAACTTATGGTTCTCTTTCAGCGTCAACGCCTTTTAGTAGAACCGTTTTATTCTTTATTTCTTTAGGGGTGTAGGTGTAAAATTCCGCGGTGGCCCTTTTCAGCACATTTTTCATTTTTTCGAATCTTCAACGGAATTTCTCTGTATGAGCGTGGGGGTTATTAAAATAATTAAAGTTTTCTTTATTAAAATAATTATTTGTTTTATTTTTATTTTATTGAACTCAGCTGTCTCAAGCTGAGCTCTATTCTGAACTACCTTTTCCATATAAATTTACCTGTTTTTATAGAACATTTTGTTCCAACTAACTGTGTCGTATAAAATGAACAAAACAATCCAGAAGTCTCTGTGACTTAAAATTTTGAATAAACTTTGAACGAAAATCAAAGTGGCTATGTTTTGAAATGAAAAATGTGCTTGTTATGAAAAGGGGCATGTTTTTAAATGTGCTGTAAGTGACTGGATATAGAATATTGTGTCTGTTTATGTATGAATTGTATTAAATGAGAATGTAAGATATGTGAGGATGTAGTTTTAAAGGTTGTGTTAGAAAGGACATGAGATTAGCGTTAAAGCGCATAAGGGTAGTATTCTGGAATACAACACCTGGATCCGTTCCTCATGACCTCGAGGCATGAGCAAACAAAGACACAATTAGCATCCAATGAGATTTGACTTGTTTGTTTAGCCGAACTCACATCGCATGGATGCACATTTTGCCCTTTCTTTGTTTTATATTCGTTCTCATGGTTTCGTTTCATGAATGAACCAATTTTCACACATACATGTGTACCTTAATTTGAGAGAGCTGATTTCACTGGCCGAATTTATATTGATAGCGATTTAATATCGCTGAGTCGTACTTCAACATCCAACCGAGCCGGTCGGTTATGCTCCCGGTCCCCGGGTGCGCACGGGGACGCGAATACACAGTCGAATATAGTCGAATAACCGCGGTCGTGAGTCTTAAGTTTTCGTGTGCCTTCAAATTAACTGGCCTAATCACCATTATATTAAGACTATATAAACCATATAGGAACGTTGCACAAAATGTATTTGAAATTATATATTGTTGTCTCCACTGCAATCAGTGTTAAAATAAATAAAAATAAAAGGATCATTTATCTCTAAATGTGCGTTTTAATCACTTCCTTCCTGTGTTGGTATTTCGGAGTTTCGTTTGTGTTTCCCCCTCAATGTGCCTATTTTTCCCTTGGTGTGATTGCTTTTTGGGGGGCACAATTGCTGTGGCTGAACTTTCGATGAACTTATAGTGACGTCGGTAAGGGCGAAGTAGAACCTAGTGCCCATGTTTGGTACAATACTTCGTTCTCCACAATGTTATCAGAAACTCACTTAACGGACACGTCGATAACGACGGGGGAACACTCCGTTGTCCAATAGGAGCAACCAACAGGAGACTCAACGGGACACAGTTTACTTCCCAATCAGTCGAGTTCCTACCGCCACATTACAAAAAAGTAATCCCTGTCCATACAGAAGCTGAGGTTACCGTTTCACTAGGTGTCCTGTATTTATTATTAAAAAATATTATGCAATAAAACGCATAAAATTAAAATAAACAAACCAATCAGTATCACCACATTCTGGACAATTGCCAATACTTAATATGGGCAATGTCAAACTATAATTGACATTGTATATACCATCGTTGTAAATAATTAGTTATTTGTTGAAAAAGAAAATCCAATTTACAATTAAAATAAATAAATCTTTGTATCATATATTACAGCCCATAGTATTTTTTTTTTTTTTAGTAGACAATAAACAATGTACAACAAATGAAGTTTCAATAAATATATTGTCAATCGTGACTTAACTCTTCAAATATTCTTCCCAAATAGCTGAGAATTACAGAGTACGCATCAGTCCACGTCAATTTAAAATCTTTCTTTAGCCGAACCACACTTACGTAGAATACTCTGTGCCTGACCAAGATGACCAGAAATATTGTAATATGCAGGCATTCAAGTCGTTCGCTATCTATTTTCCTTACCACCCCCCTTTCTCCACTCGATCGGTGGTTTGACTTTAAGAGATATCCTAAAATTTCTGTTGGTGCTTGGGTTGGTATAAAAAATAAAGTCACTGTCACACACTTATTAAAATAATTTTACTCTGATACGTTCCTCAGTTTTTCTCAGCACTACCCAACGAGTGTTCCTTTTTCTTTGCGGTAAAATCCTATTTTCCAAGACTTCTGCTCGTTTCCCGTGATATCTCCCCTAATGAAAACAAGATTATCTACCATGATTGAACTTTGGTTCACCCTGTGACACTGTAGATTATTTTAAATGTCTGCAGTCCTTTGATGTTGATACTTAATTTTCCGAAAGGATGCACTACATCACTCGTACCAAAAGGAATTCAATTTATTAAAATTGCATTCAATTTCCGGTGCACTTACAATATTGAGAGAAAATGCAATTCGTTTGTGTATCGAATAATGGATTGTATCAAAGTTGACTGCAGAACTCTTAAGGTTAAGATCGAGAATTGTCTACCTTGCCCCGATTGTCGTCGACAATTTGAAAGTATCAGAGGATACCTGAGAGCTCCCCCATCAATAGACATTTGTTTGTCTGAGAAGTAAATTGTAATTGAATTCACTGATTCACATAAATGGCATTAAAATGATTGGTAAACATCGAGTGCGCACCAAGAAAAGGAGACAGGACGAAAGCTTAAACCTTTTTTGACGTAATTATTCTCACTCAAAAATTCTGATTCGCGTTCAAGATTATTTCAAATGCTAATTCAAACAAGTTGCATAAATTCTCTTTTCCCGCATATCCAAAACCCGCAGTTATTTTATTTTTTAATTTCCACACGAAAGGACTTACTTCCACATCCTGTGCACTTTTTTCATTCACTTCTTTGTTCTTTTAGTTTCAGCGTTTCCATTTTTTTGTTTTGTTTTTTGCTTTTCTTCTTTTATAAACTAAGAAATTAATAACAGAAATGTCCTTGGAAGGAGTTTTTATGCCGCGGAAAAGCAAAGATAGAAGCTTACACACACAATTCCTGGGGATTTTTTTATGATGGCTTAGTTCTTAATGTTGTTCGAAATGATTTGCATTTCCTGAAAACTGCACGATGTACGATAGATAAAGTGTGTGGCAGGGGGAGGGCAAAACTAAAGTTAGTTCCTTGATTTCTTGGAAATTGACAAAGCTTATTTCTTGCTTTTTTTTGTGAAAGGATGCCCATGAATGATACTTATTTTGTATATAAAAAACGACGAAGGAAAAATTCTGAACTGGAAAACTAATGGTAAAGGAGAGAGAGTGTAGTCGAACTTTATCTGGTTATAGTTTGGTGTTTACCGCGAGAAGGAGTTAGGTATCTTGAAGTGGAACTTTTTCTGCGCGGAGATCGATTTATGTTCGTGACAATTTTTCTGACTTCTAGACACCACTGCTTGAAAGAGTATGACTCATATAGTGGATGTGTTACTTGGTGACGTGTGTACTGAGATGAAAGGTTTTCTTTATACATTTATAGTACTCAAATGTATATTTTGTTCCTCTTAAATTTCAAAGACCATTGCGAGTGAAAGAAAACATAGATGATAGGAAAATGCGGTATTGTTGGAAATCGATCGCCTGTACCCAAAAATCGATCCCATATACTTAAAGTTTGAAATCAAGAAGGAAAACATGTCAAGGAAAAATGTCGTACTTTTTAGAGCACTACACTAGCAAATACTTAAAACGTGCTGATGATTAACGAACGTTTGGGATAGATCACATCTCAGACCGATACTCAAATGAAAATGGGAAAATAAATCAACAGAGCTGTATACCATAACAATTAACACACATGGGTGGACTGAAAAAATTCCGACCTCAACATGAAGATAGCAGGACTCGTCAATAAAACGTAATGAACTTAGTTGTGCATCTTTTGACAGTTACTCACCAAAGTTTCAGCCATTCGGACTCGTAGTTTTTATTTGACGGTCGTTTGAGTGAGTCGATGTGAGTGTTATTGTGAAAATGGTCAAAATTGAGTATCGAGCTGTCATTAAATTTTTGTTTTTGAAAGGCAATACGTCTACGCAAATCAAAGATGAGTTGGACTTTGTGTATGGGGACTCTGCACCATCATTTACCACCGTGAAATTTTGGCCAGCTGGTCTTAAACGTGGCCGTGAGAGCTTGGGAGACGATGAATGTTCGGGACGTCCAAAAACTGCAACAACTGACGATAACATCGCTAAAGGTCACCAAATGGTGGTAGACGACCCGCGAATTAAGGTGGTTGAGATATCAGAGGTTATGAAAATGTCCAAAGAACGTGTGTGTCACATAGTAAATCAAGATTTAGGCATGAGAAAGCTGTCCGCGCGTTGGATGCCGCGTTTGCTCACGTTAGACCAAAAACGTTTTTGAATGAACATTACCAACTCTCCGTTGATTAGGCGCAATAAATCCGAGTATTTGGCGCCGATTAGTTACTGTCGATAAAACTTGGATACACCATTATACTCCCGAAACAAAAATGCAGTCAAAACTGCGGACTGCAAAGGGGGAATCGGCTCCAGAAAAACAAAGAACTGTTTTTTTCGGCTGGGAAAGTGATGGCGATTGTTTTTTGGGATAGTCATGGAATTATCTTAATCGATAAAGGAAAAACCATTACAGGAGCATACTACGCATCAGGACTTGACCAACTGAAGGCAGAAATTGCTGAAAAACGGCCACACTTGCAGAAAAATAAAATCCTGTTTCACCAAGACAATGGCCCGTCTCATACCTCAGCGGTTGCCATGGCGAAAATCCACGAATTACGGTTTGAACTGCTTGACCATCCGCCTTACTCACCAGATCTAGCCCCAAGCGACTTCTTTTTGTTCCCTAATCTAAAAATCGCGCCCGGAGGCCAGAGATTTTCGTAAAATGAAGAGGCAATCACTTTCGTGAACAGTTATTTTGCCGAGAAAAATGCCGAGTACTATTTGGACGGGACAGAGAGACGGGAGCATCGCTGGGAGAAGTATGTAGAGTTACAAGGAGACTATATAGAAAACTAAAAATATATATTAAGAAATAATGTGTTGTATCTTTGTTAGGTCGGGTACTTTACAGCCCACCCTCGTATATGTTATCTCAGTTTATGTTCCTGAAGCTTCTCAATACATATAGCATATTAATGAACTTGATACTATTGTCCGAAGTCTCTAGTCAGATTCGGAAAATAATAGTTTCTTTATGGCGAGATATTTCAATTCCAAGCGCAGTTCTTAGGGTTTGTTGTGGTTTATCAATTTGTTATATATGATTCTACTTACGTAGTTGGCACCCTGTGTGGGTTGACTCGATCCTTGGGCTGCTGTTAGAATGAACTGACTACCGGTTCAGTGGTTACACGATCGTTGGGCTGCTGTTAAAATCGATTGGCTTCTCTCTTTTGTTTAATTAAAGAAAACACTTCTTATTTAACTGTTCACGTTACACTTTATTTTCGAGTCAAATTGGGAATTTCCATCCCTTAACTACTTTACAGATTGATCAGATCACACTACACTGCCCTATAATAATTTACTGGCAAGAAGACCCGCTCTGCTTATGGGTGGCCGCAGTATTCTTGCTTTCAATTATTCTGTGTTTTCAACTCTTATCTGACCACTTTATATACCTTTTAAAATTGATCATTTCCACAAATGTTGCATTCTCACCTATCAAACGAATAACCCATTTTGCAGTCAGTCGCCTGTCATAACTCATTCGCTTAATTGTTCTGCAAAATTGCAAACGACAGAGAATTAACCAATTCCACGATTGGTTTTCCTGCCAAAAATGCAATTGAATAAAATTATTCATTTAAACGATTTGCGAAAGCAACGACCTGAACTATTTTCAGTGCATTACTCCGTACGATGAATTCTATAATTCAATTCCTACTTCGCTTATGTCGACAGTCCACTGTCGTTGAATCGTTCCACCGTTTTCGGCCTTTGACGGATGCCGCCTTGTGTTTTACATTTGTAACAACTTGTTATTGCAATATGAGACCGAGTTGGTCGTGAACAGGTGCTGGCCTGCTTTTCGTCATTCGCAGCAGAATATACGATTAATGATACAATGGGGAATTATCGTATAGCTTGTGATATGACTTAATTGTTCGTTGGGAAGGCTTTTGCTTCATGAAAGCGAATTTTGCTGCGTCTGCAGAACGTATGTGTTATGAACGTTTGTTTAGAATGAGGCTTCGGATTGGGATACTGCTTTGTAAGCAGAATGAATTAGGATGATCTTATTGATATGGAATGGATGGTAAAGATGCATCATTCGGGTAAGAAAAAGACGTCGGTATTGAAATGTAACAATACGGACCTAACTACTCGAAATTGTCTTAGTACAATCGAGTACGATAGTGATCATTACGGACTAGGTGCATATTCATGTTCCAAACGAACACGCCCTACTTGAGCATTTGATCAGATACATTCTTTTAATTTCCGAAAGGCACACTGGTCGCGCTTTGATGGGCTAAGAAAAAACGATTTACACACTAATGGCGAAGATGGACCGACTGACAGAAATCTTCATAATGATGAAATTGATCATTATCACCTGACGACGAATAGCTTTTTTTTTTTATATAACGAACGAATTCTCTTGCAGGGATGTTCGCGCCGTCTGGAGGGGAACCGCAAATTGGTGCAATCCGTCGGATTTTCTTATGGAACGCATATAAACCGAATTGCGCAGAATAATACCGCGAATCTCCGAAGAGCAGTACCCGTGATAATATCTATAAAACAGACAGAGGTTGGCTACGGGCCTTCGATGTGATAGCCTTTCACTCACCATGCCACTCAATCGCAGATCTCTATATATCGGCTATAAGGGTCAAAAGCTCTCCCATGGACCGCCTGCCATGGAATCCGTATTGACGATCATTCAGAAGTCCGTTGCACTCCAAATACTTAATTAACTCGGTATTGATCACTTTGTCCATCACCTTAGATAACATAGACAGTAATGCTATCGGTCGGTAATTTTGTGGGAGAAAACTTTTTCTCCTCTTTGCAATTGGCTGAACTAGAGCGATTTTCCAGCAGGTAGGAAAGGACTTTGCTGCACAAGATAAGCGAAAGAGTCTCCCAAGAATCGGCGATAGTTCTGGAGCACAGTTTTTAAGGACTATTGTTGGTATTCCGTCCGGGTCTGTTGCTTTCCTAGAGTCCAGTTCACGTAGAATTCGTTGAATAATACGCACGTGAAATCTCACATCCCACGTGGAAGACCGTACCGGCGCGATCACAGGTGGCTCCAAAAGACTGGGATCGAGGTTTGAATTTGCGGCAAATAAATTCACGAACGCATTAGCTTTATCCAACGTCCCGCTGTCTGTCATCAACAGAGGGGGAGAGAAGGAGTGGAATTTAGTGCTGACAGTTCTTGCCATTTACCAGAAGGAACGCGAACCAGTCGGGCACTGAAGGAGTTTATTGGTCGCTCTGTCGTTGTGAGCTTTCTTCGCGGTATCAATCGCCTGGTTGCACGCGTTTCTGATTCTAACAAAATTCGTTTTGTTAACATTGGTGGGATTAGAGCGCCATTGTTTAAAAGCTCTATTTTTTGCTGCTGTAATCTGCTCGCATTTTTTATCAATCCATGTCTTATCAGTCGAACTTCATTTGATGGAATGTGGAATGTACATCTCCTCCCGAGAAGAAGAATCTTTGTGACCGACTCGCGCATGCTTTAACATCGGAGTCTCCAAAGCACACCACCGACCATCCCCACACTTCCATAAACGACAAATACCAAGCGCGGAAACCTCTACGGTATAAATACTCGGTTCGGATGTCAAAAAAAAAAAGATCCAGGGTGTTCGCATAATCACCTCGGGCAGCCTCGTCGGTTGTGTTAGAATATAACAACCAGCCGGAATTGTGTACATTAAAATCATGAAGGCCAACAATTTCAGAAGCTGGGTGGTTGATCTGTATCCAGTCGACGGTACGTGAAAGATGTTCGAAAAATATCGCCGGTCGATCGTCATTCGGGGAGTGGTAAAGACAACAAAGGAATTTAACAGAGTTCCTCAGCACGACCTTCAACCACAATATGTCCATGTTATTGTGTTCCAACGCCTCCATCCTCTGGCAAACTAGATCGGACCGCACGAAGACGCAGACTCTGCCCTTAAAACAGAATCTCGAATGTAAGTCCTATCCTGAGCAAGGAAGATATGTCGAATCAGTTGACGAATCAACCTTGGTCTTAGTTAGAGCAAAGATATCAGATTTCGCTGTTTGCAAATATTGTTGGACGGCGTTTACATTCGTATTGGTGAAACCGATGCCACTGATGTTACAAAATACCGTTACCAGTCGAGTGTGGACAGAGTCTCGAGAGCGAGCCGGATTATGCGATGACGAAATTCTTAAATATAATAAATCGTTCTATTCCGAAAGTCACTCCGAGGGCCATACAAACCGATACAGAAACTCGACGATCGATGCTGTATATAAGCAAGAGAGCATTCTGCTCTCTGAATTAAAACTGTGATATAGACAGTTGCCCGGAAAAACAAAATATTATGAAAAATTTAACAAGCCTCGGATATGGACTGGATACACGACGACGACCACGGAAACGAAAAACAAGGGTAGACAACAAGAGATTTTGTGTGCTTCAGATGGGTAACAAAGGAACCGTGGGATTTGGTATCGGTTTCTAGATCGCACTTCCAAGTCATAAATATCTGCCGTGAAATTGGCGTTAAGATGTTTATGATTGCAAGAATTCTGTGCGAATCGCTACGCCTTTGTTTGTGCACGTGTGCTTCTTAGTTTTGGGATCTTGCGAGGAATTTAGGGTGCTAATTGCTATTAGCTACATGAAGAGATATGCGGAGTTTAATGGATGAATTGAATGGATGCATTGAATGGATGCATTGAATTCAATATTAGGGAATTTTGAACGTTAAGGTCGATTGGTTTTTACTATTGAATTCAATGTTGGGTATTTGGTATGTTACCTTTGTTTCAGGCGGAAGGAAGGACTTTGGAGGAACATGTCTGTGGGCACGAGTAACGGATATATGGGAGTATGTTCCTTGGTGGAATGACGATATCTCAACCTATAGTGGGTTGTGTGGTTCGTAGAATCGCCACAATACTTCTATTTATCAAACAGGCATTACAGATAACTTTATCAGCATTCGTTAATGTTAATACAAGTGAGTCGTGAATGATGTTAACTCAGATCAGCTTCGATGATAACATAGAAGAATCATATGAGGTATGATGAATTGTGTTATCTGATGATAACGAGAGTGTATCATGTACATGTTTACTAACGAGAATGCTTCATGGAGCGTTAACTCGCGGGGGAAACAGATTTTGATAACGCATTATAAAATATCGTTGGATACCTTCAATGAAGAAGCTACATATAACCCTTGCCTAATGACACTACAACGGCGAATAAGAGAATTTCTTACAGTTTTGTGTAGTTATTCAACCTATGAATAATCATCATGAATGAGATGTTCTCGACCTTATTTTCATAACCCGGCACTGCTAAGTCAAGTCTGTTAAAATAAGCCCGATCATGTTATGCAAAACCCCAAACAGAATCGACAATGGACAAGCAAAATAAACACGTTTATCGACTTTGAGGTTTCTGGAGTGATTGTCTTGCGGCCTTTAACGCTTTTTAGCCACAAGCCAACCCAATTGCGAATATATCCGAAAGCACTAGCACACAGAGCAGACGATAACCAAACCAAGATCATGGAGAGGTTATAAATATATAGGATACAGTAATTGAACATCTCGTAGACTGGGTATGCCTTTTTCAAATCAAATCAATAGACAGCCCAAAGAAATCGTACGTAAGACATCGATATTGCAATGGAAGAGTAGAAACCCCTGCACAGTTGGGGAAAAAACACGACTACTAAGATGTATTCCGTGCTTCACAATAAATGGTATAGCGTGTCACATCTATGAACTAGTGGATCAAAACATTGAAACCTAGATTCCAACCAACGTAGTAATTAACAACAAGATTCATCATTTCAGGGGATCTTGCATCTGTGGTAATTCCCGAATGTCACGTCAGTATTGTGCACTCGTGGACTAGTGTGACGTTTTCCGCCACAGAAATGTATGTATTTAAAATGGGTTACCTGTGGTTCTTCTTCAGGTTCTTCCTCTTTACACGACCAGGGCGGCCACCGCCAAATGGTGATTTTAGAGAGAAATCGATGTGTTTCCGCGAATTCAATCGCACCACAAGCGATGGGATGTTCACCTCCTGCTTCCGAACTCAATTGTGTCTTTGACGGATTAACACACGAGCAAGATGGATAGATTTGGCCAATCCACGCACTTGCGTTGTTAAACGGCGCTCCAAGAAAAGAAAGAGCTTTTATTCTTTTTTTTATACGTTTAATTTAAAAAACTTTTACGGTGACAATCTTTTTTTTACTCAAAAATGTTATTTCTTATTTCAAAAACTTTTACGTTGACAATTGTTACAGTATTTTTCCGCTTTCCTTCCTTTTAAATTTTTTTAAACGTTAACTTGTTCTGTGGTTCTTCTTCTTCATCTCAGTTAACGAACTGTCTTCTCAAAGAAACCGTATCGAGCAACGAAAATCGAAATAAACGGAATCAAAATATCATCTTGCTGTTCCTTTCTCTCCCTCTCCATCAACATCCACTCCGAAAACAGAAATCTAACTTCCACACGATCCACACTCGAACAGGAGTATGTTCGCACATTCAACATGTGGATCGTGTGTTTTTCTCACCACATTACCATCTACTATTAAATTATATTATTTTTTTGACTCGCCTATGTGCCCCGGTCCATGGGTTGGCAGATCGGGGGTTGCCCCGTTCCGGCGGCAAAACCTACCATCACCCGACATTATGGTGCGCTTTCGCAACTTCATATTAATGATCCAACCCCCAGCACTGAGGTTTGCCTTTGCAGTCTGCTCTGGGAATGCGCCTGCAGCATTAGGCCTGGCCATTAAGACTTTCAGACTCTCAATTTGGTATCCCCGGACGAAGGTCCTTTACAAGGACGAATATTCCGGAGATAAACCAGACTCTGGCCAGCTAGGATCAGGGGCTCCAAGTTTCAGGAAGGCTTAACCTTTCCTTATTTGTTTTTTATAGAAAATGTTTTCTTTTGCTATGTATTATCAACGTCCGCTGTTCGGGGTTTATCCGGATGACCATGTGGGTAGCACGTGGTTGAACATCTTTCCGCAGCCCCCCCCCCCCCCTGTATGGGTAGGGTCTCCGGGCGAGTACCTGCCGCAGTATCGACCTTAACAGGTCCCTTTGGCACGTCTCCCCGTTCGGCTGCCACATGTTCAACCCTTCCCGTCCCATAGTTGGCAAATTGAATGGAGAATGGCACGGGATTTACAGTCGTTCGGGGAAAAACCAAACAACCATCCGGCCCGACTACCTTACAATTCTGAGACAGGAAGTCGTACCCCAACAATCCGTCTTCTTCCAAACCCGGCAAGGAGTCCACTATTTGGAAACTGCAGGGAAGTTAAGTTAAAATTACTTCGCCTTATAATCAAGCGTCAGCAAGATCACCGGGATCTATTCAGCCCAGTGTTAACAAATAGCGTTAAACAATTAGAACTCATTAAGTAAAGTTAATTAAAGAAACAGTATCGTGCACGATTATTAAAGAAACATTATAGTGTAACAATATCTCAAGCAAGGATCAACTTAATAAATCTAAAAAGAACGAAGTGTTAAACAATAACTCAAGGAACTAAAATAAAAGAACATTAGTTACAAAAGTCCAACAGTGTGTTTTATTTCTCGGACTTACAGCGTTTGTTTTAGGCGTCATTCCTGTTTGGTCGGCGAACAACTTTCAGTGAAATTCAAGTGATGGCGAGGATAGAAGTGAACCCCGTGCAGTACGCCTGCACAGAATACTTTTCTCCGTACAAGGGCATTTTTTAAGATATGAACCAACAGATTTTCAATTAAAGATGAAATCAATACCATTCTGCCTTTACTCCGAAGATTTTTAGTAAGTTGTATTTTCTGCAACATTCTGTCCGTCGGACAAAATCAGTTGGTGGATTAGTGGGGCTTTTCAGGGCCCGAAGAGCCACGCATCGCTTGATCCCCATCATTACCAGCAATACAACTTACCTTAAAGTTGAAATTTCGGCAAGATTATACAATCTTGCCAGGGCATTAACCGCCACCCAATTAGCTGGAATCAATTCGGTTATCTCTACGGATAATCGACATAAATACATATTAGGCAGCTTACCTTTTTTGGGGGCTGTTCCAAGCCTCTTCTCCACGGCCATTCCTGAAAGCATAATTCATGGCAAGATGATAATCATCAATTCAGCATCAACCGTCCTTCCGCGACCGAACAATGGATGGCACATATCCACCAACACACGCTAATCTTTCCGTGTGTTATCTTTGTACCCATCCATTATCCTAGCAGTCATTTCGGGTTGCTTGCACATCTGCAAGCCAGATTTTCAACGGCATGTTCTATGATCTTGTGGGGCTTTTCAGGGCCCGAAGAGCCATGCATCGCTCGATCCCCACCATTCCCGGCGATGCGACTTACCTTGAAGTCGAATCTTCAGCAAGGTTACGCAAACTTGCTACGGCATTAACCGCCAACCAATTCGCTGGAATTAATTCGGTTATCCCCAAGGATAACCGACATAAATATATATTAGGCAGCTTACCTTTTTTGGGTGCTTTTCCAAACCTCTTCCCCACGGTCATTCCTAAAAGCATAATTCACGGCAAGATTATCATCTTGCCATGACATCAAATCATTAACCGAGCTTCCGCGACCGAACAATGGATGGCACATATCCACCAACACACGCTGATCTTTCCGAGTGTTATTTTCGTACCCATTCATTGACCTAGCATTATTTCGGGTTGCTTGCACAGCTGCAAGCCAGATTTCCAACGGCATGTCTACGATCTATCTTTCCTTAAGTAAAGAAGATCAAATCAAACATTGGCCTTTCAGGCGCGCATATTTTGCTTGGATCTAAGCATGACCGATTTTATGATCCGTTGCCGTTTCTTGGAACTATCACCAGCATCGGTCATGGCCACCAATTTTAGTTTACACAAAGTAAACATTCAAGCGGATACTTTCGCCTGACAGTGCCTTTCAACGGGATTAACACATCCCTAACATAACATGCATCGAATCATACGACCGAAATTTGTTTATGCTAGATGATCTAACAGCGGCCATGCCCAATGTTCGATACATTTTTCCAAGATAGATTTCTGCCTTCGGCAAGGGTTTTATTGACTCACGTCAATCAAGAATCTATCCCTTGCGTATGGCGGCAGTTTATCTTGCCCAAACATGTAGCAGCCGATTCGATTAGCTACATGAGTTTTTCCCTTTTCCTTTTGTTTGGACCTTCACCATTGGCGGCGAACCCTTTAGGTTCGTTTTCGTTGGATGTCTGTAAAGAGACATCCAATAACCAGTCAGATTGCTACCACCCAACCGCACACACGTGCCCAGGAGCCGAGTTTCTTTTAGTGCGCCAGAGTTGTCGTTCGCGAGTCCTGTGGATTTATAATTTTAATGATGTGTTTCGCGGATTTTAAATATTCATATAGACTAACGATTAGCGCTCGTGTCAAAACAATTCCTAAACTGTCTCGATGTAATTAAGTGAATGTTTAGTTACCGATAGATGACAATAAAGTGTTTCATTTTGTTTTCCTTTACCACCTTCGAGCATCAACTTGTGTGCTTGTTTTTTTCTTTGTTTTCTTCGCGGAACAATTTTGTGCGCCATTTAGTGTTGTGGGGTATTTGACTGAACCCGCGTCCTTGTTTACGCATAGCAAATACTACCCACAATCTATCTTTCCTAAAGTAGAGAAGATCAAATTAAACATTGGCCTTTCAGGCGGGCATATTTGCTTGGTTATCAGCATGACCGATTTTATGATCCGTTGCCGTTTCTTGGAACGATCACCAGCATCGGTCATGACCACCAATATTTACATAAGCAACGTGTAGCCACGATTCTCACACTGGCTATCGAAGCTGTTTTCGTTTACACAAAGTAAACACCCAAGCGGATACTTTCGCCTGACAGTGCCCACAACGGGATTAACATATCCCTAAAACAACATGCATCGAATCATACATGACCGAAATATGTTTATTTTAAACGATCTAGCAACGGCCATACCCAATGCTTGATTCATTACCCCAAAACAGATTCCTACCTTCGGCAAGGGTTTTATTGACTCACGTCAATCAAAGAATCTATCCCTTGCGGATAGCGGCAGTTTATTTTGCCCATACATGTAGCAGCAGATTTGACCTGCAACATGAGTTTTTCCTGTTTCCCTTTTTTTTATGACATTCACCATTGGCTGCCCTTCGGCGGCGAATCCCTTATGTTCGTTTTTGTTGGATGTCTGTAAAGAGACATCCAATAGTCAGTCAGATTTTATCTTCAGGAGTGCGGTGTCAAGTCGAGGCGGGTCAGATCTTAGCCACCGCTGCGTGCAGTTGTAAAGGTCCAGTAAAGTCCGCCTGATAATGTGAATATACGTGAATCTCTTAACGTCCGGTGCTCGGTAATCAAAGGATTTATAACATCTTTTTCTCCCTTCGGAACCTGTCCGAAAGTGATTTAAATAAAGCCTTAAAGAAAAATCGACTACGTGTGTTACCTCCCGGTAGATTCCGAGATAGAGATCGGTGGTGATAGCTTAAAGGACTAACTAACTAATCAATATTCAGTGTAAATAAAAGGAAGTTTTACGATGAGTAATACTGAGTGTTTTTCTATATGTATGTTGTGTTCTCCCGGTGTTTTAATTCTCCTCTCTCAAATCTTGCGGATTAATCTTTTGGGCTAACCTATCCAGAGACAAGTCGGTGGAATATTAGTGAATACCTGTCCTTGCCGACACACCGTAACTAATATGATACCATAGATTCACTCAACAATCAATCGTACCATTTAGCTATCAGAGTACCCTTCATTTTAAATATAGTAAATGAAGCTGGCGATGATCAAGCAAATCAACAATGTTATGAATTTAACGACGCTCTTTTTCTTGGAGTTATTTTTAGACATGGAAATACTGAGGGAGAGAAATGAACCAGTAATCTTACGCGGATGAAGGTGCGCCATGAAGAAACAACTCGGTCAATAGGTTCCTATCATATTATTTAAATTGAAATAGATTTTAAAGTGTCTTATTGTTACCTTTGCTTCTCGTATTTGTATAAACGAACCTCTTTAAATTGAAATAGATTTTAAAATATCTTATAGTTACCTTTGCTTCTCGTATTTGTATAAACGAACCTCTTTAAACGAGTTCGTGAACTGCTCTTCTGTAATATAAATCTTAAATCATTTTGCGTGGACCTCAGTTATTTTGTGTTACCACAGAGAACACCTCACCTTCGAAGAAAATAAAGCATCAAATATGTAAACCAGTTTATGAAATACACCTAAGTCTGTTTTTACACGGTCTTTTTGTACACGGTTTTGATATAACACGGTTTGAAAATTGAATATTTTTAATTTTTTTACACGATTTTATTCCATTTAGCACGATTTGAAATTTTATGTACTTAAATTTTTTTTGTCAAATTTAATTTTTGCGAAGTATGTTCATATCACAAAAAAGTATTTATGAAAGAAAAAAGTCTGAAACCATCGATAGTATCGATAGTTTGCGAACACTAGCTTAAAGATTTAAGTGAATTCCCCTTTAGCGCGTACATACAAACAATTTTTACTGGTCAAAGCAAATGTGAATAGCACTAATTTAGGGGAATTCCCTTTATGTGCGTACAATAAAATTTACTGGTCAGAGCAATTGAAACGTGTTAATATTTTGTGAACTGTCAATGCAATAAGACGTGTTTGGTAAAGAAATTTTTTGCAGGCAAATTTGATTTTCCATTAAATTTAATTTTAACGCATTAAGATAAAAGGTAAGCCAAAAAATATTTTGTATTTATTCAGTTATTTATGTTTTTTAATTTTGTTAAATATTTTATGTATCCCTAAAAGGAAATGTCAGATATAAAACTAAAACGGAAGGCAATTTCTTTGGAAACCAAGATTAAAATTTTAGATCGCCTTCGAAATGGAGAAGGCTCAACTGCTCTTGGTAAAACGTTCGGTTTAAATGAAGCCACAATAAGAACTATAAAGAAAAATGAAATTGCAATTAGGCAATCGGTGATTTCTGGAACGAACCTATCTGTTAAGTCTTCATCATACACTAGAGATGCTGTTAAAGAAAAAATGGAAAAAGCACTCATAATATGGCTGGAGGAAAATGCCCAAAAAAGAATTCCCGTAGACGGAAACAATATCAAACAGCAAGCATTAAGGTTCTATAAAATGATAAAAGACGAACAACCGTCTACATCCACACAAACAACTGCTGAGAAGAGCTACGTATTTTCTGCAAGCACAGGTTGGATGAGGGGATTTCTCCATAGGCATGCGCTTCATAACATAAAAATCAACGGCGAGATTGCTTCTGGAGATCAGAAAGCCGCCGAAGAATACCAACTAAAACTTAAAAAAATAATAGCGGATGGTGGGTACAGTCCAGATCAGGTTTTTAACGCTGACGAAACCGGTCTTTTTTGGAAAAAAATGCCGAGAAGAACATATGTGGCCAAATCGCAAAAAAGTGCTGGGGGTTTTAAAGTTGAAAAAGATCGAGTCACATTTTTATTGTGCAGTAACGCTTCTGGAGATCGGATGTTAAAGCCCCTGCTTATCAATCGTGCATTAAAGCCTCGAGCAATGAAAGGTGTCGATTTTGATACATTGCCGGTTAATTGGATGGCCAATAAAAAAGCATGGGTGACGACTACAGTTTTTACAGAATGGTTCATTAAATATTTTGTGCCAGAAACTAGAAAATATTTGAATGAAAAGGGCTTAGAATTTAAAGTTCTTCTGTTGGTAGACAATGCACCCGGGCATCCTCAGTTGGAACACGAAAATGTACAAGTTTTGTTCCTGTCACCAAATACCACATCCCTAATCCAACCACTGGACCAAGGAATTATCGCAACATTCAAAACTTATTATATCAAACGAACATTCCAGTACATTTTGGACACATTTTGGATAGGGATAAAACTCTAACAGTAATTGATGCCTGGAAAAAGTTTTCTATCAAAGATTGCGTTACACATGCTGCTTTAGCATTGTCAGATTTACGACCATCAACCTTAAACGGATGTTGGAGAGCAATTTGGCCAGAATGTGTAAAAAGTAAAAATCCTGTGGAGAAAAATACAAACGAATATCCCAATATAATTGCTTTAGCACACGCAGTTGGTGGGGAGGGTTTTGATGACTTAATATCTGATGACATTGATGAACTGATGATTGATAAAGTTCTTAGCGAAGACGAAATATTACATTTTGCCTCACAGAATGCTGATGTTATAGAAAGCAGTGATAGTGAAGAACCTGTAAAATTAACTGAAAATTTAATTCAAGAAGGGCTTCAACTTGCAAATAAATGAGGACACCATTTCGTCAAAAATGATCCCAATGTCGAAAGAGCTGCACAATTCCAACGTGAGCTGAATTCTTGTATGGCTCGTTACAAGGAATTATACAAAGAGGTAGCAAGAATTGGCGAACAACGGCTCATAACAGAGTTCATTTTTCAAAATGTAGATGCCGAACGAGCAAGAGAAAGTCCAGTTTTATTTTTTACCTTAAAAATTGAATAACCTATTCTTTTCGTTCACAACATAGTTTTTTAGTTCCTGAACTTGCCATACATTTAATTTATATTACTTTTAAGATTAGAGTGCATATCTTTTTTATCATTAATTACTATGCTTGTGTAAATAAGCATTATATATTTGATTTAATAAAATAAACATGAATTCTTGTTCTTAAAAATTCTTGTTTTTCACTAATTTTAATAGGTTTTAGAGATTAGGAACAAATCACCCGTTTTTTGTATAAGATCAATGTCTTTTTTTACACGTTTTTTTTACACGGCTTCTTCTGGAACCAATCTACCGTGTAAAAACAGACTTAGGTGTACTTTCCACATCCTTATCCTCAGCAAAAGCATTTGCCTCTCCCTACATTAAAACAACGTGCATAACCTTATTCTCGGAACAAGACAACTTAATGCGTGACAACTTACTGCGTGCTCGTTTAGCTCAGACACTGGGATCTCTCTGAGCATGGCCTGAAATGTGCCTCTCCACGTACTAACTCCCTTAACTTAGCTCCTCGCATCAAATTATATTCATCACGGAACTTTATCTAAATTGCTCACCCGAGCACAATCGAAGACCGGAAAAGAACCTATTCCTTTTGTCACGTTGTCATATATTCCAATCAGGATATCCAATAACCTCAATCACCATACATAGATCTCAGTTGATCAAATAATGACAATCCTTCTGTATTGGGCTGCGAGTGAGGGAATGAGTATATGTGATTTTATAAGGACGACAAGCCACGTCTGTGCTTAATAGAACGGTGGTGACATGTAGCACAAACGTATGCAAATGTTATGCGACCAGAATTCGAACCACTTTAACAATGTTAGATATTTATTTAAGCAATTTCAAACAAGGACCTGCGCCCCAATTCTCATATCCCTTCTATATTTCAAATGAATTATAATAATCATCACAACAAACTTATGGGAGTAGCAATTTCTGTCAGGACACCATATCGGCCAATCTATTACGAGTAGTCTGATAAAGTCAACATGGGACTTTGCTGCTTATACGACAGTGATAATGATTGTTGCACCAATGACAAACAGGAGGAGCATACACATGAGGAATAATCGCAATATCAGATGGAATACCATTAGTTGTTGACAATTATTTTAAATGACTACATGCCTACAACGGGTTCAATTAAATAAGTCAATTACAGGCTTCAATATATGTCTTTCTTAATTTACATGCCATTTCAAAAATAAATGTTTTTAAGCTGATGAAATCCTAAATTTATAATGTGACTAACCCTCCTGTATAAATGTAAATGTAGGGGCTTATCTATACACATCAAAAGCAAGGTTTATATTATTATTTTCGGATAATGGCGAGTGTGGGGTTTTTTGCTTTATTTTTTATAGTTTGAAGTTATCTAATTATAAATAACAACACAAATCTTCCAAAATTTAAGCTGAGATTTTTTTTTTATTTCGGATTAAAACTAATAATTTTCGATTAAATACCAAGTCCAATTTTATAAAATTGTTTTAAATTCAATATTCTAAATTATGTAAGTTAATATGCATTTAGGTTTAAGTGTTTTTTGGCAAACATTTACAATTGTTTGAAAAACATAATTAAACAAGAAGAGACAAGATCATGTGTCTATTAAAAACGTTAGTTTTTAGTTATATAAATGCTTGTTCCTTTTTTAAGTATTGAATTTATTTATATAAAGGGCAGTTTTTTCTTTAATGCTAACATTTATATGTAATTTTTAGGGCAGTTTGTGGGCATGTTCAAGAGGATTTTAATAGTTGGAACAAATGTTGGCACTATTGGAGATTCTCTTTTACGTCTCTTCAAATGTTTGTGTTTTATCTACCATCTTTGTGGCGCTCCAAGAAGCCCTACCATTTTCCTCCCACAAACATATCGCCCACCAATCACACTCTCATCCAAAGCATTCATATCCGCAAATCAACGTTGAATTCAATGTCAAGCAAATTGAACCAAACATTCAATTGTCGAACATTGAATTCAATTCCTTAAAATTCAAACATCACAACGCGTATCTTCATATGCATTGTATGTTTAATTATCAATTACATATATATGCATTGTAATTGACGAGCGATCCACCTGATCGGAGACTCGGTGCTGACGTCGGGACTACAGTCGCTATCACATCGAAGGTGCGTGGCCGACCTCTGCATGTTTTACAGATATTATCACGGGTGCTGTTCTTCGGAGATTCTTGGCATTGTTCCACGCAATTCGGTTTATATGCGCTCCACAAGACAATCCGACGGATCGCACCCGTTTGTGGTTCATCTCCCGACGGCGCGAACATCCCTGTATCAGAACTCGTTCCGTTACAGAGCGGGGAAGCTGTGGAACTCCCTTCCCACGCGAGTGTTTCCGGAGCGTTACAACCTGCAACTGTTCAAAAAGAACTGCAACAGTTATTTGATGGCATCTCGGGGCGCCCACTCGACGCTATAGGTTCGCCTTTCCCGAGAGAAGTCTAATAAAAAAAAAAAAAAAAAAAAAAAAAAAGAAGTTTTATGATATGAAAATAAACCCAAAGTCCCATCCAGATTCCCATCCAATTTCTCATGTAATTCCCATGGACTTTGTCCCCATCTGAAATGCATGGCAACTCTTGTTTGCATTAGCCAGATGGATAACACAAACAAACCTCAAAAAGGATCTATGATAAGGGGCGATGCGTCCGGACTTCGAAAGATAAAAAGGATACAGGTGGCAGTCCATTACCAGAAGATACGGAAGTCAGTCAGTGAGTAGCGTGTGCAAGGAGAGGATCCTCCAAAATAAACGTAACGCTAAAATAAGTCAGTTATATAAAATATATCAGTTTTTGTTTTCGGCTGTGGTGTGGACTTTTTATCGGTGCGTTTCCAATATCTTTAAGTGTATTGTGATTTGCTCATTCTGGGTGCCACCGATAGTGTTTGAAAGCTCTCTTCGTGTGTGTGCTTTGACACTTGCGCCCATAGTGGTTAAAATTATCCTGCAAATTCACCTGTTCAGATTATCTGGAAGGATCAAAAATACACGTCCGAAAATCCATACAAACTTGACATCGTAGGCAATGAACTAACCTGCCAGCAGATCTTCCCGTAGAACCATATATGACACATCTGCAAAACAAGGATTGGACAGGTCATCGGTCGCTACTATTCCTCATTTATCAGAAGCACGGTAGCGATACGTGGAACATCTTCGTAGTAAATGCATTTCCCAAAACTGATCTTTAAGTAACAAGGGAATGGCGTTACTAGGTTTAACCAACCAGACATTCAAGTCCTTAACAACGGTTCGCTCAACCCAAGCAACTTGATTACCTAGCTTTTTTTGCATTTTCCAATTCCTCAGGTGCAAGTGAAAGTTGTTGATTTGATAGTAAATTAGATTTAAGGCGCTTGTGAAATACTGCGACATACATGCATCATGTATGATCAGTTGTTTTCAGTGTTACAGCTACGGTTGGGTGACATTGTGAACTAGGATGTCGTTGCAACTACGGAGGTACGTGCCATCAAAGAGTGCTTTCGGACAATTGCTGTTGGTCTGCTGGATTACTTCCACTGGGAAGATGGTGCCATTGAGCTTCCTGGATGATAGATTGGAATTGGCTTACATGATTTCGTACGGAGTCTCTCCATCAATTTGCTTGCCCTTGGACCCAGTAAAGGGCAGTATTTGAATCCACCCAGAGATGGATAACTAGTGAATTAAGAGATACAACCTATTGAACAAGTGCTATGTGTCGTGTAATATGTAATATTGCTGATGACTGTAATCTTGGAATTATCACTCGTGTGGATCTTCTTCTTTAAGAAAATAAGCCCTATAAACGTTCACGGACCTACGGAGGAGTTCCTTAACGACGAAAACGAAGAATTCAACGAAAACGTCTAACGGGCCCTCAATGCCTGCCCAAGATATGATGTGCAAATCGTTCTTCGGGCTTTGAATGAAATAATAGGTCGGGAGCCGGTTTTCAGGCACTACGCAAGTTCCCATAGTTTGCAGGAGAACACTAATGACAATGGACAACGAGTCATCGAACTGGCAGCATCAAAAAACATGGTCGTTTCGAGTCCTAGTTTTCAGCGTACAGATATCCACAAAGCCACCTGGGTATCATCTGATGGAGCCACTCGGAACCACATTGAGCACGTGTTGACAGACCGCCGCCACTCCTCGAGCCTGATGACGGTAACGCGTACCGTGCCAACGTCGACTCGGATCACTATCTTTTTGGTATAGTTTTCCGATAGCAGATTGCCTTACGGAGACATATTGCATCCATGGATCAGATTCGGAATAATCGTAAGCTTGTACTAAGCTAATAAATGGGATGGGAGCCACACTGATCTAAATTAAATACAATTTTACTCTTTGGAGAGGGAGCAGCACACGACGGCAACACTGGATGCAACCAGCGCAGGCACTATTAAATGCAGCATTGACAAACAAATAACAAATGTCAGCAAACAGCTGACATTCAATAATATTAAAACGAGCTGTCAGTTCTTCGTAAAATTTGATTCAAGATAAACGCACAACTTAGTTCATAGTTAAAATATAAGTTATTCAAGACAAATAAAACAAGTTAGTCACTAATACTCAACGCGTTTCCTTGAAGAATCGACCAAGCCGTTCTGCTGGAGTTCATCCAAGCTATTCGGTCCACTTTCCACTAACTAAGCCATTGTTTTCAGGAATCAGTGTTTTTGACGCCAGGAGCTTCTTGTTCAACAGCGGGCAATATATCTCACCAGCAGACGCACTTATTGGTCGACGCTGCGTACGTGTTAGCATAACGTGCAAGACACTTTTTACAAGTTCACGTTCGACGCTTCCTCGAGCGTGAAACAAATTGGTCCTCTGAGCCGGATCCACGATCCGAGACAAAGATATACGCCACATAAGGCCAAACACAGCAGCTGCCGGCTGGATAACCTCTCCTGTGGTGCAACGTGGAACAAAGCATTTCAACAGCAACGCACTGAAGCGCATCTGCGGCGACTAAGCAGCAAGACAGACGGTCATCCAGCCGATCAAAGCTAGCCACAACCAACAGCGCACTTAGTTGCGTAGAAGCTACAGTCGAGCTACAGCCGATCCACAAGAAACGGAATCAATGAGCTAGCGGCACTTCGATCCACAAGCATCGAAAAAAAGGGCAAACTAGGTTGCAATGGCGACCAGCAATATGACTGTTCCGACCATGAAACGGAGACGAGGAGTCATCAGGGGATTCCTCACGCGGTTGGAGAAGTTCGCGACCAAGTCGAATGAAGTGACCAGGCAGGAAGTCGCAAGCAGACTGCGCAAACTGGAGGACTAATTTAAATCCTTTGAGAGCCCCCAGGAATGTATCGAGGAGAACGACCCGGCCCTGAACATCGACAGGGAGAACGAAGAGCGAGCAGATTTCGAAGAGCGATACTTTTCGCTGCAATGCAAGCTCAATCAGCGGTTGACCATGGCAACAGGCACAGGCTCCACCGCATTGGATACGTCAGGAGACACCCTGGGAACAGCAACTACTACAACGTTAACAGCGGAGCAACCAGGAATGGAGAGGCTGCTTGGCACCATGAATGCCAGCCAAAGGCTCATGAATAGCTTGGTGGAACCATTGGTTACGCAGTCAACGGAACCGACAGCAACGGATTCCAGGAGTGTGGCGGCAACCCGACCGGTCAAGCTGAGGCATATCGACGTGCCTACCTTCGATGGGGACTACCAGCAGTTGGTAACGTTCCGAGACCTGTACCAACCACTCATCCATGACAACGCCCAGTTATCATCAGTCGAGAAATTCCAATTTCTCCGGACTTCTTTAAGAGCGGACGCACTATCATTGGTTCGCAATGTTCCGGTCACGGCGGCAAACTATCTGGAGGCCTGGGCTGCACTGGTCTCGCGCTATGACTAAAAGAAGATCATCGTGGATGCACATCTCGGAGCATTAATGACGATTCCAGCTTTGCAATCACCAGGTAGTACGGAGTCCCGCAGATTCATCAACGGCCTCTTCGGGCCGGTTTGGGCTTTGCGAGCATTGGATCTACCAGTGGAGCACTGGAGTTGTTGGTTGGTTTTCACCACAGTCAAGAAGCTCGATAGTGAGACTAGGCAGTCATCGGCTCGAGAAGCCAGCAGGAACGAGATGCCGACGTTCGAGGAGCTGACTGAAATCCTGGAAGCCCGCCTCACCGAGCTAGAGAGCCTCCCGACAGCGAAGAACTATTCACAGGGTCACTTTGTTAGGGACAGAGGTATAGCAGCCGGCTCACCCAGGAAGACGTACTCGGCAATCACATCAGCAGCGACGGCTGTGTCCCAGATGCGCGCAGCCGCATCAATTGTTCCGATGTAGTGCATTCAGGAATCTCTCAGCTCTACAGCGAGATCAGTTTGTCCACCGCCAAGGGCTATGCAGATTAACCAATGTGAGAGAGGTTTTTGTTTGTTTGCAGACGCATTTATTCACAAAGTCTTTTTTATGTTTTACAATTTTAGTCTAAAGGCTAAACCTATCTTAATAATTTGACTACATAATGTAATTTACTGGCTCTTCACAAGCACTCTAAATTATACAATATTATATGCTTAATTTATGCCTTTCAGCTTACATTTTCTTTTATTTATTCTTAATATAATACACATACGAGGGTTGCCCCTTATGTTTCGGGATTTGGCAACCCTAGTGTTGCAATCCGGCAATTGACAGCTCTGTCGTAAAGTTGGACATTTTTGAGGTTATACGCACTCAGAACGTTTTGACATACGAGCGCTATTTGTGTTGTTTACAGTAACTTAAAAGATTCATCTCGGTCCAAAAATGGAATTAAATCGTCAACATTTTCGTGCGATTATTTTTTACAACTTTCGGCGTGGATTAACTCAGCAACAGTGCATGGATGAACTTAATTCAATTTTTGGCTATGAAGCTCCATCAAGGACCAGTGTTTATCGATGGTATGGTGAATTCAATCGTGGTCGTAGTTCACTCCAAGATGAATTTCGTGAAAGTCGTCCAAAATCAGTTGTTGTTCCGAAAACCATTGATGCTGTGCGCGAACTGATATTGGAAGATCGTCATGTGACCTATCGTGAGATTGAGACAACCTTAGGCGTTAGTGGGACCAGCATACATTCAATATTGCATAAACATTTGACTGTCAAATAAATTTGTTCGCGTTGGATCCCACACAATTTGTCAATCGCCCAAAAAAAGGCTCGTGTCAATTGGTCGAAAGAAATGCAAAAAAAAAATACGGTCGTGGTGCTTCGAAACACGTCTATGATATCGTGACAGGTGATGAATCGTGGATTTACGCGTATGAACCCGAAAGTAAACAGCAGTCGACTGTCTGGGTGTTTCAAGATGAGCCAAATCCAACAAAAGTTGTTCGCGCACGAAGCACTTCCAAGCAAATGGTCACCTGTTTTTTCGGAAAAACTGGACATGTCGCAACCGTACCACTAGAACAGCACAGAACAGTCAATTCTGAGTGGTATACAACCATTTGTTTGCCAGTTGTCTTCCAAGAAATCAGGAAAACCAACCGCCGAAGACGGATCACTCTTCACCACGACAATGCGAGCTCTCACACATCGGCTGCGACAACTGCATTTTTGAGCACCCAAAACATCGATTTGATGGGTCATCCGCCGTATAGTCCTGACTTGGCACCGAATGACTTCTTTTTATTCCCGTACGTAAAAAACAAACTGAGAGGTCAACGTTGTTCGACACCTGAAGAAGCGGTTGCTGCATTCAGAATGCATGTGTTGGAGATACCTCAATCAGAGTGGCAAAAGTGCTTCGACAATTGGTTCAAACGCATGCAAAAGTGTATAGATCATCATGGGGAATATTTTGAAAAACAATAAAGTGATTTTCGATAATCAATATTTGTTTCTGTTCTCTAATCGCGAAATATAAAAGGCAACCCTCGTACATTATAAAAAAAATAAACTGCTATCTTAGAGGTCTACCTCTTCTTTTTTTAGAGGCACTATGACAAAAAAAAAATTTTTTTTTTTTTGAAGGATGCAAAAATTTTAAAAACAAAATAATAAATGTTTAATGAAAACAAAAAAGATAAAATAACAGAAGTTAACGGGAAGGAGGGCAAAGGAAAAGGAAGGGAGGAAGCTGCGCTAGAGCTGAATATTATATCTACGGACGTGAAGTCCGTTCTTCGTTTTGGAGCCACCACCAGTTGGGGTTGGCTCGGTCTTTTATTGATTTATCTCTTTCACTGATCACCATACTGAATCGAAGTCGGTCTGGCCTATTAGAGATATCGCTATTGTGGACAATTCGTTTATCCCTAGCACCACGGAACGCGTGGTATATAATAGGTATTCCACACTCATCTTGGATAAGACCTTTTCCGTCCAAGAAGAGGAACGCCTCTGGGGGAATGAACCCGTTCTGGAGGGTACTCTCCAGATACATATCGTTCGGATAATATGCTCCCACGATAAGATTATTTACACTGCACATTGCCCTTGCAATGTGGCCACGAATAATTTTTATAATGAAGTTGTCTATCCTATTTAGTCCTGATTTATCATACAGGGTTTTATTAGGGTAAAAATTCTGGTATCGTGGCTCTGGTGTTCTATTAAGTCCGAGGCAGGAACGCAAACACTGTCTCTCGAACACGCGAATCTTTTCCATGTAGAATGGGGATATATTGTACCATATTGGACAACCATAGACCAACACTGGTCGGATGAATGCCGAATATGAGATTATTTTAACTTTTGGATTGAGAATGCTGCTTCGGAATAGACTTTTTGTGGCAACAAATGCGTTTCTTGCTGCAGAGAGAGTGACTGCTAAATGCTTGTCAAAGTATAACTACTGATCAAGCCAAATACCGAGATATCTGACTACAGTTTTCACTTGTAGTGGGAGATTATTATTCCCTACGATAGAGAAGTTTTGCCAATTGTACTTTGTATCCTGAGAGGCCCTGGAGAGCGGTGTTCTGAAAAGGATAGTCTCGGTTTTGTGGAAATTAATTTTTAGTTTCCAGTCATTACAAAAACGTTTTATTTTATTGAAGTCGTCCTGAAGAAGTCTATTGATGACATCTATTTTCTCTCCTGTTCTGTATACCACAATGTCGTCTGCGTATGCAATGGCGTTGTTAAGCGTACCCACTAAATCACTGGTGTAAATATTAAACAGAATGCGAGAATTCACCGCCCCTTGTTGTAAACCGTTTGTAATTTTGAAGGTCTTGCTTGAGAATATATCTCCGCATTTTACCACAAACTGCTTGTCCGTTATCATTTCATAAATGTTGTACAATAGATAATGAGGCATTCTCAGGTTTTCTAACTTATGAAGAAGTCCTTCTAACCACACGGTGTCGAAAGCCTTTTCAAAGTCAACTAAGCAGGCACCTGTGCATTGGCGCTTTGTCTTGTTCCATTGTATGTCGGAAACAAGCTTTGACGCGGCATGCACCGTACTATGCCCCCTTTTAAAGCCAAATTGGTTGTTGGGGATGATTTCATTTTCATCACACCAGTTCATCAGTGCTTTGTTTATGATCTCGAAAACCTTGCTGATATTTGGCAGCAAGCTAATCGCGCGAAGGTTGGTTGGATTGGTCCTGTCTTTGCCCTTTTTAGGGATGGGGTGGACTATTGCAGTTTTCCGGTGGGTTGGATGGTATGCCTTATTTAAGGCGTTGTTGAATAGCGTAGTGTAGATTTTTACTGCTTCAGGAGGCAAATGTTTTAAAACTACATTTGGGATGCTATCTATCCCAGAAGACTTTTTGCCTTTGATTGACTTAAGGATGTTCGTAAGTTCATCCTTACTCACAAACATATTCATATTCTGATTATTCCTGGTAGAGTCCGCTCTGTTATTTTCACTGAATGTGGTAAAGCTACGGTTTTGGTTCCTCCAGGTACAAAGTTGATTTCTCAGTGAGCTGTAGGTCTGGAAGGCGTTGTTTTCGAGGATCGTATTGGAGTGAGTGGATTCGTTCACTCTGTATACTGCTTCGAAACATGCACCAATTAAGTTCACTTTGTCTTCCGGGTCTTCGACTAATATTGACTCTTCGTTGGAGTTGATATGCTCCGGATTGAGTCCTGAGTTCAGCATTGCTTGACAATTCTCAGGAGTCCGTGATACTCGCAAATATGGAATGTCAGTGTGATCTTTCTTTCGAAAAGTTTTATTGATTTGTGAGAACATATTCGATCCGCTAGCTTGAATGGCTTGTATTTTGTTCTTCCACTCTTCATTTATTCTTGAACGGTAATTGTCACGGATAAATTTTTGGAGATTTTTGATTAGGGACTTAAGTGTTCTTATTTCCTGACTATTTGGGTCGCTGAACTGTCTATAAAGTCTTTTCAGCTTTGAGAGCATAATGCTCTTTTGCTTATACAAAGCGTCAATTGCTGATGTCCTGTACTTATTAGTATAACCGTCGGTATGGGGAACTTTATGTATAGAGCGATTCATTGCATTGGTAATAATATCGTCCAATGTTGTTAAGTAATGATCGATTTGGTCGTTATGGAGGTTTCTAATACGAGTAGTCGGTGGGTCTATGGCACTGTTACGAAGTTCTTTTTTTATTAATCGATCAAAGCGTGACCAGTGAGCTTTTCGAAAATTGAAAGAGTGGCTCTGGTCGAACTGCTCTAGTGAATATTGTTCGTTTGGGACTTCAATTATGGCTCCAAATCCGTAGTGATCGCTATCGTAATCGATTGTGCGAAGACAGTTTCGCGTAGTTAGATCTGTGCCTGACAAGTTTATTCGAACGTCTATCATAAGTAAATCCAGAAATGAATTTCCTTTAGGATAAGACGGTGTACTTGTGGCGTACAGTTCTAATCTGCGCTCGATAGCATTCATTTGCCACCAATCATATAAAGCATTGCCTCTTGTGTTCGTGGTTAAGTTACCCCAAGCACTATGCTTGGCGTTGAAATCACCCGCTATTAGGAAACAGTTGTTTTCCGAGTCTAATTTCAGGTGTCGAAATAGCATATCAAGTTCATTGATAAATTGCTTACACTGGGTAGCTTGAGGGGCATAAATGGAGACCACATACAGGTGCTTTTGACTTCTCAACGGAATATCTATTATGCAGGCTTCCAGCACCTGAAATTTGTGTACTTCTGTACTATAAATTACCTTATAATAAAGACCTTTTGTAATTAAAACTGCAACCCCACCCCCTTGAGTAGAATGTGGCCTGTCACGTCTAATTATCTTATAGTTTTTATAGACAATTTTGTGCCTTTGGTTTAGCTTAGTTTCACTAGCCAAAAGTACATCAGGGGATTCGACTTCAAGCATGTTGCCTAGATTATCTCTTCTGTCTATGTGTATTAGTGAATTTACGTTCACCGAAATAATTTTTAGTTTTAGTTCAGTTAGAGGGTTGAAGATTTTGATGGAAGGAGTTATTTGTAAACACAGCCGAACAGAGCATATCTGTTCGGGCCATTTGTTCCGTCAGTATTTTTTGAAAATTAGCAAATTGTGTTTGCATGACCGATATCATATTTAATATCTCAGGTTGCGCATCTACTGCCGGTATTCGCCCATTGGTATGTGAGGATTCCACGGGGACTCGTTGCATAGAATTGCCCGTGATTTGTGCATATGATACACGCGGGGCAACGAAATTATTATAAGAACGAGTTTTAATTTTTTCTCTTCTGCCACTTGCTTTTGTTTTGATTCCCACTTTAACTTCATATGTTGAAATTTGGGACAACCTCTAAAATTTGCCGTGTGTCCTGTATTTTTACATAGGACACATGACAGTGTTTCTCTATCCGGAAGCTGTTCCCTTCCCAGCGGACATTCGCCCATGTTATGGTCGGCGAGGCATTTTACGCATCTGAATTTCATATTGCAGTTTGATGCAACGTGTGCAAGTCTTTGACAGCGCATACATTGCAGTACGCGCTCAGATTTTCTAATTTTTTCCCAACTTATAATTTGGTGGCTTAGACATTTTATATGTCTAAGCGCATCAACTTTACTATTAGGACTTAGAGATACAATGTAGAAAGGCAATTTGCGGCTGCACTTTCTAGAATTCGCAGTTGAAAACGGTTTTACACCCGTAAATTTTAAACTAGCTGTTTCAACCGTTTTTAATTCCTCGAGTATCTCCTCTGGGGAGAACGAAGGATCAACTCCTTTTAAGAGTATGGAAATTGATTTTTCTGATTTTGGGGTGTACGTGTAGTACTCGGTTTTTGCCCTTCCCAAAGCAGACTTTACTTTATTGTAACCTTCTAGGTCGTCGCACAAAATTCTAGTTTTTTCAGCACTAATTCTTTTTGTTTTAAAATCTTTACAAGTCAACTCACCCAACTTCATTAAATCTTTCGCTTCTATGTAACTGATGACAATTGGAGGTATTTTTTCCTTTTTTGGTTGCTGTTGTTCCTCGTCCTTGGCTGTCTTTGTTTGCTGCAGTTGTATCTGATTCTGTTGTTGGGCGTCCTTTGTTTCGCTTATTTGTAGCGAATGTTGTTGCTGCCGCTGGTGATTTGTTTTTTGCTCTCTTTTTGCTTCGGTTTCATTCCGTCTTTTGTTTCGCTCTTCCAGGGCTGTTCGTACTTGTTTGGAAAGTTCTTCGCGTTTTTTGATGAGATCAGCAATTAAGCTGTTTAGGGCATCGTCTCCTTCTGGAATGTTTGACTCCAGTATCTCCAATTCCTTAAATTTGTTCCCTGCTCCTGAGTAACAAGTATCCTTGACAGGTACATTTTCTTCTGTGACGGTTTTTTTCATCACATTTGATTTTTGTCGTTCCATTGACAGGTTTGAGCGGACTTTATTTGCCACTGGGCTGTCGTCTATAATTGATACTTCGTTCTTCCTTTTGGTAATTTTTTTAATTGTTTTTGAATTAGCGACACGAACGCCGACATCCACCAATCTTACAACGGCAACATCACCTGGCAAAGATCATCGGGAGAGATTTGCACTTGAGACGGATGCACGCTGGAAGCCGGTTACGGGTAGCCGCTTGAACACCCGGTACTGGATCATAGGGAGTCGAGGAGTTGTCCAGAGGGTCATGGCGGAATGCACGGTTTGCAGTCGTCACAAGGGACGGGTACTAGCTCAACAAATGGCGGCATTACCAGCCAGTCGGATTAATCCCGCAAGACCAGTTAGTAACACTGGCGTGGATTATGGAGGTCATATCACTCTTCGGACATGGAAAGGACGCGGCGCGAAGCGAGTCAAAAGCTACATCTGTCTCTTCGTATGCTTGGCAAACAAGGCAATACATGAAGCGGTTGGCGAACTGTCCAGCGAAACTTTCCTGGCAGCATTAAGGAGATGGTGGCGGAAGAGGAGACGCTTGAACCGACAGTTTAAGGTGGGCGGAATGTTGGAGACGGAGCAGCACACGACGGCAACACTGGATGCAACCAGCGCAGGCACTATTGAATGCGGCATTGACAAAAAAGTAACAAATGTCAGCAAACAGCTGACATTCGATAATATTCAAACGAGCTGTCACTTCTTCGTAAAATTTGATTCAAGATAAACGCACAACTTAGTTCATAGTTAAAATATAAGTTATTTAAGACAAATAAAACAAGTTAGTCACTAATACTCAACGTGTTTCCTTGAAGAAACGACCAAGCCGTTCTGCTGGAGTTCATCCAAGCTATTCGGTCCACTTTCCATTGTTTTCAGGAATCAGTGTTTTTGACGCCAGGAGCTTCTTGTTCAGCAGCGGGCAATATATCTCACCAGCAGACGCAGTTATTGGTGGACGCTGCGTGCGTGTTAGCATAAGGGGCAAGACACTTTTTACAAGCTCACGTTCGACGCTTGCTCGAGCGCGAAACACTACCAATACACTGCTTCAATGGCGAAAATTCTATCTTTCTAGTTTATGAACCAAAGTAATAGGCAATTGTGTAAGAAGTGCACACCCTCAAATAAATATTGGTATTCCACAGGATGTCGTCGTATTGCCCACTTTATTTCATCTCATTTCGTTGATTACGGCGTTAGAATATACTCACAAGTAGGCCAGCTTGTCGTAAGAGGCGACTAAAAGCCGAGTGATAGGTGGGGTCCCAACGCCCTCGGCCGAGGGGGGGGGGGGGGGGGGGGGATATGTCGGCAGGAACATCATGCAGATAGTATGATAAATAGCCGAGCTTTAAGAAATTCGTCATCGCATAGTCGGGCTCGTTCTCGAGGCTCTGTCGACGTTCGACTGATAACGGCACTTGGTAACATAAGGGGCATCGGTTTCACCAATACGAATGTAAACGCCATCCACCAATATCTGAAAACAGTGAAACATGATATCCTTGCCCTAATTGAGACCCAGGTCGATTCGTCAACCGATTCGACATTCGTAGCTCAGGATACGACTTACATTCGAGATTCCGTTTTAAGGGCGGAGTCTGCGTCTTCGCGTGTCCGATCTGGCTTATCAGAGGATTGAGGCGTTGAAATCCAATAACATGGACATTCTGAGGAATTCTGTTAAATTTCTTTGTTCTCTTTACCGCTCCCCGATTGACCACGTACATTTCAAGCGAATAACCGACATAAGCGGCTTCGCCATATATGGAGGTATGGGTCTGCTAACTGGTACGATGGCAACATTTTTTCGCATCCCTTCCGTGGTCGGAGGTGTGGTTTGGAGACCCCAATGTTAACGCATGCGCCGAGTCGGTCCCAGAGATTATTCCTCTCGGGATGGACATTTACTTTCCACATTCCATTAATCGAAGTTCATCCGATACATCTTGGTTGGATAAAAAATGGGAGCACGTTACAACGGCAAACTGCTGAGCAAACTTCGTCCATATGCACTTTTACAGCAGCGTTGCGACCGGACGAAGAGCCTCCTCGAAAATCCATTGATCCGTCTTGTTGTGGAAGGCAAGTGTTCGGATCTATATCCTGTTAATTCCGGGGTGCCTCAAGATTCTATTTTGGCTCCAACCTTGTTTTTGCTCCACATAAATAATTTGTTGGAGTCGACGGATAACAGGGTCCTCAGTTGCGAGGATGATAGTATGCTTGTTTCCTTTTGTTTCGAGTCGCACCAGCTGAGCTGAAGACAGATCGACCCCCTTAATCGGGATGTGGATAAGGTCCTGCAGTGGGGAAAGGCCAATCTGGTCGATTTCAATGCATCGGAGACACAATATACAACGTTCATAGAGAAAAGTGGATCTGACTCGCTTATTGGGGTGAGTTCGGTGGTGTGGTGAAAACAAGGAAGAAGGACTTGGTAATTTATGTCCATGTGTGAGTAAAGATCACATTGGTTTTTTCATACACAAGGCCTTGGGAACGAATCTGAAAACAAGAAAAGGAATGACGTACATCAATGCGATGTGAGTTCGGCTAAGTAAACAAGCCGAATCTCATTGGGTGCTAATTGGGGTTTTTGTTTGTTAAATGCCGCTAGTCATGAGAAACAGATCCAGAAATATGGGAAGGCAAAGAGATCGGGTAGATCGTTGTTTAAGCTATATGCATTGCAGCTGTAACGATAGCCGAAATGCCCATGCACATGGTGCTAATCGATTCTAGCTTATTTACAGGAAATTGGTGTTCAGTGCATCGCTGCCAAGGGTAAGTATACCATACCTATTTGTATTTGCCTATGCTGTAGGTTTTAATTGATGCCTTAAGACGCAAGATGCGTATATTTGTTGGTCCCTTGGGTGTAGGTCGCCAGCGAATGTGTATGTGTGGTGATTTATGATACGCTTGGTGAGGACGGAAAATAGGCGACGCAATGTTTATGGTCCCTGTTATGATGGTTACATTGTATGTAAACCAAATCATGTTGTTTTCAGGAATTCATCTAGGGGGATTTGCTTGGCACCGAAGGGAAAAATTCTTACAGGGAATTTGTATGAGAAGGGATGCATGAAAAGTAAGGATTCTTTACAGGGATTTTTAGATAAATAAATTTGATCTATTTGATGTGTGAAGCATTTCAGGTGCTAATGTGATTGCATTAGCGAACTTAACGAAGTTGGGTAGCAGTTATGGGGGTTTTTCAGGTAAGTGGGCCGTGGAGTTTGGCGGAATCGCCACAAGTTGATGATGAAAGGCCAAACAGTCAAGTCTTGGAAAATAATGAAATTGCTGTGCGTCGCGGTCTGTGCCAATGTATCATGGCATGAACACGTGTCGAAGATCGCAATATCCCCCTCAGGAAAACTGAACTATCTCTTCAGAGCCAAGAAATATTTTACTCCGGCTCAACTTTTTCTCCTATATAAATCCCAAATTAGACCCGCGCTCGAATATTGCTCTCATGTTTGGAGCTCCTCACCTAAACATACCCTCAACCTACTTGAAAACATACAGAGACGAGCGATCCGCCTGAACGGCGACACGGCGCTGACATTGGGACTACAGTCGCTATCACGTCGAAGGCGCGTAGCTGACCTCTGTCTGTTTTACACGGGTACTGTGTTACGTGGTAACTTCCCCCATCCCCATTGTAAGAATTAGAAAGCAAGCGATATAGGCATATAGCCTACGATCCACATGTTGGAGGCGCGAACCGAAATTTGTTAGGTTGTGGAACTTGTGGAGGCAGCTGTGGGCATTCCTTTTCGGAGTGGGAAAAATTCGGAGAGAAAGAGAGTAGAAGGTTGTCCGCAGTTGAAAGAGGTCATATCGAAGACGATACACTCGGTAGACAAAAAATTAGATAATTTAAAAATAAAAGAAGGAATGATAAAAAAAAACGGTACGGGAAAGTTTAGTTAAAGTTAGAAGAAGAGTAAGCTTAAAAGTAAAGGAAATGAAGAAATTATCTCAAAGTATCTCAAAGTAACGTTTAGATGGACCGTTAAATGTAAAATTTCTCCTGTAAAAATAAAATTCATACTAGTGGACGTCAAAAGTGTTTAATCTATTTTGTTCGAGCGAACTCATTGGGGGAATTGGAGCTGGTGTATCTTGGGATGGGAGCGAACCCAGGAATCGGTAAAACAAAAAATTAAAATCTAACTCTCCCTTCACAGACAAAGAAACCAACAGGTGATAATCCAGTTCTGCAACGGAAGACCCAAGTGCTAACGTCGACCCGAGATAGCAACGGTTCCAGCTCGGCAACGGTATCAAAAACGAAGACAAAGAGAGTTACCCGAATTGACCTCAAGAAATTCATTTAAAAATCGACACGACTGCTGGAATAGATGAAATGTGCTCATTTCATAGTCACTCTGGCATTTGGCAACCTGAGTTCCTGTAATACACATTACAACTGTTCTTCGGAGATTCGTGGTATTGGTCCGCGGAATTCGGTTTCTATACGCTCTATAAGACAATCCGACATATCGCACCAATTTGCGGTTCATCTCCCAACGGCGCGAACATCCCTGCATCAGAACGCGTTCCGTTACAGAGCAAGGGAGCTGTGGAATTCCCTCCCGCGCAAGTGTGCCCGGAGCGCTACAACCTGCAACTGTTCAATAAGAACTGCAACTGTTATGTAGTGCCATCTCGGGGCGCTGTGTCGGCTCTATAGGTTCGCCTCTCCCGAGAGAAGTATATTAAGAAAAAATGACCTCTTGTCCAGTACCAGAAATCCTATTGAGTAATTTTCTGATGACAGAACGGTTAGTATATATTACTTTGGGGAGGAAGTAATGTGCCTAACACGGACACTCGGTTCACCTCCTCCTCCATCATAAATTAAGTAATTGGCCGGTCGTCGCAACAAGAGGAAACACAAAAGTTCCGCGGAAAACGCTCGAAAACTGCAACACAACGTCCACAGAAACAGGAGAGACAAAAGGAAACATTGGTCACTGTTATTAGTGAAAGGTTTTTTTATTTTTAATTAATTTTAAACAAACACTGATTTTAAACAAACAATAATTTTAATTATACGCGAACGGTTAACACTAAGGCAAAGTTAATTGAAATGAACTGGTCCGCGATGGGGAATATTCGGTGGCTGTGACTCTTTCTGGCCAACATACTCAACACTACCACGACTCGGAAATATATATATATGCGCGTGTCTGCAGCGCTATAGACCGCGGAAGTCCGCACGACTATTGTCGTCGGCAGATGGAAAAGGACTCGGCGATCATCTTCTCATGCAGAGATGATTTCGCTAAAAAGGGAAATTTAAGGAAAAAGGAAGAGAGAGAAAAACTTTTCTCTTAAGGGTGTGAATATATTCTTGCCAAGGATATGTTTTATCTACCACGAGTGTAACGTAGAGTCTCCCTTGTGGGAACGAAAAACCGGATCTCGTAGTTGAGATCATGGTTGTGTGTATGTGGACGCTTAGGTCCGATGTTGTTGCACGTGTTCAAAAGCAGTGGAACAACGAGAAAGGCAGTCGGCGAGAACAAAGGAAAAGGCGACCAAATGGTTTGCTTCGTAATGAGGGTCATTTTTATGCAACATCGCTATGACGGACGTTGGTAAAAAGGTGTTAATGGGATACGATACTTTATACAATGGAAATTGTATATCGTATCTTGGGTTAATTGCTGAAACGTATCCCTTGCTTGCATTTAGGTATGCCAAGCAATTCGTGGTGGCGACGAAAGAAATGCATGATTGCTTGTCTATTGAATCGCTAGTGTTGCAGCTGTAAAAACAAGCTGACCGACATAGTATTTCAACTCAGACAAAGGGTGCCGAATGTTTGGTATTTATGGTGCATATGATGCTTGATGCGTTACATGTCCTTGGAAAAGGAAATGTTTTCTGGGGCAAATGCAAATGCATTGGCGGGAAACAATAGGAGTTATGGAATTCCTAAAAAGGTCATGAAGAATTCTTACAGAAAATTGTATGCGAAGAGATGCATGAAGGTAAGTTTTCTTAACAGGGAATTTAAGATCATGGGCTTGATCTCTTAAATGCGTGCAGCGTTTTTGTGTTCCGAATGCGATTGCATTGGGGAAATTATATGGGAAGATGGGTGTTATGGGGGTTTTTAAGGAAAGCGTACCGTGGGGTTTGGCGGAACCGCCACTTTACTTCTTAAAAGACAATCAACCACCTGTTCGGATATCATTTTTAAAGAGCAAGATGTTCTCAACTGTTTGGATTCGAACCTGAGCACGTCGTGTTCAAAAATCCAATGCTGCCCCTTGCGTTGTGAAACCCCAACAATATATGTACATATATGATAAATACATGGATGGCCTGAAAAGGTTCCGACATCAACGTGAAGATAGCAGCACTCGTCACGAAAATCTAGTAAATGTAGTTGTGCATCTTTTGATGGTTACTCACCAAACTTTCAGCCATTCGGAGACGTAATTTTTGATTAACAGTCGTTTGAGTGAGTCGATGTGAGTGTTTTTGTGAAAATGGACAAAATGGAGTATGGAGCTGTCACTAAATTTTTGTTTTTAAAGGGAATACGCCTACGCAAATCAAAGATGAGTTAGACTCTGTGTAACTCTGTGGAGACTCTGTACTATTATTTACCACCGTGAAATTTTGAGCAGCTGAATTTAAACGTGGCCGTGAGAGCTTGGGAGACGATGAACGTTCGGGACGTCCAAAACTGCAACATCTGACTTTAACATCGCTAGAGTTCACCAAATGGTGCTACACTACCGGCGAATTAAAATAGGAGTGATATCAGAGACTATGAAAATGACCAAAGACCGTTTTTGTCACATATTAAATCAAAATTTACCCATAAGAAAGCTGCCCGCGGCTTGAGTGCCGCGTTTACCACCGTTAGACCAAAAACGTATTCCACAGCTCTGTTGGTGCAGTTTAGGCGCAATAAATCCTAGTTTTGACGCCGATAATTTAGTATCGATGAAACTTGGATACACCATTATACGCCATAAACCAAAATACAGTCAAAACAGTGGACTGTAAGGGGGAATCGGCTCCAAAAAAAAAGCGAAAACTGTTTTTTCGGCTGGGAAAGTGATGGCGACTGCTTTTTGGGACAATCCGCCTTACTCACCAGATCTAGTCCCAAGCGACTTATTTTCTAATCTAAAAATTGCACTCAGATGAGAGAGATTTTCGTCAAATGAGGAGGCATCACCTTCGTGAACAGTTATTTTGCAGAGAAAAACGCCGAGTACTATTTGGACGGATTAGAGAGATGAAAGCATCGCTGGGAGAAGTGTGTAGAGTTACAAGGAGACTATGTACAAAAATAAAAATATGTTTTAAGAAAAAATATCTCGTATCTTTGTTATGTCGGAAACTTTTCAGCCCACCCTCGTATATAAGTTCATTAAGAGAACCAATCACTTTAGTTATTTTTCGAACACACTCCATATACTAATACATGTTCTCATTACGAATACCAGCAACCATCTTTCAATCAAGTTCAAAACGTTAGTAAACAATCGCATCCCTGACTCCATTGAAACAAAGGAACATGGAAAATTTACCAATCAGGATCTCAGACAGGGGTCTAGTATATTGCCGCTTGCTCGGCATTTCATAAATTCAAAATGAAGAGCGCGGCAAATAATTACAAATTATAATCAACATTAAATTAGATTTAGTTATTTGCACCTGGAAATTACGTATAAGGGAAATGTAACAATGAAGCTAAATGTATAACTTCAAGCAAAAGCAAAATAAAAAATAAGACCACGGTATATTTGTACAAGAAAGATATTTAATTTGGAAAGACTTTCTCCAGACTGCACTTGAATTCACAGGTTGAGGTAAATATGTATCCGGTTTGTTTATCAAGGATACTCGCCCGGTGGGAGCGCTTGGTTTCCATTCAAATAAGTATTTCGTTTTATTAATTTGATATATTTTAGCCGAAAGCCCTAGCAGCTAGCGCTATTTAGAATTAAGTTATTGTGTAATTAATTACATTGTAATAAATAATAATAATAATAATAATAATTTGATATGCCCATTCTTTAAGTCCTCATGGAATATTTCTCGTACTGTATTTAGATTTATTTACTTAGAATTCGTTATCCCACGAAAGGTACGCAGAAGGATTGCTTTTTAATCTATGTTTATGTGTTAATATTTAGATACGATTTTTTAATAGAAACTAAAAAAAATATTATTTATAAAGGGTGCTCCAATTAGAAGGAAGGAAGTTAAATGTGAATCAGACTTGAACGTTAAAATATTTTCTACAATAATTTTTTCGTTCGATAAATTCAATGTTTAACAATTGCAAATTGGAATGATTGAGTATTCAATAACGCTTTAGAGTTATTGAAGCCTATTACGAAAATGGGCCTTCAAACAAAGATGGATTTCACAATCCTATACGCTTATCAAGTTTAGCATTTCTTGCTAACTATTAAGTCACTGACACAACAAATGAATGAAATAAAAAATTATTTTAAAATGAGAAAAATGAAAACGTATTTTTGAAAAATAGGCGGACGGATTATGGCTAGGTATGATATATTTATTTGCTAGGTTGGTGTGACTATTGTGCACAGTTGGCAGAAATGTCAGCACATTTTCTTTGTTAGCGTAGAAATTACTTTGTCTTTTGTCTTTAAGGGAAATTGTTGTAGGATATTTAAAAAAAAGTGCATCCAATATTGCCCGAAAATGTCATTTCTTTTTCTGATATATTGAAAATATTTTTCTCCAGATATCCTCCTCCTCACAGAAACGTGGCTTAAACCAAACTCCCGAGTATCTATCCCTAATTATACACTTGTTTCTAATCCACGAACCACTGGACCTCGTGGAGGTACTGGAATTTGAATACACAAGAAATTCCAATTTTCCGAAGTTAGGTTCACCAATATAAATAATATTCAGTACACGGCAATTAAAATCGTTTGCAATAGCAACAACGTGCTTGTCATTTTCATTTTTTAAACATTTTTTTATTTTCTTTTTATATTCTTATTTTCTAAATTAAAGGCTAGACAAAAAATGCTTAAATTCTAGCTTAAATATCTTATATAATAACTTACTGGTCCTTCGCAGACGCTCTAAGCTAAACATTACTTAATATTTGTATAATTTGCCTTTCGGCGACAGAACTTTGTGGCATAACTTATAATTATTTGAAAGACAAAGAAAAATTTGAAAAACTTTGTAAGTGTACTTTGTAACTTTGAAAAACAACGTGCTTGTACTGTCGTCCATATACATTCACCCTTCTCAGGAACCAAACTTCCATAATCCAACAGTCCCTACCTGCACCTTTCATAATAGGAGGAGACTGAAATGCCCGGCATACTTCATTTAACAACACTAAGTGCAATAAATACGGTTGCCAACTTCTAGCACTCCTTCAACTCCATCCATATATCTATGCGGACTGTCCATTACAGCCAACACGTATCTCCAATACTACTAAATCAACAATAGATTTTTTCCTACAATCCGTAGACGTCTACTCACCTAATCCCCCTACAGTATCCTTCGAATCATGGGTTCGTCCACACCACTGTCCAAATCCCTGCCCTAGAACCATGTTACTCATTCAATCCGATCCCGAATTTCTCCAGGACAAACTGGAAAAGAGTCAATAGGGACATTGCTGCCGGTTTTACTTTGCCAAAGACTTCAAATCTACTCCCTGCTGAAATTGATCAAGCAGCCTTAAGAATAGAGCAAATACTAAAAAATGCCCACTTCAGCCAGACACCTACATCCATCCCTTATACTCACCTAGGAAACCTTTACCCAACATCCTTACAAAACTGTTACGCGTAAAAAAAACAGCTGAGACGAAAACTACATAGCAGTTACTCCCCTTTTATTAAAAATCAAATCCAACTCTTGACTACGCTGATAAATTGACAACTAAAACAATTTGCCGACCAGGCTTACACGTCTATACTTAAAAACATTAAACCCAATCGTGATTTATTCAAAAATATCAACAGACTAACGGGTCGAAAATACAAACCTCGAATCGATTATATTATCAACCCTACGAGCAATCACCCAGTCCAATCAGATATTGACCTAGCAAACTGTCTAGCTAATCACTTTTATAAAATCCATCAACAAAACGACTCCCTCTAAGTCTCCAATTTTCAGGGTATTGTAAACGACTACATCTCGCCCACCCTTCACCCCTTTCATCGCAGAATTCAACGAAACAAACAAAGCGTCTCATCCTCTGGATAATGAGACCTTCCTAACAGCAGGCGAATTATCTGAATTTATAACATCACGCAACTGCAAGAAGTCTGTGGGAGGGAAGTGTATTGTGCCAGACATGGGCACGCGGATCACCTTCCTCCTCCATCATAAAACGTAAGTTCCACCGCAGCAGACTGTTCATCGAACGCGGAAAGATGGACGATAACATCCAGGAACTGCAGCACAGGAGAAAAAAATAAATAAAACGCACTGTCTATTGGTGATCACCGTTTTTTATTATTTTAATTGCTTCTTTCTTTTCACATTTTACACTATTGTATTTGGACCGCGGTCACTAGAGAAATTACTTTTAATCGAGTATTTTTGCTATCAACTTAATCTGACTCAATGTTTATAACTCCGGTATATACGCGTCCCCGGCGCGCGACTGGGCGCGACGGGGCGCGCAACCGGCACAACCGTGGTGGTCGGCGGATGTAATTGGACTCAGCGATAAACGGCTCGTGCACAGCCGACTCGCTAATGGGGTGAGTTTCCCTGAGAGAGAAAGTGTTCCTCTCCACTAAGGATGCGTTTTACGAGGGTTGCCTCTTATGTTGCGGATTTGGCAACCCTAGCGTTGCAATCCGGCAATTGACAGCTCTGTCGTAAAGTTGGACATTTTTGAGGTTATACGCACTCAGAACGTTTTGACATACGAGCGCTATTTGTGTTGTTTACAGTAACTTAAAAGATTCATCTCGGCCCAAAAATGGAATTAAATCGTCAACATTTTCGTGCGATTATTTTTTACAACTTTCGGCGTGGATTAACTCAGCAACAGTGCATGGATGAACTTAATTCAATTTTTGGCGATGAAGCTCCATCAAGGACCAGTGTTTATCGATGGTATGGTGAATTCAATCGTGGTCGTAGTTCACTCCAAGATGAATTTCGTGAAGGTCGTCCAAAATCAGTTGTTGTTCCGAAAACCATTGATGCTGTGCGCGAACTGATATTAGAAGATCGTCATGTGACCTATCGTGAGATTGAGACAACCTTAGGCGTTAGTGGGACCAGCATACATTCAATATTGCATAAACATTTGGCTGTCAAAAAAATTTGTTCGCGTTGGAACCCACACAATTTGTCAATCCAAAAACCAAAAAAAAGGCTCGTGTCAATTGGTCGAAAGAAATGCTCAAAAAATACGGTCGCGGTGCTTCGAAACACGTCTATGACATCGTGACAGGTGATGAATCGTGGATTTACGCGTATGAGCCCGAAAGTAAACAGCAGTCGACTGTCTGGGTGTTTCAAGATGAGCCAAATCCAACAAAAGTTGTTCGCGCACGAAGCACTTCCAAGCAAGTGGTCACCTGTTTTTTCGGAAAAACTGGACATGTCGCAACCGTACCACTAGAACAACGCAGAACAGTCAATTCTGAGTGGTACACCATTTGTTTGCCAGTTGTCTTCCAAGAAATCAGGAAAACCAACCGCCGAAGACGGATCACTCTTCACCACGACAATGCGAGCTCTCACACATCGGCTGCGACAACTGCATTTTTGAGCACCCAAAACATCGATTTGATGGGTCATCCGCCATATAGTCCTGACTTGGCACCGAATGACTTCTTTTTATTCCCGTACGTAAAAACAAACTGAGAGGTCAACGTTTTTCGACACCTGAAGAAGCGGTTGCTGCATTCAGAATGCATGTGTTGGAGATACCTCAATCAGAGTGGCAAAAGTGCTTCGACAATTGGTTCAAACGCATGCAAAAGTGTATAGATTTTCATGGGGAATATTTTGAAAAACAATAAAGTGATTTTCGATGGCCAATATTTGTTTTTGTTCTTTAATCCCGAAATATAAAAGGCAACCCTCGTACCTACCACAAGAGATACGTAAAATCTCTCTTGGTGGAACAGAAAACCAGACCTCGTAATGGAGTTCATGGTAGTATGTGTGCATGGGCGATCATGAGGATCATAATATTCAACACACGGGCTAAGGCGATGGATAAACGAACCAGACAGGTGGTAAGGACAAAGGGACCGTGAAGATCGGTGGTAGTACAGATGTATGTGTGTACACGGGTTCTTTCATGGGACAAACCATGAGAACGAACCTGAAACGACGAAAAGGGCATAGGGTGTATCCATGAGATGTGAGTTCGGTAAAGCAAACAAACCGAATCTCCTTGGATGCTAATGGTTTTGTTTGCTCATGCCGCTGCTGGTGAGAAGCAGATCCCGAAATATGAGAAGACAAAGGGTACGCTTAGGTCTTTGTCTAAAATGTGCATTGCGGCTAAATAAATAGGCCGCAATGCAATGTGGAAAAACGCTAATTGGTTTAAGCTTGATTACCGGGAAATGGTGTGTATGGCATCGCTGGTGAGGGTGAGTATTCAATTCCTATTTGCATTTGCCTGTGCTGTAGGATTTCATTGATGCCTTAAGACGCGAGATGCGTATATTTGTTTTGGTCCCTTGGGTGTAGGTCGCCAGTGAATGTGTATGTATGGTGATTAATGATACACTTGGTAAGGACGGAAAATAGGCGACGCAATGTTTATGGTCCCTGTTATGATGGTTACATTGTATGTATACCAAATCATTTTGTTTTCGGGAATTCGTCTAGGGGCATTTGCTTGGCACCCAAGGTGCCAAATAGGTTTTGAAATTCCTGATAAGTTAGGAAAGAATTCTTACAGGGAATTTGTATGTGAAGGGATGCATGGAAGGTAAGGATTCTTTTACAGGGACTTCTAGATCATAAATTTGATCTATTTGATGCGTGCAGCATTTGCAGGTGCTTAATGCGATTGCATTAGCAAAAAGTTATGCAGATTGGGTTGTAGGGATGGGCGTTCTTCAAGTAAGTAGGCAGTGCGGTTTGACGGAACCGGCACACTATCATTTAAGTAGATCATCCGTAGACGGGCGATACTGGTACGACCGGGAGATCGCGCGCACTGAAGAAGAGCTATTGAGCTTCAGTAGGGCTATCTCCCATAGAGACCGGGACGATAATAGTAAACACCGTCCATAGTTCTGGTGGTTGAATAACGAATAAAGACCTGGACAATGTCGGTAGAATAACAGTATCATCAGCCAGCTTACATAGACTAGGCTTTTCTAGAATTAGGGTAATATAATACTTAAGCAAAGTTCTTTTAAATAGAATTAAAAAAAAAATGGAAGTAAGTTAAATTTTAAGAAAAAACTAAAAAACTTTTTTTTGTCATACTCGTACAAATAATCGTAAATACACCCATAAACAAAGTTCTGTCGCCGAAAGGCAAATTATACAATAGTCATGTAATGTATAACTTAGAGCGTCTGCGTAGGACCAGTAAGTTATAATATAGGATAATTAAGCTAGATTTAAGCATTTTTTGTCTAGCATATAATTTAGAAATTAAGAATATAAGAAGAAACTAAAAAAATTTTGCAAAAATGAAAATGAAAGATATTGCAAAGATCGACGTGAAATTCCCGTTCCATTGAAATGGCGAGACAGAAAACCAATACCACCTCAGAAAAGGATGCAAGTTGGACCCGGCGATAGATGAGCCAAAGCAACCACTACAGGTCTTATGCCCTTGTAGTAGGTGCCCCACTAGATCGGTGTCGAAATGTAGGTCACAATCCTTTCGTGGCAAATAATACGCCACTCAAAACACCAAAAACCCACCAAAGATTAGAAAATAAATCGAGAGTATCGATGGCTGAGGGACGCAACAGAGGTGCGAAAAAGAGTAAAAACAGACACAAGGAAAGGAAAAGGTAATAATTTTTAATAATTTCCAAACTGTTTGTTCGTGAACTTCGCCATGATAAAAATATAAACTATGATGGACGATTTGGCATTAATATACCTTTAAAAAAGTATATGGTTACGTTCGTATCCAAATAATTATGTGTTATATTCCTTTTGAAGAACTCTTTACAACCCCTAATGGTTACTAACATGCCTCAATTGCGATCAAAATATTTCACCAATTCTTCACTTGATGACCAATTATGTACCAAACTGCTGCATTCGAATTTTTTTCCTAGGGTAACTTACAGTTGTACAAAGTTGGACCTCTATATATTCACATTCTTTAAAAAACCGTGTACAAACTTTAATAATAATGGTAATTTTATGGTTCGGTATTGCTTACAATTCAAAGGTATTTTGCAAAGGTAAGCAACACGGGGGGTCGTTCATTTTGCACTCTCGTTTCGTTTTTAATTAACTGCCGTCAACTCGAAAGCATTTCCATCCTCAAACAGTATGCGAATAATTATAACCCAAATTAATTCGTAATTTAATCATTCAACACAAAAGCAAAAACGGAATTGCCGATTGCTGTAAGCGAACACCCACATGCCAACCTCGACGAACAGCAAGTTACGGATTTATTGGTTTTCAGAGAGCCCAAGCAATTAAAGCAATTAATTGTATAAGAAAGTTAAAAATGTTGGATATTGAAGAAATGTTGATGTTAACAGTTCGCATACAGGTGCATGCATACCCACTCCTACGTCCGCAAACAATCGCACGCTCTACTATCAACGTTCAGGACTCTTGAGTATTCCCCAGGGATGCAGCTACTGATTTGAATCCCGCGTCAAAGGAGTGCGCCTCGTATTTTATTCAATTTCACCAAGTGGCTGTCTTAGTGGCCACTTCAGATGTTAACGAAGTCACGCCATTCATTCCCACAGAGGCGACGGGTCCTGCCTTGTGCTGAGTATAAGAATTCCTTGGAGGACCATTGAACGGGCCACTTGGATAAAGTCCCCACTGTCGAAGTAAATGTAACACGACGTCCAAATGAACATCGCCGATTAAAAATTCAGTCATGATGAATGAAATGAGGGGAACGAATGTGGACGCGATGGTTTTGAGGGCGTGCAGTTTTTTCCTTCCTGTTTGTATCCTTTCACATTCAGACTTTGCGGGACAACACGGCTTATCGCGCCGTTCGGACTCATTATTAATGTGTCCTGAGCTGAATTCTGTTTTTACTTTACTGCTGCTTCTGGGGTCGATTACTGACAGGTCACTGGCAGATAATCGTTGGGAATTATGGGAATATGTGTCTGCCGGTGGATGGTGGGTTTTTAATAAATAAACAAGTCATGTCGATGAGAGATTTTCGGAGTGTAGTTTTTGTTCATTAATCGACTGAAGTTATGTATTTTTTTTAGGCACTCAGTCCGCGGTTTAATTAGGCACAAGCGACAGATATGCCTATGCCCGGGATCCTGCTCCGCTAGTTGTAAAATTTTAAAAAAGGTTTTTTTGGTTTTAGTTATGAAGGGGGCGAGATTAACTGGTAGAATATTACAGATATCAACTAGTAAAAAAGAGTATTCCGATTTCAAGTGAGAGGTTTGATTATAAATATGGAACTGAGAAGAACTGTTCCATAAGGGATACTCGGAGCGTCCTAGATCTTTGATATATCTGCTACACACATTTCTTCAGCACCTGTAATACTGAAAAATGCACTCTGTGAAAAAGAGTCCGGAATTTATAATTTAAAAATCGAGTATCGAATACCGCAGTGTGGTGTGTGGATTCCAAAGATCAAACACTGAATAATGAACTCGTGGTAAGTGTCAGAAGATGTATATATATTTAATATGACATTATGGGCTAATATGACATTGTGGAGTCTTATAAGAGAATCGAAGAGCACTTTAAGGCACGTCCAACAAGAACAATCTTTGGTTAACTGCTTACAACGGCGTAAGACAAGTATAGAGTCTAAGAGTCTTTGAATGGAGTTGTTTTTTTTTTCAGCTATAATCTCTGTCGTAAATATAAATAATTTCAATGTTACGTAGAACATCTTAGCTCACAATAATTGTTAGTCTAGTAGGTGATGGTCAGAAGGGCAGAATAGGACGGAAGTTCTTAATAACATTTTTAAGTGGCAGAAGTCAAATATGCCTGTTGATTCTTACACAACACACGAGGGATCAAATCATTGTGACCATAGTCAAGTCGGTATCGGTGTCAATAGGAAAAAGGGACCGTTTTCAGGACCGGCACAAGTTAAGAGAAATATCTTGAAGTAGTGCTGGACAGCGAATGTTACCATTGGCCTACGCATAGTATTTGACAATAATAGATCAAAGTCATAGGTTGTCTGCCAATCAGTACAAGCCTACTTTCGTTTACAGGCAGCAAATCGAATAAAGCTATGTTGGATGGATTCAATCTAGTATATACGCAAATCGTGGCATGGTAATTGTTGCCGATTCGCATTCGAAACAACCGGCGAATTCGCAAAATTTAATTTTGTGGCATCACCTTTAACAATGTCAGCTGTCAGCTGACATTTATGAATTCTGTTGGTTGTCACTTGACAACCATCTTTTGTTTTGATTTCTCTCTTGGATTTTAGCGGTTGACGAAGATAGTCGCAACCATATTTCATCTGAATATATTAAATTAATCAGTAAATAAAAGTCAGAATTATTAACAGTAAATCAACCACGTTTCATTGAAGTAGTCTGGTGGACGTTTCTTTCCTGGATTGCGCATTCAACATAGGTATTCAGGTCACTTTTTCATTCAATATTACCATTTGGTTTCAGGAATCAGATTGCTGACGCCATTGCTGTGTTGCCGTACACCATCGATAATTCAAATACCAGGAGACACCATCGTGTTCCAACCGAGTGTGATCGGCGCTTGCCTGACACACAAATCTGTTTGGCCAGGAGACACCATCGAGTTCTTGACCGCGTTGTATTCAACGCTTGGTGGATACAACAAACAATTTTGGTCCTTCGAGCCAGAGCCAGTCTGTGGATCCAGATTCACTGCTGCCAGCTCGTGGCATATAAGACGGTCGCGGGACATTCAAGTCCAGACGCAAAGACCTCAACGATTGTGGTATATTGTGTTAGTGAAAAGTGTAGTGCAAGTGAAAAACAAAAGGAAGGAAAGATTTGTCACGAAGTTCTGCAATCATCTCATCATTCGTTCGACCGTAGGAACGTTCGAAGATTAAGGGTTACGGCGCAACCAGGACGTTGTTCAATTCGATCTGAGGGTGTAGCGTTTCCGCCAAACCCTACGGTCTACTTACCTGAAAAACCCCCATAACTACTACCCAACTCCCTTAAGTTTGCTAATGCAACGGTATTAGTACCTGTAAATGCTTCACGCATTATATAGATCACCATCTGTAATCATAAAATCCCTATAAAGAAAACTTACCTTCATGCATCTCTTCGCATTCAATTTTCCGTAAGATTTCTTTGTTTGCTTATTTGGTATTCTGAACCAATTCGGTACCAGACAAATTCCAGTAAACAAAATAATTCGGATTGCATTCAATGTAACCGTCATGACAAGGACCATAAATATCGCGCCGTCTATTTTCCCAGCCGCGTCATATACCTTTTCATACACATTGCCTGGCAACCTTTTTTTGTTTGTCTTACCAACAAACAACCCAAGCAGCTGCATATAATTAGCGCAATAGACGCTGAAACCAAATTCTCCAGCATTTCCTAATGCAAATATGAACCCGGTTTCTATTGCAGCCAGAGATGCCATAAACATCCAATTTGCTTTTAGCACCTTTTTCTCCTAACGTCGAAAATAGCGACGAGGCATCGTATAAACATGATCCTCATTAAAGAGCGAACCATTTGGTCGCCTTTTCTTTTGTCCTTGCCGCCTGCCTGTTTCGTTGTTCCACTGCACGTGTGAATAGCATTGATCTCAACGATCCCACACATACCACCATGACCTTTATTACAAGATCTGGTTTCCTATACCACCAAGAGAGACTTTACGTTTCCCTGGTGGTAGGTAAAAAACGATATCCTTATTGGAGAGGATATCGTTTGAGTCGTATTCTAACCACCAGACGCGTCGGTTGTGTTTTTTTTTTCTCCCGCTCCCCGCGACCTCGCGGGACGCATCCATCCTGTAGTCGCATATCTGTCTACACCCCTGAGTGTGTCGAGTCATAACAGTCAAATTTCAATCGCGGGTCGCTAATCTTTTTATTTGTGCAAAGTGTTAGGCATTATTAAGATAACCAAAAAGTAAATTATTTTAGTTCAGAATCCGAAGTTGAGTGCGCATTCAGAATCCTGAGAAACAAAAATAAAAATAAAAATAAAAATATGATTAAAATGAAAAATAAAAGAAATAAAAATAAAAATAAAAATAAAAATAAAAATAAAACTAAAAATAAAAATAAAATAAAAATAAAAATACAAATAAAAATAAAAATAATAAAAATAAAAATAAACAAAAATAAAAATAAAAATAAAAATATGATTAAAATGAAAAATAAAAGAAATAAAAATAAAAATAAAAATAAAAATAAAAATAAAAATAAAAATAAAAATAAAAATAAAAATAAAAATATAAAAAAAAAATAAAAATAAAAATAAAAATAAAAATAAAATAAAAATAAAAATACAAATAAAAATAAAAATAAAAATAGAAATAAAAATAAAAATAAAAATAAAAATAAAAATAAAAATAATAAAAATAAAAATAAAAATAAAAGTAAAAACAAAAATTAAAATAAAAATAAAAATAAAAATAAAAATAAAAATAAAAATAGAAATAAAAATAGAAATAAAAATAAAAATAAAAATAAAAATAAAAATAAAAATAAAAATAAAAAAAATAAAAATAAAAATAATAAAAATAAAAATAAATATAAAAATAAAAATAATAAAAATAAAAATAAATATAAAAATAAAAATATAAATATAAATAAAAATAATAAAAAAATAAAAATCAAAATCAAAATAAAAATAAACAAAAATAAAAATAAAAATAAAAATATGATTAAAATGAAAAATAAAAGAAATAAAAATAAAAATAAAAATAAAAATAAAAATGAAAATAAAAATAAAAATAAAAATATAAATAAAAATAAAAATAAAAATAAAAATAAAAATAAAAATAGAAATAAAAATAAAAATAAAATAAAAATAAAAATACAAATAAAAGTAAAAATAAAAATAAAAAAAATAAAAATGGCAATAAAAATAATAATAAAAACAAAAATAAAAATAATGAAACTTCGACTTAAGAGACGCCAATTGTTAAGTTCATTGCGTAGCGAAATATGGTTTTGGGGAGCCCTAGTTTTCCTGTCAAGGTTAGGTTGAATGGATTCGTTCAATCTATACAGTGCTTTGAAACAAGCACCAATTGAGTTCGTTTTTTGCGGATCCTCGACTATTATGAACTCTTTGTTAGAGTTAATGTGTTCCAAGGTAAGTCCTGCATTCAACATAGAAACTCGATAAGTGGGTTTCCCATCACCTGAACAAGCCCCAAAAACGACGGCGCCTGGAAAGATTAAAAAACCAAACTGAACAGTTTTGCACCAAAACACGCCCTCAAGCCCGATCTTCACCCAAGAAAGGTTATGGTGACAATTTAGTGGACATCAAAAGGCCCAATCCACTTTTCATTTCCTCAACCAGGAGAAACGATAAACGCTTTCAAATATTGTGGGGAAATCGACATATTGCAAGCTGAATTGGCATAAAAGCAACCTGCGTTGGTCAATAGGCACGGCCCGAACCTTTTGCATGACAATGCTAGACCCCATACCTCACAAGTAACGGTGCAAAAACGATTGCAGTTGGGATTTGATTTTCTTCCGCATCCACCGTAGTCTCCTGACATTTCCCCAACGGAATATCATCTTTTCTGCAACTGGATTCATTTTGTCGGAAGAAGGTGTCCGGAACCGAACAGAAGTCATAAAAGCCTTTGAAGATTTCATTGCCTCAAAAAGTCACCACTTCTACGAAAAAGGAATATTTAACCTTGTATCACGTTGGAAGAATATCATAGATGCCAACGGATCCTATTTCGACTGAACAAAAATGTAGGGAAAAATAACATTGGTTTTTAAATTTTCACTATAAAATCGGACATTTCATGTGGTACAACCCAATAGAGAGAAGGAATATGTTTACATACAGGAGTCATATTTTGGATGTTCTCCTCAGGCGAAAGAAAAGGAAAGTTACCAATCTCAGTGGAGCAAATGCAAAGGACGCACACTACAACCCAAAAAATTAGATGGGGCCCAGAATGAAGCCGATATTTTTCAATTAAAGGTGAAAGAGAAATTATTGAAAATAAATTCTTCGGATCTACTGCGGATTATTTTTAATTTGAATAAAAAAAAAAAAGGAAGGTTTCTTAACTTTGGTTATTGTTGTTGAGGCTGTTGCTGACTAAATGGCTGCTTTTCGTAATTGTTGTGTCGTTTGATGTAAGTCAGAGCTGCGTTGGCGCTCTTCTTATCCTTTAATAGCCTTCCAAGTTTTACTGTTTTCACAAGTTTCACTGGATGGTTGTCTTTTGCGCGTTCACTTGTCCGGGTCACCAATGTGGGGTAGGGGTGTTTTTTGATGTGATTTAGGTGTTCCCACTTTCTTTATGTTATGTGCCAGCACGGGCACGGGTTGACATATAGCCCACTGACTAGTGCTGCGAAATGCCAACCAAATTAATAGAAATGAAACACTATGATGTGGCTTGTAAATAAGTTTTTTATGTTCAACACTTCCTTTTTAAACTTAAATATCAAACTGTTAATAAGCTTTGTAAATTGTTTCAAAATCTTGATGAATCACTTGTGACTACTGTGATACCAACACAAAAATTAAGCTACACAGTAATTCACTTCGAATTGTTTGACTTAGCCACACAGGCAATTCACTCTCCACTGCTTAATTTATTTCTCCACACGACCAATCTCGACGAATTTTTCCGCTATTTGTTAACAACTTTGTTGTGCGACTTGCATTTGACGGTGGTTGACCTACGACTCTTATGTACTCGCTAGGGGTTGTAGCTTGACTCACGGCAATGTTTGTCAACGTCCCTGGCGGCGGTTGAATTTCGAGTCTTTGTAAAGGACTCGTGCAGATTCGGTCGTCCGCTAAGGGTGGTTTTCATTCTCGAGGGAGACTTGCAGTTTCTCTTCGTGGTGACCAATCGGAGAGGATCTCTCTGTCAATCTTGGCGGAATTGTTTCACTTGCTTGTGTCGCCAGGTCACGGGCAAACGAAAACGAGAAAAAGGGAATGAGCAAAAGGGTATCGTTGATGGCGCGCGTGCAGCTGCGTAAAACAGGCCATTAGTGAAACCTATGATACTAGGAAATGAGATACTTGCACAACGATGGTTCTGCACGGCATCCATGACCGTGGAAAGGGTTAAAATCCCTGTGTGCATGTTTACATGCAGAAGAATTTGATTCTCGTCGGCTAGACGCGCGATGCGTAGACTGCTTTTGTCGGTTGGACAAAAGGCCGCTGTGAATGAGGATAAGCCAGGAAAATGTGCTGCACACATGTATGGCAAGAAACCCTGGCATGTTGCATGTTAGGAGTTCTTTTTATAATGATGCATCATCTGCATGAAAGGATGAATTCTGGAGATGCGTTCTCTGCATGAATTGATGAATTCCGTGATGCATTATCTACATGATATGATGCCTTTGGGAAGGGTAATGTTTACAGGTGGTGTAGGCCAAGAAGAGGAGTTGGGGTTGGCGTTATGTGTGGTTTGTGGGTGAAATTGTGGTTGGAATTGTGGTGCGTCCTCAGCGCGATATTAGAGAACCCCCACAGTTCTGTTTAGAATGCACTGGTAGATGAGACTGCACAGCGTAACTGAAGCCAGTATTCAATAGTTTAAAAACGAGACCTTCGATACATATCGTGTCAAATGCTTTTTCAATGTCCATGCTCACCGCAATTATGGGTTCCATATTAAAGAGGCACACGCAGATGTGGTTTTAAAATATGTTCAGAGCCTTACTGGTGCTGTGCGCTCTTCTAAATCCAAATTGTAAATCTGGTATTAGGCTCCTGGCACTGATAAAATTCTTTAGCTTCTCGTATATGAATTTTTCACATATTTTGCTGATGCAAGTGAGGAGAGAGATGTGAAATAGTCCGCGAAATGACGAGATGCTCCGGTATTTATACTTCCGATTTGTATGCATAATGCCTGTGCTCTTGAGATAAGCATGTGATATGATATGTTGTCATTTAGCAATATCGTGTCGAGATATACATGTGTTATTTAGAAATGATGCGGACATGACCATAAGGAAGTAACGATATGGTGCGCTAGTCAGGCTTGGTTAACATTATTCTTGAATGCATGTTGTTAACTTGCATGAGTCAACCCTGGTACCAATAATTTTGAATGCATGTTAACTCGCGCGAACTGATACTGCAATTAAAACTTACCTTATCAGGCAGAACAATAGCGCCATCTTTGGTGGTATGTTGTTGTGGTGAGCTATTTTGGTAAACATACCATTAACTTCTTTCCCTGCCTAGCGGCTAGCAAATCTACTGAAGCAAAACTGAAAGACCATCACTCACTTCATTCTGTTCTTCTGCTCATATTGTTTCTTTGCTCCATATATTCACCACTCCTTCTCTACTACCATTTCCGATCAGTATTTTTGAAACCAAAAATGTATTAGCAACTATCCTTACAGTGTGCGCATTATTAAAAAAACAAATGTCTCTCCGGCGCTGCAACCTGCAAGCATTCGCACTTGCTTTCTCATTCAACATTCTCTTCTTTTGGCTGCACTAAGCACTGATATTTAAGCTCCCTTTTATGCGCGGATGATTATGTATTTTATTATTATTATTTTATTTATTGGCCTGTAGGAACCCGGAAGTTCATGACCCCACCGACTCGGCTTCGCCATTGTTCCCTGTCCTGAGCACTCTCCTTCCACGCTTGACCATTCGACCCGATCTCCTCAAGGTCAAACCTAACATTGTCCTCCCATCTCCGTCGCGGCCTTCCTACCGGTCTCTTTCCCGTTGGTCTACCATCAAGAATTCTATGCACGGTCCTATCGTTCCCCATTCGCGCCACGTTGTAGGTTTGCGATATAGCTCTTCCAATTCGTGGTTATGGAGTTTTCTCCATTGTTCTGCATCCTCGTCATATTTACCTCCTAAGATACTCCTTAAAATTTTATTCTCGAATACGCGGAATTTGTTTTCTTCCCGTTTTGTGAGAGCCCATGTTTCGCATCCACATAGAACAATCGGCATGATTGTGATTCTATAGACACGCCGGTAGGCGTAGGTGTGTACCATAAGGGAACAAATCATCAGGATTATGAAAATTACATTTTTTTTTTTTTGTTGTGCTAAATTTTCTTTGTTTGGTAAATTATTAATGAAGATTACAATAAATATAAAAGAAGCGAAGCCGAAAGGCAGTAATACATGACAATAGTCACCCCAAGTTTGGCTTAGAGTGTCCGCAGGGGACGAGTAAGTTAGAATATAATTTAAATAAGCTAGAATTAAAGCATTTTTTGTCTAGCAAGTAAGATAAATATAAGAAAAAGAACAAAATAAAAACGTAAAATGGAAATGGAACCATTGATTATGTATAGTTGTGATATATATCTCCATCTAAGCCCTTCCTTCATCTGTCGCTATTAGACGAATTATTGTTGATGTATTCATTCGCGTTCACTAAAGGAATATCAAATAATATCGATTCACCAATTATATATTGTACGTTCTTAGCCAGTAATGATATTGGTTCGCCAGGTCAATTATTATTCCAGCTATGTATAAGTTGCGGAAGTAAGTTATATACCCTTCTCTTTCCACATTATTTTAGGTGTGAGGGACTTATCTAGATTCACCACGAAGTTGTATTCATTTTGAGTACCCTTCTGTTAGGCAAAATAAGTTTTGATAACCTTTAATAACTTTGTTAAGTACTATAATGCGAACGAGCTAACTGCATCCTCTTTAAATAGACATTTCCAGTTCATGCGTGACCCTTATTTTCAAGCTCCTTTTACTTCTATGTAGTATTCGGTGTACACTTGGAAAAATGCTTTTCATCCTAAATTGTTAGCGGTGGTCGGTGAAAAACCAAACAGATTTACTCCACCCCCCAACTGAATGATAAATATTTGCGGTATTATCGAGCAAAAAAATCCTTTCAATCTTTTTTGCGTCGGCTGACCACGGTATTTGTTTTCCAACAGAGCACAAAGTATCCTTTCCCATTCATGAATCCCCTGGCACTATATAATGAAAAAGGATACAGAAAAAGAGATTTTCTTCAACCAAAAGAAAAAAGGATACACCCCCACCATTGGCATCGGAAACAATAGCGAAAACGAGAGTGCGAAGCAAAACGATGCAAAGGAGCAAGGACGATGAGGATGAGAATTGATGCTTCAAATAATCTGGAGTTTTTTGGACGTTTATATGATGACAGAACGGAAAGTCATTATTTATTTATTTTGATCAGGATAGAAGTCCTTCGACTTATTCCATCTATCCATCTACCTATGGGTATCGATTTTAACAGCCTCTAAGTAGACAACAAAGTACCTCCTTTTTTCCAAATCCTTGAGAAAAATAATATTTTTATGATTTATCACATTCGAGTGGCTCCACTGGAGAATATATCATTGTAAACGGAGAGACGTATTTGTGGGTCTGTCTGTCGACCCGGCATCATACTCTATTGAGCTACTTTCGTCGAAATAAGACTAAAAATTCGGGTATGAAGATGATCCCTAGCTAAAGTTGGGTAAAATAAACAAAGCAGGCAACCGCAGAAGAAAAAAAAATATTTCTGTCTTCCTATTGATGTCGTGCGAAAGGAAGTGCGTGAGACCTAACCACAACGATGATTTATTATTAAATTCAATTAGAGACATCTTAAGGTTATCTGGGCGTAATGTTCTTAAAAGCCACAATTGTGCCTTAAGGTGAACTTTTACATCTTGCTGATGGAGAGGAGGGAATTTTTGATGGCGACCATTATCATATAGGGTTTAACTTTACGGACCAAAATATAATTTGCTAATGTCTGAAAGTATAGCAGATATTTGGAGACATGGGTGGAAACTTATAAGGTAATATAAGATTTACTTAGAAGACCACTTTCAATATTTACTTTTTGGTCTGGAACGAAGTTCGCAGCTCATCTTAATATGGTGGGAAATTGAATGCACTCACACGAATCTGGGGAGTGCTAATATGTAGTCGATTTCATGTGTTTATCCTTTTTTAATAACACACGCGAAGAAGACGGAAGTAAAAATATGTAACGCTCCGTATAGATTTTAATTGCACTACACTTGTGTGGTTCGGCTGAAGAACGATTTCATGTGTTTACCCACACGCTCGTCAAATACATGGTCACATAGAAACACAATCCAATTAAGTTGTTTGCTGATGGCAGCGCGTTGATATTCTTATACTGATTCGTACATGCTCCACCAATCTCTTTGAACTTTATTACCAAACAGCGTGAGATGCTTAATTCCATAATTCCAACTTCATTTAAATACACCAACGTGCATTATATAACGAGTGGTATTCGAAGGATATTTGAATATAAGTAATTCCAATTAAATAATACACTGAAAAAGATTATTTCTGGTTTCAAAAAGACGTTTGATGTATAGTGTGTGTAGTGGATTTATAATGTATGACTTTTACCCCAACCGTATGTATATGTTGGCGTTTTAGATTTAGTATTGCCGAATTCATAATTACTACTGATTTACGATGTTTTTTGGGGCAATACACACTTTTTAAATTGTTTCTTAAACACATCCGTCTTACACACTTCGCGTCTTATACACTGTGCTATAGACATTGAATAACAATTCATAATTAGTGACCAAAGCCAACTGTTATCGTCTTGTGGCGGTTCTACTGACGCCACTGCTACCTTTTCCACTTACCTCCAAACCTTCCTGCCCTAAAGCTCTAGAGACCTCATTGTTTTTCGCTTATGCAAGCGCATTAACACCCTCAAGCATTCTCCCACCGACCCGATAGTTCTTCGATTATGCAATCCCATCCAACACCCTCAAGCATTTTCCCATCAAAGACATTTACGCAATTAATGCGTTATATCATTTTTTCTGGAAGAAATCGGTACGCCAGTACCGCATACATCAATGCATCTCAGCATTGTTCTAAAAAGAAAACATTTCGGTTGCCATACTAGATATATATGGGTTATAGAAACAGTCAGCAGAACCCCTGTCTGCCTGCGTTTGCTGTCCCACGTGCGTCACAGATTTTTATAGTGTATCCGTACCCAGGGCGGCTTTTAGTCAATCTACAAAGCATAGCGCAACTCACGCCGAATTCTCTGCCAGTGTAAATATTCACACTGGAATTCGACGCTTGACTTGCTATGGATGCAATACACAATCGGCATGGATGTAAACACAACCATTATTGTGTAATCATCCCAAACGCATCCTAATCACCAGCGCAATATTTAGACAGCTGCAACACTTCTTCCAAAGATGTTCTTTTATGAATTTTCATTCCCACAGTACGTCCACGCATGAGCTCGCGTCACGAGCAAACAAAGTGGACACACCCTCGCTAGGATCTGTCTACAGGCGACCCACTCCTATTGGTCGGTCCCAGAAGGAAAATTTCTTTGCCCTTTTCACCACACCACCAAACTCACCCCAAGCGAAGGTTGTGTACGCCAGTACGCTTACGCACCATACTCGCTCCCTACAGTCTTAACAACAATCACTTTTAATATGTGTGCAAGTAGAAACACGGTTCTGAAGTTGGTTGCATTAAAAACATACTTGAACGCATCCAATTCGCTTGCAATTTTGGATATATTTCGGGATTAGAGAACAATAACAAATATTGATCATCGAAAATCATTTTATTGTTTTTCAAAATATTCCCCATGAAGATCTATACACTTTTGCATGCGTTTGAACCAATTGTCGAAGCACTTTTGCCACTCTGATTGAGGTATCTCCAACACATGCATTCTGTTACGTACGTCGGCCACCACCATCATTTGAAAATTTGTGTTTAATATAATTTTGTTTTAACATGGTATGATGGTAAGGTGGTGGAGGAATTGCACGATCCTGAAGTGAGTTTCTGAACCCACCCTGATTCGGGTGTGGATCGTGCAGTTCTTCGAGTTCGAATTTGTTTTTCGAAGTGAACGTGAGTGGAGAGCGAGAGAGATGGAGATGAACCTTGAAAAAGAAATACGGTTCGGGGTTCCGTTGTCGAGCATTAGAAGGAGAAGAAGGGGACAGGAGGGAAAGCAGAGAAGAAAAGAAAAACGTTTTTTTTTGTGACTAAAAATAGACGAGATACTGTTTTCTTTCGGTCCGATATATCATGTTTTAGTGCTAATATAATGTAAAAAGGATTGTATTGAATAAATCTAAGCCGAGAGCAGTAACATCGATAAAATTTGTATTACATTGAGAAGACGAGGTGTTTTGTTGGACTTGAGGGTCCATCCAGTGGAGACCCACATTTTGGCAAGCGAAGGTGCCACCCAAGGTACTTTTCGGTTTAAATTGTCGTCACATAAACATTTGACAAGAATTCAGCAGCTAAAATACGCACCCAGCAAGTCAACTATATAATACACCTCCCACCAACAACCGTACTCACATAAAATCGACAGCAGATATACATTGGAAAACGACCAAGAGTTTGCAACGGTGGACCCAATAACCCCAGCCAAGAACCGGTTAGAGTGAACACAACAACGCCAGAAGGAGCACCCAAAACACGGTTACGGAAATTCCTGAATTCATTTCCAAGTGGCACAGTGCACGCAACACGCATCTTATCGTAAGTTGGGGCAACTTACAATTGTCGATTACCATCCAATACTGCAAACGGCTGTATCACAATATTGCGTCACAATTTGTGCAAAGCCCCCACTGGAACTACTTAACATTCGGACTGGATAGGTTAATACACTGAACTGCATTACCCGTTACAACGTATTGCATTGGCACAGCTAATATAAGCCTCTGCAATTTAAATTGTGACATTCACCTTAACTACTCCAAAAATCATATCATGTTATGTTATACCGGTGATATCTACGAAAGTAACATCATCACCCCCAAAATATAACAAGCGCGTACATCTCTGTACCACAATTTGAAAAAGGAAAACTGTCACAATTCTGAATGCAGCAACCGCTTCTTCAGGTGTCGAAAAACGTTGACCTCTCAGTTTGCTTTTTACGTACGGCAATAAAAAGAAGTCATTCGGTGCCAAGTCAGGACTATACGGCGGATGACCCATCAAATCGATGTTTTGGAATCTCAAAAATCCAGTTGTCGCAGCCGACGTGCGAGAGCTCGCATTGTCGTGGTAAAGAGTGATCCGTCTTCGGCGGTTGGTTTTCCTGATTTCTTGGAAGACAACTGGCAAACAAATGGTTGTGTACCACTCTGAGTTGACTGTTCTGCGTTGTTCTAGTGGTACGGTTGCGACATGTCCAGTTTTTCCGTAAAAACAGGCGACCATTTGCTTGGAAGTGCTTCGTGCGCGAACAACTTTTGTTGGATTTCGCTCATCTTGAAACACCCAGACAGTCGACTGCTGTTTACTTTCGGGCTCATACGCGTAAATCCACGATTCATCACCTGTCACGATGTCATAGACGTGTTTCGAAGCACCGCGACCGTATTTTTTGAGCATTTCTTTCGACCTTTTTTGTTTTTTGGATTGACAAATTGTTTGGGATCCAACGCGAACAAATTGTTTTGACAGTCAAATGTTTATGCAATATTGAATGTATGCTGGTCCCACTAACGGCTAACGTTGTCTCAATCTCACGATAGGTCACATGACGATCTTCCAATATCAGTTCGCGCACAGCATCAATGGTTTTCGGAACAACAACTGATTTTGGGCGACCTTCACGAAATTCATCTTGGAGTGAACTACGACCACGGTTGAATTCACCATGCCATCGATAAACACTGGTCCTTGATGGAGCTTCATCGCCAAAAATTGAATTAAGCTCATCCATGCACTGTTGCTGAGTTAATCCACGCCGAAAGTTGTAAAAAATAATCGCACGAAAATGTTGACGATTTAATTCCATTTTTAGGCCGAGATGAATCTTTTAAGTTACTGTAAACAACACAAATAGCGCTCGTATGTCAAAACGTTCTGAGTGCGTATAACCTCAAAAATATCCAACTTTACGACAGAGCTGTCAATTGCCGGGTTGCAACGCTAGGGTTGCCAAATCCCGAAACATAAGAGGCAACCCTCGTATGTAGTTTAGTCAATGATGTGTTTATGAATACGTCTTGGTCATTTACAAGCTGTCATTCCATGTGCATCAATTGCATAAGAGATGGATATCGATAAGCAAGATTAACGGGATCGCATTCTATTCTGTTTTCAAATGAAAACAAAAAAAAAATCTCCTTTTTACGTATTGACTCCCCACCACCTTTCTCCCAACGAGAGAAAATTAAAACACATACAAAAATACTCACCATACAAGACATTTAAACAATTGATTGAGTTAATAATACAACTTGATTCTCTCTCTAACTTTTCTTGCTGTTTTAACCGTCTTTAAAATCGACCATCATCACACAGAGTAAAATCTGTCAACACGGTTGTTTTTACTTTTCCGTTCTTTCTTTATTCTCCTATTTACCGTTGTCCCAACGAAAGAATCACGGCGATGACCAATTTCGAAACTGTTCGAAGATATCATCGCCGGGGAAGAACTGGGTTATGGGTGTTGCATCTCTCTTTCTCTCTTCCTTGCGATGAGCACCCCCATTTGCACTATTTTTTTACACGTTTTGGGGGCTGGTGAAATACCCCACGTGGGTTGTTTTCCTTTGGTCGTTTCCCTTCCTTCCCCTTGGAGACCATTTCTTTGTCGACCCTAAACCCCCGCGCCCTATCCTTTGCCCCACTCCCTCCACTAGAGTACCACCACACACAGAGTGATGGCGGCGCTGTCGATCCTGCCCACGCAATAAATTCACCGGTGTGTTCGGAGGAAGCACCCCACTACCTGCGAATGCACAACTGTTTCGCGTTATCCTAGCGGAAGACCATTGGACACCACAATGCCTTCTGCCACCCAAAGTCAGTTCGCACTGGACTCGCTTTACAGGGAATACCTGCCAGTGAATGGGGTGTGGCAGGCTGCTGGGGACATGTTGGGTAGGACATTCGACACTACCCAGACCTTAAGTGGTCAACGCCGATATGCCTGGGGGGCCACACACAGCACCCCCGTAATGTGACGGCTGCAGCCCTGCCCCAAGAGATCTCCGCCAAAAGGGCCTGGGGCACCATTCCCACAACAAACTGGCGGTGACCCGTTCCACCACAGCCAGCCTACCTAGGTTCAAGGCCCTCAGCCGGTGCACTGTGGTTATGTGGGTCATAGCTACGTGCGGCCAGATGCACTGGTTCCCTAAGACGTACCAACTCGATTGTCATTGGACACCGGCGCAGCGATTAAAGCGCGATGTTGGTTTCCGAACGTCTCGATTAGATTAACAAAACACTCTGTTTCTTTTCCTCCACTTTATTAGGTATAATATGTTTTACAAAGTAAGCCCAGTAGTCTGGTTTGATTATATTTAGTTCACCAGTTCGACTTCATAGAGTAGGGGCTGTATCTCGATAGTATCATTTCTAATTTAAACAGTTCAATTAATATATTTACAAAAAGTCACAGTAATTCAGTTTGGTTATACAATGTAAGCACTGTATTTGGAGTTTAGTATTTATAAATTAAACACCACAGCACCCTTTAGCTGCTCGCATGACCTGCAGCTTCTGTAACAAAAAGGAGCACTTATACGGCGAGTCGAAATACTCCCATCTGTCGGGATTGCACCCAGTATGGGTACGACATCAAAGTCTGCCAGGCCCAGCAGGCACAACCTCAACGCAATCTTGGACCTCCACCACAGACTAAGCTACCACACCAGCAGAGGGAGTCCCAGAGGAAAATACACCCGGGACCACACCAGCCATCCGCAAGTGAAAAACCAGCAACACCAAACCCAGCGGTTGTAGCGTCCGATGTCTCTGCGAATTTTGTGGCTGTGAGGGTCACACGTGGGAAAGGTGTGAATTCAAGGTGAGGTGGGGAAAAAAATGAATTCAGGGATTACACTCAACTTAACACATGCCCTAGTGGCCACGACTAAATGTCAACCCCACAGACCTATATAGTCAATCACGGGTGGCAGGAGGTAACCAAGAATAAATCACGGGGCCACGGAGTCTACCGTGGTAAAGGCGGCAAACGACAAAAACCCCGGCCACAAAGTCATCGGCCCAAATAAGGCCATATCAGCTCTGTTTCTGCTGGTTCAGAGTCCCAGAAGACTCAAAAGCAGAGCAGAAGAAACGCGACCATGGGCGGCAAACCCCAAATGCCCAGGCCACAACACCATCGGCCCACGGCAGGCGAAAGTTGCTCTAACTCTGCCAGTTCAGAGCCTACTAAGGCTCAAAAGGAGAGCAAGGGCGTAGGCACGGACTCCATGAGTCAGAAGCTATTAACGGGCTCAAAGAGTCGGAAGCACCTGTGCCGGTTCCGCCAGATCCCAGGGCTCGCCTTCCTGAAAAAACCCCCATAACCACAACCCGGTCTGCACCAGATTTCGCTAATGCAAATCGCAGTACTATCTCAAATGCTTCACGCATCAAACAGATCCAATTATTATAACCCTAAAATCCCTATAAAGAAAACTTACCTTTTCATTGCATCCCTTTGCATACAATTTTCTGTAAGAATTCTTCTTGACGTTTTTAGGAACTCCATAACTCCCATTGTTTCCCGCCAATGCATTTGCATTTGCCCCAGAAAACATTTCCTTTTCCAAGGACAAGTAATGCTTTCAAGCATTATCTGAAATTCCTAAAATTGATCCTTAATGTGCATATGCACCATAAATAGCAAACATTCGATACCCTTTGTCTGAGTTAAAATACTATGTCGTCAGCTTGTTTTTACAGCTGCAACACTAGCGATTCAATAGACAAACAATGATGCATTTCTTTCGTCGCCACCACTAATTGCTTGGCATACCTAAATGCAAGCAAGGGATGCGTATCGGCAATTAACCCAAGATACGATATACAATTTCCATGGTATAAAGTATCGTATCCCATTAACACCTTTTTTCCAACGTCCGTCATAGCGACGTTGCATAAACATGACCCTCATTAAAGAGCGAACCATTTGGTCGCCTTTTCTTTTGTCCTTGCCGCCTGCCTGTTTCGTTGTTCCACTGCACGTGTGAATAGCATTGACCTCAACGATCCCACACATACCACCATGACCTTTATTACAAGATCTGGTTTCCTATACCACCAAGAGAGACTTTACGTTTCCCTGGTGGTAGGTAAAAAACGATATCCTTATTGGAGAGGATATCGTTTGAGTCTATTTCTATCCGCCGACGGCCATGGTCGCGTTGACTTCCGCTCTCCACCGGTGCACGCGGAGATGTGTCTATACCCGTTGTCGAATGAGTGCGAACTTTTAATCTTTAAAAAGTCAAGTGAGTGTCAAATGTGAATCAAGTGCTAAACGATAAACAAAAATAAATTCCCGTAACATCTCTTTCGAATAATGACGTATTTAACAAAGTAATGCATCAAGATACCATAGAAATAAAATTGAATAAAATGAAACCAGTCTTTTAATTTGTCGCGCTGCTGTTCCTGACAGGGTTTTCCCTCTTGTTATTGGTGATCGTGCTTTCGAACAGTTTTGCTTCTTTCCGTGTGGTGTCCAACGAACCGATAATAATATTGGGGACGAGGTAGAACTCTCGCCCATGCTGGCGTCGCGACCCATCCCTACACACCGACCCCAGCACCATCGGTCCAAAGCAGGCCAAAGCCGCTCTACCTCTGCTAGCATGGAGTCTACGGAGACTCCAAGCCCGAGCGACCAGGAGATCAAGTGCAGAAAACAGTGCGAATTTTGCGGTCGACGCATACACACGGCGGCAGGGTGTCGACAAAAAGCAAAACTCCCAGAGGTCGAGTTGGGGTTTGCCGCGTTTCCCACACTAAACTCGCAACTCAGCAAAAGCTATTCTCAGGTTTCGCCAACCAAAGTTTCGATTGTCAAACTCCTTTGGACATTGCCCGTACAAACACTGCGCGCCTAATCGTGGGCACAGGATCTGAGATCAACCTCTGAAAGTTGAAGGCACTCCACCCAAGGCATGTTGTAGATGTGCAAAAACCCACAACACTCCAGACGCTTTTTGGCAAGGGCATGTCGAGGGGATTCTGCCATGCAAGTTTCAGGTTGCACCACGAAATTCCCTGCAGGTTCCACCAACCTCCTTGCCAGGCTTATCGAAAGGTGGGTTGTTAGATTACGACTTACTGACGAAAAATTGCAAGGCCAATGGATCGGTGGTTGTTTGGAGTTTGCTCGAACAACCGTAAATCCCGAAAGTTTTTCCGTTGACTTTCCAAATAATAAGACAGGGAGGGTTGGGCATAAGGCAGGACTTGGCAGGGTCCATGCTGCGGTCGGTATTCACCCAAACACCCTACCCACACAGGGGAGGCTGAAAAAATGCTGGACCTAGTTATACCAACAAGACCGCATCACGAAAGCCTAAAAGGTGACAAAGAAGGGAAAGCTTTGATACAAGGCTTGCAAATAAGCTATTCGGAGCTCGATATCCTCCTGAGCAGAGCGGTCAGACTCGGCCTTCTCCCCGAATAAATCTTCGCCTTTTATTAAGGATTTTTGTTGAGGTGCCATTAAACGGGTCTAAATGGACATTTTTTAAGACCGGGCCCAAGGCTATAGGCGATCAGCTATAAGCCCAAAACTATAGGCGCAACCCAACAACGGAAATTACAGAGGCAAACCAGGGCGCTCACGAAGGATGATTGGGCAGTGGAGTTGCAAGACCCGAGGAATATTCTATAATTCCCCTGGGGTTGCGAGTTAATACGTCAACGGTAATCACATCCGATGACGAATCGAGTGATCCCGTATCCGAGATCCAACATTTGGAGGAAACACCTCCAACACATTATATCTCTATTCTCGGATGGTAAGTCGTCAGATGAATTTACACATCTTGAAGGTGACTACCTAATGTGCACCAATGCTAGCTCGCATTACATCTTCAAAAATGTACGTGGTTAGACAAATGCCAACACGCATTTGAGAATAAACAGGTATGTTGGTTTCGCCGCCAAAATGAGCCAATCCTAACCATACCGAACCCCTTTTAATCTAAAGATCTGGGGAATCTTGTCGGTTCCCAAAAAATTAAACTAAGGACCTCGTCAGTCCTTCCGGTCGGGAGAAACACCCCATGAAAAGTAAGGTGGGCTCAGCCAATTTCAACCTCTGGGGAACCTCGTCGTTTCACCGGCGGAAATAAAAAGAAAGAGAGCCAGAGAGTAAGAAAATTTAGGAAAGATCCGGGGAACCTTGTCGGTTTCCAGACTAAACAAAAATAAATGGAGTCCGGTATCCTTCTGGATCGGTCAGAGGTATCTTTTGAAGATTTTCACCTTCCTACCGAAAACAACAAAAACGTCATCTATAAACTGAATTTGAAACCATATTCTCTTTTTTATAACCTCACTTAACTCGATTTTCCAGTTTAGTTCAGAGCACGATTATGGCGAGAGTGCTCTTACTCTTTTTATAAATGTTTAATACGTTTTATAAGCCTAATGAAGTTTCAGTGCCATAGGACGATCCCTTTGTAGCATCCGTCACCCCTAAACAAGCATGCTTACTGTCGTATTTAATAAATCATTTGTACTTCATTTACATATTCGAAAACGATCATTTGGGAAACACAGTATCATCACAACACAACATCAACTGAACGTACGTTAATAAGCGCTATTTGCGCCTATCCTTTAACGTGTTAAACCAAATTGAAAGCACAACTCATACTCTATCAATGCAACGTTATGTTCAATATCCTCACGACCCACTAAAAATTAAATTGTTAAACATTAAAAAATCACTTAATATTTTATATTACCAATAGCCTGATTGCTGTACATCGACAAAACAAACCGAAAAACACACGCCATTCCCGGGGGCTGTTGTTCACTCATTTGCAGGCTTAAGTCTGCACTCCCTGTTTTTAATGGCGAGATTACGAACAAAAAATGCATAAAACTTGAATTGATTACTTTTCCGATTTTTTTAATTCACTGCTTAAAAACCGCCGCCAGGTGTGACAAATAAACTCGTCTGCATAACTAATCCGTACTCGGAAAGTTGTTGTTTTGCCGTTAATTTCTGCTTCAATAGCAATTCGCGCTGAGTGAAAATTGAAAATCAACGAATTACATTAAAGCTACAGGAATCGGATGTCCTGGTGGTCAATGCCTACTGCGTTGTAGGATTACATACCATTCTCTTCCCAGTCCTGCAAACAAACCCAAATGTGTTGTATCCAACCACGAATCAATGTTCGAGAAGTTATACGATGCTATGGGAGAGTTGAGAAGTTCTCTTTGGTTTCATCACAACTAGACAGCTTGTGTGGAGGCCCATTAGCTTGTAATTATTCAGTTCCAGATTAGAAATTAGATGACTAATTACTGAAGCAGTGTAAACACACTAATTAATTGTTGCTGTATAATATGTTAAGGAGGATGCACTCGTACTTCAGTAAAGGTGAGCATTGAATCGATATGAGTAAAATTTAATTCGTCTTTCGGTTGAGATTAGTAGACCTTTTTTGCTGAAATTTATATGTTTAAAGTATTATTATCATCTTTACAAGTATATGGGAAAAGGAATGCGGGAGAATGCTGATAGCAAAAGTTCGAGAGATACATTGGTGAGCGCCAAAATAGCACAATTCTGTCGCGTCTGCTTGCTAACACAAGAGTTTTTGATCATGGTAATGTGTTATGTTAATACGCAACATTGAATCAATACACAAGGGGAGTGTTGGTAAAAGAAGTTTCGACACTCATTGGTCTTGAATGCCTTCAGACTGCAACCCCGAAAAACAAATGAACTGGTAGAGCATTTCACGGCTGGACAGTTGAACTGCAGAACTATCCATTGCGTTTACTTGTCTACTTAAAATCGATCTTGAATGTAACCAATGAACCCTCTCTGATTGCCACATTCCGCGGGAAACTACAATGCGTGTCCACAAAAAACCGGACAAAGAGAAATAGATCGTCCAATTCCATTTTGGTTTTTTGGAAGTACATATTTTTTTTAGTATTAGTGGTGTACCCATTAACTTTAGTATCTTTCGGTGGACCTTCACAGGCCGCTTCCTTTTTTTTTCTACAACTTACTGGGCGTAGCAGGAAATAAGATACATATGTTGCTTACTTAAAAAAAAAAAAAAAAAAAAAAAAAAAAAAAAAAAAAAAAAAAAAAAAAAAAAAAAAAAAAAAAAAAACCTAGCGTTCTATATAGGTCCACCGAAAGATACAGCATGTGGCGTATATGGGCACTATGCCTTGACAGAGCGAACTGGATAGAAATGGTATGCCAAGTTCCTCTTCGGAGATATGAGTCTCGTAGGTGTGTCCCGATTCCGTTGGCTCGCCATGGTTGATTCGACCGATATAAAGGCATTAGTCGAAAAACACTTGCCATTGATTTTTAAAATAAAACATGGAACCGTTGAATATAATCTGCAGTAGTTTGATTAAATTACTCGGCCCGAAGTTTGGGCTCTACACAATTTGACGGAAGAAAATTTGATATATGGCATGTTTATCAACAATTCACTTCTTAAGCTGTACGAAAACCTCCCCTTCTTCAACGACTAACGACTAACGCAAATTAGCTCACTTTGCGTTAGTCTTTAGCTCACGCAAAAGATATTGGACACCCTATCACCATCACAAATGTGACCACGAAGCGTTGCCTTCATATGAAGAAGATTTTACCATCCGATTGGTGGGAATAGCGTAGTGCTGTTTTATGACCTACTTTCTATGAGAAAAACGGTCGATGCGAATGTATACTAAACGCACTGCACGATAAACACCCAGAATTGTCCAATGACAAAGGCGTCGTATCCCATCAAGACGAGATTGCAACAATAACTCACAAAAATGAAAATAACTTGGTTGATGTAAATTGGTTTTAATTTATAGACTGTGAGGGTGATTAAGTTGTGTTTGTGATGTAGCCTTTGAGCCGCCTTGTGCCGCGTCCTTGCTATGTCCGAACAGTAATCAACGACGGTGTTATTAAATGGCCGTGCTGGATTAATCCTATTGGCTGGCAAGGCCGCCATCTGTTGAGATAGCATCCCTCCCTTATGACGAATGCAAACAGTGCATTCAGCGATGACCCTCCAAGCAAGTCCTCGACTTCCTATGATCCAGTACCGAGTGGTCAGTGCGGCGAGCAGTAACCTGCTTCCAGCGTGCATTTGCTTCAAGTGCAGCTCCCTTAAGATGATCTTTGCTTGGTGATGTTGTCGATGTAAGATTGGTCGGCGTTCGTATTCTATCTTTGCTGCATCCAGTCTTCCACCCACCCTGAGGATACTTCGGTCATCGATGAATGGATCGAGCTCAACCAGTTCACTTTGTTTTGACAATTTTTTCCCGGCTCGAATGGCCGTCAGGTGCGTCTTGAACAATTCAGGCTGAGCCGCCTGCAATACGATGCTGTGGCGGTTCCCTCGAACGCCACCAACATCTTCCCGTAACCTAAGTAAAAACCCCCAAATAGGGCATACAATCAAAAAGAGAAACAAGTACCGTGCCAGTTCCATTGAACGCCACTACTTACCTTACAGGTACAAAAGGTAACAGTTTCCTGATATACTAAAAGCCTGGACTTACCTTCCATGCTGTACCTGCAAAATCAAAGGAAAACCATGAAACATGAATTTTCGCTGATATAAAATTCCAGCGGCAACAGATACAATATCTTCAAGGCAATTTGGTTTAACAACCAATCAACCAATATTGCCTGTGCAATATCTACACGATATTCTTTTGCGCGCCAGCTGCACAGCAGCGGGAAAAGGTACCTCGCCTTGGCACAGCATGCCCACCTCGAGCGATCACCCGAGCGATCGATACATGAAGGCATCCGGCTGGCGCCCCGGCAGTCGAATTCGCAAATGGAAAATTACCATCAGAGTTCGATTGCGAGAATATACAGCGAAATGTACACGATCAGCAATAATGCTTTGCGCAGTCACTGATCGTGTAAACATTTCAACCCTTTTGCCGTTGAGATACTCGCACCTGCTGCGAACTTTAAAGGGGACTTATGCAATGTCTGCATACTTGCGGACGCACACGATGAGCAGCGGAAGCAATCATCGTGTGTGTATTCCCACCCCTTTTGTGTTGAACCAAACGCAAAAGGGACATATTACCAAATTTGGTCATCGAAGCGATGATGGGATTTTGGTATCCAATCCCTTCGATGAAATAATTTAATCTCGGTTCGGATTCCGTGAGGGCAGGTCGCGCCCTCACGTTAATTTACATCCCTCTTGGGCCGTCCCAGGGGATCTAATAACGCGTACATTAGCAGTCGGGATTGTCCTTTTGAATGGCGCGCGTGCTGGACAGAATCAGTGGTACAAAAACGAACATAGTTGCCTATGTGGATATGAAGAAAAGAAATTTAATTAAGCCAGTTAATTCAAATGCGTATACGAAGGAAAGCAAATGTGTATATGAAGAAAAGGCTATTAATTAAGACAGCTTATTTTCAATCCAAATGTGTATATGAAGAAAAGGAATTTAATTAAGACAGTTTTGGTTCAATTCAAATGTGTACATAATTATTTCAATTCAAATGTGTGTACGAAGAAAAGAAACATTTAATTTTTATCTACGGAGTATTTTGTTACCTAATAAAAAGTATAACGCTGCGGCAGAAGAAAATCAACGTCTTTGTTTTAATCGAGCTGGAGTATTTTTGTTTTACCCGAGCTGAAGTATTCCGGTACATGGGTGAACAACGGATAATGTATGTGGTGTGCCCAAAAGACCCATAATGCGTATGGCCAACCTCAAATCCTCAGCATCTAGAACACTCGACTGCCTGGCTGACCTGTTGTCCCCCTTGCTGCTGTTATGCTTGTAACAACACACATTTAAAATAAAACACAATTATAATCTGGTCGGCAGCCCCTGTTCCGTTTAGGAAATGTTTCCTTGAATGGGATTAAAGGAAACGGTGCTGCCATAGAGTACGTCTGTACGTAACACAGCTACTATTGTCGATGAACTGGTTCAGCCAAGCCACTGTTCGTACCGTTCGAGTGACGCTGGAGAATTTTTTAGTTATGGACAGATCCTCCTACTGGATTAGAAAATACGATTCATTACGCTCCTCGAGATCTGCTGGTGTTCCGGCGTCAGCCTCTCGTGGTAAGCCGGCGCAAATGTTGGCAAGCCAGTATTGACAGTCAGAAAGGTTTTGCTGTGTTTGGTGGGATTGGGATGGAATCATCTACTATGAGTTGTTCTCGTATGGCCAAACTCTTAATTCAGACGTGTATTGTCAACAATTGAAGCGTTTAAAGGAAGCAATCGCTCTTTGTAAATTAATTTTTGTCTATTACTCACAGCCCAATTCACTCGTTTGCTAATGATAGCACATTGAGTTTTTCATACGCATATAAACATTACCGACCAAATCCGTCGAATGTCATTACCAATCAGTAGGTTATGCTTAATACATTGAATTCCAACGTCAATAAGATATATCAATGGCGATTATCTAACTGAGTAAAATTTCATAACTTCAAATCTCAGCACTCATCAAAGGCCCAAAGTAAATTTATTCTCGATGAACGGCACTTGCCTTGGAACTATCAATCCTCGGCACTCGAATTAATTCGACTCTTGATTGGAACGACCGCGTATGCAATAGTGCGACCAAGTGTATAAGGTTGCATAAGAGATGCATAAAATACTTCACTTCGTCCAATCTGGCCACTAGTTACCAGACATACATTCATCCTAGAATGGAATTCAACTTTCATATTTGTCAGGTGCGTCCAGAGCTGCGCTGTACGTACTCGATAAGATGCAAAAACGAGCAATGAACCTTATTTGGGACCTAGCCGTACGTCGTTTAATTCCGTCGTTAGAACATAGGCGCAACATATCATTTCTATCTCTTTTCTATAGGTATTATCACGATCGATGCTTAACTGAACTTACTGAATGTGTTCCGCCCTTTCAGACATTTTCCCACATCAGTCTGAGAATGCATAAATAAACATAGAGAGTTATTCTTTACCCGAACCACACGAATGTGGAAAACTCTACCAGATTATTACCCCCGTTGTAATGTCTAGGTAATTAAGACCAATGTACATCGATACCTCGTTTTCTCGTTTCGCCCTCTCGCACTGTGACACTCAAGGGTACTTCAAAATTCCTTTTTGCGTGCGCGTTAGTGTAAAAAGAAGTCAACAATAAGATCATTAGCTATGCAAGAGGAAATAACAAATACAGATATATCTGATTTCAAGCGGTCGGGGTGTAACTCTGTGCCTCTGTTTTTCTCACGTCATGGTATACCTCATGAGCATCTACAAAATGGTTTCTGTTCCAACACAGTATTTAACTTCTCCCGGTTTGTTCTTAATTCGGTTTCATTGATAAGATCTTAAGGGTGTATTCTGGTGTAGAGGCCCAAGTTTGAATGTTTATTAGAATTGTGTTAATCCTAAAATTTTTTCGCAAAATCGCAACTGTTTGAAAAAAAAGTAGATTTTTCTCATTATTTTTTTCCGGTTATTAATTTTATTAAAATAGTAAATTTTTTTTTATAAAAGCTTGGTAGGGACTTTAAAGCGTTATATCAAGAAGGTGTCTACCAAATTTCAAGAACTTGAGGTATCATGTCAATAGACTTGAAAAAAGTGGGCACGAGAAAAACGCGTTTAAAAATTTCAGGGTATAGCAGCTTCGGCTCCTCGATAGTATAGTGGCTAGTATACCCGCCTGTCACACGGGAGATCGGGGTTCGAGGGGAGCCTCTGGCGCAAGACTAATGACCTTGCCCGGAAAAAAAAAACAAATCATTATGGAAAATTTAACAAGTCTCAGGACTTGCTAAATAAGGCCAAGACCGGTTTCCGGTTGTAGTGCCGATGATGATGATGATAGCAGCTTCAAGTGACATAATAAAAAAATACGTCACAGAATACCGTTATAATTTTAAAGTCATTTTCCCGAGACAAAGGGTTTGCATTGAAGGACCTCGAGTGCGCAGGTAGTTGGGGAGTATGTACTGTCTATTGTTCGATTCGTTCCGGTGTTACGACCACAACCACCCATCCAATACAAATTACCCTTTTGGAGCTAGTCTCCACCACTAACGGCGATACACGCCAAAAACATCCACTTAAAGGATGTGACATAATGCTAAATCAAAGCATTACCCCATACACCTCGTCCCGCATAAATTGATAGCAAGCAAATCGAACTAAACGTTCGATTTGCGCTAATCAATTAAACTCCAAGCAAATTGAACTAAACGTTCAATTTGCTCACATAAAAAACTGGGAAATATAATCATTGAACCAAGGATTCACCACAACAACCCCTAAGAGCCAAATGTGCAGGCCAGATACCGTCCTTCAAACAAAACCATTGAGTATCATAAAAAATTGCGCGCCGGCAATTTTACGAGACCTCAGAAAAATGGTTATCTAAAACAATTAAAACAACCAACGCCAGTTTTCGTTTTAACAAAATTAAGTTAAAACAAACAAAAGGAAAATATTCGCCTTTGTATCGATTCCCCACGGAAAAGATCCTTGCCCATTCGGCTAAAATAAACAACATAGAGAATCAGAAATGCTCATCAGCACAATTCTCTATTTGTATTCCCTAACGTATCCTTACAAAAGATATCCTTGCCGAGTCGGCTAGAACAAACAACAGGCATCATAAAACGAACTACACATTCGTTTAGCGCATATCAACATAGAGGATTATAAATGTGCATTCGCACGATCCTCTGTTGATTTTTCCCTTTGTGTTTCCGCGTTTGATCCCAAGCCGGGAAAGATAAAGAAAGAAGCGCCAATCCTTCGATCTTCAGGATGAAGAAAAAACAGGTCTTCGTTTGAGAGTTTGGTTTTTGAATCTCGACGGAGACGGCGAGATTTTGGTGAGTTGAATTTTGAATCTCGACCGAGACGGTGAGATAAAAAAAGAGTTGAAAATTGAACGGGACGGTCGGTTGGTGAGGATAAGTTGAGTCCGTGAGTAATTTATAAAAGTGCCATATGTTGAGTCTGTGAGTAATTAATAAAAGTGTCTTAAGTTGAGTCTGTAAGAAATAAATAAAGTGCCTCTAACTGTAACTAATATTGTAAAGTGCATTTACAACATTATTCCAGGCAAGTTAAGCCAAAGGTGACTATGAACAAAAGTGCATTTATTGACACTTGTATGTGATGGAATAGTGGTGGTTAAGAAAACAACATCACATTAAAGATTAATTTAAACAATAAATAATAAACATAAAACTATAAAGGGTGTTTGTTTTAAAGGTGTGTCAAGTGTGTGTGACGAAATTAAAGTTATTACATTTATGTGTGTGTGTTAGAAATAAAGACTATACGTTTAAATAAAACCAATGAGTGTTTTACTTGAAGTGTGTGTGATGTGCAAAGTGGGTGACAAAAAGTTATATCAACAAATGGCGCAGCCGGTGAGCGCAAGGAAGCCCGAGACTACCGTCTCATAAGAGCTTGAAAAGCCTTGTCGACGAAGCTCCCGAACAAAAGAACAAATTAAAATAGACAACACCAACAAAACATCATAAAATAATAAGAAAAAATTATAAAAATACAAACAATAAACACACAAATGTACCGCATTAACACAAAAAATAAACCACCATAATAAGAGACACTCATAAGAAAATATTAACAAAAACATATAAAAATAATAACATAAACAACCAACAGGAACAGTCTAAAATTACAATAAAAAGCACAGATACCAACAGACAGAAAGCGGACTATTTAAAATTAACAAAAAATCAACATACTAACTGGGAGAATCACACGACAACAGTAGTAGAACCATCAGCCACAGAAGGAAACCAGTAACATCGCCATCAGGACTGGACCACAAAGAGGACATCAATTTAAAGATAAACTTCTGCAATTTTGGTATGTTTTCGTTCTTCTTTTTTGAAAATATTATTTTTCCATTAAATTAGTGAGAAAAAAAAAGGAGAGAATTTTATTAAAAAGAAGAAGCTTTTTACAATTAGCTAATGTGAATTTCTAGAGAATAATCAAATTGTAAAGATTCAAAAGTAAAGAAATTATTAAAATAAAGATAAATCTTCAAAGATTCCTAGGGGATATAAACTAATTAGTTCGTTAGAGACAGGGTTTAATCAATATTCAGAAATCTACAATCTGCTTTTACTTGAAAAAGGTGTCCTCTTATATTTGTCCTGTGACATAATAAATTAAAAGATAAGCGGGAAGCATTTCCAGTCTTAAATATATATATACACAACCATATCAGTGACAACTACAGCAGAAATGAACTAAAGTTAAGTCACCAGGTATTTTTCTCTTTTCTAATTTTCATTAACATAGCTTATAAAACAATAAAAGAATTGTACACAATTTTAATTTTATTACAAAACATACATTCTAACCCACTATTAAACAAACTAAATTAAAACAAAATCAATAAGTTTATAAGTTATCTATATATTTGTCCATGGTCCTCAGTCGCGTTACAAAAATTTTGAATAATTGGGAAGTATTTTCACTCTAAACCAACACAAAATTAACATTTGCAAACACCTCCAAAGTAACCTTCCCAAAGAACACCCTTAATTCTGTCACCATTAATATACCCAACAACCCCTACTGTTTATGGAAGGCGAAGAAAGCCAAGATTCGGAATACGTCTCACCTAACTAGCCAAGGCGACTCCGAAGCGGAACCGAACGATTAGGGAAAAGAGACAAGATAAGTAGGAGGAAATTGGATTTTAGCAATCCCGACTCAACCCTTACACCGCTTATAGAACAAAATCTTGAACCTTTCACGGAATCAACCCCTACAACTCCCACGGAACAAACCCGTAACTCCCCCGCGGAATAGCGAGCTAAAATTGATTCGCAAACGCACGAGTTAAAACTCGAAAAAATGTCTGTAGATTATACAAAAGTGGCAAAGTTGTCAGTACAACTAATTCCCACCTTCTCAGGGGAACGTAACCCACATTTAGGTGCCGAACTCCATACATTTTTAGATTGTAGTAGGAGGGTTTTGAATTGTCTCCCAGTGGAAGAGCACAATGTTTTCCTGCAGATATTCCCTACTAGGTTGCGAGGAGAAGCATCTGCATTGTTCGCGTCCACTCCGTTTTCATCTTTTGAAGAAGCAGAGGATCTACTGAGGACAGTTTACCAGCCAGTAGAAAGCTACCAAGATTTGGTCAATAAACTACTGGCTACCAAACAGAACCCAGCGGAAACAGTCATCTTGTTCCAAATACGTTTGAAGCAAACGTTAGAAAGATGCTCACTGGCGACCGAGAAGAGATATGGCTCCGCGTCCGCCGAGGGTATAAAACTACAGTTAGACGACTTTACCAGGAGTGTGTATAGAAGTGGACTCCTAAATCCATACTACCGTCAATTTCTATTATTAATGGACGGAGAACCACTTGACACTCTAATGCAAAGGACGTTAGATTTGGAAGAGCTCGAAAAACCTCAGTCGAACTCACTCTCTTCTGCGCAATCTTCACCAGTATACCATTCTTCTCCACAGATATTTAACCCAATTACAGGTACAGTGGTGGATCCTCCAGTTATAGAGCATAAACCTAATTCCCCTGAACCCAAAGTAGTTCCCGAAACAAAACCCATTACACAGGATGCCCCTATCATTAAAATTACTTGTAGCTACTGCCAGAAACGGGGGCATACCTATGAAGAGTGTGTAAAACGGAAAAACACACCCTTTTGTACACAATGTCAGCGAATAAATCACGATATCCGTGATTGCTGGCGATTAAAGGAGGGAAAAAGGATTCTACATATAAGGCAGATTTGCGACTTCTGTGGCCAGCAGAGCCACAACATAGGTTCCTGTCAGCAAAAGCTGAAATGGGAATCGCGAATTCAATGCCAATTTTCTAAAAATTTTCCCCCTTCAGAACAAGAAAGAAGTAGACCAAAATACTCCGTGGCAAAAAAGAGTTACCACATTAGAACTTCAGGCTCGCCAATAACCAGCGTTCCAACTGTCCAACTACCAATAGATGTAGGTGTAAATAAAAACAGGACTCTAGTAGTGGACACTGGCGCTGAGATCAGTCTGATTACCAAAAGTAGTCTCAAGGAATCAGACGTTAAGATTAATCGGCGAGAAGCTTGCACCTTACAGATGCCGTTTGGAAGTATCCGAACCTTGGGAAGCTGCAAGGTTAACTTCCAACTGAATGATAGGTCTAAACTCCCATGCAAGTTTCAAGTAGTGAGCAGTATGCCCGATCTACCGGAAGACGGACTACTTGGAAACGACTTTCTGTCGGAGAATTGCAATGTGGAAGGCCCAAACAGTGCATCACATTTCCTCGAACGGAAATGAATCCAATAGTATTTAGTGTGCCGATCAAATTCTCAACAGTTGAGAAAAGGGTACCTGAAAATAAATACTATAAAGGAAATCAAGAGAAAGCCCAAGATAAGTGGAAATCTCTCAGATTAAATTGTAACTATAAAAAGAGGAACACCAAAGAGTCAAGTGGTAATAACAAATATATTAACCAAATAACTGACACTTCGTCAGCAAACCCATCAAACTCGCTCCCCCGCTCGCAAAAGAAGCAAAACAAAAAGTTATTGCAGAAGCCCGAAACACCCGAAAAAATTACGAACCCCAATGAGATTGCAACTTTACTCAGGGTTTATCACAATTCCCCTTCCGGTGGACATCAGAGCATCACCAAATCGTATAATAAAATACGACAAAGGTACTGGTGGCCAGCCATGCTATCCGATATTAGGAGACATAAAAAGCAGTGTGAGGAATGTCGTTCATTAAAGGCGACCACCTGCTCCGGAGGTGAAACGTAACCACAATCGTTTCATGTGGGAAACAAGGTGTTGATGAAAAACGAAAATCGTAAGGGCAAAATGACATCTATTTGGAAGGGACCCTTCCCGGTCATAGATATAAAGGGCCCAGTAAATACGGTCATCAAAATAGGCCGAAGATCCGTTGTGGTTCACAACAATAGGCTAAAACCGTACTTTTAAAGGCCCCACCCTCAACCTAGCCCCAACCTTCTCCCCACTACCAACCCGAATCAATTATTATTCCCAGGGTGTTTTGCAAATTGAAGATTTCTTTGTTCACATAGCCAATATTAAATTGAAAGAACAATATGGATAAAGATAGATGACAGCAACAAATGTCAAAATACAATTAAAAACTATTCTAAATTTTCAACAAAAAGAAAGACAAGAAAAAAAAATTAACTAAATAAAAACATAAGGAATCGTATACAAAGAAAGTAAAACAAACATTGATCCTCCATGAGGAAGACTATTTGTAAATGTCAGACAAATATGTTAAATAATTATTTCAAAAGAAGAAATCTTAATTACATAAAAGAGGAGGTAAAACTCCCTATAAATAAGTTTAACCTAAATAATAAAAAAGTAAAGTAATACACGGTAGTGTATAGATACATATGAGTTTCACTATTATGATTCCCGATTAGCAAATAGATACAAAAATACGAGTGTAATTTATGTTAATTACCTAATAAATCTAACATTCACCAAAATGAAAATATACCCACAAGTTAACATAGCTTGCACAAAAAAAAAATACAAAATAAATTTTTAGTAAATATTAATATATTATAGAATATATAAGCAAAATTACTACTATAGATAAAAGTCACTCCTATGTGACTACCATTACTGTAACCACTAGTATTAAGTCATTTAATAAATAAATAAACTAAGTAGGACATAAATAAACAAAACTCTTATACAAACATTTAACAAAACTTAAGATGTACAGATTAGGTACATCACTTCTTTGACTATTGTCACTGCTGCTGTTAAAATTAAATAGAACATAAGCAAAAATATTAATACGCATATAAGGTCTATTACAATTAAACTAATGAGAAAAATAAAACCAGTAGATAAGGAATTGCACATATAATAATATTACTGTTAGAACTAATAAGCAATAATGTCTGTTATTACCAAACTACTATTGCCACTAATGTTAAAATTAAATACTGTAAGGAGTGAAGATTATTGCACATTCAATTATGATACAAAATAAGATACAAATAATTTCTATTATTATAAAAACTATTTAAATGAATAAGCAAAACTATTCCTATAAAAATTAAACAAATTAGGAAAATAAATAAACTATTACAAAAAAAATATATATATAATAATAAATAAATATATTTTATTAATAATCATTTGATTTGTTAGATCTCTAAGTAAATAATAAGTTACGAAAACTATTCAAAAAAAAAAAAGTAATAAATATATACATATATATAAAGATATAATAATACCTAAACAAAATGTGCTGAACCTTATAATATAACAATGAAAACCTACGAATGAACTTAAGTTGATTAAATCCATGTATGCCTAAGACAAAAATAATAAACAAAACAATGATGTACAAATACAAAATAAGTAACCCTATAAACTACAGTCCCAACAAATGTAAACTAGACATATACAGAATAAATTAAAGGGAAAAAAGATACATACAATTTTGTAAACACCCACACTGCACCACTCACGTTCCTATAGGCGCCCAAGGAGTATTATTTCCTCTTCTAAGAATAATACTCATTTTATAAAGGGGGGAGGATTGTTACGACCACAACCACCCATCCCATAAAAATTACCCTTTTGGAGCTAGTCTCCACCACTAACGGCGATACACGCCAAAAACATCCACTTAAAGGATGTGACATAATGCTAAATCAAGCATTACCCCATACACCTCGTCCCGCATAAATTGATAGCAAGCAAATCGAACTAAACGTTCGATTTGCGCTAATCAATTAAACTCCAAGCAAATTGAACTAAACGTTCAATTTGCTCACATAAAAAACTGGGAAATATAATCATTGAACCAAGGGTTCACCACAACAACCCCTAAGAGCCAAATGTGCAGGCCAGATACCGTCCTTCAAACAAAACCATTGAGTATCATAAAAAATTGCGCGCCAGCAATTTTACGAGACCTCAGAAAAATGGTTATCTAAAACAATTAAAACAACCAACGCCAGTTTTCGTTTTAACAAAATTAAGTTAAAACAAACAAAAGGAAAATATTCGCCTTTGTATCGATTCCCCACGGAAAAGATCCTTGCCCATTCGGCTAAAATAAACAACATAGAGAATCAGAAATGCTCATTAGCACAATTCTCTATTTGTATTCCCTAACGTATCCTTACAAAAGGGATCCTTGCCGAGTCGGCTAGAACAAACAACAGGCATCATAAAACGAATTACACATTCGTTTAGCGCATATCAACATAGAGGATTATAAATGTGCATTCGCACGATCCTCTGTTGATTTTTCCCTTTGTGTTTCCGCGTTTGATCCCAAGCCGGGAAAGATAAAGAAAGAAGCGCCAATCCTTCGATCTTCAGGATGAAGAAAAAACAGGTCTTCGTTTGAGAGTTTGGTTTTTGAATCTTGACGGAGACGGCGAGACTTTGGTGAGTTGAATTTTGAATCTCGACCGAGACGGTGAGATAAAAAAAGAGTTGAAAATTGAACGGGACGGTCGGTTGGTGAGGATAAGTTGAGTCCGTGAGTAATTTATAAAAGTGTCATATGTTGAGTCTGTGAGTAATTAATAAAAGTGCCTTAAGTTGAGTCTGTAAGAAATAAATAAAGTGCCTCTAACTGTAACTAATATTGTAAAGTGCATTTAGAACATTATTCCAGGCAAGTTAAGCCAAAGGTGACTATGAACAAAAGTGCATTTATTGACACTTGTATGTGATGCAATAGTGGTGGTTAAGAAAACAACATCACATTAAAGATTAATTTAAACAATAACTAATAAACATAAAACTATAAAGGGTGTTTGTTCTAAAGGTGTGTCAAGTGTGTGTGACGAAATTAAAGTTATTACATTTATGTGTGTGTGTTAGAAATAAAGACTATACGTTTAAATAAAACCAATGAGTGTTTTACTTGAAGTGTGTGTGATGTGCAAAGTGAGTGACAAAAAGTTATATCAACACCGGCAGGACCGGTCTAGTTGCCACGTCACTAAAGCAGCTGTAACTTTGACAATTATTGAAATAAAAAAAAAAAAACTATAGGAATATATTAAAAAAATCGATTTTTTCAAAATACTAGACCAGCATATCCCCTTAAATCGCATCAATCTAACTATACTAAATAAACCCTTTAATTTCGTGGTGTTGAAGATATTCTTAACAATTATTATATTTGTTTATGTACACAAAACTTACCCCCTGTTTGTTCTTGTCTTGAGACAGTTGGGTTAATCCAAATTTTTCTCAGCTCTCATCAGCCATCACTTATCAGTTTTTTCAGCCTTTTTTTCTTTTGATAACACTTAGTCTTGTAGTTAATTATTTTGTCTTTCGTCAAGTGATTATCTTTGTTAATCCTTTCACGACAGCGACCACAGGGGAATTGCGACACAAACTAGCGGAAGAATAACACAAAACAACAGCGACCACGGGGGAATTGCGACACAAACTAGTTCAATAATAACACAAATTGTCGCTTATTATAATTAGTTTTATTCTTTTTCTTTTTTTTTGTTTAATTCTTTCTTACAAACCGCACGCGTCAGACACTTATTTTCACACACCGAATATTTTATTTGAGTAGGAGCGCACAACCCCTCGCTACCACGACTCTACTAAGAAGGACTCATCTCGTGTCTTTTTCCACACATCCTATTTCGTTCCGCTTCCACGGTAGTGATTTCGAGGAAGCGGCCGAGGTGGCTAATGGCTGATAGGCGGCGACTATGGCTACTACAAAGAAGATGACTATTGCAATGTGAATGGGGTTTTAAATTGGTTTTACGTTTATTTAAATTAGATTCTATTGTAAAGGGAATAGGCAAGGGAATAGGCAATTCGTTTTTTGTAGGGAAGGGAAGGATGAAGGATATGTGCGTAAAGACACGAGATGTTAATGACGAGAAGTCAATGATTCGGAGGGATCATTAATTGAAGTTTAATTATATAACAATGGACAAATAATGTATTTCGTTTTACTACAGCCATTATTTCTTTTCTCTCTTACTCTTATTTTTTAATTTTCCTTCTTTTAATTCTCTTTGCCTTCTTCTTTCTCTTACTTCTGTCCTATTTCCTCAATCGCTAACATTGAAATAAGCCAAAGGGAGAAAAAGTAGATGAACGAAAGGTGTTTTTTTTTCGAATTCTGGAATCGTGTGATTGTGGGGGTTTTCTATATCACGCGGAGAACCAAACCACAATTCTAACCAACCTCAACTGCTAACAGCGCGTCACCTTACCCTAACCTGTAACCCATTTGAAAACATGCCAAAACAAATCCCAATCTGCAAGCGCATCCATTCCGAACTTGCAAGAATCCATCTCCCAATCTGTAATGAAAGGCATTTCCCAAAACTCCCAACAGAATACAATTCAATAGAATATATTCTAAATCATCTCCCTCAATTACATCACCCCATATATAATTTTACCCAAAATTGCTTCGGTCAATTCTCTACTTAATTCACATTTCCTCCTCGCGACCAAGCAATCTTAATTTCCCCGAAATTCGTATGCTGTAATAAAACGCATATTCAAATCCAAAACGTAACATTAACCATCGCCACCAACTATACCGAGCCGCATACATTTCCCCGAAATTACTTCGGTTAATATCTTATCTAAACGATATTCCTTGCTTGCACCCAAGCAATTCTAATTTCCCCCGAAAACCACTTCTGTTCATTTCCCCCTTAAATCATACTTCTCGTCTGCAACCAAGCGACAGCTAATTTTCCACGAAACAATCACAACGATCAAGACCCCTGATCATACTTGGCTATGCCAATTTCCCGGTATACACAACCAAAGAATCCAACTTAGCTTATACGGCGAGGATTCGCTGGAACTGAGTTTTTATGCAAGCATAGCAGCTCTTTTCGAAATTCCTCGGAAGTGCAGTGAGTTTATTTCTGCTATGACTCAACCGCCACGACTCGATAAATAGATTTCTTCCCATTCATTAGTCAGTCGAGATTCAATCGCCACCGAGTCCGGACATAAAAAGTCGAATTTAATCTGTGAAAGGAGTCAGTGGTTGTCACCTGAGTGCATCGGTGGCCTTAAGAAAATTAAAAAGTCTACGCGCGTTAAGCTAATTAAAGTAATCATTAAAACCAGATTATTTGTGTTAATTTAAATGAACGAAACCATTAAGAACTACATGTGTTAAACAAAAATAAAAGAAAACCTATATTCGATTACCCGGTGTGTTTTATTCCTTCTTGCCTTCGTCGGTGGTGTATCGTCGTAGTCCATTGTTTGAGGACGACGCATCTGCGCTCATTGTTCCCTTTCACTCGTATTAACATTGTCAGCAGAAGGTGGAGAGACAAGGAAAGGCGGTATTTGTAGAGACACACTTTTCTACGATTCTAGAAACAATTAATCTTATTCGGTTCCAAAGAACGCGGTGACACAGACGATTTCGGAGGCGCGGAAAATAAGAAGTGGGAAGGAAGTGAACCAGGTGCCCGTGTCTTGGCGCACATACTTCCTCGCCCCCACATGCTTCTTTCGATGACGACGAAGGGGTGACAGGAGAATCTTCAGCCACTCCTAGGGTCTAGCCGCCCCTTCTTATCGGCTAGTACTTTGGCCCAGACACCAACAATCTTGTCGGAAGCACCGAGTACTAAAGACGAAATACTCATGAAAGAACAAATATACAAGTAATCTATTGTTCGGCTAGAAGGTATTGAACTGAGTGCTGCAGACGATACCCACGTACTCCAGGCAGAAGTGACCAAATGTGACTATTGAGTTAAACATTTTGTCAATAGTTACAGAAATTTGTCTTAAGTCGAGCGGTGACACTTACCTGCCAATAAGCGAGAAAGCAGCAACATCTTTTAGTGAAATGGAAAAAAAGTTATCAATAGTGTGTAACTTTAAAAAGAGTCGTACTAGAAGTTGCTGTTAGAGTCCATTGGAAGTCTTGGCTGCAGAAAAGCTGTATAGCGTACGCCCTGATAAGAAATCTGTGCCAGATTCGAAGCGAAATCAATAGCGAAGGCCATATCAGAGAGTGGCACCAAAGACGACCATCTCCAGCAGTTTTTCTTATTTTTAGGAGATGGAACTTTGAGCGAAGACATTAGAAATGAAAGAATCAGAAAAAGAAACATTGTGTAGGCGCATCATCTTCCAGTTATAGAGTCCAACTGCAGAAGGGAACGTCCAATGTAACTTTCCGTATTCACTAGTAGCGCTTACATATACTTCCTTTCCGAGAATCCGTCTTATATTTATCATCATAATCATCGACACTACAACCGGGATCCGGTCTTGGCCTTATTTCGCAAGTCGCTCCATCGGTATCCTATCCATATCCGAGACTTGTAAAATTGTCCATGATAATTCGTTTTTCCGGGCAAGGTTATTAGCCTTGCGCCAACATCTTATATTTAATTAGAACAACATTGGGGACGTATGTCGATGCGGGCCTGACTTCCACAGGTCAAACCCCATTATTCATAGGGAATGCATTATAGGCACTTCCTTCCTGTGAATACACATCTTAATTTGCAAGTGTAAACTCAGGGTAAACCCATAGATTCTATGTCTGTACCTCAACAGGGCCCCAATACGCTCTACCTCGCGCCACACTGTATTGTCTGTCAAAATGTTCTTTTGCATAACTGCCAGGAATAGTAGTAGAAGAATTCCTTAAAGAACAAACATATCCCTGAAAAAAAAACATATCGGTTACAGTACCATGTAACCATTATAATCAGGGATAATGATCATTGAGTCGGCTATTCCCAGCCTCACCGTGTGTACAACAATGTTCCCCACATACGCATTGGCTGGCGACTCTTTTGTCCAACGACAAAGCAACTCCAAGCAGCTTATTGACGCAGCTGCAGACAATCAGCGCAGTAGCCGCTAAAACCAAATTCTTTAGCACGCATCATGTGCAAACAAAGGAACCCTGTTCTTCCGCAGGAATTCTGGCTATACGATAAACAATCCAAATTGTTTGAGGTATCCCAAATGCATTTTCCATCTAATGAGTTGCAGCTTATTTATTTAGCTGACCCTAATTACAGACCGATGCCTTAGGTCGCTTCTTCCTTTGTTCTTTTTCCCCCGTTGTAGGTTTCGTTTATCCTTTGCTGAAATGCATCGATAAACACGGTGATGTGTACGATCACACACACACACACACACACACACACACACAACTGCATAAAGAGATCGTCGTCCATTGGTCACACCCAGCAAGGAAAGATCGCATTTCCTTAGTGGCCACACCCTAAAGAGAACATTTTCTCTTTCTCCTCCGTATCTCACCCTTAACCGAGGATTGAAGACAGGTCAGTACTCTATCCTCGAAGAGTCTTCTTCTATCACCCGACCGAGCCGGTCGGGTCCCACCTCCGCTCCCGTGGGGTTGTGGGTCGCGTTCTAATTTTTTAACACATCCAGTAGCCGCGAATTTTCAATCTTTAAAATCAATATACCGTGAAACGAACAACCGAATAACCAAGATGTGCCCGGTGTCAGTGAGTGTCAAATGTGAATCAATCTAGAAAAACAAAAATAAATTCATATATTCAAAACAACAAAAATCTATATAGACTAAAGAGATGTGAAATAATTAAGTTTTAAATTTTGTTATACTATATCCGTTAACGTACTAAGACATTATACAGACTTACACCCACATGATATCTATTAAAATTAATCAAACTGTAGTGGACTAATTCGTGTGTTTTATTTCCTTCGGAGACCAGTTTATGAACAATACGTGTTGGATCCTTTTAGTGACGATGGCAGAGGGATGAACCTGCGCCGTACGCCGGCACCTAAGTTTCCTCCCCGCAAACTCGCAAAAGAGGACTTCCAAGAATTGAATAATGGAATGTGCGCGTGACGCATTGTAGAAATAGAGGAGGGGTTTACATTGAAACGCAAATAAATAATGTTGTACAAATTTATAATATAATGTTTGACAATATTAGTCTTATTATTTTAAGCCACTCGACATATTCTAATGATGAGAAGCTACTTTCGTATGGTCCGGCTAAATAACGATATCCCTTCTGATGTTAATTTTTAACGTAAGCTCTGTAATTGGCGGGTATTACGAGGGTTGCCCCTTATGTTTCGTGATTTGGCAACCCTAGTGTTGCAATCCGGCAATTCACAGCTCTGTCGTAAAGTTGGACATTTTTGAGGTTATACGCACTCAGAACGTTTTGATGTTTACAGTAACTTAAAAGATTCACGTCGGCCCAAAAATGGAATTAAATCGTCAACATTTTCGTGCGATTATTTTTTACAACTTTCGGCTTGGATTAACTCAGCAACAGTGCATGGATGAACTTAATTCAATTTTTGGCGATGAAGCTCCATCAAGGACCAGTGTTTATCGATGGTATGGTGAATTCAATCGTGGTCGTAGTTCACTCCAAGATGAATTTCGTGAAGGTCGTCCAAAATCGGTTGTTGTTCCGAAAACCATTGATGCTGTGCGCGAACTGATATTAGAAGATCGTCATGTGACCTATCGTGAGATTGAGACAACCTTAGGCGTTAGTGGGACCAGCATACATTCAATATTGCATAAACATTTGACTGTCAAAAAAATTTGTTCGCGTTGGATCCCACACAATTTGTCAATCGCCCAAAAAAAGGCTCGTGTCAATTGGTCGAAAGAAATGCTCAAAAAATACGGTCGCGGTGCTTCGAAACACGTCTATGACATCGTGACAGGTGATGAATCGTGGATTTACGCGTATGAGCCCGAAAGTAAACAGCAGTCGACTGTCTGGGTGTTTCAAGATGAGCCAAATCCAACAAAAGTTGTTCACGCACGAAGCACTTCCAAGCAAATGGTCACCTGTTTTTTCGGAAAAACTGGACTTGTCGCAACCGTACCACTAGAACAACGCAGAACAGTCAATTCTGAGTGGTACACAACCATTTGCTTGCCAGTTGTCTTCCAAGAAATCAGGAAAACCAACCGCCGAAGACGGATCACTCTTCCCCACGACAATGCGAGCTCTCGCACGTCGGCTGCGACAACTGCATTTTTGAGCACCCAAAACATCGATTTGATGGGTCATCCGCCGTATAGTCCTGACTTGGCACCGAATGACTTCTTTTTATTCCCGTACGTAAAAAACAAACTGAGAGGTCAACGTTTTTCGACACCTGAAGAAGCGGTTGCTGCATTCAGAATGCATGTGTTGGAGATACCTCAATCAGAGTGGCAAAAGTGCTTCGACAATTGGTTCAAACGCATGCAAAAGTGTATAGATCTTCATGGGGAATATTTTGAAAAACAATAAAGTGATTTTCGATGATCAATATTTGTTTTTGTTCTCTAATCCCGAAATATAAAAGGCAACCCTCGTACAACAAAATATTTTGAATGCACTCACCAAGTCCAGTTGAACAATGATCGATATAATACCTATAGAAATTAATACGAAACGTGGGGTATATATGCTCATAACAGAATTGAAACATGTACCTGATGACTCGATGATCTTTTATGTAATTTTTGTTTGCCACCTGGTACGTGGTGCGCTGTTCTTGAAAGACCCAATATAAAATCGGAATTTGAGTATTAATTTTGGACAAATTCCATTCTATTTATAAATTGAGACCAAACTGTATGAGGTTTCATATTTCTGACAACCTTAAATATTAGGTACGGGGCCGATGTTAATGCGATTCATGGGTACTGAGCTTTCTGTTTCATATAATAATTTACTGTCAATTACAATCAGTAACACCTCCGTTAAACCCTACACAACGGAAAAACGTCAGAAATAAAAATCATATAAAGATATTCCATGTTTCACTTGTAGATATACTTTAAGTAAGAATCGACCATGGATTACAGCCCCATGTGATTTCTAAATAACGTAATAACCGTGTGTAACTTATTTTAATAGATACTTTACAAGATCCAATAAAGAAACATTCAAGTAGTTTAACAAAAATGTGGGACAAATGACAAAGTAAACGTTCTTATTTATCGCTCTCAAACGAATATTTTGTTATCGTACGTTAGAATATTGCTTCCATAAAATGGAAGGAATTGAAATCTTTCTCAGTCGTCCGAATGTGAGGACGACAATTGTTTCGGATTGTTCTCGCCATTGGCCCAAAAGCACTTTCATCATCGCATTAAGTATAAATAGTAGCACCGTGCGCACAATAATATTTATGGAAATTTCAGGAGATCAACATCACCTGTACAGTTATTTAGATTAACAGTTCACAGAGCATTAGTTCTTCTGTATCCTTTTGTAAAGATTTATGAAGGCTTATGCCCTCGGTAAGATCACTCTCTGGGGTGGCATACCATGAACTTTTCCTTTAGTAATCTTTCTTATCGGCAACAATATGCACAAAAAAAAAAAGAAAAACAAACAACAACACATACAAAACCAAGGATTTGATGGCAGAAATCCATTAAAATTGAAACTGTCAACTACGGGCGAATGAAGGAGAAATATGTCGTCCTCGTCTTAGAATGGTGGAGCAGAAAGTAATGTGTTCAATTGTTATTTTTCATTTTCTTCTGGTTTACCTGAATGTGACGTTAGAAGAAAATATATTATTCAACGTTTTTATGGTTTGCTGTGTTTGATATAAGCAAACTGCTGTGTTTGATATAAGCAAAGGATAACTTAAAGCTGGCTCCCGCGGAAAGCAAGAATTGATTTTGGCCACGGAACAACGGGCAGTGATTTTTGTGATAGAAATAAAAGTCGATGAAAAAGAGATGCTATCAAAATACACCCGACGGTAGGTACAACTTGTGGCATTTAATATTCGCTTATCTTTACATTTGCACCTTTGTAAGAGAAAATATTTACAATAACAAGTTAACTATGGAGGTAGGTTTGTGCGATTTCTCTATATTACATGGAGAACCAACCCACAATTCCAACCCCAATGTCCGCTTTATTTCGACCGCTAACAGCGCGTCGACCCAATCCCAATTCCTACCGTCGGCTATTTCACCTGAAATACATAATTTCCTTAAGGACGCATAGCTAAACTCATTATCCTATGCAGATAATGCATAATTGAGATTTCCACCGGAAATTCCATTCGCATTGGTTAGCAACAACCAAGTCAAACCAAGCGACGCGGCTGCATCATCATCCATTGGCTTGGGTATTTACCAACATTTCACAGAGTTTTTCCCATGGTATTATATCTCCAGCCGACGCGGCGTCCTATTGCCTTTTCCCAGATCACCCATTCGCTTGGGATCAATGATCTCTTTTTGCAGGTGAATGACATCAGCTAGGTCCTCCTCTCCTTCGCAGTTCTGTCTTTCCACGGTTCAATGCGCTCTGACTACACTATAGCCGTACCACTGGGTCAGTAGGTAATGCCAGTAGCTGCATTTGATACCAACACACACAACCAAAGCTACCCCAAGATCACAGCACATCATGTTTCTGTTCTCTCATTCTCCATGTCCTATTAACAACAGTTACCCACACTTCGCCGGGTGTGAGGTTGAGAGAGCAGAGGCGTGGTCTCTTTTGGTTGTCCTGTGTGTGGAATGAAATACAAATTTCACCACTGATTTGAGTCAGTCGCTTGTCGTTTATTATCGCGGGTAGTCACGCTGCCGCGCGAAATAAAAATTAAATGTTCTCCGCATAAGTCGCTTTCCAACCTTCAGCGTGTGCAATCAGATCTCAACCACCATCGCGCATAGCACGGTGCCGCTCAGACAAAAAGTAATTCAGTGCATTTTAAAGAGTTGGGTGTAAAATTGTCGCGAACGTTTTCACGGTTTTTAACAAATTCTCACTGGGCCTGACCCTTCAAATTGAACTATTACTTAGTTGCCACCAACACGTTTTACATCGTAATTATTTTACAAACAAGTGCAAATTAGCACCGGAATACCCTTTCGCCGTAGTGAAAATAAAGAACAAATAAAAAAAAACTAATTGAACAACTAAACCTCGGTGCAGTTTCATTTATTCAATCCCATCTCGTGGACCTCCTGAGGATCATTTTTGCGCAGCAACACCGTTGGGAACACAAGTGAATCCTGTGCCATACGTTGGCATTTATACCTTCTACCCCCACAGGTTGCCTACATTTAAAGATGATTCTAGTGCAGATTCAAGAAATTTAAACTGATTTGAAATATACGAAAAAGTAATAAATTTGTCTGAAAAGTATCTATTTAACAAGGTGGCTTTTTGTATCACGTAATTATATATTGGTTCAGTAATAATTTTTTCATTTTGTTGTCAAACGCTTCGGTAACTTCAATTGAGGTGCTGAAAAGCTGTTAGAACAAAAGAAGTAAGATTATATTAATCTTATAATCGTAGGAAAGCCCAACACAACTTAAGTACATCTTTCATTAAGACTCTACTATCCTACCGTTTCCACTGTTGTTGCAGCACAAGCAACAACCAAGGATGAATCGATTTCTCAACAATACCACAAAAGGAGAATCGATTCATCACAATATTCAAATAGCCAATTCACCTATCAGTGGAACAACAGAAACTCACCACATCGGATATATTACCACCTAAAGTGCACTCGACATGGCACGATCAACTAAGCAACGGCTCCTGGCAATAGCACTGGTTCATAGAACAGTTTTGACTGTAATTACCGTTCTGTGGTATGGACTTTGGATCGGCTGACTCTAACGGAGGAGAAAAAGAGAAAAACCTTTCGAGACTGCCTATAAAAAGGCGCATTAAAAATACAGTTTTTGTTGGAATTTATATTCAATCAGACCAGCAGCAGAGTCAGTCTTTTAACGTTTAGTTTTTTGTTTTGTTTTGTGAACCACCAGAGTTAACGTTAAATTTAAATGATTAAAAATACACTGTGGAAACGCATTTTGAAAGAGTCCAAAATAATTCATTTATGGTGTTTCTTGAAATTTTGTCGCTGATATTCGCGAAGGTGGGATTACGACCACCAACAATTGTGACCCGCCATCAGTATCTCCAGTCGCTGCAGAAAAATTGAGCGGGATAACCGTGGCGGTTCCCGTGAACGCCACCTATCATCTTCCCATTACCCCATTTAAAACTCCCACCTAGGGCATATAGAAACCTGAAAAGCATGACTTACCTGCGCATAACGACCAACCACCGCCGAAATGCTTAACCGCGCTGAGGTAAAACACCATCAGCAACACAAGCGTTTCTATAGGAAGGGCAAATTGGTCGCACATCTAGCAACCAACATTACATTAGTTCCTACCAACGAAATGTCTCCTAAAGGAGTCGGCTACAATGCCACAGGAGATATTTCTTACTTTTGGTTCTTTTATGCATGCCCACATCGGTTGGACACACGAACGACAAATACATCGTGGCATACGGCGGTCAACCCAGGCGTTCGGGCTCTTTAAATGGAAACTCGCACCTAGCCGCAAAAAGGGATCGAGAATTCGTCAGTGTAAATACACACACGACGGTTCGACCTCTGTTGACGCCAACAACAACATGCACACGATCAGCAATCATGCTACTCGTAGTCACTGATCGTGTAAGCACATTTAACCCTTTTCAGGATGAGTTGCCCAACTGCGAATGTGTTTATTTTTATTTGATTCGAAGTCTATGGTTCGCATGCTGGGCGACACACGCGATGAGCAGCAAAAAGGATCATCGTGTGTGTATTTCAACCCTTCTTTGGTAGGACAAATTCGAAAAGGAGAATGACCAAATATGGTCATCGAAGCGATGATTGAGTACTTGGTATTCTATCGCTTCGATGAACTTAGTCAATCGTATTTCAGTTTCCGTGAGGGCAAGTAGTGCCTTTACGTAAATCCAGCAGTTCGCGGATACATCGCTCGGGGGAGTCGAGTCTGAGCCAGTTTTAAGTTCGTACGGAATATTCGGTGGTCCTCCTTTACGAACTCATTCAGTTTAATATTATCCAACTATTAATAAATAAAATATTCAGTTTAATATTGTTAAGTGAAATCAAACTATTCATAAACAAAATATTTGGTTACCACTCCCTTACGAACTCATTCAGTTTAACATTATCCAACTATTAATAAATAAAATATTCAGTTACCATTACTTTGAGTATTTATTTCGTTAAACATTGTTGGGCGGAACCGTCTCGCTGTGACCTTTTTTTGTGGCTGCCTTCGATTAGTGTTTGTGTACAGATGGTGTTGGGCAGAACACCAGTCCAACCCATACCACCACAAAAACCGCCAAATAACCTCCTTGTCGCAGACGCAAAACTTGAATTTGCTGCTTCCAAGGAAGGGGCTAAGGCTGTCTCATCACACCAACTATTGGAGTTGGTGTTCAAGTTGCTTATTGAACAAAATTGGCTTTTCCCAGTTGCCGACCCAGATCCAACTAAAGGAGTTGGATTCGATGGTCTCAGCTGGCGAAACATATGGTCCTTTGAGCCGGATCCTAGCATCCGCGAACAGAAGAAGCTCATCGAAGTCACTAACCTCCAAAGAAGAATATAACCTTCAAGTACATTGGTCAGCGGTAGACCAAACGTGTTCTGCCGAGGATTGACCACGGAAGCCGGAGTTCATCATTCATCAGGAGCATCAGTCCGTTTCAAAGACGATCTTGTTGGCGTGACCCGGTTGGCAGATTTGTGACAAGGTAGGTGGCAATCATAATTTTTATTAATTAATGTTTTTTGATCCGGATTGGATCTTAACAAAGAAAGTGTTGTGTGGAGTGTTTTAAAAGTGACTACCGCGTGAAAGTTCTCAGTACTTACCATGATTGGCGAACAGCAGACATTCACTGCTTCCTCATTTAAGACAATTGTTTTCAGAAGCAGCGAAAAATAAGAATAAAATAATGAATAAATTAACAAATCAAAAATATCGACGCCTAGTTGTTTTTATTCTGCTATCCAACTTTGTTCAACAAAACGGAACAGCTACTAGTGGCTGTTTCATCGAACCCAAATTAGAACATAATATACATTAAACAAGTAATAAGATTCGAGTGGTGAAACTGGAAACAATAACAACTGTTAGACATGGACCAGAACAAACGGACGGAACTGATATGGGCCCCAATAGCTGTTATTCCTGAGCAGCGAAAGTACACCGAAGAACAACTATCACAGATCCACGAAATTATGTGATTTGTTCCAATGATTCTACAAATCGTTATGACGAACAATGTTGAACTACCAGTTAGACAAGTTGGAGCTATCTACCTCAGGAATTTCATTTCGTCCTACCGGTTCAACAAGGAGACAAAACCTAACGAAACAATTATTTTCTCAGTTCATGATCAGGACTGTGCAGTGATTCGGGGCAATATTGTGCATGCTCCCGACATAATGGTCCGCATGTTTGAACGGTATGGAAGTCCCAAAAATGTTAATGAGAAATACCTGAACTTTACGGAATGGTATTTTCTGACGTTCACGTCAGGTGTTTTTGGATATTTCACTTCTGATTTTCGACCAATATCATAACCGCGTTTGTGTGTCACCGCGAATCTTAACACATTTTCTAATATACCTAAAAATGCTGTGATTCATGTGTATTCCTGGAATTTAATTAAACCTCACATGGTTGCAATTATTATTCAAATAACTTTCAGCATTTTTGAAGATTTTGTTTGTCCAGTTCCTGCAGCACAAATGTTTTAACACTCATCAGGTAAAACGCGGAAAGAATTCTACCGATTCTATGAGAATCATGATGCAGGTTATTACATCACCAAACGCTGATGATAAACAAGAGGATGGAGCACTTCATGTGATTGGAACTCTGGCAGATGTGCTTCTGAAAACGAAGATACCGTGGTCAAGTGGAATATGCTTACCACAGATATATTTCCTGAGTTTCAATCGGGCTGGACATATGCGAGCCCGTACTGGTTGGATAGTTCATTACCTTTGTGAACTACCTGAAAACGAACTTCTGCCTTTTATTTAAATAATTTTCTTTTGTAATCGGTGGAAAATAGAATAAAATAATGAATAATTCCCATTTTTCTCATCTTACAAACTCCAATATAACAACACCAACATTTCAACGTTAACATACAAGTCGAACAATAACCTAAGTAATAATATAGATCTCAATATTAGTAACCGAAAAGCTAGTCATTCTACCAAATCATATTACATTTATCAAATACAAATTACAGCCCACTTTTCGAAATCCAAGGTTGTTTCATTTATTTAATTCTGCAGAATTTACCGCAGGTAAATCAAAGGGTTTAAACAATCGGTCCCAGTACCAGGCTGAGGACATCTTTCGGCTCCTCTTTTAACGATGTTGCAGGTACTTTTCACGACTCACGCCACAGACTTCGATGCGCCCCGCGAACCGGAAAGAACCTCAAGAAGAGGACGATGACCCATCGGGCAAAACAGCCAATGAGGACAATGCAACTAAATCTAAGCGTGTGAAATCAGGTTCTACGACTGAGCTAAAAGCTCTCACGGAAAAGCAAGCGTCACCTGCAACAACATCAGGGAAACAGGAGAATTTTGGAGACTTCCTTCCTGTAGAAGAATATCATCTGACGGGTCAGCGTTTCAATCGCAAGCGGTCATCTATATCCGTTCCTGGGACACTGCTTCTCGAAGCCTGGGCGCTTCGCTGTCACGCGTCCAGGATTTGCCGCCTCTCACCACCCAGGCACATCGCTGTCACGTGTCTGGGGTTCTCCGATTTTCGCCGCCTGGACGAAATGCTCTGGGGGCACCCTCTTAACACCGCCCATTGCACATTGCTGCCACGGGGGCACCACTCCAATGGAGTCGGTGTCTAAGATAGGCTTTCGTTTATAAGATGAAGGGACAAATAAAACGAGGAACAAGGAAAGATGCCGGCACCCGTCGGAAAATCATACCATCGGAAAGCTGTCACCGTTTAGAGTACACCGCTTCTCGTCGCCTGGACTCATCGCTCACGCTCCGGAGTTTGCCGCTTCTCGCCACCTGGGCACATTGCTGTCACGTGTCTGGGGTTCTTCGCTGTTCGCCGCCTGGACGAAATGTTCTGGGGGCACCCTCTTAACACCGCCCATTGCACATCGTTGCCACGGGGGCACCACTCCAACGGAGTCGGTATCTAAGATAGGCTTTCGGTTATAAGACTAGGGGACAAAGAAAAATGAAGAACAAGGAAAGATGCCGGCACCCTCCAGGAAACCATATCAACGGAAGGCGAATATTGTGAGCACATGGTCTAGCTACCAGTCAAAGAAGAAAGTACCTGGCTTTGGGACAATTTCATCCTGCGGCACAATGGAACGAAGGCTGCTATTGATCAGCAGATTATTCTTCCTGATAACAACCTGGATGCGCAACCTATCTGGCTCAATCAAGTGCCAGTTGTAATCCCACATGGTACCACGTCCAAGATATTCTTACTCTACTTATGGATTTACGATCCAACATGGGACTACGTCCAAGATACTCATACTCTCCTTATGGATTTACGATCCAACATGGGACTACGCCCAAGATATTGATACTCTACTCACGGATTTACGATCCAACATCGGACTACTTCCAAGATACTCATACTCTACGTACGGATTTACGATCCAACCAACATTTCAATTATCAACAAATATCAACAACAAACAACGGCGGCCTTACCTCGAGCTACAACGTTAGAACACAATGGCCAACTTCGCCCTTTTTGTCACACATGCACACACCCACACACACTGATAACATCAAGTATGCTATTATAACATAACTCATTATATTTCATAACTGAGATCAAATAATAGAATCAATATATAGTATAACACTATAATTAATTATTGCCGCCCTACCACTGCGCCGCATTGGTTCTTGAGTGGAACATTCATTGAAACTTCGGGCTCTTAACCACCATCATCCGCATACAACCAAGACATGTCTTATCAAACCAAATAGTGGAGTTGGTCTTGCTGTTGGCTGTCTCATCAAACCAACTAGTGGCGTTGGTCTTGCTGTTGGTTGTCTTATCAAACCAACTAGTGGAGTTGGTCTTGCTGTTGGCTATCTTATCAAACCAACTAGTGAAGTTGGTCTTGCTGTTGGCTGTCTTATCAAACCAACTAGTGGAGTTGGTCTTGCTGTTCCCAGTGGGTGCTGACATGCCCCTTCATTGACAGTGCCAAAGGGAAGGACAACTACTGGTGCATCGTCGTAGGCCCGGCAAGATGTTGCAGCACAGGCAACAACCAAGGATGAATCGATTTCTCAACAATACCACAAAAGTAGAGTTTCGATTCATCACAATATTCAAATAACCAATATGGCGACTCAAACAGACACGACACACGAACACACAAAAAAACATAGCGAAGAGCATAACACAAAAGGGAATCGAAAAAGTAATTTTCAGAAACACATACCAAAGCACGAAACATAGTGATCCACAACTTAAGGAACGATATATATAATTGTCGGGTACATGCGGCGGTGATCTGATGTGTTGACGCCTTAGTTCCAACCTTTTCATAGCGTGTGATAGAATCACATTCTTCAGTTCGTCGTTAAATGTTATAAGTTCACTACTTCGTTCTGAAAAGATAACAAAAAAATTTCAAACAAGCCGTTAAGAGTCAGAGGCTTTTATTTCACGTTAGAGTGCAGCTTATTTCATTTGCCACAATATTACAGGAACAAAGTAGGTCTCTAATTGCTGAACAACAAAGAAAATGTCAATTGGGTATTTTTGCCCTGTGAGTAGGGCGATCGATTTACTCACAGCTAGGCCGGCTTGTCATAAGAGGCAAACTAAAAGCCGAGTGGTAGGCCGGGTCCCATTGCCTTGTCGCCCGGTAAAATACGACCCCATCAAGCTAGAGGCTCCGCTCAGGAAAAATCCCTGGCCATTTTTCGGAGCTTGGCTGATGGACCGGTTCGAGAAAAGGTTGGTTTAGATGGTAGTTGGTCCCAAGGTGAGATACCACAATATATATTAAAAGATATAAGTGTGGAAGACGCTACAGCCTCGCGCTACACAGAAACCCACAACGCCATATCCCTATATGTCCCATACTCCCGACACAGGTTATCATTCTCATCGCCCCCATGGTATAACCACAAACTACGCACCCTTCGTAACAAGAGGAATAAGTTGTGGAACACTTTCCTAAACATGCGTTCTCCCCTTGACTACTCCAACTATCTGGGTTAATTTTACCAATTCATCTTTCTTCCACTTCATCAACCACAAACGAAAATCTGATGCCTATCCCACCTCCCTTTTCTACGGCTCAAGTACTACAACGGACTCCCAAACCATATCCAATCTTTTCGCGTCCTTCTTCAAACTATCCTTCGCAGACGACTGGTTCTAGCCTAACCCCTCCCACTTTACTGGCATGTCTGAAATCTCCCCCGGCCCTCTCACCCCTCTACACATTCAACAACACCAAGTCACAAAAAAACTTGAAGAACTGAAGGGCGATTTCAGTCCCGGTCCAGACGGACTCCCTGCTATCCTCTTAAAAAAATGTTCCTTTTCTCTCTCTCTCTCTCTCTCTCTCTCTCTCGCTCGCGTCAATCTTCAATCGATCCCTTGCTCAAGGTCTATTCCCTGACTTTTGGAAATCCAGAGAACCCCCACACTCTTACATAACCCCCATACATAAAAAGGAAAAAAAAAGCGATATATCCAATTATCGTCCCATTGCCAAGCTTTCGGACATTCCCAAACTATTCGAAGGCCTTCTATACGAGGCGTTATGTTTTCACTGCGCACCCATCATCTCTCCGAACCAGCACGGCTTCCTCTCAGACAGATCCATTACTACGAACATTGTCGATTTCACATCCCACGCACTCCTTGCCCTAGAGAACGGCGATGGGGTCGATGTAGTCGCCACCGACTTTAGCAAGGCCTTCGACGAAATCTCCCATAACCTCATTCTCTTTAAGCTATCCTCCCTCGCTTCCGAACCCCTGCTGATTAAGTGGGTCTCATCCTATCTCAGTTATCGAACCTGCCGCGTGCGATTTAGATCCACTCTCTTCGATCCTTTTTTCCCAACCTCGGGTGTGCCCCAGGGCAGTCATCTTGGCCCTCTCTTATTTATCCTAACCATAAACGACATAGGCTCTTGCATTAATCACTCCTCCATATCGACTTACGCGGATGATTCCAAAATGCTCAAGACAACCCGCTCTCCCCTGGGCTCCTCAGTTCTCCAAGCGGATCTTGACAGCTTCTCGACTTGGTGCCAAAATAATCGCCTAGAAATGAATATCGCCAAATGTCACACAATCACCTTCTCTCGGAAGAGTTCCCCCACTCACCCACGCTCGTATCTGTTACTGAACCAACCGATAACATCGGTTGAATTGATTCGCGATCTGGGCGTCCTATGCGACAAGGAGCTCAAATTTACCTCACATTTTGATTACACAATCCTCAAGGCCAACGCCGCCCTTGGGTTTGTCAAACGCTGGTCAAAGGAATTCCTTAACCCCTATGTCACCCGATCACTCTACACTACTCGAATACGCTAGTCAGGTCTGGTCGCCGTATCAAGTGACTCACATTCGCAGGATTGGGGGAGTTCAACGTTGTTTCTTGCGCTTTGCCCTCCGCGGACTAAATTGGGAATATCCGCTGATTCTACCACCATACACAAGCCGGCTCCGCCTAATCAATCTGAACACACTTGAAGAGCGCAGAATCCATGCCGAGAGCATCTTTGTCCATCGCCTTCTGCCTGGCTTAATCAATTGCCCAAGCTTGCTCTCCACTTTAACATTGCATACAAACCCCCGTAACGTACGTAACCCTCGACTGTTTTACGTGCCCGCTCATCACATTTCTTACGGCGCTAACGAACCCATCTCACGTATGCTACGACATGCCAACTGTTTCCCCACCTCCTTCGATTTCAACATCTCCACTCCCGCTCTTAAACGACGTCTCAGAATAAACCCGTCCTAAATCCGCCACTCCCTCCAATAATCCCCTCTACCCTGCAATCCTACCTCTCCTCACCTACCCTCAAAATAGTTCCCCCAGCCCCACCCACAATTTCAACCCCCCCCCCCCCCCCCCCCCCCACCCCCCCGGATACACTCGCTCTTCCCTAGCCTACTACCTCCCCCATCGCACAGTTATCTTCACCTTCCTGGTTTTTTCCTTTTTTTTCTCCTTCTTACTCTAGATTTAAGATAGTCTGTAAGGTTTTATATTAATTTATACCAAGGGGAACATCATGCAAATATTCCGATAAATAACCGATCTTTAAGAAATTCGTCATCTCGTAATCGGGCTCGTTCTCGAGGCTCTGTCGACGTTCGACTGATGACAGTATTTTGTAGCATCAGTGGCATCAGCTTCACCAATACGAATGTAAACGATGTCCACCAATATTTACAAACAGTGAAACCGGATATGCTTGCCCTAACCGAAGCCCAGGTCGATTCGTCAACTGATTCGACATATCCTCGTTGCTCAGATACGACTTACATTCCGTAAGTGTGGAGTCTGCGTCTTCATGCGGTTCGATCTGTCTTGGCAAAGGATGGAGGCATTGGAACCCAATAACCTGGACATCTTGTGGTTGAAGGTCGTGCTGAGAAACTCTGTTAAATTTCTTTGTTGTCTTTACCGCTCCGAGAATGACGACCAACCGGCGACATTTTTTGAACATCCTCCACGTACCATCGGCTGGATACAGATCTAACCCCCCGGACTCCGCAATTGTCGTCCTTGACGATTTTAAAGTACACAACTCCGGCTGGTTGGTACATTCTGACAGAAGCGACGAGCTTGGGGGCTGGCGCTGTTAGTTGCAATTTGACTCAACTCATGGAGAAACCTACGCGACTGCCGGATGCCTGAGATGATTATGCGAATACCCTGGGTCTGTTTTTAACATCCGAGCTAAGGATATAGGCCGTGGAGATTGCTGCGCCACTGGAAACTCAGGCCGCTGCTTGGCATCTGTCATGCAACTACTTGCATTTCAAGCGAATAACCGACCTAAGCAGCTTCGCCAAGTATGGAGGTATGGCGCTGCCAACTGGGCCGATTTGCGAGATTTCTTCGCATCCTTTCCGTGGTCGGATGTGTGCTTTGGAGACTCCGATCTTAACGAGTGGGTCACAAGGACTATTCTTCTCGGAATGGAGATGTACATTTCACAATACATTAAATGAAATTCATCCGATAAGCCTTGGTTTGATAAAAAATGCGAGCAGATTACAGCGACAAAAAATAGAGCTTTTAAACAATGGCGCTCCAATCCAACCGATCTTAACAGAACGGTTTTTCTTAGAATCAGAAACGCGTGGAACCAGACGATTGATACCGCGAAGAAAACTCATTACGAGAGAGTGGCCAATAAACTCCTTAAGTGACCAACTGGTTCGCGTTGGTTTTGTTCAATGATAAGGGCTGTTGGGAAAAACGTCGCTTCCTCCTCTTTTCCTCCATTAGTGACGGACAGTGGGACTTTGGCGGATTTTACAAACTGTCGATTGGTAATTATGTTGGACTGTTCCGCCGAACACTGCTTGCCGCAGAGCAAACAAACACACACAGAGCGAACACGGTTACAAATGAATCACCAAAAGAATTGTTTTTGAATTTTTATTTATTTTTAGTTCGATTGTTTTTATTTTCTTTTACAATTCGTTTTATTTACAATTTTTGTTTCATCCTTTTCGTTTTTCAAATTATTCTCGCAACTCGAGGATGTAACGGACTTGAACACCGATCGCTTCGCCAAACCACAAGTTTGTTCGTCACTAAATTCTCCATCGGCGAAGAACTCTCCTGGGAGGCGCAACTTGGTTCCGTAGTTCAGATCTGCTGCTGAGGCTCCCAGGTCCTGTTAAGACAAACAATCATCAATTTTCGTACGTCGCCACAAACTAATTTCCCTGCATATACAAAAATAGGCAAGGGATTCGTTTCTGCCACCAATCCCATTAACACCTTTTTTCTTCCCAACGTCTATTATAGCGACGATGCACAGTGTAAACATGACCCTCATTACCGGACGAAGCATTTGGTCGCTTCTCCCTTTGTTCTTTTTTTTCTCGTTTCAGGTTTTGTTCATCCTTTGCTAAATGCAACGATAAACACGGTGATGGGTACGATCACACACATACCACCATGATCTGCATTACGAGATCTGGTTCCTCTGTTCCACAAAGAGAGACTTTACGTCTCTCTTGTGGTGGGTAAAACATATCCTTAGTGGAGAGGATACCTACCACGACACCACAAACTCACCCCACAAGCGAATCATCTCTGCACGAGATGATTATCGTGGAGTCGATTTCCATCCGCCGACCGCCATGGTCGTTGCTGACTTCCGCTCTCCGGTGCGCACGGAGACGCGAAAATCCACGAGTCGCGTGTGTAAAATTTTGAAACAATAAAATAAGTAACAGTCATGTGCCTCATAGACATAACTCGCATTTCACATTGTAACTCTCACGTAGTGCTACCGTAAAATAAATAAAAATAAATTATAGAAATCCTGTGTTTTATGTTTTTACTTGTCCGGTGTTTGGCGTTTTCTTTGCTTCGTCGTAATCGTGTAGTGCTCGAGGGAACAATTAATTATGATGGAGGAGGAAGTGAACCGAGTACCCATGCTGGTACATACTTCCTCCGCACAGAAGAATCCCACCTTCCCAGCATATGTGAACTGCATACATTATAATGGAGGTGTTGACACTGGTTATGAGTTTTCTTATGTGGGGCCGGGGTCCTCCAACATTGGGTAGCAGTCCCGCTGAAACTTTGCATACTCTTGCCTTTTTTTCACTCGTTTTCCTCAGGTGTTCCTTGAAGTTCAACTTGTTGTCGAGTATAACACCAAGATATTTAATAGAGGGACTGGATCTGATTATTTGTACTTCTATTTCCAAAACAAGGTGTTCAACTTTCTTGCGGCTGCTTATTAAAACTGCCTCCGTCTTATGTCCAGATAGTTTCAGTCCGGCTATATTCTAGCCAGCATTTAATGCTCTTGATTGCTTAGGAGCAAATATTCTCCAGGTCATCTAGATGTTTAGCGACGGCCACTATTTCCAAATCAATGGCGTACCCTGAGCACACCATTATACATTATATTCCATAACAGCGGACCTAATACAGATCCCTGAGGTACACCCACTGTTATTTTATATTCCTGTGGTCCCTCATCTGTACCATACAGCAGTCTTCTATCCGAGATATAGTTTGCTAGTATACGCACCAAGTAGGGTGAGACTGGTAGATCGCGCAACGCTTCTAGAATCCGATTCCAATTCACCGAATTAAACGCATTTTTGACATCAAGCGTCACCACCGCTCAATATATTTTGGTACCACCTAGCCATCGTGCTCCAGCTATTGCATTGCGAACGATGTCGCACACCACAGATAGTATGTTACCGGTTGATCTACTTTGCCGGAATCCATACTGCGATTCAGAGAGCTCCGATGTCCCGTCAGTGAATTGTTCCAGGCGAGTGGCAATTACTCGCTCAAGTAGTTTTCCTGTCGTGTCCAACATGCACAACGGGCATAAGACGACGGCGCCTCTGGATTCTTGACTCTTTTTGGAACATGCACAAGCCGCTGCTTTTTCCATCGTTTGAGAAATATCTACGTGCCTGTGTATCTATGTTTCTATGTATCCATCTATCAATGTATCTATGTATGTATGTATCTACATCTCTATCTACCTATGTATACATACATATGTGTATCTAGGTAGCTATGTGTCTACCTATCATATCTTTTCATATATATACATATTTCTTTGTATCTATGCATCTGAATACCTGTGTAGATATGTATTTATATATGTATATAACTATGCATCTATGGCTTTTTGTTTCATAACATCTGTGGATCTATGTGTGTATCTATACGTATATGTACACAGTCGTTACCAACACGTCAAAGAGATAAGACGTATACCTGACAACAGGAGAAAGCAAAAGAAAAGAAAAAATAATAATAAATAAATAAATTCGTCGCGCGAGTGTAAGTGAACAAGTGTAGATTACACAGTGTGGCCGCCACTGAGAGCGGTTGTTTAAAAAATAAAAAAAAATAAAAAATTATGGAAACAAACAAAGTGTTAAAGAGCTCGTCGTCTTTCATGAAAAGGGGCCAGGCAGACCTGAAAGCGATGACACGGAGCCGACTCGAGCGACAGCCGAGTATTATAACAAAGCGGCACAAGCCAAATTCAGACGGCGAAAAAAATGCAAAAGGAAAGAAAAACGAATACACAGGCGCAGGTAACCAATTCAACGAATTGGTTGACCTTGACCCAAGTGAAATCGAATTACCTGCTGGGGAAGGAAACAATATCACAGGTACTGCAACAGATCCGGCGGAATTAGAAAAACTCCTTGGGGATATTGACACAAAAAAAAGAGGAACTCAATAAACAAAGAGAAGCAATCCTCAAATTAAAAGACCTGGTGCAGCAACAACAAAGCCAAGAAAATACAACAGCAAAACGGAAAATCAGGAACAACATCAGGAAGCAAACAAAAGGCAGCAAACAAAGGAGATGCAGAAGCAGCAAACAAACCAGCACATCGTAACCAACAAAAAGGAAAAGGCGCCGCCTATAATACTTACGTCCATGGAAACAAAGGACGTTATAAAATTAGGTGAGTTAACTTGCAAAAATTTCAAAACAAAAAAAATTAATAATTCTAAAATAAAATTAATGTGCGATGATATTGAAGGTTATCGCAAAGTAATGACTGCTTTGGGTAGGACAAAAAGCGAGTACTACACGTACACCCCGAAATCAGAGAAAATAATCTCCATGCTCCTAAAAGGCGTTGATCCATGTTTTTCCCCTGAGGAGGTATTAGAGGAATTAAAAAATGTCGAAACCGATAATTTAAAATTTACAGGTGTGAAACCCTTCTCTACCGCCAACTCCAGAAACCGCAATTGCAAATTGCCTTTCTTTATTGTATCACTGAGTCCCAACAGTAAAGTTGATGCTCTCCGATACATCAAACACCTCAACCACCAAACAATAAGTTGGGAAAAAATTAGAAAAATCGATCGCGTATTGCAGTGTATGCGTTATCAACGCTTCGGGCACGCGGTATCAAACTTCCACATGCAATTCAGGTGCGTAAAGTGCCTCTCCGACCATACCATTGGTGAATGCCCCTTGGGCAAGGAACAGCTTCCAGATAGGAAAACACTGTCCTGTGTCCTCTGTAAAAATACAGGTCACACTGCTAATTTTAGAGGATGTCCTAAATTTCAACAAATGAAATTAAAATTGGAATCCAAAAAGAAACAAGTTGAAGAAGAGAAAAAAATGAAAATTCGTTCTTACAACAATTTCGTGGCTCCTTGTGTGTCATATGCACGAATGGCCGGTGCTCCTAAGCAACCAGCATCCATGGAACATACATATAGTAATGGGAAAATGCCTGCACCAGAGGCACATACAGAAATAATAACAATGTTATTAACCATGCAAGGACAATTTGCCGAATTTCAAAGAACACTGACTGAACAAAGAGCACGAATAGATACTCTCTATTCAACCCTGTTCTCAAATAACTCTCCATATCAAAATCTTCAACCCTCCGTCTGAACTTAACCTAAAAATTATAGCTGTGAACGTAAATTCACTAATCCACATCGAAAGAAGGGATAATTTAGGCAATCTGCTCCAAGTCGAATGCCCAGATGTGCTCTTGGCTAGCGAAACAAAGCTAAACCAAAGGCACAAAATGGGCTACAAAAATTATAACATAATTAGACGAGATCGACCACACTCTGTTCGAGGGGGTGGGGTCGCTATCTTAGTTAAGAAAGGTCTTCACCATAAGGTCGTTTACAGCACGGAAGTACACAAATTCCAGGTGCTAGAGGCATGCATTATAGACATTCCGCTAAAAACTCAAAGGCATCTATATATAGTCGCTGCTTACGCTCCTGAATCTGTTCAAGGTACCCAATTTATCAGTGAAATCGATACGCTTTTTCGAAGTCTCAAGTTAGATTTGGAAAACAATTACTTTTTAATGGCAGGTGATTTTAACGCCAAGCACAGTGCCTGGGGCAATCTGACATCGAACACCAGAGGCAATGCCTTGTTTGATTGGTGGCAAACAAATGCGATCGAGCATAAACTAGAATTGTACGCTACAAGTACACCGCCTTATCCAAGAGGTAACTCTCTCCTGAATTTACTTATGACAGATGATCGAATTCAGTTACCAGATACCGAGGTAACTACTCGAAATTGTCTTCGCACAATTGAGTACGATAGTGATCATTACGGACTTGGAGCCGTAATACACGTGCCAAACGAGTACCATCTACTGGAGCAGTACGACCAGGTACAGTCTTTCGATTTCCGAAAAGCACATTGGTCCCGTTTCGATCGTATAGTAAAAAGAGAAAAACGCAACATTGGCATAGACCCATCGACTAATAGAAACCTTCGTAATGATGAAATCGATCATTATCTCCTAACTATGAACGATATTGTTACTAACACAATGAATCGTTCCATCCCCAGAGTAGCTCATATGGATGGCTATACCCACCGATACAGAAATGCAACTATCGATGCTTTGTATAGGCAAAAGAGCACACTGCTCTCAAAGCTGAAATTGTGCTATAGGCAGTTCAGTGACCCAAATAGCAATGAAATCAAAACAATCAAGTCCTTGATTAAAAATCTTCAAAAACTGATCCGGGATAATTACCGAGCAGTAATAAATGAGGAGTGGAGCAACAGAATTCGAGCTGTCCAAGCAAACGGACCGAACATGTTTTCACAAATCAAGAAAATATGTCGAAGAAAAGATCACAATGACATGATCACGGACTCCCGAGAATTGTCAGATAATGCTGAACGCAGGACTCACCTTAGAGCACATCAACTCCAATGATGAAGTAATAGTAGTCGAAGATCCGCAAAAGAAAGCGAATGCAATTGGAGCCTGTTTCGAAGCAGTGTACAGAGTTAACGAATCAGTTCATGCTAACACTAAAATTGAAAGCAATGCCCGTCAAAGACATTGCTCGCTGCGCAATCAACTTCACAACTGCCGATCCGAAAACCATAGATTCATCACATTCGGCGAAAATAATAGGGCGGATTCTCCCGTCAGAAATGAAAATACAAATATGTTTGTGCGCAAGGATGAACTTAGAAACATAATTAGCTCGATAAAAAATAAGAAATCATCTGGAATAGATAGCATTCCAAATGTTGTTCTAAGGCATTTGCCTTGCGAAGCAGTGAACATATACACTACTTTGTTTAACAACGCTCTAAACAATGCACACTATCCAACCCATTGGAAGACTGCAGTAGTCCACCCTATCCCCAAAAATGATAAGGATAAGAGCAATCCAGCTAATCTGCGGTCGATCAGCCTGCTTCCCAACATCAGCAAGGTATTCGAAAAAATTATAAACAAAGCACTGATAGGTTGGTGTGATGAAAACAATATCATCCCCAACAAGCAGTTTGGCTTTCGAGCGCGACATGATACAGTTCATGCAGCGACGAAACTTGTTTCCGATATACAGTGGAACAAGGCAAAGCGACAATGTACAGGCGCCTGCTTGGTTGACTTTGAAAAGGCTTTCGACACCGTATGGTTAGAAGGACTTGTCTATAAGTTAACAAACCTGGGTATGCCGCAATATCTGCTATACATTATTTCTGATATGATAATGGACAAACTTTTTGTGGTGAAATGCGGGGACATACTCTCCAACAAGACCTTCCAAATTAAAAATGGCTTACAGCAGGGAGCTGTGAATTCTCCCATTCTATTCAATATTTACACTAGTGATCTAGTGAGTTCTCTCGAAAACGCCATTGCGTACGCCGATGACATAGTGGTGTACAGAACAGGAGGAAAAATAGACGACATCAATAGGCGCCTTCAAGATGACTTCAACAAAATAAAACAATTTTGCGACGACTGGAAATTAAAAATTAATTTCCAGAAAACCGAGACTATTCTTTTCAGAACGCCTCTATCCAGGGCCTCGAGGGATACAAAATACAACTGGAAACACTTCTCTATTGTAGGTAACAATAACCTTCCACTACAAGTGAAAACTGTAGTTAGATACCTTGGTATCTGGCTAGACCAGTATTTATATTTTGACAAGCACGTAGCAGCGTCCCTCTCCGCAGCTAAAAGCGCATATTCTATGACAAGAAGTCTATTCCGGAGTAGTCTTCTTGACCCCAGAGTCAAAATAATTTCGTACTCGGCATTCATCCGACCAGTTTTGCCTCGGACTTTATAGAACACCAGAGTCGCAATACAAAAAATTCTATCCCAACAAAATCCTGTATAACAAATCAGGGTTAAATAGGATAGACAATTTCATAATTAAAATTATTCGTGGTCACACAGCAAGGGCAATGTGCAGTGACAATAATCTTATATCGGGAGCATTCTATCCCAATGATATGTATCTGGAGAATACGCTCCAGAATGGGTTTATTGCCCCAGAAGCGTTCCCTTTCTTGGATCAAAAAGGCCTTATCCAAGACGTGCATGGAGTCCCGATTATTTACCACGCTTTCCGTGGTGCGAGGGACAAACGAATTCTCCATGATAGTGATATCTCCAATGCCCCAGACCGCATGCGTTTTAGCACGGCGATCAGTGAAAGAGATAAATCAGCCAAAGATCGAACATCTCCCAAATGGTGGTGGCTTCTCAACGAGGAGAGGACTTCACTTCCTCAGATATAGTATGTCTCTCAAGAGCAACGCTCTCCTTCCTCTTGTCCCCCCTCCCCCTGTCCTCCTTTCACCGTTACTTTTATTTTTATTTTATTTTTTATTTCTTATTTTGTTTTATTCGTTTTGTTTTGAAGTTTTTGTTTGTTATAATTACAAAAAAAAAAAAAAAAAATTGTAATAATAATGTATACATATAGATGTAAACGAGGAGTCCCTCTAATATATGACTTATTTCATATATATATATATATATATATATATATATATATATATATATATATATATATATATATATATATATATATATATATATATATATATATATATAAGAAACAAAAAAAAAAGATGTACGCCGAAAGGCATATATAAAAATCAAGTTGTAATGTGTAATTTAGAGAACTCGCATAGAGCCAGTAAGTTAATTTAAGGACTGTGATTGTAGAAAAGGGTTTAACATTTACCCCTAATATTATACATGTAAAAAGAATTAGGAAAATAAATGTGGTTTAAAAACTAAAAAAAAAAAAAACGTATATGTACACATGCAGTTTTGTACCGATGTATCTATCTGTATTTATCCGCCATAGTATAATTGCAGTGCATCTATGCATCTATACACATATATATATATATATATATATATATATATATATATATATATATATATACCATATATATAATTTTTTTTTGTTTTGTATCTATGTATGTATATGTACGTGTGTAGATACACGTATGTGTACATTACCTTCGTACTGTATATCTATGTATCTTTCTGCCCTTAGTGTATACGTCATTCCATCATTTGTTTTCCTCCTTTTTAACACAGGGCTGTTGTATCCTTATAATAGCTATATCCGTATCGTTCTCAAAACGGATTTAATTTAACCACCTATTGTGTAGCGACGATTATCGCGTCAGGAAATGATTTGTTTCGTATTTTGTGACCTGTAGCGGGTTATTCACTTGTATAATCGCATTTCAATGATCAAAGGCCTCCCTGAAGGCCGATACATGAACATAACCCACAAGGATGTGGCATTCTTCCTGTTCTTCCGTTCCATGTGGTTGTTACCATTTTATGCTGGATATGAGAATATTGGAATCGTAACGATTTCAATGGCCCCAAAACTCGTATTATCAATGACAGCTAAAGAAATAAATACGGTTTTTAGTATCTGGAACCTACATCATTAACTAGATGCCATCCCAGCAATATTTTTTGCACACAAAACATCTTACATACGAGGACGCAAGGAAAATGATAACAAAATCCAAATTATTATTTCATTTATCCTTTGCGGTAACGTTTGGCTCGGGGTCGACAAGCTTATAATCGTCAACATCGTCAACGATTAAATGTTATCAGAGGCCAAAAACTTCTTCACTCAGTAATCCAGATTGTGGGTAAGTAGAGCGGAAATGAGAATAGGACTTTTGTAATATCGCACTTTGTGAATTGACGATGCACACCCAGTGGAGATTTATTATAAGTAAGTGTGATAGAAAGATTTTACCGTCTTTAAAGGATTTTTAATGGTGATTTTCTTACAAATCAAGTATAACGAAAGGAAAAGCCATGTATATTATTCTTTATAAAAATCTTTATAAAAAATCTGAGAAAACGTCTTTTTCCATGGCACACAAGTCTTTGACTTGATTTTCTCCCAGAGGAAAAAAAAAGGAAACTATAAATATCACTTAGATTTATAGTATATCCTTATACGCTTATAGAACATCGTAATCGGAAATTCGAATGTGCCCATCTTGTTGGAAAAACTATTGAAAACATTTGGGGAACATTACAATTCTCCGTTTTTGTATCTATGTGCCTGTATAAAAATGACTCGTACCTTTATACTTCTTCAAAACAGAAGTAAAAACTACAATTAAATTGAAGAAGCGTTCAAACAACAGAGTCTGAGCTTATCAGGAGACGTTGAGCCCAAAAATAACGCTCTCGAATTAATTACTCGCTACAACCGCATGATATTTTGGCACCTTATAGGTTTCGATTTGTATAACGAAAAAATGTCGACCAAAGCGTAGATTATCAGATGCCAAAGACGTGATCTGCGTTTACTACCGCACTCAAGACCAATCGGTCTTGTACGATTTCTTTCCCACCATCCCCCCATCCAAGTAGTTAGAGAACATTTGAACTAACCCTGTCCACGCTATCCCTAGATACCTCTTTCCCCTTTCTTTTCAGATATGTTGATATCGAGCCCAACATTTTCACGGATGTGGGTGATTCTGGTTATCGCAAGATGAGCGATACGAAGCCACAACAAGACGAAAGACACATTTGTCCTGGTCTCTCTGAAGTCGACCTCTCGCCACCTTGTTTTTTTTTTTTTTTTTTTTTTTTTTTTTTGATTCGGTCAGTCATTATATAGATCTCGGGCAGTGCGGACGTGTTTTATTTCGGATCCAGTAGGGAAACGTGTTTACGTGAGCGAAGTGTCGTATTAAGTTGTGTAAAGTGTCAAGATCATAAAAAAAAGAAATGGTAAGTAATTACTCACTTCACAACTCCGATGAGAGGCGATGATCCAGGCCATGCACTGGAGTTCATAACAGAACAAAACAGGGAAGCGCTAGACATCTCACGGAACGCACCAAATAATCCACACATATGGAGAGAACAAACAGCCCCGCTAATTATAAACAAAAATTCGAGGAAACCTTGCAAACCATAAACCAATTAATGGTTAAAATGAGACAACTTCAGGAACAAATCTATAAACAAGTTTCCATCAATAACACTGATGACGTCCATATGGAAGGAGCGTCCGGTCAACCCTTCAATTCGAATCACAGACGAACTACCCAGAAAAATGCCCAAACAAATAAAGTCCTCATCAAATCAAATACCCGCTCCAGCCAGAGTAGAAACAACAACGAAATCAACCACAAAAACCGAAAGACCCCGCCAATCTACATCAAAACCCTGACCAGCACCAAAGCTATAATTCAAACCCTGCAAAATGCCCTGCGTCACCGGAATTTCAACACAAATAGAAAAGGATCTAGGACTTCCATAACAGCCAGATCATTAGTCGATCACGACAGAGCAGTTAAAAAAGCGTTAGAGGAACAATATCAGTTCTTCACCTTCCGACATCCGAATAGCAAACCAGGTACCTTTATTATAAGGCATATCGATCCAGAATGGAACAACGAAGAATCAGGACTGGAAATCGCTAGGATATATCCACAAATAAAGATTAATAAACTGGACCTCTTCCAAACACCATACGTGAGGACAAACAACATAAAAAACCTCCGGACCATACATATCCCACCAAATCGAGATATCAAACAACTTAAACAAATCAAATATTTTTTACCCAAAAAATTCCTACCGAGGAGCCTCACAAACAAGAAATTCTACATTGCAAGCGATGCCAAGACTCAGGACACCTGGCGGTCTCATTACACCAGCAAAGACGTTGCGGCAGATACGCAGATGAACACGAGCTCGATTAATGCAAGGTAAATCCACAAAGCCTGGAACGAGGGCCAGTACAAACCGCCAACGCCGATGTGTTGTATTCCAGAATACTACCCTTTATTAAATTTAACACTGAATCTCCTTACACATCCTTAAAAACTTCCCTTAACATATATTACATTCTCACTTAATACATACCATTCATAAACATTCACAATATTGCCAGTTACAGCACATTTAATAACATGCCCCTTTTCATAACTTGGCCCTTTTTATTTCAAAACAGAGCACTTTGATTTTCGTTCAAATTTTATTCAATTTAAAAGTCACAGAAACTAAAGGAATACTTTGAGAAAATTTCTTTTGTTCATATTATAATTTACAGTAAATTAGAACACAATGTTCTATAAGTACAGAAAAAATTCAATTGTAAAATCAGTTCAGTTAGTTTGAGATTGGAAGCGAGTCAGTGGAGAAGAAACAGTTTTGAAATTAAATAGCTGAGTAAACAGTCAGCTGAGTTTTGAAAGTTAGTTTTGAGTTTCAATTCGGAAGCAGTTAAAATGGCTGGTAATATGACCTCAGTGGAAAATACTTATTAAGAACAACCACTTAATCGGAAACAACGCTTTCAAATATCAAAGACCGAGCTTTGATTAAATACTGGAAAGAAAGTTTGATTTGGAAAAGGCCTTCTGGATATGCGTTATCTGATTCCAAAGCCATCACAACAAATCTAGAATCAAGATATCTAATAAGATTGTTGCGCGTACAGAAGTTCCTTAAAAGAAGTAAAAGAAATAAATAAAAGGTCCCCGCTCTTCCCTCAACCGAGGAAGCACGGCGGCGGACGTCAACACTGGTGGCAGCGATGGGATGATTCCCTGATAACGGGATTCTCGATGATGATGATTCAATGATGATGATTCAATGATGATGATTCAATGATGATGATTCAATGATGATGATACCGATGATGACGAAGACTGGTGAGATTCTCGAAAACTGGTGAGATTCTCGAAGACTGGTGGGATCCAACCAAAGGATCCCATAACTAAATAAAATAGAAAATAAAATTTAAACAATTATATATAAACACAAAAAAAAATTCAAGAAAAAAAAAGACCAGATTGAGCAACTGTAGGACGTGAAGTCTGCCTGGCGGTAACACAAAGGAAACTCAAAGCAGAAGACAAGAAAAAAAAAACAACAACAAAAAGAAAAAAAAACAAGGAAACTCAAAGCAGAAGACAAGAAAAAAAAAGTTTGCAACAAGACGATAATTATAGACTTCTATCAACTTCTAGAGTAGTAGTAAGAAATTTTTTTCAATATTTAGATTTAGAATTTTTTCCTTTTTCAAAAAAAAAGTGTTTTCTCGATAGAAATTTTGAAAATTCTCTTTTCAGTTTTTTCGATGACATTTCCGTTTCCTTTCTTTTTCGTCGAAAATTTTCTTTTTCAGCTTTGGATCCCAATTATCGTTCTTTTCCATATATATATATATATATATATATATATATATATATATATATATATATATATATATATATATATATATATATATATATATATATATATATATATTGAATAACAAAAAGAAAGGCAAATTTTTTCATAACCATATTTTTAAGTTAACCATATTATTAAGAATTGATAACAAATTTTCGCCATACAGTATTTTAAACGTTCCTATTACGAGTCCATATTGCATGAGACAGGCGGCTAGGCAGGGGGAAGAACAAATCCACTATCAACAGATACTCAGTAAAACCCCTGAAATGGCTCTGTCTGTCGGAATTTCTGACGTTTTCAGAATCGTCCCCACCTTTGACGGGAAACCCTGCGACTTAGGTAAATTTATTTCCGGGGGAGACGTTTTATTTAGATCTATAAAGAAGGCAGACCCGGATATCTATGAAACATTTTTAGAGCTAATCAAAAATAGACTAGAGGGTCATGCATACGATCTGATTAGGTATAGCAAAATCGCAAAGTGGGAGGAGTTAAAGGAAAAACTTGAACCGGAATATAAAGAGGAGAAATCTCGGTCGACGGCACACAATGAGTTGATTTCTCTGAAACAACACTACAGAGAAACCGTCCGGGAATATGGCGATAGAGTTGTGAATGCTCTGCTAAAGAACGAACAGCTGAAGATACTAGCTAAAGCCCATGGGGGAAACAGTTTAAAACAGTCGATTGCCCATGTAGTAGCGCATGCTGCTCGAATGGATGACTCTCCCAGGTCGTTTCCTTATAACGAAAATCCCCACAGATTTAATCGTATAGTCTGCCAAACCTGTGGTAAGCCAGGGCATACACAGGACACATGTTATCGGAACATGCAGTCCAACAATTTTCCGAATAGACAAACAAAAAAAAAAAAATATAACATTTTATGCAATTTCTGTGGACGGAATAATCACACAGAGAAGGAGTGTAGATACAAGATATCTAGGAATGGATCGGCTTCAACAAATTACCAACAAGGTACAGCAACGCGTAACCCATTCCGAAATAATCCTACAAACTCTGAAAATCGTTTTGGTGAAAATATTCACTTTTCTCGGGTACAAGAGTCGGAAAACGAGGCCAGACGCCAAAAGAATCATGCTGAACGGCACTCTAATTCTTCAATTTATAGTATTCGTTCGACTCATATAGAGAGGAAACAAGGTAATTCGGGAGGAGACACACAGCCATTCCTTTCGAATGACTGCCACGGTCAATATACACCAAATCTATTCCGCGTACCATTTTCTCCCGAATTAAAGGAACCAGCGATACGTCTTAGAGTTAGTCCCTCAGAGAAAATGTACACGACCCTTCTAATTGATACCGGCGCAGACTTAAGTCTTTTAAAATCACCGTGCTTAAATAGTCAGAAAAAGGATGACAAGATTTATACAATATCCACACTAGCCGGTGATTCATTGAAAACCCTGGGGACGGTATATGGTACCCTAGAATTAAAAAACAAGGATCATACTATGCTCGTGGATCATCCATTTGACCTACTTACCGAACAGATAAATCTGCCATATGACGGAATCTTAGGAAACGATTTTTTATTTAAATACAGAGGTGTAATCGATTTTAAGGAACAGATCCTGAAGATTCCAATCGCCAATGGTGAGCTTAAGGAAAAAGGGGAGGCAAAGGGTAATGAGAGTGAGCATCGAAGAAAGCCATACAGCTCTACGAACGAGGCACCGAGCCTGATCCGTAATAAGCTAGTATGTGAATCACGAGCCACCTGCCCAGACCTTCAGTTCGATTCAAAAGAAAAAAAGTAATCACTCTAAACAGAACAGTAAGCGAAAACAGAGAAGATCGGGTGAAAAAGTTTCAGCAGCAAAGACTGAAGAACAAAATGTTTCAGCAGCATATAAGACTGAAGGAGCAACTCTCACTTTAAAACCCAGAAGCCAACAAATAATAGACTTTCCGTTAAACAGTAAACACCAGGACATATCCGGCGATATAATCATTCAAAAAAAACGAATCATGCCAGGAATATACGTGGGCGAAACCTTAACCAGTCTCAAGAGCTCCAAATTAAAGGTGTTAATGATGAACACTTCGGAAACAGAGCAAACGGTGAATACTAAAGACGTAGACTTCAAATGGGACAAGCTAAGTGATTTCAACCTGATCTCTAATCAATCCGACGACCTAATCAAAGGCAGGCTAAATAAGTTAACATCAATAATCGATCTCAGTCACTGTAATTGTGAAGAAAAACAAGCTATCCTCCAAATCTGTAGAGAATACAATGATTTATTTTTTCTCGAGGGTGACAACCTCTCATTTACAGAAGCGCTGAAACATAGAATCATTACTGACCCAAACAAACCACCCGTATTTACCAAACCCTACAGGCTCCCGGACACCCAAGAAACCGAGATACATAAACAGGTGAATGACATGCTACAAAGTGGTATTATCCAACCCAGTGCTAGTCCTTGGAACTCCCCCTTGCTCTTGGTACCAAAAAAAGCTGAAAGGGAAGGTAATAAGAGATGGAGAGTTGTGGTCGATTTCCGTAGGTTAAACGAAGTAACTGTTGCCGATGCATACCCGTTACCAAATATCACGGACATACTAGATCAACTAGGGAGGGCAACTTACTCTAGTACCCTCGACCTGGCAAGCGGATTTCATCAAATCCTAATGGACAATGAAGACAAGTGCAAAACCGGCTTCAGTACCCCTTATGGACATTATGAATATAACCGCAACTTTTCAACGTCTAATGAACAACGTTTTAATGGGATTACAGGGATTTGACTGCTTTGTAAACATCGATGACATAGTCCTTTACGGGTATAACCTGCAAGAACATAACTCAAAGCTTATACGAATATTTAATTGTTTACGTCAGAATAACCTAAAGCTTCAACCAGATAAATGCACTTTTCTGAAGAAGGAACTAATGTATCTTGGTCATATAATTTCCGAACACGGTCTTAAACCAGACCCCGAAAAGATTAAAGCTGCTAAAACATACCCCACGCCCAAAAACGTAAAGGGAGTAAAATCATTGCTCGGATTCATAGGATACTACCGGCGGTTTATAGATAATTTCTCAACCATAGCAAAGCCACTAACGAAGTTACTAAAGAAAACCGAAGCATTTAAATGGGACCCTTTCTGTGATGAAGCATTCCAAACTTTAAAAAACAAACTTATAGAACCCCCCATATTAGCTTACCCAGACTTCCATAAAGACTTTATAGTAACGACGGACGCTAGCGACGTTGGAATAGGCGCGGTCTTATCGCAGGGAGAAATTGGCCAGGACAAAGCAATCTCTTATGCTAGCCGCACCCTTAACGACGCCGAAACTCGGTACAGCACTACAGAAAAGGAACTGCTGGCAATTATCTACGCCGTCAAACAATTTCGCCCCTGTGTCTACGGACGAAGGTTCACAATATGCACAGACCACAAACCACTACAGTGGCTCATGAATCTGAAGGACCCGACATCAAGATTGGTTCGTTGGAGAATATTATTAGACGAATATGAATACCAAATTATTTACAAAGCAGGAAAATACAACTCCAACGCAGATGCACTTAGCCGCCTCCCTATTAACATCCAAGACACACAAGAGGTAGGCAAGGTACTAGTTACCACTAGAAGCAAAACGAAAGGTCAAGGCACCGATGAACCATTACTAGCCGCAGGTGAGGAAATTACTCTCCGACATACCGAATGTGAGATAATCGAAATTTCTAAACCCATAGAGTATGCCAAAACCCGTTCACCTATTCTGATCTTCATACTACCCAATAAAGAAGGCCAAACCGAAAAATCACTTAAAACCATCCCTAACTATACACGTCCAAACCCAAACGAAATAACTTAACTTTCCAAGATGATTTAACAAAATTCACTGAAGCTATTCCGCTACCTAATGCGGAAGCACCCACCATTACCACAAAGAAGATTACAGTAAAAGTTGTAACCGTGGAGGCCCACATCCTGCAAATTTCTCTCAATGTCCTCAGAAGCTAAAACTTCTGCAAAAACGAGCAATCATCATCATCATCATCATCATCGTCATCGGCACTACAACCGGGAACCGGTCTTGGCTTTATTTAGCAAGTCCTGAGGCTTGTTAAATTTTCCATAATGATTTGTTTTTTCTGGGCAAGGTCATTAGTCTTGCGCCAGAGGCTCCCCGACGGGGAATCGAACCCCGGCCACCCGCGTGACAGACGGGTATACTAACCACTATACTATCGACGAGCCTAAAAACTAGCAATGTCAACAGTTAAACCAACAACAACGAAACCAACAGTATTGCAGGAATATCTTACGCGGATGCAGCAAAAGGAAATCTTAACACTACCACTCCCTCTAACGACAATATTAAAAATTTCAATCTGGACATCATGGGTTGCATCCAAAGCCTACAAGCCATGCTTCCTTCGCTGAGGCATATGTCAGAAACTGAAAAAAAGGTCAGATTCTTTTACTAATAACTTCCCATATTATTTCCAGCACTATCTAAACTAACCATTATCTCCCTTAACACAGAATCCATTTACTCTAATATACGCTAAACACCTCCGGTTGTTTGTTGAAAAATTTTCCCCACATATCCTCTTCCTTTCAAAGACCTGTCTCAAACCAAATGCCCGAGTTTCCATTCCAATTATACTTTTATTTCTAACCCCAGAACTAAGGGATCTGCCGGCATGGAGGTACCGGCATCTTAGTACACACAAAATTTCAGTTCAGTGAAGTTAGATTCACCGATATATCCCGCATTGAATACACGGCAGTTAAACTTGTTTGCGAGAACAATAATGTGCTCGTCTTAGCATCCATTTATATTCACCCTTCACGACAACCAGATTTCCCAGATGCTGACATTTCTCAGATAATCCAACAGTCTTTTCCCAGTTCATTTATAATCGGGGGAGACTGGAATGCTCGTCATACAGCATTCAATGATAATAAATGCAACAAATATGGTCGTCAATTGCTAGCCCTCCTCCCGTCTTATCCATATACATACATCGACTCCCCATTACATCCAACTCGTGCCCCTAGCTCAGCCAAGTCAACAATCGACTTCTTCCTCAAGTCCGATGATGTTCACTCAGCGAGTCCACCTACAGTCTCCTTTATATTTCCTTCTGATCATGGTTCTGTTCACACCACGATCCAAATTCCTTCTCTTGACCCACTCTACTCGTCAAACCCTGTCCCAAGTTTCTCCAAAACAAAATGGAGAAATGTCAATGGGGACATAGCGATAAGTTTCTCTAACTTGTATATCCCGGAAGCATCTAACCTACTCGTTACTGAAATTGATCAAGCATCTTTAAGAATAGAGCAAATTCTAAAGGAGACTCTCAGCAACAACACCCCGATAACCATTCCTCACAACCATTTAGGAAAGCCTTTGCCCAGCATCCTAACCAAATTATTGCGCCTTAAAAAGCAGCTCCGCCGAAAGCTTCATACAAGACACTGCCCCTTTATTAAAAGCCATATCCAACTCCTATCCACTCTGATAAATGAGCAGTTGAAAAAGTTCGCAGATGAAAACTACATCTCCACACTTAATAATATCAAACCAAATTGTGATCTTTCCAAAAACATCAATCAGTTAACTGGTCGGAAATATAAACCCAGAATTGATCATCTCATCAACCCAATCAGCAATACTAGTGCCCAATCCGATATGGATATAGCGAATTGCCTCGCAGAACACTTCTACAAGGTTCATCAGCAAAATAATTCCCTCGCAACTTCTGGCTTCGAGGACACCGTAAACGAATACATCTTAAACAGATTATGCCCATCGTTTACTCCTTTCATCGGTGAATTTAACAACACAAACATAGCTTCACATCCCTTAGACGCAGTCCTAGATATGGTGTTACTTAATGATGGTATCGATGACACCTTCATAAACGAGAGGGCGGTCCAAAATCGACATCACATTTGCCAGCTCCATGTTGGCAAGAAGTATGGAGTGGCGAGTTTTGGACACCTACACCCATAGTGACCACCAAGCCGTGATGTACGAAATATTACCGCGCGGGGGATTCATGACTGGCAAATTGGTGAAGAACGCCCAAAAAAAAGGGTGGAAAAGAAGGACCTCGATGCGGAACTGCTCGATTATATACTGGAAGACCAAATCGCACAGTTTGATGCACAGGCCGATGCGAACAGGCAGGCTAGAAAAGTCATGAAGTGGCTAACTACCGCATGTGATGCTTCTAGGCCACGAAAAAGACCACCAGCAGGGGCTATCAAACCAGTATATTGGTGGAACTCAGAAATCGGGACTGGATGGTATACCTAACGCTGTAGTGAAGACTGCTCTAACAAAAAAGCCGGAAGTCCTCAGCAGTCTCTTCACAACCTGCTTTCAAACAGGACAATTTCCTAAACGATGGAAAAAGCAGCGGCTTGTGCATGTTCCAAAAGGAGTCAAGAATCCAGAGGCGCCGTCGTCTTATGCCCGTTGTGCATGTTGGACACGACAGGAAAACTACTTGAGCGAGTAATTGCCACTCGCCTGGAACAATTCACTGACGGGACATCGGGGCTCTCTGAATCGCAGTATGGATTCCGGCAAAGTAGATCAACCGGTAACATACTATCTGTGGTGTGCGACATCGTTCGCAATGCAATAGCTGGAGCACGATGGCTAGGTGGTACCAAAAAATATTGTGCGGTGGTGACGGGTGTTAAAAATGCTTTTAACTCGGTGAATTGGGATCGGATTCTAGAAGCGTTGGGCGATCTACAAGTCTCCCCCTACTTGGTGCGTATATTAGCCAACTATCTCTCGGATAGAAAACTGCTCTATGATACAGACTTGGGACCACAGAAAGATAAAATAATAGTGGGTGTACCTCAGGGATAAGTATTAGGTCCGCTGTTATGGAATATATGTATGATGGTGTGCTCAGAGTCAATGTACCAGAAGGGGTTAGGATCATTGGGTACGCAGATGATTTGGCAATAGTAGCCATCGCTAAACATCTAGATGACCTGGAGAATATTTGCTGCCAAGCAATCCAGAGCATGGCTAGACCAGTATTTATATTTTGACAAGCACATAGCGGCGTCCCTCTCCGCAGCTAAAAGCGCATATCCTATGACAAGAAGTCTATTCCGGAGTAGTCTTCTTGACCCCAGAGTCAAAACAATTTCGTACTCGGCATTCATCCGACCAGGTTTGGTTTATGGCTGCCCAGTATGGTATAATATATCTCCACTTTATATGGAGAAGTTTCGTGTGTTCGAACGGCAGTGTTTGCGTTCCTGCCTCGGACTTTATAGAACACCAAAGTCGCAATACAAAAAATTCTATCCCAACAAAATCCTGTATAACAAATCAGAGTTAAATAGGATAGACAATTTCATAATTAAAATTATTCGTGGTCACACAGCAATGGCAATGTGCAGTGACACTAATCTTATTTCGGGAGCATTCTATCCTAACGATATGTATCTGGGGAATACCCTCCAGAATGGGTTTATTCCCTCAGAAGCGTTCCCTATCTTGGATCAAAAAGTCCTTGTCCAAGACGTGCATGGAGTCCCGATTATTTACCACGCTTCCGTGGTGCCAGGGACTAACGAATTCTCCATGTTAGTGATATCTCCAATGCCCCAGACCGCATGCGTTTTAGCACGGCGATCAGTGAAAGAGATAAATCAGCCAAAGATCGAACATCTCCCAAATGGTGGTGGCTTCTCAACGACGAGAGGACTTTATAGCGTTTGAAATAATAGTGAAGAAGAACGTGTGATTCAAACTGACGCTATGACAGTTTGAGTCACCAAAAATTGAACCTAAGCGTTACCCATCAGGCTACTGGCCGATTTTAGAATTTGATTTTTAAACTCGACTATACTCCACTGATGTGAATTGTTATGTTGTCGTTAAGGTATACAGCTCTGATTTCTTTTTCGATTTTTCGTTCGGTGCTCTTCACTATTTTGCGTGTGAATTGTGTGTATCTGTTAGAGTCGCCACAACTTCACTTCCTCAGATATAGTATGCCTCTCAAGAGCAACGCTCTCCTTCCTCAATTCCTCAATTCTCCTTCCTCAAAAGGGCAATGCGATGGCCGCGGTTCACCAGATCATTAACAAGAGAACTTTGTTCGAATGACTTTAATCTGCCAGTAAACAGAAACCTGACAAATGACGAAATCGACAAATACATTCAACAAATGGACGAAACCGTAAAACGAACAATGGACAAAACAATTCCCAAAACAACAGTTACAGATCACATTAACATGTACAGAAACGCAACAATAAACGCACTCCACAAGAAAAAGAGCAGACTGCTATCGAAATTAAAACAATTACACAGACAGTTTATAGACAGACAAGACCAGGAGATAATATCACTGAAATCTCAATTAAAAAACCTCCAACAATTACTTAAAGCTAATTATAGATTAGCAACAAATTTGTATTGGAACAACAGAATTCGAGCTATAAAAACTAATAACCCGAATATGTTCCCGCAAATAAATAAAATATTCAGGAGAAATAATCAAAACGAGATTCAGTGTCTCCAAATTCCACGTACTGAGGTAAACAAGCAGCTGCTAACCAACATTGGCATAGATTCAATAGTGAGCTCTTCGTGATCGAAGATCCTTTGGAGAAGGCGAACGCTGTGGGAGCTGTCTTTCAGGAAATGTACAAGGTGAATGAAAGCATTCACCGAAACCATGACCTGGAGGACAGAATTCGACTGAATCACCTGCACCTCCGGAATGAAATTTCACATTGGCAATCGGAGAATCCGGGTTTTACCGAATTCAGTGACGATAATCTGTCAATTGACATTAATGCCAATGGTGGAGCTAATAGCCTTTTAATCACAAGGGAAGGAATCCAGAGTATCTTCGACTCATTAAGAAGCAAAAAGTCAGTGGGAATAGATGGAGTACCTAACATCGTACTCAAGAACCTGCCCCCAAAGGCAATAGATATATACACGGTCCTGTTTAACAACGCGTTGAATAATGCATATTATCCCGCGCGTTGGAAAACGGCTATCATTCAGCCCATCGCAAAAAAGGGCAAAGACTGTACAAACCCAATGAACATGCGTTCGATAAGTATACTCCCAAGCATCAGTAAAGTATTTGAAAAAATCATTAACAAAGCTCTGCTAAAATGGGTAGACGACAATAGCATTATTCCAAATAACCAGTTTGGCTTTAGGGCGGGTCATGAAACCACACATGCCGCAGCTAAACTGGTTTCCGACATACAATGGAATAAATGTAGGAACCAATGCACAGGTGCCTGTCTGATCGACTTGGTAAAAGCCTTTGATACCGTCTGGATCGAAGGGTTGTATTACAAACTGGTCAGACATGGCATACATAAGCCTTTACTATATGTACTTTACGATATGTCAAAGGACAGGAGGTTCGTGGTCAAAAGTGGTAATGTGACCTCTAATAAAGCGTATAATATCAAGAATGGCTTGCAACAGGGTGCGGTACTCTCTCCGATTCTTTTTAACATTTACATTAGCGACTTATTAGATGCACTCCCGCAGGCTATTGTGTACGCAGACGATCTCATAATTTACAGAACAGCTCCGAAAGTTGAGATCATAAATAGTTTAATACAGCGAGTCTTCAACAAAGTGCAGCGCTATTGCGATGACTGGAAACTTAAGATCAACTTCCAGAAATGTGAAGCCATCCTATTTAGAACCCCATTATATAAAGCCACGAACGACACAAGGAAAAACTGGCGAAAGCTAGTTATCGTGGGACCGCATGGAGATAAACTGGAAACCAAGAGTTTAGTTAAATACCTGGGCATCTGGCTAGACCAATATCTGTATTTCAACAGACATGTAGAGGCTGCTCTGATCAAGGCTAGAAAAACGTTTGCTATGACACTGAGGCTATTTCACAGTAGCCAACTTGACAGCAGGGTAAAAGTCATATGCTACATGACGCTAATCAGGCCAATCCTCATATATGGCTGTCCAGTATGGTTTAACATAGGTCCAAATTTGATGGAAAAGATTCGGGTGTTCGAAAGGAAGTGTCTGAGAACCTGTCTCAGATTATATCGAACACCGGAATCGGAATACAAAAAGTACTACTCAAATGAGACTTTATATAATAAAGCCTGCATAAATAGGGTGGATAATTTTATGATTAAATTAATCAGAGGACATATTGCGAGAGCAATATGCTCGTCCAATGACCTAATTTTCGGGGCTTATTATCCAAATACCCTGTACTATGAGAACGTGCGTCGCAACGGTTTTGTTCCACCAGAGGCGTTCCTTGATTTTGACATGAAAGGGCTTATACAGGATAGATCCGGAATTCCGCTGATCTATCATGTAAGTAGATCATCCGTAGACGGGCGATTGTGCTACGACCGGGAAGTAACGCGCACCGAAGAAGAGCTCCTGCGCTTCAGTAGGGCTATCTCCCACAGAGACCGGGACGATAGCATTAGACAGCGTCAACAGTTCTGGTGGTTGAATGGCATATAAAGACCTGGATACCAAAGTCGGTATAGAATCACACTATCATCAGCTAGGTTACATAGACTTAGCTTTTCTAGAATTAGGGTAGTATAAGATTTAAGTTAAGTTAAGCTAAGTGATTTTACATTAAAAAAAAAAAAAAAAAAAAAAAAAAGTAGATAAGTTTAGGTAAGTTAAGTAAGTTAAATTTTAAGAAAAAAAAAAAACAAAAAAAATTGACAAAGTTCTTCAAATTTTTCTTTGTCTTTCAAATAATTATAAGTATTGCCACAAAGTTCTGTCGCCGAAAGGCGAATTATACAAATATTAAGTAATGTTTAGCTTAGAGCGTCTGCGAAGGACCAGTAAGTTATTATATAAGCTATTTAAGCTAGAATTTAAGCATTTTTTGTCTAGCCTTTAATTTAGAAACTAAGAATATAGAAAGAAAATAAAAAAATGTTTAAAAATGGGAAATGGGACATCAGGGGAGTGAACTCCGCACATAGGCTGGCATCACTAAGAGTATGTTGTGCATTCCGAACGGTATCCGAAGATGCTATAAATATTTTGGCCGGGAGGACGCCACCTGACATTGCAGCTAAAGAAAACGCCGCATTGCATAAGGTCTCCCAAGAGAATCGTCGGAGAATGCGGTCACAATTAGGGTTCTCATGCCTAAGAGAATGGCAACGAAGGTGGGATTCTTCCACCAAAGGAAGATGGACCCACACCATGATACCTGAAATAGAAACATGGGTGAAAAGAAAACATGGAGAGCTGAATTACCACTTGACTCTGCTAATATCAGGACATGCGGATTTGTTCGGTAATACTTGCACAAGTATAAGCATGTGAATCACCCATACTGCTTGTATTGCGAAGATAAAATAGAAAATGCGGAACACGTATTCACAGAGTGCGTGAGATTCGAGACCACACGCATGATTTTGGAGAGACATATGAGCCGGGCAGTTAGTCCGGCTGGAGTAATAGAATACATGCTGAGTTCAAAACAGGCATGGTCCGTAACAAATGGTATTCTCGGTGAAATGATGCAGCAGTTGCGACGTGACGAGCGGAGTAACAGGTAAACTCCGTCCCGCCCCTCGACGGAGTATCTAAAAGAAAGTTCCGCGGGGATCAACTGGAATATGAGGCTGTCGGGAGGTGGTTCTAGTAAAAACCCGGCATGCCTCTGGATCGGTCTAGAGGTATCTTTTGAAGATTTCCTCCTTCCTACCGAAACCAAAAAAAAAAAAAAAAAAAAACCCTTAGACTTTTCTAATTGTGCACGAATTATCCGAAATGGTAAAATCAGGAAATAACTAAAAGTCAACTGGATTAGATGGAATCCCACACCTCCTATTTAAAAAGCTACGCCCACCGAATCTGCTTCCCATCCTCGTTCTTCACACTTCCCAGCGAACTGGAAAACTGCGGTAGTAATTCCTATTAAGAAGCCCGGTGGAAGTAATAACCCTTGCAATTATCGTCCAATATCCCTATTAAATACGCTAAGTAAAATACTTGAACGCAAGATCTATCAAAATCTTCTCTTATTTGTCAATGAGAACGCTCTCATCCCTAACTCTTTGTTAGGATTCCGTAAGCGACAATCCACATGTCATGCTCTACTAAAACTTTCACACGATGTTACAACTGGTCTCCAAAACCAAAGCGCTACCGTGTGCATATCTCTCGATATTTCAAAGTTGTTTGATTGCGTCTAGATCTCGGGGCTTCTGTACAAACTGCACTCCATATTTAGTCTAAACTCTCACACAACAAAGCTCTTAGCCTCTTTTCTTTCTGACAGAAAATTCGTTGTGAGAATACATCCGTCTCAGGAACTCGCAATATAACCGCGGGTATTCCCCAATGCTCCATTTTAGGGACATTCTTATATCTGCTATATACCTCAGATATTCCTCAACCCGTTTCTCCTAATGTTGTAATGCTGAATTATGCTGATGATATATTAATTTGCTCTAGCAGCAAATTTGTTAAGGCTGCAAGAAACCGCATCAACAACCTCCTCCCTAACCTATCAACATACTTTAATAAGTCGAAAATTCACCTTAACCCAAATAAAACACAGCTTATAATGTTCAAGGGCAAAAACGAGCACTGTACAAACAACACATACAAACATTCGGTAATACAATAGAAACCAGCCCTGGGTACAGACGAAAGCAGAACTTGTAGAAAATATGTCATCATTCTCAATATTTCGCACGTGAAGACGGTTAATAACTCCATTGCGCTATCGGAAGTTTAGAAATTGTTTTTGTTATAAGTCACAATGCCATAACAAAATTAAAATTAAACTAAACAACAATCTGGGAATATCTTTTTCTAATAACTTTTCTTTTTCCTCCCACATTAAAAAATCCATTCATAAAGCCACAATTCAGCTTAATCTCTGTAGAAGAGTCATGTGGAAACCTAATAGTCTCTCTCACAAAGTCAAACTGCTCATCTACAAACAAATTATCAGACCCACACTCACGTACGCGTGCCCATTGTGGTACCATATCACTTCCTCCCAATTGGAGAAGTTGCGAGCATTCGAAAGAAAATGCCTTAGGTATGTCTCTGGATTACATCGACGTCCTAGCTCCTATAAGTACTATGGTAACGTCCAACTCTACATTACAGCTGGTACAGAACGCCTCGATAGACGATTCCTCGAGTTGTCTATCAAATTTATGGAAAACCTACGAAATAACCCCAATAACATAATAACCTCACTCTTAGCGAACCCTCTAGATATCAGCACTCACTATCCCAAATGTCTCCACACAAGAGCTATGTTCACCACAGGCAGGCTGGTAAATGATTCAAACGAGATCATATACCACACCACTGAACTTACCCCCAACCAGTTTAAATACTGTAACGTCCAACCATTTTCCAACATTCCATGTTTTTCCAACGAACAACCGGAAAAAAATACTCTACCTCTAACCCATAACTGACTTCACTCCACGTCCTGTAATTCCTATATCCCCTTAATTATAAAACTTTGTTTTGTTTATAGCTGATTTATAATAAACAGACTAAGTTAGGTTAAGTTATATTTATAATTAGGGTTAGGTTTAGACTAAATAAAGTAAAAATAACAAATTCCTGGTTTTCTGACCTTTTCCAGGAAGACGAAACACTACTAAATGTATAAACACACACATGGAAAATGCATATATTATTATAATAATTACATGTAAACAGTTGTTACAAAATTAATTTTAAGAGATCACTTATATGTACAAATTAAAATTACGGTTAAATACAGTTTAAAAAAAATAAAAATAAAACGAAATAATCTTTACTCGCTTTCCTCTAGTCGCCTAATCATATTTCTTATTTTCAGCGATATTTTACAATGACTTTTTCAATTTACTTTTAGAACATCAAATTTCAATCCCCAGTCATGTCTGATGCAGATAAAAAACCGACGTTTTAAGAGAAGATTTATTTCGTTAGAAGTAAAAATACAAATCTTGGATCGTCTTTTATGGGGAGAAAAAAGATCTCAGACTGGAAAATGTCTTAATTTAAGATTCAATTGTAGCGACAGTCCGGACGATTGAGAAAAATGAAAAAGAAATAGGAAATGCAATTGACGCCGAATCTTCGATATGCGGAAATATTTGTGGGATAGGAGCATGGTGGGCCGGCGTACGGCACGGGTTCACTCCCATCCCCACCATCACTATAAGTTCGTCCATTGTTCCGCCCACCAAAGAACAAAACTCCACCATCTTTCGTTGACTACAAGGGATGCGAAGCCTCGCAAGGAAACCGACACAAGGAAGGATGTAATTAAAACGCACTTTTGTTTATTATAAAAGGTTCTTTTAATTCACAACAAATCTTACTGCATTTAATTATATTACAGAAAACAGGTTCTAATTACACTGACGATGAAACGGATGCACAAAAAATGTAAGACGGTGTACTCTACTTGTATGGCATTATACTGGGAATTAAAATGGGAAGAAAAATTACTTTTAATTGATTACATTTGCTATTTAATTAATCTGACTCAATTTGCGTTCATCGCAATTTTCACACTTTTTCCACGAAGAGTCTTGATTTTAATTTATACACGCACCGAAACTGGACCGAGTTAAAAAAAATTGGAACGCGTCCCACAGCGCTACGGGAGCGGAGGTGGAGACCCGAGCGGCTCGGTCGGGTGATGGAAAACGACTCACCAAGGGTTGGAATCTGGCTCTTGATTCACACTTGATTCGGTGGTGGTGAATATCCTCTCGGCTTAGGATATGTTTACTTACCACAAAAGAAACGTAAAGTCTCTCTTTGTGGAATAGAAAACCAGATCTCGTAATGAAGACCATGGTGGTATGTATGTATGGGTGATCGTGCAGATCACATTGGTTTTCTCGTGCAACGAGGCCACAAGAACGAAGCAGAAAAACTGTAAGGACAAAGGGATCGTGAAGATCATTGTTTATGATGTGCATTGTGGCTATATAAATAGACGGCAATGCATAGGAGAAATGGTGCTAATGGCATTTTATTTGCATTTGAATATGCTGGTGAGGCCAAAGCAATTTAGGTATACGATGGGTGATCGTGTACCCCATTTTTCTGGACAAAAGGGATCGAATATAATGCGGTTCAGCTATATGAATAAGCTGTACTCCTTAGGTCTGAATGCATTTGTGATACTTCAAACAATTTAAATTGTTTATCCTATCGCCCGAATGCCTGCGGACGAACCGAATTCTTACTTTGGCACATGATGCATGCTGAAGAATTCGGTTTTAGCGACTTTGGGCTAATTGTATGCAGCTGCGTCCACATACTGCTCTGGTGTTGCATTATGTCGTTAGACAAATAAGTCCCCAAGCAATGCGCATACAGGAAAAATCGACCAGATTCCAAGGTTACATTAAATGTGAACCATAATGTATTTGGAGAAACGCAATGATGCGTTGATGGAAGGAATCATGGTGGCCTTGGTGTGGACATGTGGTGCCCACTTGCGTAGCAGGATTGCTTGGCATACTAAGTAACTTTGGGGTTTATGATCCTGTATGGGTGAAGAGAATTCTTGTAGGGAATTTGAAAGCGAATTGATGCATGTTGGTAACAGGTCAATTGAAAAGTCCCCGGCCCGATACATAGGTGGCGGCACTAGAATTAAATCCATATGATTGGTAGTTAGCCCTAACTTCAAAAGACGCGTGTATAAATTTGACAGATGTCGGATCATTAGTTTGTGAATTATAGTATTTTAGGTTAGGGCTAACTACAAATCATATGGATTTAATACTAGTGCCGCCATCTATGTGTTGGGCCGGGGACTTTTCAATTGACCTGTTAAGAATTCTTTTACAGGAACTTTTAGGTTATGCTATAGATAACCTTGATGCGTACAGCTTTTACAGGTGCTAATGCAATTACATTAGCGGGAAACAATGGAGTTTGAGGGGCTTCAGCACAAGAAGCTTGGGGGTAATTGGACAAGTAGACAGTGGCGTTTGGGGGAACCGCCACATATACATTCCATACCCTGGCACCAATTATTGATAAAATGGAAAAGGCACACAGCAGTTGGATGGATGATTGCCGTCAAAAAAGAAGATGGTACCATAATTATGCAGAAAGCACTTAAAATTAATAAACATCGTAAAGAGATTGAGGAATGTGGTGTCAAAAAGCGCTTGGCATTTCATAATATAAAAATTCAAGGAGAAACATCATAGGCTGATGATGAAGCTTCTACAAGGTATCCAGAAAAAATGCTGAACGTTACACAAGAACAAGGATATACAACACATCAAGTTTTCAGGGCCGATGAAACTGGGCTTTGGTAGACAAAAATTGCCAGCAGAACCTTTGTATCCAAAAAAGAATAATCTACAACCGGTTTTAAGGCGCCGTGTAGCCCTACTTGTGTGCAGTAATGCGTTTTCTTTAAATCGTCATCCATTGGAAAGCATTAATAAAAATAACTTGCCGAATATGAAGAATAAGAATATGGGTGATTGGATATATATTTAAAGACTTTTTTTAAATTGTTTTGTGTCAGACGTTGAAAATTATTTAAAACCAAAAAAAAAAATAAGAGCTTCAAGGCGCTATTACTCTTAGATAATCCTCCATGCCATACTATTCCATACTATTCCTTCCACCTAACACGACTTCGTTGCTCCAAATATTAAATCAAGGCATTGTTTATAACTTTAAAACTTATTATATAATAAGATTATTACAGAGGATGTTAGACGTAACCAAATCGAAATCCATGAATGTAATGGGAGCTTAAGAGCAATTCTGAATTAAGTACTGCAGCGACAACTTATCTCTAAAAGAACTAAAAACATCTACGTTAAATGCATTTTGGAAGAAGATATGGCCATCCTCAGTTGAAATAGGAAGCGTGATTGAATCATCAGAAACTGAAATTGGTGACATATTAGCACTTGCTAAATCAATCGGAGGAGAAGGCTTTGTGGATACGGGTCCCGGTGTGTGCGGATTTGATGGAATTGGTAAAATCAATTCGATTTTCAGGACAAGTTCACTGAAAAATGATGTGAAATTAATAATTTAAGATCAAAATTTCCAAGAAGGTCTGAGCTTAGCTGAAAATTTTGAATCATATTTCTTGAATGCAAACACTTATCCTGAAATAAGCCGAACTCCATGAAATTTATAATGATCTTCTAAAAACCAGTAGATAAACCCAGATTACAGATTTTTAAAGAGGAAAGAAGGTAGAAAAAAATTATACGAAGAAGGTTCAAAAAGTGAGGATAATATCGTTTTACCAAGAAAAAATCAAACCTCGTTTGATTGTACTGAGTAGTGATGAGGAAGAAACATATTAAATTAAGGTTATATAGAATGAAAGTAATAGCTTTTTGCCTTTATTTTCGTTTTGTGTAAAACATATAAGCTGTAGTAAGAAGAAATCCCATATTTTTCCAATTGATGGATTTAGTAATCTGTATCTCGCGTCGTATAAGTGCGATCGGATTACGCTAGGTGGAGTTAGAAAGCAACGATGTCGTACTAAAAAATCTTTTCCAACAGTTTTGTGATTGCTTGATTCAGTTTTGTTTGACGTCGCGTCCAATATGGAAAATATGCTTATTTTACTCTTTTTTCTTGGATAAAATCGAAAACGCAAACGAGGTGGCTGAAAATGTGAATAGTGTTTATGGTCCTGATACTGTAACAGCCAATCATGTGCAATTTTGGTTTCGCCGATTCCGTCCCGGACCAGTAGAAAGAAAGCAAAGAAAATAATGTTCTCGGTAAACTGTTTTCTTTTTTTATAGTTTCTTATATATCAAATACAAAATATAAGACATGATGACTTCATAGTTTTGAAACCGTAGCATGAATTTTATAAGAAGTCTGCGCCATAGTCTTCAGCATGGTTTGTACCGAAAGGATGTATGTATTCCAATTCTCCTAAAAAGCAGAATACGAAGAAAAGCAAATAATATATTATGGAATACCAGCCCAAAGATTTTCGTAGTTTGAAATTTGTAACTGCTCCTCCCAATATAATAACAAAAAGGTAAAGTATTTGGAAGACAGTACAATTCTCTCCCATCGATCCTAGAGAGATCTAAAAATTGACACATTCATTATTCAATTGGCATTAATAAAAGGCAGAATATCATCCACATACAGAAGTTTGCATCGTTGGAGACTGTAGGCATTTATACAAATATATAATTCCGATAGATATTGTTGAACCTGCAATGGTACCCTTTAATAGATACAGAATCACCATTCAAGATGTATTACCAAAAATCGGTCCACCAATTGTGGATGCGTATGCCATCTTCTGTTGGCCTTGCCTAACAAAGACTATCAATGCAGCAATTACCCCAGCACAATTGCCCCAGATGAAAATGGTGACTCCGAGGAATGATTGGGTACTGTAAGTAACGTAGCCTAAGAGATCTCCTATGTTCTTGAGCTCCTTGGAGACAGTCTTCATTATGTAAAGTGCTCCAATAATGGAAAAAACTCCGACAACCTGGGAAAGAAAAAAGTGTGAGTAGGTGCCTTAATTTGCGCAAGCTTGTGCGTCCACCATTTATAGAATTTTATTGTATCCAGTCGATAAACGCAAACACGAACTTGCTACTTATAACAAGAATTTAATAATGACAATCAAAATTTATTTATATGAAATTTAATATGAATCAATTAGACACCCCGTCATCACCCTTGCAGCTCGTATAAAATACTCAATTACGGTAAAATAACATCTCGCAATGAATAGTGAGAAGTCGACAAATTGCAAGGTGTTGGCATCTAAGCTACCCCTCGATTGAATTTGGCTGGTGTTGGCCTATTGTCTTAAAGATGGCAAGGATATCAAGGTGAAGACGTTACTTGCAGGCCAAAACAAAAATAATGAAGCGCACTAGCAATTTAATGCTACCATGATGTTTGTATTTGAGTAATACAAACTGTCCACCACCCAAGGTATGGTCGGTGGACCGGGGGAATGACGTCAGGACCGATACGCCCAGTTCCTGGCGTGCAACGATGTTGGTTCCGTGGGCTGGAATCAACTGCTAATATTTGCTTGTTCAAAGGAAAATGATTACCTTTGATTGCCGTTGTACCCCAGAAATAATCCTCCTCCAGAATTCCACAAATTACTCGGGTTGGTTTAATGTTACTGAATATTACGTTTATTAACAGATTCAATTGATTTAAGTGGATTATAACTAATTGCAATGTTGTCAGTAAGTGCAGCTACTAGAAGAGAGTACAAACATAAGCAATTGGTTGTCAAGTGACAACCGACAGCATTCATCAATGTCAGCTGATTGCTGACATTGTTAATGGTGATGCCACATCGAGTTATTGCGAATTCGCTGGTTATTTCGAATGCGAATCCGCAACACATGAAGTGAAAGAAGTTAATTCAAATAAAGGGGTCATAACAATCAACAATGTAAATGAAACAGCAAACAAAAAGCACAGCGGTAAAGGCTCTATTTCTTAAAAGCGGAAGGCGAATGCTTGTTGCGTGGTATCCGGCATATGTACATGTAGATGAAATCGGAAATATACAAAACGATGTTATGCACGTAAATATCTGATAATGAGTAGAGTGTATAGTGCAGAAAATCGAATCTCTTCCTTATTTTTAAACATCTGGTGAGCTCGTCAAAAACGAATGATTTCGAATGATTACTTACTGGTTCGTATTCGGGATGTAGCGTCCAGAGTTACGAATCTCTGCATAACTATTATAATAGACGCACCCACCATAGACATATACCTTTATTTTCTTTATAGAAAAGCGTGTTACACACACACATTATACAACATGTGTGCGCATCCCATAGGACTTTCAAATATCCTTAGAAGGTACCATCACCTCCCCATAACGTCTTTACATTGTCATCGGCCCAACCACCTTCAACAGTGGTGGCGTTTTCGGCGGCAGCAACTTCTTCGGCCCAGTTATTGGATTCACCTACTGTGTGTTTTGGGACTTCATCAACCTTAACAGGTGGAGGAAGTCTCTTAGATGCAGTTTATTCCTTTTCAGTCTCCTCAGGATCTCTGTAGAAGAACAAATCCCCTAGTTTTCTTCTCTTTTTTTTTTTTTTTTTTTGAATAACCTATGGCGGCAACTATGGCGCAAGACTAATGACCTTGCCCGGAAAAAACAAATCATTATGGAAAATTTAACAAGCCTCAGGACTTGCTAAATAAGGCCAAGACCGGTTCCCGGTTGTAGTGCCGATGATGATGATGATGGCGGCAACTAGCAGTGGTGATATAGAGACGAGCGCGAATCAAAACCGTAATGGAAGTGATGATGGTTTGTGGGGGTAAGAGAAGTATTGCACCAAGCACGAGCACACGATTCACTTCTTCCCCACTGCACCGTCACTACGAAAACAATAATTCGCCCGAATAAAATCCAGGAAACGAAAACACTTTTACTTTGTTATTTTTTTTATTTTGAATTTAAATTGTCTTAGCTTATGTTTACTATAAATTATCACTACTGCTAACACGTCTGTTAGTTGTTATACGTTGTTCACAACTTTACTAAAGTACTTTCAAACATTAAATATGACCTAAGTAAATTGTCTTACACGGCGAATGAATTTTAGCCTCAAGCGGCGGGCCCTAGCGCTATTGAGGTTGAGAAGCGACTGCGTTAAAAGCAAGGTAATTAAATTTTACTCCGGGCGGCGGCGTGACCAACTGCGATGGGAAATGACAAGCGACTGACTTGAATCAGGGGTGAAATTCGTATTTCATCCCACACACAGGACAACCAAAAGAGACCACGCCTCTGCTCTCTCAACCGCACGCCCGCCGAAGTGTGGGTAACTTTTGTTAATAGGGAAATTGACGGACATGGAGAATAAGAGAACAGAAACATGGTGTGCTGTGATCTCGGGGTAGCTTTGGTTGTGTGTGTTGGTATCAGATGCAGGTACTGACATGACCTAGTGACCCAGTGGTACGGCTATGGTGTAGTCAGAGCACATTGAACCGTGGAAAGACAGAACTGCGAAGGAGAGGAGGACCTAGCTGATGTCATTCACCTGCAAAAAGAGATCATTGATCCCAAGCGAATGGGTGATCTGGGGGAAAGTCAATAGGACGGCGCTGATGGTTGGGAAATAATCAGCGTGAGAACCAGACTCTAAGACGCTGAAATAATCCCTGCGATTTTGCTATGATTCAGCAGCATCGTTCGCTTAGACTTGTTGGTGCTAACCGACATAATGAGATTTCCGATGGGAAGTGGTGGAAACTTGCAAATCCAACCAAACCAAACTTACCCATATACATAACCAGGGTCCCGGGCCAGATCAATGATGAGTCACCCAATTACAATTAGTTCACAACTGCCCAGAGGCGAAGGAAGGGGGATTCGAAGTTGGAGGGTGAAGGGACTCCGAAGAGTGATACCGGGAAGGTCAACATTATGAAAAAAGAGGCCACGGCCGGATGCTTTAAAAAGATCCAAAACCGGGGAAAACATAGGCGGTATACTGTAGTTCATGGAGGCCAAGCCCAAGCTGAGTGAAGGACTGTAAAAGAGGAATTGCTGCTAAAACTGAAACGCCGCCCAGAGGCCACCACCGAGACACTGAAAGCAAAAGTACAACAAGTATTAAAGGAAGATGCTAATGTGAAAAAGGTGTCACAGGAAATCACGGTCGAGTGTTGTTAGCGATGCAATTTCCCAGGAAAGACAAGGTGATCAGCATCAAACAAGTTCCTGGGAAGCACAACGATCAGCTGCACACCGATTGCGAGAAACCACTCCAGGAGAAAAGCGCTCAGGAAACGAGCTCAAAAGGGGAACATCACTCGGGAGAAAACGAGTGAAAGAGAAGACCAGCCAGGAAACGAGCGAACAGGAAGACAGCTGTGGGCTATATAAGGCGAGCGCAAGGATAGAACACCAGGAGTGTGATCTGCGTTTACTACCGCACCCAAGACCTACCGGTCTTGTACGATTTCTTTCCCACCACCCCCCTACCCAAGTAGTTAGAGAACAATTGAGCTAACCCTGTCCACACTATCCTCAGATACGTCCTTCCCCGTTCTTTTCAGATATCTTGAGATCGAGCCCGTTATCGCAAGATGACCAGAAGCCAGAGACAAGATGAAGGACACATTTGTCCTTGTCTCCCTTAAGTCGGCCTCTCGCCACCCCAATTTTTTTTTTTTTTTTTTTTAGAACACCAGGAGTCGTCGCAGGAACTCCTCAACAAACGGTCTTAACGAGACCAGTTACAAAGATAATATTATAGAAAAACAGAATAAATAAAGAATTACCAAATAGGCTAATTGTACCCGCGTCGTTTGTCCTGCTTTCTTTTGTTTTGTTTCGACTTCGTTTCTTGTTTTGGAGATTGTGGATTTTAGAAGATTGTACTGGGCAAGACAATAACGCCCGTTCGTACAGAGCAGAGTCCGGCTCTGGAAGTACAGTCATCATCATCGTCGGCGCTACAGCCGGGAACCGGTCTTGGACTTATTTAGCAAATCCTGAGGCTTGTTAAATTTTCCATAACGATTTGTTTTTTTCCGGCCAAAGTCATTTGTCTTGCGCCAGGGGCTCCCCGGCGGGGAATCGAACCCCGGTCTCCGCGTGACAGGCGAGTATACTAACCACTATACTATCGAGGACCCAAGGAGGAATTACAGTCTGCAACAAGTATCGTGATTTAGATGAGGTTACCAGTGTGGAGGAAATCTTGACAGCGATCGCTATAGCGTTCCCTGCACTGAACGTGATCCCAAAGGAAGCGGTAAAGAGTTTATGAAGGAAACCAGGTGGCACACAGGCTGCCATCACTGAACGAGAAATACTTCCCGTGACCACAGATGAGGTGCTTTTGGCTCCAAGGGTTGATAAAAAACAAGACCCCGGAACAGGATAGTATTTCTAACGCTGTTGTGAAGACAGCTTTAACAAAAAAGCCGCAAGTATTCAGCAGGCTCTTCACGACCTGCCTTCAAACAGGACACTTTCCTCAACCATGGAAACAGCGGCTTGTGCTTATACCAAAAGGAGTCAAGAATCGATAAGCGCCGTCGTCCTACAGCCCATTATGCATGCTGTCCACAACAGGGCAACTGCTTGAGGAAATAATTGACAGTTGCCCCTCAGGGCACTCTAAATGGCCGTATGGGTTAGATCAGGTAGATCAACCGGTAAGCACTATCTGTAGTGTGCGACATCGCTGGAAATGCGATAACTGGGGCACGATGACTAGGTGGTACGAACAAATATTGCGCGGTGGTGATACTAAATGTGAACTGGAAACAGATTCTAGAAGCGTTGAGCGATCTACGACGAGTCTCATCGGTGCGTAAACTAGCACCTGTCTCTCCAATAGAAGATTAGTCTACTCATATGATACAGATGAGGGTCTACAGGAATATAAAATAACAAAGGGTGTACCTCAGGCATCTTTATTAAGTCCACTGTTATGGAATATCATGAATGATGGTGTGCCCACGGTTAATATAGCCGAAGGAGTTAGAATCATTGGACCCGCAGATGATTTGGCAATAGTGGCCGTAACTAAACATCTAGATGGCCTGAAGAATATTTGCTTCCTGTTTAAATGCTGGCTAGATATGGCCAGACTGAAACCAACCGCACATAAGCTGGGGGCAGTTTTAAGAATCCGCCGCAAGAAACCTTGATTTGGATATAGGAGGACAAACAATCAGATCCAGTCCTTATATTAAATATCTTGATGTTATACTAGACAATAGGTTGACCTTCCAGGAACAGAGGCAAACGAATGAAAAAACGGCAAGAGTGTGCAAGGTTTTGGGGAGATTGTTACCCAATGTTGCAGGACCCCGGCCCAACATAAAGAAACTGATAACTAGTGTCAACACCTCCATTATAATGTATGCAGCTCACATATGGGCATCGTTAAGAGTATGCTGTGCATTCCGAACGGTATCCGAAGATGCTATAAATGTTTTGGCCGGGAGGACACCACCTTACATTGCAGCTAAAGAAAACGCTGCATTGGATGAGGTCTCCCAAGAGAGTCGTCGGGGCGTGCGGTCACAATTAAAGTTTTCAAGCCTAAGAGAATAGCAAGGAAGGTGGGATTCTTCCATCAGAGGAAGATGGACCTATGGGGTTTTTTGTGCTCCCTATATCTTGTCGTTGTCGATGAAACAACAGGTCGTATTGTGAAAGGCACTGCCGTGGATTTCGTTCTAAGTTTGAAACCTTTTACTCCTGTACAAGATCGCTGCTTCGCGACGCACTGAATTTACTGAGCCTCCTGTCGGTGGGCTTTCCCAATCACTGTACTCGTGTCTGTTGTAGTGCAATGTCTCAGCGTGTCATTAATATCAGAGGATCGACTGATGAAGAATCAGCAAATGGGTAGACGTCCAGGAATACTGTGGCGTCTCTAACAGATACACACACAATAATACAGAAGCAACATAGTGAAGAACACCGAACGAAAATCGAATAAGAAAATATATCAGAGCCGTATACCATAGCGATAATAAAGCAATTCACATCAGTGGAATATATTTGAGTTTAAAAATCAAATTGTAAACACGGCCAGTAGCCGAACGGGTAAACGCTTATGTTCAATTTTTGCTGTCATAGCGTCAGTTCGAATCACACGTTCTTCACTATCATTACAAACGCTATAATACCATTGGTGAGCAATACACTTCCCGATTGTAGTCAATTTCAAGGAGTAGAACGAGATCAAAACACACTCTCATTCCTTTTACACAGCACTTCGTTGCCGTATTTGTTTTTATTTCATGAAATTGTTAAGATAATTCACAAAGACGGACACGGTCTTTCAATAAAAGCAGTGACTGCTAAATTAAACATTGATTTTCAATTGACTTATTTTTAGTTAGTACTGATATTAATACATTATAAAGACAGTCACCGATATTTTAGGTACAGCGTTTCGATTAACTTATTTTAATTAAAACTGATATTACTGTATTTACACAGATAGTCACTGGCACATTAGGTACAGCGTTTCGATTTAACTTATAGAAAGTCATTCGTACACCGAACGAGTTGCGTTGAGACTAACTTCCAAAAGCGCTCGTGCTATAACATCGCACGAACGAACGATCCTCCCCGGCATCCCCCGCCCAGACGACACACCGACAACGATCCTCGATGAACCATCCACACATTCCATCACCACGGTCGCCCATGCTGGGCATTTACCATCGCGAAAAGCGGGCACACAGATACGACACCGGGACGCGAGCAACCCCTGCAGCTGTGGCAATTCATCGTACGATGGCATTCATTTAATCCACTGCGCACAGCAGACGGTCGATACAACGGAAAACTAGATCGCAACCAAAAGGGCTGCAATTGAACGTTATGTGGCATTAGGATCTTTATTCCCTAGATCAACATACACAGCATTTATGCTGATCGTGCACATCTTGGTGGCATCTCCAAGCAGTCGAATTCTCGATGGTTATTTTCCATTTACGAGAACTTGAATTCCTTGGGCGGTCAGCCGTATGCCTTAATGTATTTATCGGTCGGATGACCGACCGATGTGGGCATGTATAAAAAAAAAGGAAAGATGAAACATCTCCCGCACGTGTGCGGCTGACGCACAAGGGAATATCTCGTTGATATGGTTCGGGCAATGTTGTTTGCTTAATGGTGCAACCAAATTGCTCTTACTTGTGGACGATACTTACCATCGCTAATGGGATTCGATCGAAAACATGTGCAATGAACTGGTTCGGTTCACGCTAGTTGCTTGGTGATGCAACCAAATTGCTTATGCTGAACATGTCTGTTTGGTGCTGATGGCTTTTGCATCAGCGAATATTGTGGATTTATTAGATTTCAGGATTTGATAGTACAACCATGTAAAGGTAATTACATGCTTTTATTGTTTTGGTGTTCTAGAGAGCAGTTACCTGGATGGTTAATGGGAAAGTAAGCAGTGGCGTTCAAAGGAACCGCCACAGACCCACACCATGGCACCTGATATACAAACATGGGTGAAAAGAAAACATGGCGAGCTGACCTACCACTAGACTCAGCTGATATCAGTAGATGGATGCTTCCGGTAATACTTGCACAGGTATAAGCATGCCAATCACCCATTCTGTTTGTACTGCGAAGGCAAAATATAAAATGCGAAACACGTATTCACAGAGTGCGTGAGATTCGATGACCACACGAACGATTTTGGAGAGACATATGAGACGTACAGTTACTCCAGCAGGAGTAATAGAATACATGCTAAGTAACAAACAAGAATGGTCCGTAGCAAATGATATTCTATGTGACATGATGCAGCAGTTGCAACGCGACTAGCGGAATAACAGGTAAACTCCGTCCTGCCACGCGATGGAGTATCTAAAAGAAAGTTCCGCGGGGATCAACGGGAATATGTTCCTGGCGGGAGGTGGTTTTAGTCGGTAAAAATCCAGCATGCCTCTTCTCCGGTCCAGAGGTATTTTTTGAAAATTCCCACCTTCCTACAAAAAAGACAAAAAAAAAACTTCAATCTATTTGGCGGGAAATTGTTCCACGCAATCGAAGAACCTCACGCGCCAAGGACCACCACATCAAACCAATTGAATCTGGTGACTTCGTGTTTCATCCGATAGCAATGTCACCATAACGCGATGGATTGTCCATGTTGGTGAAGGCGATTACTGGAATGTTCGCATACGGGATTTCAATTATAGGGTGGTGATCGGTGGAAAGTTCAGTTACTAGCAACAAACGAGGTCCGCGGAAAGCAGCCTGAATATCATTGGTGAATGCACCAGGAGTAAACCGTTCAGCAATAGGCGTTGTGACTGTGTATTTAGCAAATTTAATGCAGCACGTTAGCCCAGGTGACGAAATGAAATCGCGAAAACGTTCTGGGGATATTCAATGGCAGTGATGGCGCGGGCTGCCAACATCAACTTCTCCCACGTTTTGCCCAAATTAATAATATTAATTCCGTCAGGGCGTCGTTTAAAAGCGTACTGCCGCATTTGGAAGTTGACATTTTCACTCCCGAAGAGGGCGCAGGCAACGAGCATTTTAATAACATCTTCCTCTTTGAGGGATAAGATATCCAAACCTCCCAACATTCTAACGTTTGAGGGCTACGGCGACGCTTATAATTCCATAGGGAATCAAACGAAATGAATATGGTACGATATAAACTTAATTCCTCCAAAAAAAACAATAATCATGTAATTAAATTAACACAACCTCGGAAACGGGAATGCAATGTCAATTGAAATTTATACAACCTTTTGCATTGCGAAAAAGCGAAGTATTTAGTTAATAACAAAGTGTGTAGAATAGTAACGAAAGTTGAAATGCAAAGCAATTCGGTATTTTAAATTAATTCTATCAACGAGGAGATTGCATTTCAACGTGATTGTGAAATAGAAAAACGGCCACTACGTCAACACTATGCTTTACCATTACCAAAGGTGTCAACATTAAAGTGAGAACAGGGGTCATAATAAACGGAAATATCACTTTAGTTCTGAATCTAGATATGAATGAGTGCCTTTGCGGACGGTAGTTTTAAAATTGTGAAGATTTAGGTAAATTGTAAATAATTACAAAATGCCCGATTAATGGCAGTTAAAATATTATATAGCATACTAAAACAGGCTATGTGAAGGTTTAATTTATCATCGAATAAGAAATACATGTACTAAAACCGCAAAGTGACGTACACTGAAACTAATTATCTAAAGACAAACTCTTAATGGATAAAACATGTCAATACTGCAAAGTGTTGAAGAAACTTATCTAACACACTGATAAATCAGCAACTAGAAGTAGTGATTTTCCTAATAAACTCCGGAAAGAATAAAAAAGGTTTAACAAACGAAAAAAAGGTGTTCCTTTTTGTGGGCATTCTATCTATTTCTGAATCGGGGAATGCAAGTTGCACAATTTGGACTGCAACAGTTACTGATACTAGAATTATCGCTGCAAATTAAAGGTACCCTTAAATGGCAAAATACAATGCGAACGAAGAAAAAGGGAGAGGTTAAGGAAAATAATACATACGTACTTTGATATTAAATATCTCGTATTCGGATAGAATATTGGTGAGGAATCACATGATTAGGTAAAAAACGATTGCCTCTGTTCATCCATATATCTTAAGTTAAAAATAGATTGTGGACTTGTGGCGGTCCCGCCAAACCACACGGTACACTTACCTAAAAAACCCCATTACCTTATCCTACCAGCATAAGTTTTCCCTAATGCAATCACATTAAGCGCTGAAAATGCTACACGCATTATCTAGATCAAAGCTATAATTGTAAAGCTTCTGCAAAAGAATTCTTACCTTTTCAAGCATTCCTTCGGTTACAAATCCCCTGTAAGAGTTCTTACTTTCCTTGTCATAAATTCCCTGAAAAGAAAACTTCGGTTCACATATCATGTGACCTTCACCAGGGATCATAAATATTGCGCCGTCTATTTTCCAACTTCGCTATGTGCACGATAAACTTCTTTATGTACATATTGGCCGGCGACCTTTTTCTCCCAGCAATAAAATTCTCTCACTCGCACAATGTGCAAACCAAAACAAATACGCATTCCGCGTCCTTTGACATCAATTGAATTCAAAGCATAAACAATGCAAATATAGAATCCGTGTCCCACAAACGGATTTCCCTGCATATACAAATTTTAGCAAGGGATTTGTTTCGTCCACCAACCCATTAGCACCTTTTTTCTTCCCGACGTCTATTATAGCGACGATACACAGCGTAAACACGACCCTCATTACCGGACGAAGCATTTGGTCTCTTCTCCCTTTGTTCCTTTTTTTCTCGTTTATCCTTTGCTAAGTGCAACGATAAGCACGGTGATGGGTACGATCACACACATACCACCATGATCATGATTAGCGAGTGATCTATGCACGGAATGATTATCGCGGAGTCAAATTCCATCCTCTGACCACTATGGTCACGCGATCTTCCGCTGCGGAGATGCGTAATATACCCGGAGTCGAGTGTGTGCTAATTTTCGACATTTAATTTTTAACCGGTCGAGTTTCAGTGCGTGTTTATTGTACCTACAATATTAAAATAAATATATACCTCCTTTTTTCAGTAAAATAACATTAAGAAGAAATAACAATTATTCTGTGTTTTAATATTCCATGCTGCAGTTCCTGGGGGTGTCATCGTTTATATTTACGCGTTGTGGACAATTTTCAGTGCTAGCATTCGTGGCGGAACTTCCGATTAGTAATGGGGAGGGAAGTGAACCGGGTGTCCGCGTCGGCACAATACTTCCTACCCCACAGACTCGCGCACCTACCCACAATGTTCGCGCGCTCACACGTAAACGCGGTTCACACGTTCGATTTTTATAAGTATTATCGTCACAAGTATTTACATTCAGGTATTTATAGTGTGCACACGCCCATGTAAAGAAACACTTCGTACAACGAGTATCGGCACCAATTGTTTTTTAATTATGTTTAACGATGTTTACCGGATCAGTTTGGTGCTGCGGAATACACACACGCACAGGCACACGCACGTGTACGCGAATAATAATTTTATTTATTTTTCGTTGACGAGGATAAACGATATTGTTCGTTCAACGGTCACTGAAGCATTGGACGGTCATTTGTCAAATAATATTGATGCCAATGGTAGGGCTAATAGCCTTTTAATTACGAGGGAAGGAATTCAGTGTATCTTCGACTCATTGAGAAGCAAAAAGTCTGTGGGAATTGATGGAGTACCTTATATTTGTAGTCAAGAACCGCCCTCCAATGGCAATAGATACATACACGGTCCTGTTTTAGAACGCGCTGAATAATGCACACATTCCCGCGCGTTGGAAATGGCAATCATACAGCCCATCCCAAAAAAGGCAAAGGCTGTACAAACCCAATGAACATGCGTTCGATAAGTTTACTCCCAACCATCAGTAACGTATTTGAAAACACAATTAATAGTGCTGTGCTGGAATGGGTAGATGACAACAACATTATTCCGAATAACCAGTCTGACTTTAAGACGGGTCATGAAACCACACATACCGCAGCTAAACTGGTCTCCGACATACAATGGAATAAATGTAAGAACCAATGCACAGGTGCCTGTCTGATCGACTTCGAATGAACCTTCGATACCGCCTGGATGGAAGGCTTATATTACAAACTGGTCAGACAAGCCATACCTAAGCCTTTACTACATATATTTTATGATATGTTGAATGATAGTAGATTCGGGGTCAAAAGTGCCAAAGTGACTTCCAATAAAACGTATAATATCAAAAAAAGTTTGCAACAGGGAGCGGTACTTTTTCAGATTCTTTTTAACATTTACCTTAGCGAATTATTAGGCGCACTTCCGCATGCTATTACGTACGCAGATGATCTCATAATTTACAGAACAGCTCCGAAAGTTGAGATCATAAACAAGTTATTGCAGTGAGACTTTATGTGATGATGTCGGTGCCATATGCGCAGTCAAGTATCTGGCTGGACTTGGTGATAATTGTCCTTCTTGTTGTAACGCCAGAGTCACGGATTGATTTCTCCAACGCCAGATTGAAGAGGAGGCAGGCCAGATCCTCCCCTTGTCAGAGTCCATTAAAGATGTTTATTGGTTTGCAGAGCAGTCCCACTATTTTTACTTGGGTATTAACGTTGGTCATGGTCAACCTACAAAGTCATATCAATTTGTTTGGAATGCCGAACTCTCTCATGGCATTATATAGTTCCATCGTGGCTATCCTGTCGTAAGCGACCTTAAAGTATGAATAGATGATATAATGGAATTTTAAATTCCAGACATTTTACCATCGCCTGCCTATGGGTGAGATCAATCGCTGATTTAACTGAGATGAAGCCACACTGGTATTGACCGATGATGACTTCAGCGTATGGGGCTATCCGATCTTGTGGGAAAGAGGAGAGTATCTTACAGGGGGTACTCAGCAATGTTATTATGTATGGGGCAAATTATACCACGATGCCAATCTTCCGGCATCTCCTCTTGCTCCCCTACCTGCACCACGATCTCATGAATTGCGTGATGTAACGCTGTCCCTCCTTGTTTGATCAGCTCAGCTGGTACACCATCTCTATTTGATTTGAGCGGTCACTGAAGCATTGGACGGTCATTTGTCAAATAATATTGATGCCAATGGTAGGGCTAATAGCCTTTTAATTACGAGGGAAGGAATTCAGTGTATCTTCGACTCATTGAGAAGCAAAAAGTCTGTGGGAATTGATGGAGTACCTTATATTTGTAGTCAAGAACCGCCCTCCAATGGCAATAGATACATACACGGTCCTGTTTTAGAACGCGCTGAATAATGCACACATTCCCGCGCGTTGGAAATGGCAATCATACAGCCCATCCCAAAAAAGGCAAAGACTGTACAAACCCAATGAACATGCGTTCGATAAGTTTACTCCCAACCATCAGTAACGTATTTGAAAACACAATTAATAGTGCTGTGCTGGAATGGGTAGATGACAACAACATTATTCCGAATAACCAGTCTGACTTTAAGACGGGTCATGAAACCACACATACCGCAGCTAAACTGGTCTCCGACATACAATGGAATAAATGTAAGAACCAATGCACAGGTGCCTGTCTGATCGACTTCGAATGAACCTTCGATACCGCCTGGATGGAAGGCTTATATTACAAACTGGTCAGACAAGCCATACCTAAGCCTTTACTACATATATTTTATGATATGTTGAATGATAGTAGATTCGGGGTCAAAAGTGCCAAAGTGACTTCCAATAAAACGTATAATATCAAAAAAAGTTTGCAACAGGGAGCGGTACTTTTTCAGATTCTTTTTAACATTTACCTTAGCGAATTATTAGGCGCACTTCCGCATGCTATTACGTACGCAGATGATCTCATAATTTACAGAACAGCTCCGAAAGTTGAGATCATAAACAAGTTATTGCAGTGAGACTTTATGTGATGATGTCGGTGCCATATGCGCAGTCAAGTATCTGGCTGGACTTGGTGATAATTGTCCTTCTTGTTGTAACGCCAGAGTCACGGATTGATTTCTCCAACGCCAGATTGAAGAGGAGGCAGGCCAGATCCTCCCCTTGTCAGAGTCCATTAAAGATGTTTATTGGTTTGCAGAGCAGTCCCACTATTTTTACTTGGGTATTAACGTTGGTCATGGTCAACCTACAAAGTCATATCAATTTGTTTGGAATGCCGAACTCTCTCATGGCATTATATAGTTCCATCGTGGCTATCCTGTCGTAAGCGACCTTAAAGTATGAATAGATGATATAATGGAATTTTAAATTCCAGACATTTTTCCATCGCCTGCCTATGGGTGAGATCAATCGCTGATTTAACTGAGATGAAGCCATACTGGTATTGACCGATGATGACTTCAGCGTATGGGGATATCCGATCTTGTGGGAAAGAGGAGAGTATCTTACAGGGGGTACTCAGCAATGTTATTATGTATGGGGCAAATTATACCACGATGCCAATCTTCCGGCATCTCCTCTTGCTCCCCTACCTGCACCACGATCTCATGAATTGCGTGATGTAACGCTGTCCCTCCTTGTTTGATCAGCTCAGCTGGTACACCATCTCTATTTGATTTGAGCTGTCTTATGGCTTTTAATGTTTCCTCAACGCTTGGTGGCGGCAGCAATTTGGTCTTGATCTTGGATTGATGGACCGTCGGTGAGCTGACCATTTAGCAATTCATTGAAGTGCACTTCACATCGCTCCTGAATGCCTTCAGGATCGGTGAACAGATTTCGTTCTTTATTCTTGCAGTAAGTGCAGTGTGGTGTGTACTCTGTCATACTGCGGATTATTTGGTAGAACTTCCGCGCCTGGTGCGGACCTCGCCCTCTACTTCCCTCTATTTCAGAGACTAGATGTTTTTCACAGGCACTTTTCTTTTGTCTGTGGAGTCTTTTTTCAGATCTTCTGAGCTCTTTTTATTTCTTCTGGCGTGCCCGCGTCCTATGAGTCTGCTGCATTGCCCGATATGCAGCATTCTTACGTTCAGTCGTTAGTTTGCATTCATCATCAAACCAGTCGCTCCGACTACTGCCTAAAATGAAGTTGGCAGTACTAATGACAGTATTCTTAAAGCGTATCGATTTCTCTTCTACGCCCGGCATTCTGGCCCTTGGACTTACTCTCCTTCGATCGAGCTCTTTGAGGGCAAGTCTTAACGCATGACCACAGGCGTTACTGGTGTTCTCAATGCGTAAGGTAGCCGTGTTAATCCGAATCTGATCTCCGGATGCAATATGTCTCCGTAAGGCAATCCGCGGTCGGAAAACTGTACCAACAAGATAATGATCCGAGTCGACTTCCAGAAATATGAAGCTATTCTATTTAGAACCACATTGTACAAAGCCACGAACGACACAAGAAAAAACTGGCGAAAGTTAGTAGTTACGGGACCGCATGAATGTAACCCGGAAATCAAGAGTATAGTTATATACCTTGGCATCTGGCTAGATCAATATCTGTATTTCAACAGACATGTAGAGGCTGCTTTGGCCAAAGCGAGGAAAACTTTTGCTATGACGAGGAGGCTATTTCACAGTACCCAACTTGACAGCAGGGTAAAAGTTATATGCTACATGACGCTAATCAGGCCAATGCATGGTTGTCCAATACGGTTTACCATAGGTCCAAATTTGATGGAAAAAACGATTCGGGTGTTCAAAAGGAAGTGTCTCAGAACTTGTCTCATATTGTATCGAACACCGTAATCTGAATATAAAAAGTACTATCCAAATAATACTTTATATAATGAGGCCAACATAAATAGGGTAGATAATTTTAGGATTAAATCAATCAGAGGACATATTGCGAAAGCAATAAACTCGTCCAATTACCTAATTTTCGGGGCTTATTATCCAAATACTTTGTTTTATGAGATGGTGCATCGTCAATGAACGGTCTTATACAGAATGGATCCGGAACTCAGCCGATTTATCCTGTTATTGGATCCTTCGTGGACGGAAGTTTGTGCTACAATCGGGAAGTCATGCGCACCAAAGAAGGGCTCTTGCACAGTTCTGGTGGTTGAATTGAATATAAATACGTGAATAGTAATCACTGCATCATCAGCCAGCTTACACAGACTTAGCTTTTCTAGAATTAGGGTAGTATAAAATTTAAGTTAAGTTCTTTTACTTCAAAAAAAAAAATTAAGTAAATTAAATTTTAAGTAAAAACACGAAAAACAAAAATTGGCACAAAGTTTGTCTAATTTTTCTTTGTTGCACCAATAATCACAATTTCAGCCACAAACAAAGCTCTGTCGCCGAAGGCCAAACTGCCCAATAGCCATATAATATTTAGCTTAGAGGTCTGCATAGGACCAGCAAATTATAATATAAGATAATTGGACTAGAATTTAAGCATTTTTTGTCTAGCATATAATTTATAATCTAAAAATATAAAACGAAAATAAAAAATGTTGCAAACATGAAAATTAATGCTTAACTTAGAGCCTCTCCGTAGGACCAGTCAGTTGTAATATAAGAAAACTAAGCTAGAATTCAAACATTTTTTCATCATCATCGGCACTACAACCGGGAACTGGTCTTGGCCTTTTTTGTTTTTTCCGGGCAAGCTCACTAGTCTTGTGCCAGTGGCTGCTCGACGTATACTAACCACTATACTATCGATGGGCCCACGAAAATAAATGGAAATAAAAAATGTTGCAAACATGAAAATTAATGCTTAACTTAGAGCCTCTCCGTAGGACCAGTAAATTGTAATATAAGAAAACTAAGCTAGAATTCAAGCATTTTTTCATCATCATAGGCACTACAACCGGGAACCGGTCTTGGCTTTATTTAACAAGTCCTGAGGCTTGTTAAATTTTCCATAATGATTTGTTTTTTCCGGGAAAGGTCATTAGTCTTGCGCCAGTGGCTTCCCGACGTATACTAACCACTATACTATCGAGGGGCCCAAGAAAATAAATGGAAATAAAAAATGTAGCTTAGCTACGATGCAAATTTTGTGAGCAAATTTTTCTGATCAATTTTTCCTATCGAATGGTCCCTGCGATTCCCTGACTTCACTCCTCTCGATTTCCTCGTATAGCGGTATTTGATGGAAAAGGTAAACAACAGTAAATCAACCATAACTTTGCTGCTTAAAGACAACGACTGAAAAGAAATTGCTGAAATAACACCAGGAGTCTGAGAACTTGTTACAAAATATGTGCTAAGAAGTTGGCACGGCCAGACACAAATCTTGACCAACATCATATTTCCCTCATAACGTTGAAGACCATGTATTCAATAAGGAAAATATAAATTATATAACTTTATTCCTTTTTAGAAGTTATTAAAAAAGAACAGAAACCTCGAACTGGAACTTAAAAAGAGCCCTGAAGAAACGAGATTAAAACGACCAGCGCGAATTATGTTTTCTTAAACTCCACTAGAGTGAAATGAAGGAAAACACTTTTAAATAAAATTTATATTTTATTCAATTTCGAATTTAACAAACGTCTGCGTTTCAGAGTGCTGTTTTGTAAACTAAACTTACTCTAACATAAAATCTTATATCTAGGTTTGTTTCTCTACGTTGCAATATAATATCTTTATCACAATGGATATTATATTGCAATTAGTGTAATATTAATTTTCGTGTTTCCACGAGTTCTTGCTAATTATCTTTGAGTTTGTTCATCTGGATGAAATGTGCAATTAGGTAACATACGTTGTGATATACATTATATTCTAATTTGGTTATTCCATATTTTACGTTTCTTTGAATTTTTGTAGTTAGTAACCTTTTCAGTTTTGTTCTTAATAATATTTCTGTCTAGACAAAATGTGTAATTCGGTTATACCATTTGGTTGATGGGTTTTTGTGTCGTCAAGGATTCTTTGACGTAACACCTCCCCCTTTTAATTCGAAACTCTCCTGAGTTTTGTTTTTAATTCAATTATATAAAAAATAAGAACAGGTAGTAAAAATGCTTATGATTATTACAATTATAATTGTCCAATTATACCAAATATATTGTTTTTTTTTTTTTTTTTTTTTTTTATTAAATTTTAATTCTTCTATGACAGTGTGGTATTATATTTATATGTTTAATTCAAATTAGTCTTAATTACAAAATGTTGTACAAATTCTTTTTCTTTATCGTTATAAATTACAAACAAAATTTTTTTCTTTTTTATTATTGAACACAAGTTCTTCATAATTTTCATTGGATAGAGTTGTTATAAATGAATATTTAGTTCTTATTATGTCTTTTGGGATTTTTGTGAATAATATTATTTTTTCTTTCTTGTATTCTTCGATACTGAGTCTGATATATATATTTTTTTTTTTTGAAAGTTAAGTTGAAATGATCTTTAATATCTATATTTTATTAAGTTGGTGATTATGCTTTGATTATTTTCGTCAATTATTTCTAAATGTTCCTGTCGTTTTGTGGATCAGTGTTGTTACTGTCATTATTGTAAGTATTAACGTCTAGTTGATCTAAAAATTTCGTGGGTCGTTTTATATTTGTCGGGTGTATATTTTCTAGTTTAAGTTTTCTATATTTAGGTTGGTCTTTGTGTCTTAATGCTTTATAATTTCTTACGTAACCTTCATCTTGGTTTGGTCTATAGATTTCTCGCTTTTCATAGCGCTTGTTAATGGTTTTTTCTTTGTAGTCTTTTAAAAGTTTTTCTATTTGTTTTCTATCGACTTTCCCTTCTATTACGTCTATTGGCTTTGCTTTAATGACGGAGTGAATAGATTTATTATACCATTCTACACATTTGAAAAGTCTTTCTTGAATTGATAATTCCGATTTTTCGGTTTCCAAAACTCTAAGTTTTTCTCCTAATGTATTATGAAATCTTTCAATATCTGAATTACCTGTATGACTATTTGGTTTTGTGAAGCGTGTTTCTACTTCTTCTAACCTTAAAAATTCCTTGATGTTAATTGAATTGAATTGGTTGTCTAAAATGACTAATTTGATTTACAATGATTGTAACGCTATTTCTGTCTTCTAAATTTAGTATTACTGCATGTTTTGAGAATTTGTTGATAAATGATAAAAAGCTATGTCTCTTGTTTATATATACATCGAGGTGAACTATCTGATTTACGTTATTGGGGGTTTCAGTTATATGGAACTTTGGTTTTATTGGTTTCCTATCATATTTAGCTTTATTGCAAGTATCGCAATTGTTAATGTACTTTTGGATATATGTTTTTAAATTTTTGAAATATATAATTTTTCTTAGTCCTTCGTAATTTTCGTTAATTCCTGTATGTCCTGTTTCGTTCCTATGATATTTTACAATGTATCTATATGTTTCATCTTCATTCGTCATGTCTTTTGCATGGTAGGTGCATTTATAAAATTTCAACTTTGTATTGAATAGTTTGATTCATTTTTGTTGTACTTTGTTATATATATATGGTCAGAAAGTTCTGAAAAAATTCCTATTTTCCCTGATTTTAAAAATCTGCGAAATATATCAGTCATGAAGTTGTTTTCAATGTCATTTGTACTTATGTAAATTTTTCGTTTGTCTTCTATAATTTCGATTTCTTTTGTTTTAGTATGTGTCAATATAATTTGTGTCTGGAATCTATTAACAACTGTTTCTAAGATTGGAAAATGATCATTTTGTTCTTCTTCTTGTGAGTGTATTGTTGCAGCTGTGCTCATGTTATCATTTTGTTCTTCTAAATCTATGGCATTTATTTCTCCTGTATTTGCATTTATTCTGGATAGAAAATCTGCAACTTTGTTTTCTGTGCCCTTAATGTAATTTATATTTATGTCGTATTCTCCAAGTTTAAGCAACCATCTTTGTAATCTAGGGTTTATATCTTTGCCTTTATGTTTACTTTGGAGCCATTTGAGAGTTTGATGATCCGTGAATAGATCGAAAGTTCTACCATAAATATATGGGTGAAAGTAGTTAACGGCCCAAACGATACCAAGATGTTCTTTTTCCGTTGTGGAGTATTTTTTCTCATGGTCGTTTAGAGTTCTACTTGCAAAGCTTAGTGGGTGGTTGTCCTGTGTAAGGACTGCGCCTAAAGCAAAATCGCTGGCGTCCGTTATTAACTTAAATCTTTTGTTGAAATCTGGATATTTTAAAATTGGTGCTTCCATGAGCAATCTTTTAAGCTTCTGAAATGAATCTGTATATTGAGGGTCTTTTTTATCAATTTTAGAATTTGTCTTCAAATACTTTATCATACCGTGGGCAACCTTTGCATAGTCTTTAATAAACTTGCGATAGTATCCGTTCATTCCCAGGAATGATTTTATTTGTTTTTGGGTTTCGGGTAGTTTAAGCTTCTGTATATTTTAAATTTTATTCATATTAGGTTTAATACCTTCTGTTGTCAGAGTGTGACCTAAATATTCCGTAGTTCGACTAAAGAAATTACACTTATCAATTTGAATCTTCAGATTATGTTCTCTAAGTTTATTGAACACATTTTCTATATTTACAGTGTGTTCTTCTAAGGTCGTACTAAAAATAAGAATATCGTCCAGATAAACTACGAAAATTCGATTAATGTGCTCTCTTAAAACTGCATTTATTAGTCTTTGGAAAGTTGCAGGGGCATTTTTGAGTCCAAACGGCATTCGTATAAACTCATAATGTCCAAGAGGCGTTGAAAATGCGGTTTTCTTTCTGTCATCTTCTTTGACTAATACTTGATGAAATCCTTTGGCAAGGTCCAAGGTAGTGAAGTATTGTGATCGCCCTAATTTTTCCAATATAGTTTCTATGTTAGGGATTGGATATTTGTCTGATATAGAAACTTCGTTAAGTTTTCTATAATCGATCACTATTCTCCATTTCTTTTCACCAGAATTATCGATTTTCTTCGGAACAATCCATAATGGTGAGTTGTATGGTGAATTACTTTCTTTGATAATACCTTGTGGCAACATTTCTTTTATTTGTCTATTTATTTCTGTTTCATGTATTTGGGGATATCTGTATATTTTTGAGTATATAGGTTTTTCTACAGAGGTTATAATTTCATGTTGGATCTCGTGAGTATGTGAAAGTTGTTGTCCTTCTTGGTAAAAGAGATCTCTATTTTTGTTAATTAATTTTCGTGGTTCCCTTTTTTCTTCCCTATTCATGTCTTCGCGTTCTAATTTTTCTAGTTTTAGTTTAGGTTCTTCTAACGTATGTATTTCCTCGTATTTGAGTGGGCAAGAGTTAATGAATTTCGTTTTTGTGTTATTTATTTCTATGTATTCCTCTTCTAAGTTAATTATTGCTTGCAGATGTTTGAGTAGGTTTTGACCTATAAGTCCATCGAATGGTTTATTATAAAAAGGAGTTAATTTCCAACGCATATAGCTCTTCTCATTGAACTCGTTTGGCAATGGTGTTATTATCTCAGTGTTTATTGAGACTTGTCCGTTAAGAGTGTTACAGGGGATTGTGTTTTCTAATTTTATTCTTTTGTAATATGGCAGTTTGTCTGAGTTTAGAAAAGTGGTTGTTGACCCTGTGTCTATTAGGCATTTTAATTTGTCATTACCTATTGTCAATTCGATTACTGGTAAAGTTCTTGTTAAACTGGTCACTTGAAAATTTTCATGGTCCAAGTTTTGATTTGTGTTGTGGATATGGTCCACTTGCATTGGTTCAACCGAATTGTTTCTTGCCTGGGTGTAATTTCTGCCTGTATAGTTTGTCTGATTTCGTCTTGTTTGATTAGAGTTATTCGGAAAACGTTCGTTCCAGTTTGTATTGCGATGGTATGTGTTGTTGGTATTGTAGTTATTGTTATTATGTTGGCTCATTTGGTTGGAATTGTTTCCGTATGTATTGTGATTATTTTGTCTAGTTTGTCTAGAATTGTTTTCGTATGTATTGTTATTATTTTGTCTAGTTTGCCTAGAATTGTTTTCGTATGTGTTGTTGTATTGGTATGTATTATTTCTATTGTAATAATGTGTTGGGTCGTTATTGTCTCTTTGTAGGTTTTCTCTATAGTCATTATGTCTGGGGTATTGATTTCTATTAAAATGTTGGTTGTTAGGTCTATTTGTTCTATTTTCGTAATTATTTGGTTTGTTATAATGTCTAAGCATTCCTGTTTCTTCTAAAGTATAATATGCTTCTCTAAGTGTTTCTATGTTCCTACTGTAAATTATACTTGATATTGATATTGGGGTTAATTCCATTTAAAAATATTTTTAGTATAAGGGATTCATTCGACGTTGGGGAAAATTCGCTAGGTTTTTTCTCATCGAATTCGTATTTACCGTTTAATTTGTCTAATATTCTCCGGAGATCCCTATAGCATGAGCTTACGGATGAATTGTTACATGTCACTGCTTCATGGTGCAATTTGTGATATGTTTCCCTAATTCCGAAGTTTTTAATTAATTCTGTTTTTATCCCTTCCCACGTGGGATTGGGTCCTAATGTCCTTATGCAATGGAGAGCGGCTCCTTGAATTTTATTGCGGACATGTCGTTGATAAATGAAATTTTTCAACGCTTGGTTTTCATTAAAGAGTGGCAGGATAAGCTCTACGTCCCTTATAAAGGAGGACAAGTCATATCTTCCATCTCCGTGAAATTCTTTTATTTTCGCGGCTTCCCTTATTAATTCGACTGCCGGTATTTCGTCAGACTTTTTTTTTTGTAAGTAGGTTTTCTATATTTTTAAGAAAAAAAAAAAATTCTTTCTCGATAGCACTAATTAAAACCAAAAGACATGAAACTAACTTATTTTCTAAACAGTGTATGAATTTATAAATGTACAGTGTATGAATTTATGAATATAAATGTACAATGTATGGATTTATGAATATAAATCTAATATTTAAAATAAGTGTTGCTCACTTTTACTTCCTCCTTTGTAGTGGTGTTCTTGGTGTTGTACGGCTTGCAATTAGAGATGAGGTGGGGTTCTTCTTACCCTTGTTGTTCACGAATTCTTTTTGTTGTTGTTGTTGGTGTGTTTGTCACCCTTTAATTGTCTTTCCTTTTTTTTTTTTATTTACACCAAAACTTTATTTACTAATTTTCTAGAAACTGTTACTATTTCCAAAATTCCGTCACTTTTACTTAATAATTTAGTTAAATGTTACTGTTTATTTAATAATTTTCAATAATTGTTTTGTCTTTTGATTAAACACCAAAACTGTATTTAATAATTTTCTATAATTGTTTCTCTTTTAATTAAATATCACGCGAATTATGTTTTCTTCTTTATTTTATCTTTATAAGAATAAGACACCTTTAATTTTAACTTTAAGTCTTCTACTTTGAATATTGTTCATTTAATTCCTCACGGTACACTTTTTTTTATTTTTTTATTTTAATGGTTAACCGGGAAAGTTGTGAAAATCGTTCGATTTGAAGCACTTTTAAATTTCAGCTAGTTTTTTTTGGTTTAAATTTATTTAATAAAATAATTCACCGTACTTATCGCGTAAGTTATATGTTCGATTTATCATCTTCGGATGATAAGTTAACCGACTGCCCCAATTATGTTTTCTTAAACTCCACTAGAGTGAAATGAAGGAAAACACTTTTAAATAAAATTTATATTTTATTCAATTTCGAATTTAACAAACGTCTGCTCTTCAGAGTGCCGTTTTGTAAACTAAACTTACTCTAACATCAAATCTTATATCTAGGTTTGTTTCTCTACGTTGCAATATAATATCTTTATCACAATGGATATTATATTGCAATTAGTGTAATATTCATTTTCGTGTTTCCACGAGTTCTTGCTAATTATCTTTGAGTTTGTTCATCTGGATGAAATGTGCAATTAGGTAACATACGTTGTGATATACATTATATTCTAATTTGGTTATTCCATATTTTACGTTTCTTTGAATTTTTGTAGTTAGTAACCTTTTGAGTTTTGTTCTTAATAATATTTCTGTCTAGACAAAATGTGTAATTCGGTTATACCATTTGGTTGATGGGTTTTTGTGTCGTCAAGGATTCTTTGACGTAACACGCGTGGCTTGATAATTGAAAAGATGATATCTCGTGACCATCTTTAAAATATCTTTTACACTTTTTCGAATTGTCTTACTCTTTTTCTTCATTGCATCTACCTTTTTTTAGATTTAACACTAAACACACGTAGCGAGGTCAAATGACCAATTTTCAAAAAACTTGTCCGTGGAAAATCCATAAAAGAGAAACCAGTCATATGTGAAATATGTAACTACAAGACTATTGGATGTAAAAAAAATAAATATATAAGTTTGACTATTTTAATAGAAACCAAAATCTATGTGGCGAATTATTTCCTTTAATATATTAAAAATGTCTTTCTAAAAATCAACGGGTATTTTATAGGTAGTCAAATGACCCCTTATGGTAAGAATAAGCACGTATAAATATTGTTACGTTTAGTGTCAAAAAAATGGTACCCAACAAATAAAAAACAAAAGGAAAACCCAAATATCTCAACAACAAAAATTAAAAGCGCACCAAAAACTGAAAACAAAAACCAAATATAATACAAAAATTACAACAAAAGAATTGCAATAAATTCAACTCTCTGTTATTCTTCTCTCACAATCAAAGTGATTGCCCAATTTTTTCATCGATACCCATTAAAAATAAATAATGTTACTTTAGTACTTAGAGTGCTCGCGAAGAGCTGGTAAATTGAGTTACCAACCACTTGTAAAATTTGTAAAATTAGATAAAATATTCAATATAAAATTTATATTGTTTTGTAGAAAATTGTATACCTATAATTATTCTTCTTTTTAAAGCTATTAAAAAAAAGAGAAAATTCCAAATAAACCCACCGTATGAAATTTTGGTTTCTGATTGGTGCTAGTTACACCAAAAATAATACAGGCAGTAGGCACAGTAGCAATTAAAACCCAATACTCTATCCGATATCCAAACACAATACGATTGAAGCCTGGTAAGAACCGAAACAAAGTCAATTATATAATTAGGAAAAAACAAGTTAATTTTTATAAGTACCTTACCAGAGATATAAAGCACCATCAATGGGAAGGTTATTATTTGAACGCAATTCACTAGTCTACTCCATCCACTCAAGGGCAAATCGTGATTGACAATTGGCAGCATCAGATTGAGAATTATATCGACCGGAAATTTAAATGCGAGCCACGCCTTTGATAAATAACCACCAGCACGCCACATATCATATGTAAACGGTATCAGAGATTCATATGTAGTTCTCATCAAAGATCGTTGTTCAGAAGGTGGTAATGACGTTGGTAGAGCGTCTGCGGTGGGTGAACTGGGCTCTAAATCAGAATAAATGTGTTTGTACTATTGATTTATTTGCACTGCATTTTAATAATAATAACAACAACAACAAAAAAGTTACAGGGAACGATGGCGCAGCCTAGTCGGTAAGGTCATGAACTTACGGATTCCTATAGGCCAATAAATAGTAATATAATGATATTATAGTAGTCTTTACTAGGGCTCTTAATAAAAACGTTAATCATATTTAATATTTATTCCACATCACTTTCGCCCTTATTAAGAGCGCCTCTAAATGAAAGCACTTACATAACAAATAAAAACTTGTCAAGAAATATGGAATATTTCATACCACGGACGTGACAATCTTTTACCAAACTAGTTGTAGATTTCTGTCCTACCCGGGTGTAGTGTTCTACAAAGCCCTACCATTTCCCTCCCCCTCTAAGCAATATCCCCGTACACAATCATCCACTATATCATGCATCCATATCCCCAAACTAACATTCGTTCTAATGTTAGACAAATTGAACCAAGTGTTCGATTATTCAATTTCTAGAACTTCCTAAAAACGAAACCCATGTTCCTACGAATCCTTATCTTTATCTGCATTCTAGCCAGATGGGTATGTTCCACAGTTTTCTCACCTACAAATCTCATCGAAGATTTGTATGAAAGGGCGATGGATTTTAGATTCGGCCAGTCACTATAATTCTGAACAGTAAACACTCCCAACCTACTTCTCGATATTCACAGAATCATCATCATCATCGGCACTACAACTGGGATCCGGTCTTGGCCTTATTTAGCAAGTCCTGAGGGTTGTTAAATTTTCCACAATGATCTGTTTTTTCCGGGCAAGGTCATTAGTCTTGCGCCAATTCACAGAATATCCGAATACAAATAGGAGGTACTACGATCAGACCACAGGACAGGATGAAATAAGTTGGGGTCATCTATACCCCAAAAATGAATTTCATCAAACATGTGATCCACATTCTTCAAACGGGCCTCAGTCGATCTAAGCAACTGGACAACACCTTGAAGTGGAGCAACAAAGTTGACACCAAAGTTAAGCTTCTCAGCAGCTTATCCGATCTAGAATATCATACGCCTTTCCCATATGGTCCTGCATATCTTCGACCCAAATCGGAATACTTCGAGTTTTCGAAAGAAGCCTAAAATATCATTTCATTACTTAGACCGCGAGAAACTTTAAACGCGTTTTTCTCGAAACTGTCTTTTTTAAAACAATACCCACGATTTTTCAAGTTTTACTGAACCGATTTACTTTGTAGGGTTTTCTATTGCATGAACTACCCTCCTCCCCAAATTTTAATGTTAACTATTTTTTAAAAATTCGAAAAACTAAAAAAAGTGGTACAAAAATAATTTTTTTTTCAAGCAGCGCCATTTTGTAAAAAAAAAATTTTATTTTTTAGAGGCATTTCTGTAAATTAATAATCTTTTTTTTTCAGATTGCTAGGAGGGTTGAATCGTGGGTATGGTCGCGTGCCAACTTTTTGAGATCCCCCACTTCATCAGCTGCTAACTTTTTGAACTTTGAATTTTTTAGTTTCAATTTTTTTACTGTATTCTTGAAATATTAATAAACATCCTATAAAAAAATGAATAGTTAAAATATTGATTTTTTTACAGCACTTCACAAATTGCGTTAAATTCGTGCGTCTAGACCAGAATACCCCCTTTATAAAAAAAAAGAAAGAAAAAAAAGCAGGTAAGTAATGACTTACTTCACAACTCCGATGATAGGCGATGACCCACGCCATGCATTGGGATTCTTAACAGAATGAAAAAGAGAAGCTCTAGACATCTTACGGAACGCACCAAAAAAATCCACAAACATGGAGAACAAACAGCCCCGCAAATTATAAGCAAAAATTCGAGGAAGTCTTGGAAACCATAAACCAATTAATGGTTAAAATGAAACAACTTCAGGAATAAATCTATAAACAAGATTCCATCAATAACACTGATGACATCCATATGGAAGGAGCGTCCCGTCAACCGATCAATTCGAGTCGCAGACGAACTACCCACAAAACTTCCCAAACAAATAAAGTCCTCATCAAATCAAATACCCGCTCCAGCCAGAGTAGAAACAACAACGAAATCAACCACAAAAAACAAAAGACCCCGCCAATCTACATTAAAACCCTGACCAGCACCAAAGCTATAATTCAAACCCTGCGCAATACCCTGGGTCACCGGAATTTCAATACAAAAGGATCTAGGACTTCCATAACAGTCAGATCATTAGTCGATCATGACAGAGCAGTTAAAAAACTGTTAGAGGAACAATATCCGTTCTTCCAACATCCGAATTGCAAACCAGGTACCTTTATTATAAGGCATATCGATCCACAATGGACCAACGAAGACTTATGACTGGAAATCGCTAGAATATGTCCACAAATAAAGATTAATAAGCTGGACTACTTCCAAACACCATACATGAGGACTGTAGTGATCCGGAAGCCCTACCATCCTCCCACAATCCCAATATACATAACCCATCATCACACAATTAATCAAAACCCATTTCCATATAATACACACATTTCCCATATAATATATATATTCCATCATTACCCAATAACAGTATACAAAAACCCATATTCTCATATAATACACACATTTCCCATATAATATACGTTTTCTCATAAAACCCCATTTAATCTAAACGATTTCTCATATAATAATACATAGCGGTTGCTTAATACAACGACCCCAGAATCGTCACCAAGTAAATATAGTAAATACTAAAAGTGGCGATTCTGAAATCAAATCGAGCATTTTTCCAAATATACATACCCCATCCATCATCACACTTTCCTAAACGATTTCCAAAAAATCGTTATCCTATACAATAGCGTTTGCCTAATATGATGAACCCAGAATCGTCACCAAGTAAATATAGTAAATACCCTATGTGACGATTCTGAAAAGAAATCCAACAAAATAAAATATTATGGTAGCACAAGCGTAAAACCTAGAATCAAGCTAACGGTAGCATTTTGACTTCGTTCATGAGAAAGAAACTTCTCGAAGAAGAAAATGAAAATATACAAAAACCCATATCCTCATATAATACACAAATAATACGCGCAAGGAGAAAGTTTGTACTTTCGTAGAAGGCAGTAGAATTTCTACCCCAGGAGGGTGCGTACGTTTTGTGTCTGTCTGTTTTGTGTTGATTACATTTGTGAAAAATCTGAAAATAAAATACTAACAATACAATCAGTTTATCGACCATTAACTCATTTTTACAGACCATTTCTATCTTACCCCCTCCCTTATGGTGCCGCTAAATGTGTAATTAAAAGCTGCTATTAAGTGTTAAGACGTCTCGTTAAAATAGTGTTCACGCTCTTCCCTCGGTCGTGGCGAGGTAGCACGGCGATTGGACTTAAACAGGACAAACAACATAAGAAACCTCCGGATCATACAAATCCCACCAAATCAAGATATCAAGCAACTTAAACAAATTACATTTTTGTATACCCAAAAAATCGCAATCGAGGATCCCCACACACAAGAAATAATTAATTGCAAGCGATGCCAAGACTCAGGACACTTAGAGGTCTCATGCCACCAGCGAAAACGTTGTGGCAGATGCGCAGAGGAACACGGGCTCGATTAATGCAAGGTAAAACCACAAAGCCTGAAACCAGAGCCAGTACAAACCGCCAACGCCGATGGATCCATTACTGTGGAGGGCCACATCCTGCAAATTTCTCTCAATGTCCTCAGAAGCTAAAACTTCTGCGAAGACGGAATTTAGCAATGTCAACAATTAAACCAGCAAAAACGAAACCACAGGTATTGCAGGAAGCAAAGTTAATCTGGCCCGGAATATCTTACGCGGTTGCAGCAAAAGGAAACCTTAACACTACCACTCCCTCTAACGACAATATTAAAATTTTCAATCTGGACATCCCAACAACCAACAGTATTGCAGAAAGCAAAGTTAACTCGACCCGGAATATCTTACGCGGATGCAACAAAAGGAAACCTCAACACTACCACTCCCTCTAACGACAATATTAAAAATTTCAATCTGGACATCATGGATTACATCCAAAGCCTACAGGCCATGCTTCCTTCGCTGAGGCATATGTCAGAAACAGAAAAAAGGTCAGATTCTTTCACTAATAACTTCCCATATTCTTTCCAGCTCTGTCTAAACTAACCATTATCTCCATCGACACAGAATCCATTTACTCTAATATACGTAAGCAACACCTCCGGTTGTTTGTTAGAAAATTTTCCCCACACATCCTCTTCCCTTTAGAGACCTGGCTCAAACCAAATTCTCCAGTTTCCATTCCAATTACACTTTTGTTTCTAACCCCAGAACTAATGGATCTCACGGAGGTACCGGCATCTTAGTACACAAAAAATTTCAATTCAGTGAAATTAGATTCACCGATATATTCAGCATTGAATACACGGCAGTTAAACTTTTTTGTGAGAACAATAAAGTGCTCGTCTCAGCATCCATTTATATTCACCCTTCTTGCCAACCATATTTCCCAGATGCTGACATTTCTCAGATAATCCAACAGTCTGTTCCCGCTCGATTTATAATCGGGGGAGGCTGGAATGCTCGTCATACAGCATCCAATGATAATAAATGCAACAAATATGGTCGTCAGTTGCTGGCCCTCCTCCCGTCATATCCATATACATACATTGACTCCCCATTACAGCCAACTCGTGTCACTAGCTCAGCCAAGTCAACAATCGACTTCTTCCTCAAGTCCGATGATGTTTACTCAGCGGTCCGCCGACAGTCTCCTTTATATTTCCTTATGATCACAGTTCCCTTCACAACACGATCGAAATCCCCTCTCTCGACAAAACAAAATGGAGAATTGTCAATGGGGACATAGCGAAGCATCTAACCTACTCCCTACTGAAATTGATCAAGCATCTTTTAGAACAGAGCAAATTCTTAAGGAGGCTTGTGGGGGGCGAGCATCGTGCACCGGCGTACGGCGCTGATTCTCTTCGCATCCTCATCATTCACTTAATGAAAGTTCCGCAGTAAATAGTTCATCGAAAACAAACCGAATGAAACGCAGCAAAATGTCACCAAGGGGAAACGTCACACAGGGGAGAAACAAAATACGCAGGTTTGGTCAATATTCACTCTTTATTTGTTACGTTTTATTCTCTAAATAAAAACTACTTTGTTCTCAGCCATTATTAAATATGTTAGTGTTTTTATACTTCACTTAGAGCTTATTATTTAATATTAAATTGATTTTAAAAAAATTGTAAGCACGATGAAACACTCCTATCTCGACACGACTTCTGTACATCTACGCTTCTTCGCCGCGCGACGGAGAGTGAGAGCGGAAAGACCGTGGTGATCGGCGGATGTAATCAGACTCCTCGAGGACAGAACTCTGACTTGAATTCCACCCTCGGTTAAGGTTAAGGGCCAGAAGAGAGAGAGAGAAAATGTTTCTCTTAAGGGTGTGGCCACCAAGGAAACGCGATCTTTTGATGTAGTGGTGTGTATGTGTGAACGTACACATCACCGTGCTTATCGATGCATTCCAGCAAGGATAAACAAAACCTACAGCGGGGGAAAAAGAACAAAGGAGAAGCGACCTAATGCATCGGTCTGTGATTAGGGTCAGCTAAATAAATAAGCTGGAACTCATTAAATGGGAATTGCATTTGGGATACCACAACCGATGTGGATTGTTTATGGTATCGCCAGAAAACATTTGAAGGACAGCGTTCTTTTGTTTGCACATGGTGCGAGTTAGGGAATTAGTCCCAACGTCTATGGTGCTAATTACATGCAGCTGCGTTGGACTGTTCATCGTTGGTTAAAGTGGTCGCCAGCCAATGTGTATGTAGGTAGTTTTTATTGTACACATGTTGAGGCTGGGATAAGCCAACGCAAGGGTAAGATTCCCTGATTATGCGGTTGTATTATATGTAAACCATTGATTTTTGTTTAAGGGAATTTATGGTAAGTTAGGAAGGAATTCTTATAGGGAATTTGTATGCGAAGAGATACATGAAAGGTAAGAATTCTCTTCTAGGGGCTTTTAGATTATAAACTGCTCTATTTAATGCGTAGAGCGTTTAAGGTGCTAATGTGGTTGCACTAGCGAACTTAAGGAGGTTGGGTTGAAGTTATGGGGGTTTTTCAGGTAAGTGGGCCGTGGGGTTTGGCGCCACAGGCTCTCAGTAATAACACCCCGACAAGCATCCCTCACAACTATTTAGCATTTGCCCAGCATCCTAACCAAATTTTTGCGCCTTAAAAAGCAGCTCCGCCGAAAGCTTCATACAATATACTGCCCCTTTATTAAAAGCCAGATCCAACTCCTATCCACTCTGATAAATGAGCAGTTGAAAAAGTTCCCAGAAGAAAACTACATCTCCACGCTTAATAATATCAAACCAAATTGTGATCTTTTCAAAAACATCAATCAGTTAATTGGTCGCAATATAAACCCAGAATTGATCATCTCATCAACCCAATAAGCAATAGTATTGCCCAATCCGATATGGACATAGCAAATTGCCTCGCAGAACACTTCTCAAAGATTCATCAACAAAATAATTCCGTCTCAACTCCTGGCTTCGACGACACCGTAAACGAATACATCCCAAACAGATTAGTTCCATCTTTTACTCCTTTCATCGGTGAATTTAACAACACAAACATAGCTTCACACCCCATAGACACCACAACTTTTCTAACTGCAGACGAATTATCCGAGATCGTAAGATCGGGAAATAACAAAAAGTCGACTGGATTAGATGGAATCCCACACGTTCTATCTAAAAGGCTATGCCCGCCGAATCTGCTTACCATCATCGTTCTTCTTAATCATATAATGAATCCATCGCACTTCACAGAGAACTGTAAAACTGCGGTAGTAATTCCTATTAAGAAACCCGGCGGTAGTAATAACCCTTGCAATGATCATCAAATATCCCTATTAAATACACTAAGTAAGATACTTGAACGCAAGATCTATCAAAATCTTCCCTCATTTGCCAATGAGAACACTTTCATCCCTAACTCCCAGTTCGGATTCCGTAAGCGACAATTCACATGCCATGCTCTACTAAAACTTACACACGATGTTACAACCGGTCTCCAAAACCAAAGCCCTACCATGTACATATATCTCGATATTTCTAAGGCGTTCGATTGCGTCTGGATTGCAGGACTTCTGTACAAACTGCACTCCATATTTAGTCTAAACTCCCACACAACAAAGCTCTTAGCCTCTTAATTTTCTGACAGAAAATTCGTTGTGAGAATAAATTCTTCTGTCTCAGAAGCTCGCAACATAACCGCGGGTGTTCCCCAAGGCTCCATTTTAGGGACATTCTTATATCTGCTATATACCTCAGATATTCCTCAACCCGTATCTCCTAATGTTGTAATGCTGAACTATGCTGATTATACATTAATTCACTCCAGCAGCAAATTTGTTAAGGCTGCAAGAAACCGCATCAACAACCTCCTCCCTAACTTATCAACATACTTTAATAAGTCGAAAATTCACCTTAACCCAAATAAAACACAGCTTATAATGTTCAAGGGCAAAAACGAGCACTGTACACATAACACTAGACGCTGCCACAACAAAATTAAAATTAAACCAAACCCTCCAAAACCCTAAAATATCTGGGAATAACTTTTCCTAACAACTTTTCTTTTTCCCAAACATTAAAAATTCGAACTAACTATCCCAACTGTCTCCACACAAAAGTTATGTTCACCTCAGGCAGACTGGTAAATGATTCAAACGAGATCATATACCACAACACCGAACTTACCGCCAACCAGTTTAAATACTGTAACGTCTATCCATTTTCCAACATTCTATGTTTTTCCAACGAACAGCCGGAAAGAAATACTCTACCTCTAACCCATAACTGACTTCACTCCACTTTCTGTAATCCTTATATCCCCTTGATTATAAAACTTTGTTTATAGCTCGTTTTATAATAATCATAATATAATCAGACTAAGATAGGTTAATTTATTTTTGTAATTAGGTTTAGGTTTAGATTAAGTAAAGTAAAAATAAAAAATTCTTGGTTTTCTGACCTTTTCCAGGAAGACGAAACACTACTAAATATATAAACACACATCTATCCTGTTACTCATGAAACATTGTTTGGAAAATGTATGTATTATTATAATAATTACATGTAAACAGTTGTTACAAAATTAATTTTAAGTCACTGTATCCCTGCTTAGGAAGTTACTTCCCTGATCGGTGACCAGTTGCTTCGGAGCACCATACCGAGCAACTATTTGCTCAAAGAAGACCGTGGACACCGTTCCTGTCTCCGCATTGGGTAAGGCGTAGCAATCTTTATACTTACGACTGATTGTCTTGAAACGGTAGTGTGGGGGTTCTTTAACCCACTTCCAAAGAACCTCCCATTTCCATAAATTACCTGTCTCCTACTCACCTGCAAATTAGCAGCGTACGCCGCTTCGCATTTCCCCACAGCTGAAAACATAAGTTCATGACAAGACTATCATCTAGCCGTGACATCAGACTTTCACCTCGGGGCATGCGCGCATCCAACGCATCATGTCCCCGAAAGCTAATTCGGCTACCCCATCAGGTAACCAGCAATAAGGCATGCCAATGTTCTATGAGAAGAAGCATTTTCCCTTACATGTGCATGACATGTTCATTCTCATTACCAAGTCATCCGTCGATTGTACAAACAACAACCTACAGCGCAGCCATTGCTGGCCGCCTATAGAAATTTCCAGTGTTGTTTTAACACAAACAACACACCCGACACACCGACCGATGGGACGTTGGCAATCTGCGTACAAGCTAATTGATGCTGTACGCAAGGGCCAGTGAATAAACATGCATTCCTCCTATTCTGAGGTTCGCAACACTTGCGACCAATTCCCTTTCATCGGTTATCAACCGATCATGGAATTTGGGCATGGATATGATCATTGTTTAGACAATCTTACCCATGCCATGGCCTACGATGACCCACAGCAAATCAAAGCAAACACCCAGTACCTCACTGCGTTTGTTTTGTTTACTAACCGCTGGTCCATGGTTCGCCTGGGTGAAACGTTAGCCTGCAGGTCAAACCCTCACCACCATGAATAATTTCCCGCCTTCTGCTCCAGAGCCATACGGCTAAAACAAACAAACCCCAATTCTTCGGTTGACCTATCGTCACCGAAGAAAGTATAGCCTGCAGCGACATGATCGTGAACGTCTAAGTAAACACGATAATGTTCCTATGCAGCATCGGCTAAACCATAAACAAGTGCAGGGTCGTTCGTTGTCGGTTTTTCAGAAAAAGAGGCACCGTACATTGACCTGTAAGCATATATGAAAAATCCTGTTACGTGCGGTTTCCCCCACCACCATCATTTGATAATTTCTATGTAATATAATTTGTTTTAAAATAGTATGATGGTAAAGTGGTGGAGGAGTTGCACGATCCACAAGTGAGTTTTCGAACACGCCCCGATTCGGGTGTGGATCGTGCAGCTCTTCGAGTTCAAATTCGATTTTCGGAGTGGACGTTGAGGGAGAGAGTGAGAGAGGGAAACGGCAAGATTTTTGAGTTCGGTTTGTTTTGGTTCCGTTGTTGACTGTTCTTTTTACATACAGTTTTTTGCAAGTCAGGTTCCGTTGATCGATTTTTGGGAAGAAGAGAAGAAGCCCGTGCCTAGTTTGGTTAAGATTCAAAGTAAAGTAAAAGAATTGAAAATAATAAAGAATCATTTTTTGTAACGTGAATTGGTCTATAATTTGACTGCGGAACTTCGGGGAGATCTCTGTGGAGTGTGCGCAGCTGGAGGCCGGCGGAGTTGGATTGGACAGAGGATACTCAAGTTCGTTCGGACCATTTCTGCCGCCCATCTGCCCCCCTGGGTAATTTCCTCGAGCAGGAATCACGACCGCCTGCTGATCCGGAGTACGAGGAGTTGAGGACCACCGCTGGGAGAGCTGCCGAGCGAATTCACCAAAACTGCAGGTATCATTTGATTTACAATTAATTTTCTGAGGCAAAAGACCAAACGTCACAATCCATCTTTAGGGCGACTGGTGGAAGTTGATCTCGATGAACATCAACGAGTCAGATTTTTAACGTCCATCGGAGCAGACATTTTTCAATGTCGTCGCGATCAGAGTTGAAGCGAGTTTGTCTTTTATTTTTAATCGTTCGACAGTCAGGAGTTCGTGTGTGTTCACACGAAGGAGTCATATACTCTCCTTCAAATAATTAACAGTAACTGAACAAAACATAAAATTGGATATTGTGCAATTTACTTGTGAAATCTACTTCAAATAATTAAACCGTACCTGTGAGATATGTTCACCAGTATTCAAGGAAAAAAAAGGACTAATATTCAACAAGACAACTTCACCATCGTTTCATTGTTCTGACACTTTTCCTTAATAACTCCTCTTGTGAGTTTGGTGATTGCTCTTCCAGCAGTGGGTGTTTAGCTGAATCAGCGCCCGTGCAGGTGCACAAGTTAAAACGACCCCACATTAGTATATATATATTGCCTGCTGGAGATCCAGAGGCCCGACTATATCTAACTATACCTTGTCGAAGGGACTCTTTGCAATGTCGGTGATTACCATGGGCATCCGTAGGTTTGGGGAACATTTTGACAATCCTTACATTTCTTAATGTAGACATTAATGTCGCGCATCATGTTCTTCCACCAAAAGTTCCTACGTATTTTGTTATAGGTTTTTATCACTCCTTGGTGCCCGACCAAAGGAGGATCATGGTAATCCCGTAGCAGTAACTGAATATCCTCAGGTTTTGTTATCTCCATTCCTTTTTCCGTGCCGGAAGGAATGGGATTCTCTGGAAGAGAAGACTCGTCACTTTCCTGGGATCCTTCGCTTTCCCTTAGCTTTTTTGCTTGGGCGCGTGTTACTACATTCCATCTTTGTAGTTTGGGAGTCTTATCACAACCTTTCGGGATGCGGCTCAAAGCATCCGCATTGGTGCTATATTTACCGTATTTGTACTCTATTTGGTAATCAAACTCCGATAATTTGTGATGGAATTTGGTTAAACGTGACGTGGGGTCTTTCACGTTAAAAACTCCCTTCAGTGGCTTATGATCCGTATATACGGTGAACCTCCGCCCTTGTAAATAACAACGGAAATTTCTAGTCGCCCACGAAGTGGCTTGTAACTCCATCTCAATGGTGGAGTAATTTCTTTCCTCTTTATTCAAGGTTCGACTTGCATAAGCTATAGGCTGATGCCTATTTCCCATTGCGATAGCACGGCACCAAGTGCTTCACCGCTCGCATCCGTAGTCAGATTAAAAGGTTTGGTGGATAGATTAATATTGGCGGCGAAACCAATAATCCTTTTACTTTATCAAATGCTTGTTGGCATTTGTCTCACCAGGTGAATCTAACGTTCTTCCTTAACAAGTTTGTTAAGAGGCGCACTATCCTCGAGAAATTTGGAACAAATTTTCGATAATAGTTCGCCAGTCCTACAAATGATTGCACGGCACGTTCTTTACCGTCTTGGGAATGGGGAAATCTCTGACACTAGCTGTCGTGTTGGGATTTGGCACTGCCCCCTTTTCAGAACAAACATGTCCGAGGTAGACTACTTCTTTCTGTAAAAATCTACATTTTTCGGATTATGATATCTCAATTGTTCGAATACTCTCTGGAGTTTGTCATTATGGTTCTCTAGATTCTTCCCATAGATGACAATGTCGTTCAGATAGACAAAGCATTCGATACCTTGCAACCGAGTTAGGACATCTGAAACGTAGCTGGGGCCCCGTTTAGCCCGAATGGCATACGTCTGAACTCGTAGTGCCTGTAATTAGTGCTGAAAGCTGTCTTGTCGCGATCCTTCTGATCGACTAAGACCTGCTGGTAGCCACTGGCTAAAATCAAGCGAAAAATAGAAAGAACAGACATTGTGAATAGAAAGAAAAGAACTTGTTCAATTCAGAAAAGAAATTGTAAAATTGAACGAAAATTAGAGACAAAAGAAGTTGTGAAATTGAAAAAAAGGAAAACAAAAGGAGAGTTTTCATTGAGAACCACAATAATACCACTCCCATCTGCAGCAGAAGCGGAAGCGGCCCACATCAGTCCAGCCTCCTATCAAGTCAAATCCGGGGTAAGTTTTGTGACCCAAAACCAATATTAATTGTTAATATATCCTTAACACATTCATGGTATTTTTCTTAAATAATACACCCAACACATTATATGTGATCTCAATGATCTCAATGACTTCGATTGTTTTTAAAAGAAGATAAAATTCATAAGGTTACATATTAGTCAAGCTTGTGACGATTCTAAAGGTATGTCACCCTTTTTGAGAATACCTTTATACATACTTATATCCCCCGCTTGGTAGAAACCTTGATGTGGTGCGGGTGCTTAAACTACAATGAATCACTCAGGCTATGCTGACAGAAGCATACACTTCCAGTAGGGCCACCCATGTCAGACAGGCTAGCGAGGAGTAACACACAAAGATCTACCACCCCTAATCCAGGGTGTTATGCGTCACCGCGCCCATTGGATGGTTTGCAGCCAGGGGTATACCGGCTGTATTATAACGGCGCCTCTCTGACACCGGGTCGAATCAGAGTAGTAAGCAGACCTTACCATATCAAAGAGGAGCTCTGATGTGGCGGACTATTTCAAAACCCCAAGACTCGTGGGAACAAAAATGAATAATCAATATACAAAAAACAATGCCACGAAAAACCTGGTAGACGTAGGGAAAAATACATCAACAAAACACCGACTTGGCAAAACGTAGACGTAGGGGAAAACGGAAAAAGCGGGATATACGCGTCGGGACGTGGAACGTTCGAACGTTATATAAACCAGGCGCGATACAGACGGTCGTAGAAAATGCGAAACAATATAAAATGGACATCGTCGCGCTTCAGGAAGTTCGACTCCCACATCAAGTAACCGAAATCAATGGGTTTACGCTGGCATGTGGAGGTACCGATACACATAACGTCGGAACCGGCTTCATCATAGGCAATAAAATTACGCCCCATGTAATAGATGTGCAATTTATTAATGACTGAATGTCGGTGCTAAAAATACAGGGCCCATGGTACAATTATGTATTTATAAACGTACACGCCCCAACAGAATCTACGGACGAAGAAACGAAGGACACATTTTACGAGACCCTAGAAGAAGTATTCGGTGGGATCTCATCGTTCGATGTTAAAATCCTCCTCTGCAACCTCAATGCGAAAATTGGAAAGGAAGACATCTTTCAACCAACTATAAGTAAAGAGAGCCTACACGACGTTTCAAATCATAATGGAATTCGACGTTCGCAGCGTCAAAAGATCTGGTAGTGAAAAGCACGATGTTCAAGCACAAGCATATCCATAAAGCCACATGGATATCACCCGACTGCGTAACGCGTAACCAACTAGACCACTTCCTCATAGACAAAAGCCACGACTCGAATATCCTTGATGTAAGATCATATAGAGGAGCAGATTGCGACTCCGATCACCTTCTAGTGATGGGCAAAATTATGAGTCGGCTCGCAGCAAACCCAAATGGACAGTCACGGGAGACGAGCAAAAAGTTCGAGATTGGTAAACTAAAAGACCTACGCAATAGGGCTGAATATCAAGACGAACTAACGAATAGATTTAACATTCTAGAGAATGGGGGCAGTGTGGAGGGGGAAGCTAATAGTGTGCACACTAAATGGACATCGATCAGAGACACAATCAAACAAACAGCCCAAGAGGTATTAGGATTTAAGAAAACAATTAAGTCCAAACCTTGGTTTGACGATGAGTGCAGGGCAAAGATCGAACAACGTAAACGCCTCAGAATGATCCACTTACAAGCATATGATGAAGTCAACGCGGTAAGATACGTGACAATTCGGAAAGAGACAACCAGACTTTTTAAACGCGAAAAACGCGAATGGGAGGACTCGGATCGAAAAAATCATAGAAAATGCCAGAGCAAAGAACAGCAGAGGTATGTATGCCGGCATAAATTCAATTAGAAATGGTTACCGAGGGAGAGCCCAAATAGTCCGAGACACAAACGGTTGTCTGATGACAGAAACAAAAAATATCGTGACAAGATGGAAGCGGTACTTTGAAAACCTGCTCAATGTTCGCACCCATCAACCACAAATAAACGCACCAGACGTACATACAGCCGTGCCCCAGATCCCACAGCCCACTTCTGACGAAGTTGTAGACGCGATAAATCGACTGAAAAACAAGAAGGCTCCTGGAGTCGATTGCATACCGGCAGAGCTTGTGAATAATGGAGTAGAGGCAACCGCTCGATAGATCCTCCAACTGATTAAAACAATATGGGATAAGGAAGTCATTCCGGAAGAATGGAAAACCTCAATAGTCGTCCCCATTTTCAAAAAAGGTGATAGATCTGACTGCGAATTACAGAGGAATATCATTGCTCCCAAGCACATACAAAATACTAACAAATGTCATACTGGCGAGAATCACCCCGTACGCAGAAGAAATATTGGGAGACTGCTAATGCGGATGCCGTAGGAACCGGTCAACGAGCGACCAAATGTTCACAATAAGGCAACTACTGGAAAAGAAGTGGGAATACGGAGAGACGGTTCACCAACTGTTCGTTGACTTCAAAAAGGCCTACGAGTCAGTCGCAAGGCAAAGACTCTACCATATTGTAGTTGAGCTGGGAATCCCGAACAAATATGCCCCCCTCATTCAAATCTGCATGAACGAAAACAAAGGGCGAGTTAGAATAGAAAACCACCTCTCAGAACCATTTGAAATCCGGCACGGACTAAAACCGGGGGATTGCCTCTCACCATGTCTCTTTAACCTTGTCCTCGAGTATGTCAACAGAACCGTACAAGACGACAATATGGCCGGATCATCCCTGAACGGCGTCACAAAAGTGCTCCCATATGCAGATGACATCGATCTAGAAACTGTAAGTAAAAACAGTGAAATCATCATGCAAGCGGCAGAAGGGGTGGACCTAGAAATAAATCAAGACAAAACGAAATACATGATTATGGCCAGAGCAGGCGGACCTCAGAGAACACACATAAACATCAGGGGCATGATATTCGAAAATGTCAAAGAATTTAAATACCTGGGAACAATACTGACGGCCAGTAACGAATGCCGATGGAAATTAACAAAAGACTACACTCCGGCAACGTTAGTTGGCATGCAGTCAGTAAACTGCTGAAATCCAAATGCTATTACGGAATATAAAGCTCCGTGTCTATAGGACCATAATCATGCCGATTGTTCTATACGGATGCGAAACATGGGCTGTCACAAAACGGGAAGAAAACAAATTCCGCGTATTCGAAAATATCTTTGGCGGCAAATATGACAAGGAGGCAGGACAATGGAGGAGACTCCACAACCACGAATTGGAAGACCTATACCGCAAACCTATAATAGTGAGAGGAATCAAGTCGCGGAGATTAAGATGGGCCAGACATATGGCGCGACTGGGCAACGATAGCACCGTGCATAGAATTCTTGACGGTAAGCCAACGGGAAAGAGACCGACAGGGCGGCCGCGACGGAGATGGGAGGACAATGTTAGGTTAGACCTCGAGGAGATCAGATCAGATGGTCGAACGTGGAAGGAGAGCGCACGGGACAATGAACAATGGCGGAGTCGAGTCGGTGAGTTCATGAAATTTCGGGTTCCAACAGGCCAATAAATAGTATAGTAATACATACTTATATAGATACTCACCAACCACAGTGTAGAACTAAATAAATTCCTTTTATATAATTTTATATCTTATTTAGAATTACCGTAATGGATCTTGTAATTTTTTTTTTTTTTGCATTTAACACAATTATAAGAAAAAGCCTTCACTTACTTAAAAAAGCAAATTTGGACACTATAGATAATTTTCTCCAATCTGAAAGGAAAGGAAACGTAAATCAATTAAAGAATAAAGTATCTGTTAGCGTGGGCATACAACTCTTGGACCGACGTATAAGAATGTTGTCGATGACGATTACGATCGTGTAAAAAATGTAAAGTCCAATCATTACTGTAAGTACACAATTGATTACGTGTAACCTGCATTAGCCGTAAGAGTACGATTGCATTATTACTTACGACCACTTTCATAAATGCTGACTGTGGAATGAGTTTTATTAACGAAGTCCAGGTAATTTATTGCCAATATATGAAAGGCGATGTCACGGGCGAAAAGGAGGCCGTCAATGTGAAATGGTTTCATCCATATTATGAGTCCTCCGACAAATATGCTGATGAACACCGATGAACCCATTATTTCTGAATATAACGTGCTCAAGTCTTCGTCAATAAGAAGGACATTTTTGATGAGATCCGGTAAATGATTGCCATACGCAACTATAGTTAACCCAGCTATATGTTCACTGATGCCGAAACGATTCCTAAGCACAGTTACAGATGGGCAAAAACTGAACACATACACGACACAAAGAAAAGTGGATTAAATATATCAATTTGGACTGAATTCTGATAAATTAATGCTGATGTTAGTCCTTACAATCGCTCCGATACTGACGAGGTGAAGTAGAACAGGTATAAACAGCTAAAAATCATGAACGCGAATCCGAGTATCGAATAACCCACATTCTTGCTACCGATGACACAGTAATGGATGTAGTTGTAGTTCAGGAACTGTGCATTGGTGTTGCATTCCGGGGTCGATTTAACAAAACCACATCTGCCTTCCGCCGGTAACACCTGAACAGCTAGACATCCGGGCTAGAGAATAACTCTTAAATAGAAGAGATTTTGTATCCTTATGATGATAAAATACAAACCGGGCGTAGATCAATAACGAAATTCTGATGCCTTTGAGCTTCAGGTTTCGTTTGATTGGAGGTGTTAAAATTCTCGTAAAGATTCATTGTCTTAATACCGGATGTCTATTGCTCTTTAGCTGTGTTCTCAAGGTTATTTTTTTTGTACTTGACTTTTCATGCGTCTGTTGCCGAGATCCATTTTTTTTTTATTTTGAGTAAGTATCTTTGATATACCATACTGTGTGTAGTTTATAGTTTTTTAGTTTAGTGGGGCACCACCCCATTTACTGGCCTAATTCAAGCAACATAAGTACCAACAACTAAAGTATATATAACTTACAAACTAAAGAGCGTAAGCACTAACTTAATTAAGCTTAACCTAAGGTAGCCAGGACAAATTAAGATGGCCGGAATAGCAGTGGGAGGTGGTAGTAGGTCGTAGTAAAGTGTAGAAACGCCGCTTAAGATTGGTGTGAGAATGATCTAGGAGGCGGTGCTTGAGAGTATGGGTAGAGAGGTCGAAGTCGAAGAACGTGGAATTGGAATTGCATTTCTCTGCATCCGCGAAAGGGGTTCGTTGAGACCATAAGAGATCCGGTGAGGGGAATGTGTAGAAGACGGGGATTACGCGTATTTTGAGGGTTAGCGTTCAGAGGAATTAAGTTAAGGAGGTAGAATGAACACTATGTCAGCCAGGACCCTGCGGTCCTCAAAGGTTCTGAGGTTGATTAATTTGAGACGGTGAATGTACGGGGAAGGGATTAGGGGGGTTTTCCATCGTAGCCCTCGGAGAGCGACCAGAAAGCAGTGACGTTGAATACTTACGATTCTACGGATATGGATCTTGTGATAAGGAGACCTTAACTGACTGGCATATTTGAGCAGTGAGCGGGCAAAGCTAAGATAAAGGGATCGAGTAATGTAAGGGTCGGAGAACTCCTTAAACCATCGTTTCACGACTCCGCGGGCAGAGTTGGCTTTCCCAGTCGTCTCATTAATGTGAGAGAGGAAGTTAAGCCCACAGTCGCAAGGGACCCCAAGATCTCGAATAGATTGGACAATGGTCAGGGGTTGGATGTGAAGGGAATAGGGTCGTGAGGATGAATGAATGCGCTTACGGTAAAAGGTTATAGATTGGCATTTGGCGATGTTAAGTAAAAAGCAATTTTTGTTACACCAAGTCGGGAAGTTGTCAAAGTCTGATTGCAGCAGTGCAGAATCAAGTGGTGACTCGATGATCCTGTACAGCTTGGTGTCACCAGCGTATAGGGACAAGCGGGAATTCTTAATGACCTTGTGGGGGGTAAAGTATAGTGCCAGACACGGGCACACGGTTCACTTCTTCCCCATCACTTATACCGCTGCATACGAAAACACGAACTCCAAGGATTAAGTCCGCGCACCGAACACTGCAGCAAAATGTTCACAGAAAATTGTCACCAAAGAATGAAGCAAACAAACACTCGGTATTTAGTTTAACTGGCTTTATTGATATTTCACTTTGAATTTTTGTACAGGTTCCATAAATAATTGTGGTTATAATTAATCGTTAAACACTAAATTATACTGTTATTTGATTAAAGGCTACAAAACACTGTGAGGAGTTCAATCCAGCTACGGACAACGATACTATGTACACGGTACGGTGGAGATGGAGGCGACCCGACTGCCTTGAAGGTTGGAATAAGACTTTTTATAACCCACCGGGTGGCAGGCGACCCGACCGCCACGGAGATTGAATTACGACTCAACGATATTTTGCTCGTTCAGAGCTCACTCGTTCATCGTGATCATGGTGGTATGTGTGCCTAGAACAAAGAAAGACATAAAGTGCATTCCTAGGATACGATTTCGGTAAAGCAAATAAAACCGAAATCGTCGGATGCCAATGGAATCTTTGTTGGAACATGTGCGGCTAAACAAAGAGACAATGATCCGATGTGAAAATATGCTAATTGGTTTTAGCGAGGTTACTGGGAAATGGTGTTTATGGCATTGCTAGAAAGGGTACGTATTGAATACCCATTTGCATCGTTTATGCTTGGATTACAATTGATGCCAAGGGACGCAGAATGCGTATTTGCTTTGGGTTGCACATTGTGCGAGTCAGGGAATTTTATTGCTGGGAGAAAAACGTCGCCAGCTAAATGTATACATAAAGAAATTTATCGTATACGTGAATGAAGCTGGGAATAGGCGACGACATGATAATTATGACGGGTCAGGAACAAAGAAGTTAAAGCGATAAGCAAGGATGGTGAAAAGGGTGAATAGAACACACGATGACACGGTTGAGAAGCGAAGCATTGAAAGATCAGGCTACTGCCGCGTGTACGACTTCGAAAGTACACTCAACCGATGTGTTGTTATGTTATCGCTATGGTATACGGCTCTGATGCTTTTTGCTTATTCGAATTTCCTTTCTGTGTTCTTCACTATTTGCTTGCATATTGTGTGAGTATCTGTTAGAAACGCCACCCAACCCCCTCCTCAGTAACTTTGTTACCATCAACTTCGTGTACGAGCGACGGAGCGAGGAACGAGCAGGCGAGTGTGCCGGTGTTCTATGCGGAAGTCGTGATCAAGTAGTAAAGCTCTGTTTACCTATCGGAGATTGTGTGTTGTGTGTATATAGATCAGGTCGGATTGTTGCGTTAAGCAAGTATAGTGCAGACGGTGATTTGATCATACGATGAAACAGGTGAAACTGAAGTAAGAGCTCGATTTCTATACTCAAGTACATTCGACTGATGTGGAAATGCTATATTATTGCTATGGTATATGGCTTTAATGGATGTGCTTTTGGTGGTGTTGTTCTTCACTATTGGTCGTGTGTATTTGTTGGAAACGCCACAGAGTCATTAGTGAATGATTGATTGAAGTGAGTGGTGAAGAGGTTAGCAGTAGTAACAGAATCAGATGATATATGAGAGTTTAAGGTAAGCTATATGGGGTAACTGTCGGATCTACGTTTACGATTGACGAACTGGAAGAAGGTGTTGGAGACAATTTTGAGATTAGTCTAAGTTTGGTGAGATAGTTGCGATGAATGGTGCTGAAAAGTTCTGTGAATTGGAGGTAACTGTTCTTGCGTGCATATATGACATTAGCTGTCATAAATTAACCAAAACTAAATCATAATTCCAACAAATGAATTATGTTGCATGCATATATGACATTAACGGTCATACATTAAAGTTGTAATCATTTTAAACGAAAAGAATGCTTACGGTGTAGCATCAAAATTAATTCCCTGTTACAACCGACAGAGCTCTTTCGGTGTAGCCATGAAACCCTATCACATGCCTACTTTTTCCTAAACGCAAATTCCCATCTTACAATAGCATATGCCATGACTACAAGTAATATTCCATTCCCATAACTAAACTTGCAATTCTTCAATTCCCACATTCCATCAAGTAACAACTAAAATTTCAATCCCGGAATTCCCTCGTTCTATCCTAGCGCATGCCTTCTGTTCACATCACCGTGAATCGGTTGACGCCTGGATCCGTTGCCCGAAATTTCCCCATAGCTTTGGGGCAAAGCTGCAGCCAGAGTAGGTGCGAGGTTGCAGTTCCCATCTTCGTTAGCATGACCTTCGACTGGGCTGCCATCGGGTGACTGTCTCAAGATGAACGTAGCGGACGTGGGAAGGAATGTAAAATCAGGTTTGATTTTGGGAATATAAAAAGGATTCTGTTAGACTCACTGATCAGTTAAAAATGAACTTATAAATTGGAGCAGTCGTTAAACAGAGTAACAGGTTGTAGTCCTTGCATTGGTACAGCGGGTCTGTTACTCTGCATCAAATAATAAACATTTAGTGAGTAGTTTTGATCTGGAAAGTGTTCCGGGGAAGTGTCCCCAAGAGTAAATTAATAAAGCTTAAAATTGTTAAAGAAAAAGTCTTGTTATTACTTCAACCGTCGCCACTAAAGGAAGGACGGGAGGAATCCAGTGGGACCCGGAAAAAGAAAGGGCGGACCGTCCCCAACCACTCAAGTAAGGGTTTAGTTTAGTTTAGTTTAATTAAGTGAGGGCAGAACCCTCATATATTCAGCTTAGTACAAGCGATAAAACTTAACAACTATCTTAAAACTATATATAAAAATATAAACTGTGGTTATAAAGAAAAAAAAAGAAGGGGGGGGGGGGGGGTGGTTGGCGAGTTGTTACTGGGTTAAATAGATAACCTCACTATTTGGCACAGCCGGCATACAAACAGCCGGTGCTAAATAGATAATCTATGTTGATACCTTTTATATGGTGTTACACAGTGAAGAAAGTTGGAGTAGTCGGGTATAGTTCGATTCCGAGAGAGGATGACCCATAACTTATTCCATTTGTTATGCAGGGATTGAAGCTTGTGATTGTACCATGGAGGGGAAGAGGTTGATGTTTTTTGTCCAGAGAAAGGAACGAACGGGGAAATAGAGTAAAGGATTTCGGTATATAAGTGGGTGATGGCCTCTTACAGGGATTGGTGATCGTAGTTGAACGAAGGGCGTCGATCGTGGGCAATAAAAATAAACAAATGACATTAAACGAAGAGTTAAAAGGAAACATGTAATATAATAACGATTCTCGATAATTCCAACCGAATCGAAGAGGATCGAGTGCCGCGTTTTGCAATACTGAGAAGGAGCTGAATCTGGAGCCTTAAATAGAGTTCAGTGTGAAGAGGATATTATTGTAACCCGTAAAAGTACACGAAAACGAAGCCAATCTACGAGAAGGGGGGGCTATATAATATCAAGAAGTACAACGATAAAATGTCAGTAATCGCAATAAAATACATTTCAGATAAAAGAAAAGACAATACACAGTTGGAGTAAGGGAAATCGAAATCTTCGTTGAGGAATTGTTTTATTGAATTCGCTAAACTTCTAAATAAGACATTGGAATTCCATCAAAGAATTAAGGAAGGATACACAAGGATTAAGTGCCAGCACTTAAGGCAAGTGGATGACACATCTTGATAGTCGCTCGTTTGGTTCATTCATAGCAGTCGGTAAATCAGCAGGGATCCACCCAACCAACCGACACACGAATTTTGGCACATGATTAACAATTCATGCTAGATACAACCTCAACAGAAGTACGCATGAGTAGAACTACTTAAGTTATTGAAAAACCGAGAAACAAATAAAATAAGTGAATTGTATAGCTCTGATTTTAATTAAAAATTTAGAAGTTATCTCTGCTTTTAATTTAATACTTCGAGAAGTTTCTCGAACCAATTAATACAGTCCACAAACAGCGCCACATCACAGTGACTCAACATCCTCGGATATTAAAAAATAGCGCTACAACTTGAAAAATGATAGCATTTTATGAAAGGATACGAGTATGCGGATTCTTACTAAATTATATGTTATTCTCATGATACTCGATCGGGGGACAAGACTACTTCGGAATTTTATACTTAAGAGGGTATCATTCCGGGCTATCTGCCAATGTTCGAAACATAATCAAAATTTTACGGGCCACCATATTGATGAACCCAGCGCGCAATAGAGTGGTATATCACCAGGAAGCCAGAGTTTATTCTCGCCGTATGATTTATTGATATATTTATTTATTTTATTTACGTATATATTCGATACCTTTCGGGGAAGACGAACCCTCTAGGGCTGAATCAGTGCGCTGTGATGCTACTTTTTTTTCTCTAGACCGAGCCCGGCAGCCAAGTTCAGAAATATGTTTAAGGATAACTTCCAATCACATCACGCAATCTATAACATATATTAATGCATTGGCTACACCCTGGGCGTAGGGCGTTAATATATACTCACAGCTAGGCCGGCTTGTCGTAAGATGCGACTAAAGGCCGAGTGGTATGTGGGGTCCCAACGCCCTGTCACCCTGTGAAATATCACCCCATCAAGCAAAATGCTCCGTGAAATGGTCGGGAGAAAACCCTGGCCATCTTTCGGACCTTGGCGGTTTGAGAAAATGTTGGTTTAGGTGGTAAGTCGGTCTCAAGGTGAGATACCACTCCGTCACGCTATACACTCCGTAATAGCGTTCAAATGTATGGCTAATGGTCCAAATTGACACGGACATAACTCAGTACTTTCTGTGACAAAAAGTTCCGGAGGTAAACTAGTTTTTTATTCGGATCTTTGGGGGACTATGCCAGGGGGAACACCATGCAGATATTATGATAAATAACCCAACTTTAAGAAATTTGTCGCCGCGTAATCTCGGCTCTACCGACCTTCGACTGACGACGGCATTTTGCAACATCAGGGGCATCGATTTCACCAATATGAATGTAAAAGCCATCAACCAATATTTGCAAAGAGCGAAACCTGATGTAGTGTAACAACATATCCACGAAGTGACCATGAAGTATAATATCAAGTAAATCAATTTGACCTTGTCACAATTAGCAAGTTTCAGGTAACCAGCATTCGTTGCCGACAACAATTCAAGGTCGATTCTTTTCATTGAGTAAAAGAAACGAATTTCTCCGGTTACGATTTGCAAGAATCAAATGACAATCGTTTGCGAGCTTGCTGCAGGTAAATGATTCAGAAATTAATTGGGTCAAATCGTGTCATTGTTCTTACACTATGCACCAAGCTGGTGATAGAGAATAGAATAGCATAATAAGCATTTTTGTATTTTGAGTGAATTACGAATTAAGTGTAATGGCTTATGAAGCATAATTTGTATGAGTAGATTAAGAAATTTATGAATAATTGAGTGATTGATTGGGAGTATAAATACCCCAACAATTTCAATAATAAATCAATCAAATACCTAAAACGTTTTTGATTCAACCACTGCGGCGCTCTACGCCATAAACTTTAAGCGGGCTGCGCTACATACAGCAACACAATTTCAATTCACAATTTTTACTTACAGTTTCGAGATTACCGCCCAGAACGGCGATGTCATGCACATACGCGAGTACTTGTGTGACCCCGTTCAGGGATGATCCGGCCATATTGTCGTCTTGTACCTTTCTGATAACATACTCCAGGACAAGGTTAAAAAGACATGGTGAGAGGCCATCCCCCTGTTTTAGTCCATATCGGATTTCAAATGGTTCTGAGAGGTGGTTTTCTATTCTAACTCGCCCTTTATTCTCGTTCATGCAGATTTAAATGAGGGGGGCATATTTTTTCGGGATTCCCAGCTCAACTACAATATGGTAGAGCCTTTGCCTTGCGACTTTTAAAGTCAACGAACAGTTGGTGAACCGTCTCTCCGTATTACCACTTCTTTTCCAGTAGTTGCCTTATTGTGAACATTTGGTCGCTTGTTGACCGGTTCCTACGGAATCCGCATTGGTAGTCTCCCAACATGTCTTCTGCGTACGGTGTGATTCTCGCCAGTATGAAATTTGTTAGTATTTTCTATGTGGTTGGGAGCAATGCTATTCCTCTGTAATTTTCGCAGTCAGATCTGTCACCTTTTTTGAAAATGGAGACGACTATTGAGGTTTTCCATTCCTCCGGAATGACTTCCTTATCCCATATTGTTTTAATCCGTTGGATGATCTATCGAGCGGTTGCCTCTACTCCATTATTCACAAGCTCTGCCGGTAGGCAGTCGACTCCAGGAGCTTTGTTGTTTTTCAATCGGTTTATTGCGTCTACAACTTCGTCGAAAGGGGGATCTGGGATCTGAGGCTCGGCTGTATGTACGTCTGGTGCATTTATTTGTGGTTGATGGGTGCGCACATTGAGCAGATTTTTAAAGTACCGCTTCCATCTTGCCACGATATTTTTTGTTTCTGTCACCAGACAGCCGTTTGTGTCTCGGATTATGTTGGCTCTCCCTCGGTAGCCATTCCTAATAGAATTTATGTCGGCATACATATGTGGCGGTTTCATCTAACGCCACTGCCCCGTTTCACCTATAGTTCGGTAACACCCCAAAAAGTATAAACAAGGTAACGGGCATTGTCAGAATTCATCGGACATGCAGACAATGCACCGTAGAACAGAGTTTTCGGGCGATCGCCATGGTAACAAAAACAAGCAGAAACGTGGCTTTTGTATAGCATCGTATTTCTATCGGACAAGATCAAAAATTTTCCTATAACGACGAATCGCTTGTCTGTGCGTTGCATAACATTAATTCTCGAGAGAGATTGCCCAACATGCAACGCACACCAAGGAATTTCACCCGGCGCCAAAAGCCAACGAAAATATCCCAAGCATTTGGTTTCCACCAACATGCACCATCTTCTAATGTGGAAGAAACGGTCGCATCTTTAACCAACCGATCAAATCAAGATATGCTGGACACCCATATCTTTGGCCCAGTACCGTCCCACACATGCAAACTGCGTCCTTTTACCATCTTGTTACAACGAGTATTTCGGTTGCAAGACTAATCTACACGCAATGTAGGAACTATGCTTGTCTACACAAAAGAAACAGACCAAAGCAGCACCATCTGCACCAATTACCCTACGAGCGATATACGATCGGCGATGATGCTGTGTACAGTCGCCGATCGTATAAACATCCATTGTCCACTTACCCCGTATTGTCCAGCTGCAACCCTTTTCGGTTGTAAGTTACTTCCGGTGTGTTCTACCTTGGAGTCACAGTTAAGTGTTAATCTTTGCGACCCAGTGCTCATGTTGGCACATGCCGAAGGCAATTACCACACATACTTCTGATATTCTTTGCTCTGGCATTTTCTACGATTTTTTCGATCCTGGTTTTCTCCCACTTGCGTTGTTTGCGTTTGAAATGTCTCGTTGTCTCTTTCCGAATTGTCGCGTATTTTTTTGCGTTGACTTCATCATATCTTCCTAAGTAGATCACTCTGATGCTTTACGTTCTTCGATCTTCGCCCTGCACTCATCGTCAAACCAAGGTTTGGACTTAATTGGTTTCTTAAATCACAATACCTTTTGGGCTGTTTGTTTGATTGTGTATCCCCTCGATGCCCATTTAGTGTCCGGATTACTGGTTTCCTCTTCCTCATTACTCCCATTCTCTGGAATGTTAAATCTATTCGTTAGTTCCTCTTGATATTCAGCCCTTTTGCGTAGGTGTTTTAGTTTATCAATGTCGAACTTTTTGCTCGTCTCCCGTGACTGCTCATGTGGGTTTGTTGCGAGCCGACTTCTAATTTTGCCCATCACTAGAAGGTGATCGGAGTCGCAATTTGCTCCACTATAGTCTTACGTCAAGGATATTCGAGTCGTGGCTTTTGTCTATGAGGAAGTGGTCTATTTGGTTACGCGTTATGCCGTCGGGTGATATCCATGTGGCTTTATGAACATCGTGCTTTTCACTACCAGATCTATTGACGCTACGAACGTGATAATTCGAATTCCATTATGATTTGAAACGTCGTGTAGGCTCTCTTTACTTATAGTTGGTTGAAAGATGTCTTCCTTTCCAATTTTCGCATTGAGGTCGCCGAGGAGAATTTTAACATCGAATGATGAGATCCCACCGAATGCTTCTTCTAGGGTCTCGTAGAATGTGTCCTTCGTTTCTTCGTCCTTAGATTCTGTTGGGGCGTGTACGTTGGTCCCGGTATTTTTAGCACCGACTTTCAGTCATTAATAAATTGCACATCTTTTACATGGGGCAAATCATCTTGCTTATGATGAAGCCAGTCCCGAGGTTATGTGTATCGGTACCTCCACATGCCAGTGCAAACCCGTTGGTTTCGATTACTTGATATGGGAGTCGGACTTCCAGAAGCGCGACAATGTCCATTTTATATAGTTTCGCGTTTTCTACGACCGTCTGTATTGCGCCTGGTTTATATAACGTTCGAACATTCCACGTCCCGATGCGTATATCACGCTTCTTCCGTTTTTCCCTACGTCTTCTTTTTGCCGAGTCGGTGTTTTCTTGATGATTTGTTCCCTTATGGTAGTGTCGGCCTACCGGGTTTTTGTGGGATTGTTTTTTGTATATTGATTATACATTTTTGCTCCCACGAGTCTTGGGGTTTTAAACAGTCCGCCACATCAGACCCTTGTGGGGAAGAGGGATGTGTGCCGAGTACGACACGGGGTTCACTTCTTACCTCTAGCATAAGTTCAGCACTGTGGGGTTTATAAATGTTAAGGTTAAAGGAAACAAATAAAACCAACTGGTTTGTGGAACATAGACTTTATTACAACTAACTTTCTCTTTGGGAACATAAACTTATTGTCAATATCAACACAGGTTACCCTACTATAGCTTATTTACACCAGACGTAAATTATAAAGTCACTGTAGTAGAATTTATTTTACACGACAAGTAAACTAATTAAATTAACTGTTGTATAACTTATTCTATACCAAAAGTAAACTAATTGAGTCAACTGTAGTTATATTTAATTTTATACAAAACGTAAACTATCGAGTCACTGTGGTTTAGTTTATTTAATACAACTAAAAAGATCTTAATTTCACCGGGGAAAACTTTAAATGGATTTTTGCGCTGTTAAGAAACCACCGCTCTCTCGACGAAAGTTAAAAAGCGACTCTTTATTGGTTGTTTAATGTGGAGGCACGACTTGCCTCCACGGAATCCAGATCGCGATTAATTACTGCCACCGAAGCGACAGAATACCAAAAATTCCATCCATCGCTTCGGTGACCATATATGGGATGATCTTAGAAGATTATCATCGAGAGGATGTGCACACACACAGATGCGGTTACCACGCACGCTCATGCAGTGCATGAGCAAACGGACCGTGGATATCGTAATTCCTTAAAAGGAAATGTTTATCCGATTGGTAACCGCGAAAGGCATCTCGTGTGTGTATTTACACCAACGAGAAGTCGATTTCCTTTTGCGGCCCAGTGCGAGTTACTCATTTTATGTCGATTGATTTTGCGACCGACATGATTGCAGCATGGGAGTAAGGCAAGAGTATCTCCTGCTTGAGTGCTGTAAATTCGATGGGGGATATGTGCACCGCGGTGGTCGAGTTATGTCGTTTGCTTCGTGGTGCAACTGAATTGCTTTTAAGGAAATGGTGCGTTTCATGAAACCGTGGCTTTAGGGAATTATCTGTTTGGTGTTGTTATAAGTCCTGCCGTGTTTCCTCTGATGAGGGATATGAACAGAGGTAGTTTTACATGTGTGTTAGAAAAGTAATGAGATTCAGTGTTAAAAATCTAATAAGGGGGAATACAACAGCGAAAATTATAGGTTTAGATACTGTAGGCGAAGGTTTGGGCAAACAATGGAAAGGTAAGTGAATTTATTCCCGGGTTTTAGTGCACTAGGAAACTGTTTCCTCATTATAGGCTGGAAGGTAAGCAGTGGCGTTCAATGGAACTGCCACAATACTTGTTTTATAGGGCCTTTGGATGCTCTAGGTTGGAAGTCCTCAAATAATTGGTGGGAAGGCAAGTAGTGGTGTTCAATGGAACCGTCACACCCCTCTTTGATATGGTAAGGTCTGGTTACTGCTCTGATTCGACCCGGTGTCAGAGAGGCGCCGGTATACCCCTGGCTGCAAACCATCCAATGGGTACGGTGACGCGTAACACCTTGGATTAGGGGTGGTAGATCTTTGTGGGTTACTCCTCGCTAGCCTGTCTGACATGGGTGGCCCTACTGGAAGTGTATGCTTCCGTCAGCATAGCCTGAGTGATTCATTGTAGTTTAAGCCCCCACACCACGTCAAGGTTTCTACCAAGCGGGGGATCGATTACTAATCACATATTAGTTCTCGGACAGCGATATTAGTAAAGAAGATTGTATCGGCTCCACCTTTTTTTCCTTTTCTTTTTACTTGGAACATATTTTCTCTACGATTTACCTCTTAATATATAGTATAATGTTTTTCCAGATATGTTATTTGAATTCTACGATCTGTTGGTTGCGCATTTCAGATTTTATGCATTTTTACAAGTAATCAAATAAATAATTTCGTGTGTTGATTAAACGCAGATTAAATTCTCGTGTAAATTCACATTTAATGGTTGATTAATGATTATTGGTGAGTGGCAAAGGGAAAGTATTTGGAGGCGGTGGGGTCTACGTATTACAAAAGAAAAGATAAAAAAAGGAAAACTGAATACAAAAATATTACGTCTACAAAAACTTTTACGTCTACAATCTAAAGGCAAAACGTACTCACTCAAACTATTTTCAAAGGCGGTCGAAGCAACAGATGTATGAACTGTCAAATTAAGAAAAACATCCTTGAGAAAACAGCAAAAGGGCAATAGACATCGGGTGTTAAGGCAATGAATCTTTACGAATATTTTAACACCTCCAATCAAACAAGCCCTTCAGCTGAAAGGCATCAGAACTTCGTTATTGATTTAAGGCCGGTTTGTATTTTATCGTTATAAGGAAAAACATATCCCTTCTACTCAAGATTTATTCTCTAGCCCGGATGTCTAGCTGTTCAGGTATTACCACCGAAGGCTAGATGTGATTTTATCAAGTCAACAGTGGATTGCAGCGCTAATACACAGTTCCTGAACTACAACTATATCCATTACTGTGTTATCGGTACCACGACTCTGTTTCACACGATTGTCGGGATTGCTTTCATGATTATTATGTGTGTATACTTGTTTTACTTTACCTCATCAGTGTCGGGACGATTGTAAGGGCTAACACTAGTTAATAACACTTTAATTTAATTTAATAACTTGTTTACTTTGAATTTCTCTTTGTTGGTGGTGTTTCAAGTTTTTGCCCATCTGTAACCGCACTTAAACACCGCTTCGGTATCAGCGAACACCTGGCTGGGATAACTCTAGTGGCATACGCCAATCATTTACCGGATCTTATCAAAAATCTCCTTCTTATTGATGAGGACTTAAGTACGTTGTATTCAGAAATAATGGGTTCATCGTCGTTCGTCACCATATTTATCGGGGGAGTCATATTATTCTTGAAACCATTCCATGGCGACAAACTTATTTTCACCCGTGACATCGGCTTTCATATATTGGCGATAAATTTTCTAGACTTGGCAAATAGATCCGGTAACTTAATTCATATTTCTGAAAGCATTTGTAAGTAATTATGAAACATTACCTTTGGCACTAACAGTGTTTCTCATTTATCATTTGCCCATTTGCAGGTATTATGGGAATTTACGTTGTCTATATCATTGTAATCATCATCGACACTATTCTTGTACGACGGTCTCAGAGTTGTATGTCCATACAGACAGATACCGTATTTCTTAATTGTTGTGTTTTCATTCTTATTTTCAGATTGGAGGAGACTTTCTATAATAACCAAATTTGCATTCAACAGTAAGTCTTTTCATGTAATTGTGTATTTGTCTTAAAAAAGGTGTGGTTTTGGAATTAGTCAAAACTACCATGAAATACGAGGGTTGCCTTTTATATTTCGGGATTAGAGAACAAAAACAAATATTGATCATCGAAAATCACTTTATTGGTTTTCAAAATATTCCCCCTGAAGATCTATACACTTTTGCATGCGTTTGAACCAATTGTCGAAGCACTTTTGCCACTCTGATTGAGGTATCTCCAACACATGCATTCTGAATGCAGCAACCGCTTCTTCAGGTGTCGAAAAACGTTTACCTCTCAGTTTGTTTTTTACGTACGGGAATAAAAAGAAGTCATTCGGTGCCAAGTCAGGACTATACGGCGGATGACCCATCAAATCGATGTTTTGGGTGCTCAAAAATGCAGTTGTCGCAGCCGATGTGTGAGAGCTCGCATTGTCGTGGTGAAGAGTGATCCGTCTTCGGCGGTTGGCTTTTCCTGATTTCTTGGAAGACAAGTGGCAAACAAATGGTTGTGTACCACTCAGAACTGACTGTTCTGCGTTGTTCTAGTGGTACGGTTGCGACATGTCCAGTTTTTCCGAAAAAACAGGCGACCATTTGCTTGGAAGTGCTTCGTGCGCGAACAACTTTTGTTGGATTTGGCTCATCTTGAAACATCCAGACAGCTGTTTACTTTCGGGCTCATACGCGTAAATCCACGATTCATCACCTGTCACGATGTCATAGACGTGTTTCGAAGCACCGCGACCGTATTTTTTGAGCATTTCTTTCGACCAATTGACACGAGCCTTTTTTTGGGCGATTGACAAATTGTGTGGGATCCAACGCGAACAAATTTTTTTGACAGTCAAATGTTTATGCAATATTGAATGTATGCTGGTCCCACTAACGCCTAAGGTTGTCTCAATCTCACGATAGGTCACATGACGATCTTCCAATATCAGTTCGCGCACAGCATCAATGGTTTTCGGAACAACAACTGATTTTGGACGACCTTCACGAAATTCATCTTGGAGTGAACTACGACCACGATTGAATTCACCATACCATCGATAAACACTGGTCCTTGATGGAGCTTCATCGCCAAAAATTGAATTAAGTTCATCCATGCACTGTTGCTGAGTTAATCCACGCCGAAAGTTGTAAAAAATAATCGCACGAAAATGTTGACGATTTAATTCCATTTTTGGGCCGAGATGAATCTTTTAAGTTACTGTAAACAACACAAATAGCGCTCGTATGTCAAAACGTTCTGAGTGCGTATAACCTCAAAAATGTCCAACTTTACGACAGAGCTGTCAATTGCCGGATTGCAACACTAGGGTTGCCAAATCCCGAAACATAAGAGGCACCCTCGTATAAGCATGCGAATCACCCATAGTGCTTGTATTGCGAAGGCAAAATAGAAAATGCGGAACACGTACTCACAGAGTGCGTGAGATTCGAGACCGCACGAACGATTTTGGAGAGACATACGAGACGGACAGTTACTCCGGCTCGAATAATAGAATACATGCTGAGTTCAAAACAGGCATGGTCCGTAACAAATGGTATTCTCGGTGAAATGATGCAGCAGTTGCGACGTAACGAGCGGAGTTACAGGTAAACTCCGTCCCGCCCCGCGATGGAATATCTAAAAGAAAGTTCCGCGGGGATCAGCGGGAATATGAGCCTGGTGGGAGGTGGTTTTAGTTGGTAAAAACCCGGCATGCCTCTGGATCGGTCTAGAGGTATCTTTTGAAGATTTCCACCTTCCTACTGAAACCAAAACAAACAAAAAAACACACACACACACACACAGATGCATACACACCCATGACGCGACTCTACATCAGAGTTAACAATCCATGCACAATCCATGCACACGATCCCCTAGCAGATCGTCAGTGGTACAACGTCCCCACCTGCAGGCAACCCTCGTATTATGATTCGTGTAGCTTTAAACTATGATTACACTTGTCTTTATTTAGTGAGGGCAGAACCATCATATATTTGGCTTAATACAGGCGATAACTTAACAACTAACCTAAAACTAAAGTATAAAAATTATGGTAAAAAAAGAGGTCGTGAAAGGGGTGGGGGCTGTGTGTTTGGCGACTTGGTTACTGGGTTTATTTACTTATTATTAACTTATTCGTTTAACTTAGTTCGCGCGAAATTCCTTCAGTTACGACCTAGCTTTTTATCTATGTAAACAAAGAGGGAAAGAGAGACCCCGGGTAGTGGGTGTATTTGGATAAGGTGGATAGATGATAGTGTGAGTGGTGGGATGGTGAAGGATAGCGTGGTAGGATAGAAGAGTTGGAATGGTGCGGGTTGTTAGAGTGTAGGGGTAGGTGAGGGTAAGTCAGGGGGGGAAAGACAGGAGAAGAAGTTTGAGAGCAGTATAGGTCAAATTGAAATCGAAGGAGGTAGGATAAGAATTTTCCCACCGCAGCATTCGAGAAATGGGTTTATTAGAGCCGTAAGAAATGTGGTGGGCGGACAGATAGAAGAGACGTGGGTTTCGCAGGTTACGGAGGTTGGGTGGAATGTGATGGAGGACAGCATGTTGATTGAGCCTGAGAGGAGACGGTGGATGAAAAGGATATCGGCATAAATTCTGCGCTCTTCAAGTGTGTTGAGGTTTATCAGATGGAGACGGCTTGTGAACGGGGGGAGAGTCCAAGGATTTTCCCAGTTCAATCCACGGATGGTGTGGGGGCTCTCTACACCACATGGAGAACCAACCCACAATTCCAACCAACCTTGACCGCTAACAGCGCGTCACTTTAACCCAACTCCCCATGCAAAATCCGCAATAGCATACATTCCTAACTTTGCAATAAACACTTCAAAACCCGCAACAGAATACAATTCAACAAAATATATTCTAAATCATCCCCGCATACATTTTCTCAAAATTGCTGCGGTCAATTCCTTATCTAAACCATATTCCTTCCTGGCGACCAAGCAATCTTAATTTCCCCGAAATTCATATGCTGTAACAAAACGCATATTCAAACCTACAATGAACATTAACCATCACCACCAACTATACCGAGCCGCATACATTTCCCCGAAATAACTTCGGTTAATATCTTATCTAAATGGTACTCCTTGCTTGCACCCAAGCAATTCTAATTTCCCCCGAAAACCACTTCGGTTAATTTCCTCTTTAAATCATAGTTCACGTCTGCGACCAAGCGACAGCTAATTTTCCACGAAACAATCACAACGATCAAGACCCCTGATCATACTTGGCTATGCCAATTTCCCGGTATACACAACAAACGAATCCAACGGCGAGGATTCGCTGGAACTGAATTCTTATGCAGGCATAGCAACTTTTCTCGAAACTCCTAGTAAGTGGCAATGAGTTTATTTCAGCTATGACTCAACCGCCACGACGCGATGAATAGTTTCTTTCCATTTATTAGCCAGTCGAGATCCAATCGCCACCAGGGCTACACCCCCACATCGTTGTTAATCGAGTTGAATTGCAAAAATGTCGCTTAGGGAATCAAACCCAAACCAAAAGTAAGTGCCCTCGGAACCGTGGTTAAGTGAAATATAGTACTAGTGTGATACTAAATAAAAGGGGGAATTAATCAATAAATAAACATATGAAAAACTGAAGAAATAAAAAACTGAGTTCAACGAAGCCCGGGTGTTTCATTTGTGGTGTTTCCTCCTTGCGAATGACAGTTTCAGGTTTTCAAGTGCTCGCAACGTGCCCGAAGTGTGATCTTCTAGTGGATGACCGCCAGTGAATAACTTCAATGTATGACCCAATCAATCAAACTTTTGGAATAATTGCAAACGATCTAAAACGGCCCAGTGGCGGGTGTTCCCTGGCTTGGTATTACCTCCAACTATTCGCCGTTCCCCGGATTTCTGTCGGTGGGTGAGAGTGAACCCCGTGCCGTACGTCGGCATCCATACCTTAACCCCCACAAGGGCAAAACGTTGGAAAACAACGTTGCGCGCTTTCAAACCTGCGAATATGGGACGAGTAGGGAGGAGACCAGACCTGACTGACGTATTCTAGAAGGGGGCGGACAAAGGCTATGTAGAGTGAACGAGAAACGTTGGGATTAGAGAATTCTTTCGACCATCATTTCACAAATCCACGGGCAGAGTTGGCCTTAAAGATAATATCATCATTAAGTGGGATGCTAGTTTAGTAAGAAATAGCAACGTGCCGGAGAAGGGAAACATTTACGGGAGAAGGTGATAGAGTGACATTTGACAACATTGAGTTCTAGGCAGTTGTTAAGGCACCACGTTGAGAAGCTGTCGAGATCCAGTTGGAGAAGTCCGGAGTCGAGAGGAGAGGGGATCGTTTTGTAGAGTTTAGTGTCGTCCGCGTAAAGAGAGATGGATGAGTATTTGATATTGGAGTCTGTGTCGTTAACGGTAAGGTTAAATAAGAGTGGTCCCAACTGACTGCCGTGGGGAACCTGTGACGTCGCAAGAAAAGAATTGGAAAGGGAAGATCTGAATCGGACACGGTAGGTTCGAGCTTTCATATGGGAAAAAATTAATCAATAGGGGTTAGAAATCAAGGGAGGACAGCTTAAAAAGGATAAGATTATGGGAGATTTTGTCAAAGGCCTTGTTTAAATCGTTTGTGATTACATCGACTTCGTTGCCATTCCCTAAGGCACGGAGTGTATGGGAGGAGAATTCAACTAGATGGGTGGTGGTCGACCTACCTGAAAGGAAACCATCGTGGTTGGGTGAGATGATGGATTAACATCGGAAAGATAGCGCGTAGTAAAGGATCCCTTCGAACAGCTTTGGGGTGTGAGACAGTTTGGCGATGGAACCGTAGTTCCATATATCGTTTTTAGGTCCCTTTTTATGTATGGGGGTAACATAGGAGGATTTCCAAATATTAGGGAAGACACAATGTGTAAGAGATATATTGAAGATCTTTGATAGTGGGAGCGAAAGAGAAGAGGAACATTTTTTTAAAAGGAAAGCCGGATATCCTTCAGGTCCAGGGGTGAACTTATAGCGTTTGGGATTGATAGTGAAGAACGTGTGATTCGAACTGACGCTATGACAGTTAAAATCGCCGAAAATTTAACCAATGCGTAACACACCAGGCTAATGGCCGTGCTTAGAATTCGATTTTTAAACTCAAGTATATTCCACTGATGTGAATTGTTATGTTATCGCTATGGTATACGGCTCTGATGCATTATCTTAGTCGATTTTCGTTCGGTGTTTTTCACGGTTTGCTTGTGTATTGTGTGGGTATCTGTTAGAGACGCCACACTACTCCCTCCTCAGTAACTTCTTTACGATCAGCTTCGTGTGCGAACGAGAGAACGTCGGAGCAGGCGAGTGTGCCTTGGTGCTCTATGCGGAAGTCATAATCGTGTATGAAGTTCTGTTTACTACGGGAAAGTGTGTGCTGTGTGTACAAATCACGTCGTAGTCACCAATTATAGCGTTTGGAATCATAGTGAAGAACGTGTGATTCGAACTGACGCTATGACAGTTAGAATCACCAAAAATTGAACCAATGCGTAACACTTCAGGCTACTGGCCCTGCTTAGAATTCGATTTTTAAACGCAAGTATATTCCACTGATGTGAATTGTTATTTTATCGCTATGGTATACGGCTCTGATGAATTATCTTATTCGATTTTCGTTCGGTGTTCTTCACTATTTGCTTGTGTGTTGTGTGTGGTCTGCTAGAGACGCCACACTACTCCCTCCTCAGTAACTTCGTTACGATCGATTTCGTGTGCGAACGACGGAGCGAGAGATCGTCGGAGCACGCAAGTGTGCTGGTGCTCTATGCGGAAGTCATGACCGTGTGTGAAGTTCTGTTTACTGCGGTGTGTGCTGTGTGTACAGATCACGTCGGGGTCACCATTTATAGCGTTTGGGATTGATAGTGAAGAACGTGTTATTCGAACTGACGCTATGACAGTTTGAATCACAAAAAAAATTTTACCTAAGCGTTACCTATCAGGCTACTGACCGTGTTTAGAATTTTATTTTTAAACTCGACTATACTCCACTGATGTGAATTATTTTTGTTATCCGCTAAGGTATACGGTTCTGATGTATTTTCTTATTCGATTTTTTTTCGTTCGATGTTCTTCACTATTTTTGCTTTTGAATTGTGTGTGTATCTGTTAGAATCGTCACACCACTCCCCCCGCAGTAACTTTCGTTACGATCAGATTCGTATGCGGACAACGGACAAACGAGAGAAAGGAGAAAACGTCGGAGGCTGTGCTCTATGCGGAAGTCGTGACCGTGTGTGAAGTTCTGTTTACTACGGGAAAGTGTGTGCTGTGTGTACAGATCACGTCGGGGTCACCATTTATAGCGTTTGGGATTGATAGTGAAGAACGTGTTATTCGAACTGACGCTATGACAGTTAGAATCACCAAAATTGAACTAAGGCGTAACACATCAGGCTTCTGGTCGTGCTTAGAATTCGATTTTTAAACTCAAGTATATTCCACTGATGTGAATTGTTATTTTATCGCTATGGTATACGGCTCTGATGCATTATCTTATTCGATTTTCGTTCGGTGTTCTTCATTATTTGCTTGTGTATTGTGTGTGTATCAGTTAGAGATGCTACAAACTCGTCTTGAAGTAAGTTTAATTTTTCCGCTGCTAAGTGATGCTGAATAATTTGAGAGATGAACGGGCCAAGAGAGAATTCAGGCAGGCCCTTGAAGTAAGACGGATTAGGCTCGAAAGATATGTCCGTGGAGGATTTTTGAAGCAAGAAGCGAATAGATTGGCAATAGTTTCGGGGTCGGTTTAAGTAATTGCGTCATGGGAAAGGCGTCGAATTTCCGTTTGTAATTTATAAAGTGGGAAAAAGATTTGGGGTCGTTGATCAACAAGTCGGATTGTGTTTTTGAGAGGTAGTTGGAGTAGAAGGAGTTGTAAAGCCCGGTAAATTTATAAAAAAAATAGAGATAGTTGGAGTAGTCTTGGGAGGAACGCGTTTTTAGGAATATGTTCCAGAGGTTACTTTTCTTGTTCAGAAGAGTGCGGAGTATGTGGTGATACCATGGGGAGCGATGAAACCGAAGACCTAAGTCGTGAATAGGGGTCATATAGGGCGATGGCGTAGTCGCCGAAAGGCAAATTATACAATAGTTATGTAATGTTTAGCTTAGAGCGTCTGCGTAGGACCAGTAAGTTATAATATAAGATAATTAAGCTAGAATTTAAGCATTTTCGTCTAGCATCTAATTTAAAAACCAAGATTATGAAAAGAAAATAAAAAAAATGTTTTAAAAATGAAAAATGAGATGGGCGATGGCGTAGTAGATCTCCTTATAGAGAGTGGCAGTAGTTTCTCCTACCCCTAGATGATCATAGCGAAATGCGAATTGGGCTCATTTAGAAGCGAAAGTTAGCTTTGTGGAAGTTGTAGGAAAAGCAGTCGTAGGGTAGAAAGGACTGGGCTACGTGATCACGATATAGGTATAAGAGAAGTGGGGGGTGGTAATTGTCAGTGGTAGAGAGGTTGTTTGAAATAGGGGGAACTGAGGAATTATAGGGGTCCGTTGTAAACACGGTACAGTTGTCTCCCCATATGATTTGCAACATTGCTTATTTGATGGAGACTTGAGTCGGTAAGAGCGTTTATAAAAATTCGTTCCATGGAACTTGTGTGGTTTGAGAACTAAAAGCATTGATGATCTGCCACTGCCCATTGGAGATGGGGGAAGTTAAAATCGTCAAGATGGACGATATCGTTTGGGGAGGAGCTTCTTCTCTACCGCTTCTATTGCGAGCTCGTATGACAGGATAGGTCGTGAAAGAGGTATACAGAAGCAAAGAACGTATAAAACCTTAGGGTGCTTGCCGATTTTTAATTCAACGTAGTACGAACCGTAGTTCCATATATCGTTTTTAGGTCCCTTTTTATGTATGGGGGTAACATAGGAGGATTTCCAAATATTAGGGAAGACACAATGTGTAAGAGATATATTGAAGATCTTTGATAGTGGGAGCGAAAGAGAAGAGGAACATTTTTTTAAAAGGAAAGCCGGATATCCTTCAGGTCCAGGGGTGAACTTATAGCGTTTGGGATTGATAGTGAAGAACGTGTGATTCGAACTGACGCTATGACAGTTAAAATCGCCGAAAATTTAACCAATGCGTAACACACCAGGCTAATGGCCGTGCTTAGAATTCGATTTTTAAACTCAAGTATATTCCACTGATGTGAATTGTTATGTTATCGCTATGGTATACGGCTCTGATGCATTATCTTAGTCGATTTTCGTTCGGTGTTTTTCACGGTTTGCTTGTGTATTGTGTGGGTATCTGTTAGAGACGCCACACTACTCCCTCCTCAGTAACTTCTTTACGATCAGCTTCGTGTGCGAACGAGAGAACGTCGGAGCAGGCGAGTGTGCCTTGGTGCTCTATGCGGAAGTCATAATCGTGTATGAAGTTCTGTTTACTACGGGAAAGTGTGTGCTGTGTGTACAAATCACGTCGTAGTCACCAATTATAGCGTTTGGAATCATAGTGAAGAACGTGTGATTCGAACTGACGCTATGACAGTTAGAATCACCAAAAATTGAACCAATGCGTAACACTTCAGGCTACTGGCCCTGCTTAGAATTCGATTTTTAAACGCAAGTATATTCCACTGATGTGAATTGTTATTTTATCGCTATGGTATACGGCTCTGATGAATTATCTTATTCGATTTTCGTTCGGTGTTCTTCACTATTTGCTTGTGTGTTGTGTGTGGTCTGCTAGAGACGCCACACTACTCCCTCCTCAGTAACTTCGTTACGATCGATTTCGTGTGCGAACGACGGAGCGAGAGATCGTCGGAGCACGCAAGTGTGCTGGTGCTCTATGCGGAAGTCATGACCGTGTGTGAAGTTCTGTTTACTGCGGTGTGTGCTGTGTGTACAGATCACGTCGGGGTCACCATTTATAGCGTTTGGGATTGATAGTGAAGAACGTGTTATTCGAACTGACGCTATGACAGTTTGAATCACAAAAAAAATTTTACCTAAGCGTTACCCATCAGGCTACTGACCGTGTTTAGAATTTTATTTTTAAACTCGACTATACTCCACTGATGTGAATTATTTTTGTTATCCGCTAAGGTATACGGTTCTGATGTATTTTCTTATTCGATTTTTTTTCGTTCGATGTTCTTCACTATTTTTGCTTTTGAATTGTGTGTGTATCTGTTAGAATCGTCACACCACTCCCCCCGCAGTAACTTTCGTTACGATCAGATTCGTATGCGGACAACGGACAAACGAGAGAAAGGAGAAAACGTCGGAGGCTGTGCTCTATGCGGAAGTCGTGACCGTGTGTGAAGTTCTGTTTACTACGGGAAAGTGTGTGCTGTGTGTACAGATCACGTCGGGGTCACCATTTATAGCGTTTGGGATTGATAGTGAAGAACGTGTTATTCGAACTGACGCTATGACAGTTAGAATCACCAAAATTGAACTAAGGCGTAACACATCAGGCTTCTGGTCGTGCTTAGAATTCGATTTTTAAACTCAAGTATATTCCACTGATGTGAATTGTTATTTTATCGCTATGGTATACGGCTCTGATGCATTATCTTATTCGATTTTCGTTCGGTGTTCTTCATTATTTGCTTGTGTATTGTGTGTGTATCAGTTAGAGATGCTACAAACTCGTCTTGAAGTAAGTTTAATTTTTCCGCTGCTAAGTGATGCTGAATAATTTGAGAGATGAACGGGCCAAGAGAGAATTCAGGCAGGCCCTTGAAGTAAGACGGATTAGGCTCGAAAGATATGTCCGTGGAGGATTTTTGAAGCAAGAAGCGAATAGATTGGCAATAGTTTCGGGGTCGGTTTAAGTAATTGCGTCATGGGAAAGGCGTCGAATTTCCGTTTGTAATTTATAAAGTGGGAAAAAGATTTGGGGTCGTTGATCAACAAGTCGGATTGTGTTTTTGAGAGGTAGTTGGAGTAGAAGGAGTTGTAAAGCCCGGTAAATTTATAAAAAAAATAGAGATAGTTGGAGTAGTCTTGGGAGGAACGCGTTTTTAGGAATATGTTCCAGAGGTTACTTTTCTTGTTCAGAAGAGTGCGGAGTATGTGGTGATACCATGGGGAGCGATGAAACCGAAGACCTAAGTCGTGAATAGGGGTCATATAGGGCGATGGCGTAGTCGCCGAAAGGCAAATTATACAATAGTTATGTAATGTTTAGCTTAGAGCGTCTGCGTAGGACCAGTAAGTTATAATATAAGATAATTAAGCTAGAATTTAAGCATTTTCGTCTAGCATCTAATTTAAAAACCAAGATTATCAAAAGAAAATAAAAAAAATGTTTTAAAAATGAAAAATGAGATGGGCGATGGCGTAGTAGATCTCCTTATAGAGAGTGGCAGTAGTTTCTCCTACCCCTAGATGATCATAGCGAAATGCGAATTGGGCTCATTTAGAAGCGAAAGTTAGCTTTGTGGAAGTTGTAGGAAAAGCAGTCGTAGGGTAGAAAGGACTGGGCTACGTGATCACGATATAGGTATAAGAGAAGTGGGGGGTGGTAATTGTCAGTGGTAGAGAGGTTGTTTGAAATAGGGGGAACTGAGGAATTATAGGGGTCCGTTGTAAACACGGTACAGTTGTCTCCCCATATGATTTGCAACATTGCTTATTTGATGGAGACTTGAGTCGGTAAGAGCGTTTATAAAAATTCGTTCCATGGAACTTGTGTGGTTTGAGAACTAAAAGCATTGATGATCTGCCACTGCCCATTGGAGATGGGGGAAGTTAAAATCGTCAAGATGGACGATATCGTTTGGGGAGGAGCTTCTTCTCTACCGCTTCTATTGCGAGCTCGTATGACAGGATAGGTCGTGAAAGAGGTATACAGAAGCAAAGAACGTATAAAACCTTAGGGTGCTTGCCGATTTTTAATTCAACGTAGTCGAGATTGGGAGAAGAAGAGATGGCAATTAGAGATGAGGCGAGTCTATTTTGAGTGGCAAGCAGCACACCACGAAATGGGGAACTGGGACCTTGTTGATGAACATTGCCATCGGGAAAAATGGTAAAGGAGGAAGGGATTAGTTCTAGACTATTAGTACTCGAAATAAGGTTGGTCTCGGTCAGAGCATATATATCGAAATGGAGGAATTGTGCCTTTTCCGGAGTAGATTGCGTTTTATAGTAGATGGTTAGGAGGAGAATATTGAGACTTTTTTGATGAGAGGGGGGTCTGATTAGGGTCAAAAAGGCTTGCCATTATTGGGATAGGTAATTTTTTTGTCAATATATTGGCGAAACGCCGAAAGATGTTTTGACACTTTATTTGGGAGCATATTGAAATTTTTGTGAAATTTAATAAACTGTTTGCGAAGGCTAAGAAAGTCGGTAGGTAGGCCTTCCTGCTAAATAGAAACCATGACGCTGGTTTTCGGAAGGAAGTTGCTACCACCCGATTAACTGCTCATGTCAACGTAATATAATTGTCCCCTGAAATTCACAATAGATTTTATTGTGAATCCGCAACAACATCGTTAGCCTATTTATAGCGAGGATCGATGAGCTCATCAAAACAGTCATCCTCCATGTTTCATCCACGAATGAACGTAAAACTTTGCTTTGGATAATGGATTTATTTTTCTCCAAACTAATATGACATTCATTTGGTCAATTTTTGAACACGCTAGTCAGGATTTGGTTATCACGTTATTGTATTTTTGCAGAAATGTATATATTTAACATAGGTTCATTCGATTTCCTCTACTATACTATACGATATAATATTCTTAAATTGTAATGTTGACTTATTTCTATATTTCAATCTCAACTTTCTATCGTCAAAACCATAGCTTCGTTCCACGTAGGCCAACATCGAACTAACGGTCTCGCGAGAATGAGTAAATGCAGTGACAACCGGAATATTTGGCCTCCACCGCTCAAAATATTTATAAAAACATTTTTCCTATTCCATTTTATCACTTCTGAGGCTCATCCTCTGGGATAAGATTATTGTAAGGTAAATGTTAAATTAGTAGGAATATTAAAATCATTGTAATAAGTTAAAGCTGGTATTTAGTGGAATAAATATCAGGAACTTGCATAAGTTCTTCCTTTGAACTGATGGCGATGTTTAAGATTGTAAGGATGTAGCTTAAACCACCTTGAAATGTAGTATATGTCATTGCACCGTAGTATCAACAATTTTTTTTTAGTTTCAATACTTATAGCTATTTGTGTCTTATTCAAAAAAGGAACAAAGTTATAGCTTCAAAACAAAATTTTGGTAGATGGAAGTATGGGAGTTTTTACGGTTGTGCCAAAGGATGTGTAATCTTAAACCACACCGTGGGCCCATACCTCTAGCATGCACGATTCACGGATTTATTCAGTTCTTAATAACACTACGCGTACGTACTAATGCACACCCTGCATCTCCTATCACTTTCTTTGCCAAACTATCTGTAGGTTTTCTTTCGCAGCGATGACCAACTATTTATTTAAGCTAACCTTTAGTTGCTTTCTGCAATTTCTCAGCTTCCTTTATGTGTGCGCGTAATTGTTCAATGAGTTACCTACATCAGTCAGGGTACTAGCAAGACCTGGTGCATTTCTAAAAGGAGTGACGATGTGGCTCATCAGGCTGGACTATGCTGCTTTAGATTCTTGTATTTCTGGTATTCTGGTTTAATCATAGTTTGTGTCCTTTCATATGCCTTCAACCGACTTAACAAATTATACCTAAATTTATCTTGTTTTGAATTAATGTAAAATGTTTATGCAAGCTTTGTGGTTCTTGAATGTCCTACACAACTATTCCTGAACCGATAATACTCCCCCCACCTTAAAACGCTATATTTTACTTGCCGTTGTAAAGAGGCATTCAACTCTGTTTTGTTACTTTAATCGTATAAAAACACTGAATGCCTATTACTATTACTTATTCTAAATTAGGGTTACTAGAGTGCACTTTTTGTCCAACTCTTTACTGACCGCATCATGTACTATCATCTACCAGGCGTCTTAGCCTCGGCAGGTTACTTCTTTATTGACCGAAACGGCTACAAAAATAACATGTTCAGCATCCCCTGTAGACAAAGATGTAAAGTTTCGCTTCCAAAGAGGTTTAGGTACTTTCAATACCAATGGTGCACCGAAAAAACTGCGATGTATCGCCATCGTGCGTGAACAGAGGGGTCTCTATTTTCTGAATTTCTCGTCACCCCAGGTTCTCTTCTTATAGATGCGAATCATCTCCAAAGCTAGGATGTTCATGCGATGAAATCTGGATATAATAAATGCTGCTTAATTGGAGATCATCCTGAAGCCGTATATACTTCTTAATGCACAATAATGACAGTATGTTGCTCAGATGTTTCAGTACAGCCTTTGCCCACAGACGCGCGGTATAGGCCAGCACTAGTGTGGCCACCCTTAACAGAATAATTCTCTTACTATATCCCGATCCAACAATGATCGTATATATTTCGTGTAGGGTGCCTGAGCGCCTGTGCCTTTTTTAATTGCATTTTCTATATGTGACTTAAATTTGAGTCTGTTGTCCAACATAACTCCCAGGTACTTGACAGTTTCCTTTGATCGTATAGTCATAATTTATGTCCTGCAAATTTTAGCCAGTCTTCAATTGGTCGAATGGTCTCATCAGTGGTCTTGTTGTTTATACCGTTAGCGATTGTCACAACTACGATGTCGTCTGTGCAAACAATAGTTTCCACTCCATGTAGTAGTTTTATTTGTAAAACTCCATCGTACGTAATATTTCGCAGTAGTGTAGAGTACTAAACCCTGGGGATCTCCTGCCGAAACGTTATAGAGTTCTCTACTGTCGTTCGTATCGTACATCAGGTTTCTATTAGTGACGTACGTTCAGTGCTTCAGAAACCGTTGAACGAATAACGTCGTTTGTCGCTCGTCAACGAAAAATAATTAAAACTAATATTCGCGTACACGTGCGTGACTGTGTGTGTATTCCGCAGTACCAAACTAAACGCCATCCAGTAAACATCGTTAAACATAATTAAAAAACAATTAATGCCGATACCCCTTGTACGAAGTGTTTCTTTGTATGGGTGTGTGCACACTATAAATACTTGAATGTAAATACTTGTGACGATAATACTTAAAAAAATCGAACGTGTGAACCGTGTTTACGTGCGGACGCGCGAACATTGAGGGTGTGTGCGCGAGTCCACAATCTATTTGTCCTTCGCGCAATAAAAGAAAAAACGAAAATAAGAGAAAATATAAAAAAAAAACGAAAAATAAGTGAGAACACGTGGTCCATTATATGGACGTAATTCAAAAATTCAAAATGGCAAAGAAGAAACAAGCCATTAAAAAGCTAAAATCAAAGACCGGATTAATAAAACGACCCGCAAGCTCCCCACGGACACGAGCGACAACAAAAGTCAACAAGCCAAACGAGACAATAATAGACTTTCTCGAAAAAGGGCAAAGAATGGAAAAGGACAACTCATTCCCCCCGGTTCCATATATTGATGGCAAACTAACAAATAACATGTTTGCATGTTTAGCGACTACCGAGACTGAGGACGAGGAGGAGGAACTCAGCGATCTTGAAGCAAGGGTAGCCCGAGCAAGGGCCCAATTAGCTGAGAAGCGTCGCAAAATGAAAGGAATTGAGGAATTGGCTGAAAAGGACCAGCTAATGGTGAAAAAACAGCAACAATGTGAACAACAAAACACTAACCAGCAACGAGAATGTCCACCACAGCAGATGACGCAACATCAACCACAACAAGAGCAACAGGCAGCAAAGAAGAAAACGAAGATGCCACCCATCAACATTACAAATATGGATTGTAACGAACTGGTAAGTCTATGTAAGCTTTCGATTGGAGAGGATTTTTCATTTAGAAGACTGACAGGGAAAAGGTTTGCCATACAGACAAATTCGGTTGAGCACTTTGAAAAAATGAAAAATGTGCTAAAAAGGGCTCCCGCGGAATTTTACACGTACACTCCGAAAGAAATAAAGAATATAACGGTTCTACTAAAAGGCGTCGACCCTGAAACAGAACCAGAAGTTCTATTACAAACGCTACGAGAGCTTGAATGTAATGATATTAAGTTTATCGCGGTAAAACCTTTCAATGCAGCTAAGACTAGACGGGAAAATCGTAAATTACCATTCTACCTGTTGCAGCTGGGCCCGGGAGCAAAATTGGTGAACTTAGGAAAATCACTATTCTGAACCATCAAATTGTCTCGCATGGGACAAATTGAAAAGAGGCAGAGATGTAGTACGTTTCTGTTTCAGGAAGCGCGTCTCTTTGTCCTGAAAAGGATGTGGGCTCTCTTATAGACCGCTCCTGAAACAACGCACTACAGCAAGGGGTCGTCGCCGTGCTTCCTCTGATCCAGAGGGAAGAGCAACGTCCTTAATTTGGCCTCAGTCCTTGGTTTCACTGGTTTTCCGTGCGGGGCCAGGTGATACTCCAAATCTGCAAATTGTACCTTTTGTGGAGATACCACGGCTGTACTTACCCGGTGGTTAGACAAAGAATGAAAACAAGGTTTGCTTTGTTTTCCTTAAGTATAAGCTTTTTATTATATCAAATTTTATTAAAGATTTTCCTTCCGGTTACAGTGTTTTCGGCTTTACTTCTAATGTATGTCCTATCGGGACAAATAACAATGTTTAACTGTGGCATGGAGATCATTTTACTATTACTTTATAAGGGAAAACAAACCGAGATTTGTATCTCACAAATGGGCAATATCTTACACGAATCTCGATTTTTGTATCCTGAGTGAGATGCTCAGTGTTTATTTAAGATAAGAATTCAATTTCTTGAATTCTTATGAAACTATTGGATTCGGTTTTCTACTTGTTTTACTTGATGGAATTTTCCAGATAGAGATAACGATCTCTGAATTTTGGATTTTGATGATGCCGTGGGGCAAATGTGAAACGATAAACGAATATTAGGTTCGTTTATTGTGAATTTTAATTTTAATTTGGATTTTGGATTAAATTATGTCGTGGGGGCAAATGTTAAGCGATAAATGAATGTTTGATTCGTTTATTGCGAATTTTGGATCATGTTTGGGTTTTTTTCGGGATTTGACAGGATTTTGGGTTTTAGGGTAGTATTTCTGGGATTTGGATGTAGGAATGGGGAAAAAAGGTGGTAGGGCTTTTTAGAGCACTACAGAGTGAGATGAGTGAGATCCAGTGTCTCTGGTGCCAAAGGTTCGACCACTCAGCAGCAAACTGCGAAATGCAGTATCGATGCGTAAGATGCGGACAGGACCACAGCGCAGAACAATGCACGTGACGAAAAAAAGGGTGGACGACAGATCTCTCGATTGTCGAGGCTGTCCTAAATTCCGCGAAATACAGGAAAACAAGTTTTCACGGCAACGAAAAATAGAACGCCCGATAGTTCAAGCTCGACCAGCACTAAATGTAACACCCCAGTTGTCGTATGCTCAAGTAACAGCTGGAAGGAGAAACACGCCACAACCCACCGCACGGGTACCGTCGCAACATACTGTGCCTCCAGAAACAGTAACACTAGCAAATGTGCTACAACCTTGCTCGCCTTTCAGACGCAGGTGACACAAATGCAAAAACAAATAAAGGACCAGGACACTAGACTAGACTGGGTATATTCGCAGTTGTCTAGCCCGCCATCAATATAAACCCGCGAACAGAAAGCACAATTAAGGTCTTAGTCGTGAATGTAAATTCACTTATCAGAATCGAGAGAAGAGCCGCTCTCTTTAAACTGTTGCAAGACGAAAGTCCTGACGTGCTTCTGGCTAGCGAAACTAAGCTGAATCAGAGGCATAAACTATGTCACATAAACTACGACATTATACGAAGAGACTGACGCAACTCCACACAAGGAGGAGGGGTGGCAATCTTTGTTAAAAAAGAACTTCAACATAAGGTAATATATAGTGGTGAGATGCGCAGATTTCAGGTGCTTGAAGCGTGCATCATCCGCATACCCCTCCGACAAGGTAGGGGGATGTATGTGGTATCTGCTTATGCACCAGAAGCACATCAACAAAATTCATTTATAGTGGAGCTAGAGACTCTTTTCCGATGCTTACAACTTCCCTCTGAAAGGAACTATTACCTCGTAGGCGGCGATTTGAATGCTAAACACCCAAATTTGGAAAATAGCATGCCCAACACGAGAGGAAATTAACTAGCTGGTTGACTAGATCAACATCACATTGAATATAAGGCTGACCTGCTAGCTACATAATATCCTCCCTTCCCCTGAGGGGGATCGTTCCTAGATATTATGCAAATTTCTATTGGAACAGCAAAGTTCGGGCGGTGAAATCTAACAACCCGCAAATTAATAAAATATTTAGACGGAGTAATGAAAACGAGGTTCAATGTCTCTAAATACCACGAACTGACGAAAACCAACGAATGCTGACAAATATCTCGTAGGCATAGACAAAAACAACGCCACCCTAAATTATGAACTTTTTGTGTTTAAAGATCCCTTGGAAAAAGTGAATGTTGTAGGGGCTGTTACGGCCACAACCACCCAGCCCGTAAAACTTACCTCTGTGGAGCCAACCTCCACTACTAACGGCGATACACGCCAAGAATTTCCACTTAAAGGATGTGACATTAACTAAGCCAAAAAACGGGCAGCATATATTGAACTATACGTTCGCCTAAAACAAACAAAGCATTACCCCATACACCCAATCGTCCCGCATAAATTGATAGCAAGCAAATCAAGCTAAAACGCACAATTTGCGCTAATCAATTAAATGCCAAGTAAATTGAGCTGAACGCTAAATTTACTCACATAAAAGCCGAAAATATAATCATTGAACCAAAAAAAACCACTAAAAGGCAAATGTGCAAGCCAGATGCCGTCGTTCGAACCAAAATCGATGGAAATCATAAAAATGCGCGCCAGCAATTTTATGACTCCTTCAGAAAAATGGTTACCTAAAACCATTAAGACAACCAGCGCCAGTTTTTGTTCTAATCAAATTAAGTTAGAACAAATGAAAAGGCAATAAAGCAAAATAAACATGCGCCTCGGCACGATTGATCCTCCTTCATGAGTTTCCCACGGAAAACCAATTAGGCAAAAGAAAAACAATAGGCGAAATAAACGCGCTTTTGATTTTTCTTTGAGTTTAACACACAAAAAAAGGGGACCAGGCAACAAGGAAAGATCCTTTGATCTCGTGAAAGAAACCAGGTTTCACACCTAGAAAAAAGTACAATGGAAAACGAACAACGATAGTGGGATGAGAGTTGTTGTTCGGGCCATTGTTGAAGACGAGGCTGGTTTTGGGATCGAGTCCAAAAAAGGACAAAGGAGTTGTGTTTTGTGTCAAGTCCAGAACGGACGTAAGTTTGGTTTTTTTTAGAGGCGGTTTCGAAAACTTGACCAGGAAGGTCAGGAGTTGGTTCTACAGTTTTGAAGGAGTCGGTCGAAAAGTGGTGCGGAACGTGAGTGAGGGTGAAGAGTACGAATTAAGTTGGTCAAGAGACTGAAAAGTTGCTAAAAAGAATAACGTCGTGTTAAATTCTAAATGAATATATGCGAACCTAATGCCCAAGTTAAGTGACTTATATGTTTTCGATAAAAGAATATATGGGTAACCACAAACTAATTTTAATCACTAACGTTTAAGTTAAGTGACCTATGTGTGTTTGATAAAAGTATATGTGTGTAACCACCAACTAATTTTAATGACTGATGTGTACTCTGTAAATGAAAATATTTGGAAGCAACGACAAAAATAAGTTAGTGTGTGTTTGTTAAAAATAAAGATTATTTTAAATGCAAGAATCAAAGCGTGTATTATTTTGAAATGTGTTAACGGTGGACTAGTGTTTAGAGACTTACACATTTGTCAAACAAGGAAATTATTACAGGGCCATCTTTCAAGAACTGTACAAGGCAAATGAAGCAATTCGCCGCAACCATGACTTGGAGGATAAAGGTCTACTAAATTATCGTCATCTTCGAAATGACATTTCACAGTGGCGATCAGAAAACCATGGATTTATCGAATTCAGTAATGAAAATACGGCAAACGCCGAGATCACTGGCGAAAGCGCTAACAATGTTTTGATCACTAGTGAAGAAATCCATGACATCTTTGCAGCAACATTAACAAACAAAACAGCAATTGATATCGATGGAGTACCCAATATAGTACTCAAACATCTTCCTCCAATCGCGATTGATGTATATGCAGTCTTGTTTAACAACGCTCTGAACAACGCACACTATCCAGCACGTTGGAAAACGGCCATCATCCAACCGTTACCAAAAAAGAGGAAAGACAGAACAAACCCGAAAAAATCTGCGATCGATCAGTTTGTTTCCGAGCCATCAGTAAAGTATTCGAGAAGGTTCTAAACAAGGCTCTACTTAAATGGGTTGAGGACAGTAATATTATTCCAAATAACCAGTTTGGTTTTAAAGCTGGTCACGAAACCACACATGCCGCAGCTAAACTGGTTTCAGACATTCAGTGGAATAAAAGTCTGAAACGGTGCACAGGTGCCTGTTTGATTGATTTGGAGAGGGCTTTCGGTACCGTTTGGCTAGAAGGGTTATACTTCAAGCTAATGAGACTAGGCATCCATAAACCACTACTGTATGTACTATACGACATGTTGAATGAAAGGAAATCCATCGTCAAAAGTGGCAATGTAACCTCCAACATTACTTACAAAATAAAAAACGGTCTGCAACAGGGAGCGGTGTTATCTCCGATTCTTTTTAATATTTACACTAGCTACTTGGTAGGTCTCTTCATCAGGCTATTGCGTATGCAGACGATCTGATAATATATAAAACAGCATCAGAATTTGAAATCATTGGTGTGAAACGATCCTCTTTAGAACACCACTGGCTGAAGCTACCAGTGACACCAGGAAAAACAGGCGAAAGCTAGCTATTATGGGACCGCACCAACAAACACTGGAAACCAAAAATATAGTCAAAAACTTAGGCATCGGCTGGATCAGTATCTATATTTTACCAAACATGTGGAGGTTGCACTGGCCAGGGCAAAGAAAGCTTATGCTATGACAAGAAGACAGGTTTCATAGTAGTCAACTTGACAGCAGAGTCACAGTTATATGCTCATGGCTCTGATCAGGCCGATGGTTATATATGGATGTCCAGTGTGGTTTAATGTGGGACCTAGCTTGGAAAAGATTCGGAGTTTTGAGAGACAATGCCTCAGGAAGTGCCTTAACTTACATCGGACTCCTGAATCCGATCACAAAAAATACTATCCCAATGAAGCTTTGTACAGTACCAATATAAACAAAGTGGATAACTTCATGGTCAAGCTGATCCGAGGGCATCTTGCGAGATCAATGAGCTCGCCGAACGATATAATTGTTGGTGCATATTACCCAAACAATATGCATTACGAGGGGGTACGTTGCAATGACTTTATTCCACCAGAAGCATTCCTTAGTCTTCACATGAACCACACCATCAAGCTTTAGGCTCCGTGAAATGGTCGGGAGAAATCCCTGGCCATCTTTCGGAGCTTGGCTGATGAACCGGTTCGCGAAAAGGTTGGTTAGGTGGTAGTCGGTCCCAAGGTGAGATACCACCCCGTCACGCTGTACATTCCGCGATATCGCCGAGAGAAATCTTTGGCGGTGTTTCGGATGTGTAGCTGATGGCCCGGACTGACGCGGGGATAAGTCATGATAGTGTCTTCTGATATAAAGAATTCCGGAGGTAAACTAGTCTCCCATTCGGATCTCCGGGGGGGACTATGTCAGGGGGAACGTCACGCAGATATCATGATAAATAATGGAACTTTGAGAGGTTCGTCATCGCATAACCGGGCTCGCTCTCGAGGCTTGGCCCACGCTCTACTGGTGACGGCATTTTGTAACATCAGGGGCATCGGTTTCACAAATACTAATGTAAACGCCGTCCACCAATATTTGCAAACAACGAAACCTGATATCCTTGCCCTAACTGAGACCCAGGTCGATTCGTCAATTGATTCGACATATCTTCGTTGCTCAGGATACGACTTACATTCGAGATTCCGTTTTAAGGGCGGAGTCTGCGTCTTCGCACGGTCCGATCTGGCTTGCCAGAGGATGGAGGCGTTGGAGCCCAATATCATGGACATCATATGGTTGAGGGTCGTGCTGAGGAATTCCGTTGAGTTTCTTTGTTTTCTTTACCGCTCCCCGAATGACGATCGACCGGCGACATTTTTCGAACATCTTTCATATACCGTCGACTGGATACAGATCAACCACCCAGCTTCTGAAATTATTGTCCTTGGCGATTTTAATGTGCACAATTCCGACTGGTTGTTACATTCTAACAGAACCGACGAGGCTGGGAGGCTGGCGGAGATGTTTGCTGTAAGCCACAACTTGACTCAACTCGTGGGGGAACCAACGCGAGTGCCGGATCCCCGAGGCGATTATGCGAACACCCTGGATCTGTATTTGACATCCGAACCGAGTATTTATACCGTAGAGGTTTCTGCGCCACTGGGAAACTCAGATCACTGCTTGCTATCTGTCGCTCAAGCACTAGCATATCAAGAGAATAACCGGTCTGGGCAGCTTCGCCATGTATGGAAGTATGGGGCCGCTAACTGGGACGATATGCGAGATTTCTTCGCATCCTTTCCATGGTCGGAAGTGTGCTTCGGAAACTCCGATGTTAACGGTTGCGCGGAGTCGGTATCAGAGATTATTCTCCTGGGGATGGAGATGTATATTCCACATTCCATCAAACGAAGTTCGTCTGATAAACCTTGGGTTGACAAAAAATGTGAGCTGATTACAGCGGCAAAAAATAGAGCTTTAAAGCAATGGCGCTCCAATCCCACCGATGTTAACAGAACGAATTTTGTTAGAATCAGAAACGCGTGCAATCAGGCGATTGATACCGCGAAGAAGGCTCACAACGACAGGGTGATCAATAAGCTCCTTCGGTGCCCAGCTGGTTCGCGCTCCTTCTGGCCAATGGCAAAGGCTGTCAGCAGTAACTTTGCTTCCTCCTCTTTCCCTCCGTTCGTGACAGACAGCGGGACGTTAGTCACGAATCCAAAGGATAAAGCTAATGTGTTCGCGAATTTATTTTCGGCGAATTCAAACCTCGATCCCGGCCTTTTGGAGCCACCTGTGATCTAGCCGGTACGATCTTCCATGCGGGATGTGAGATTTCGTCCGCGCACTATTCAACGCATTCTACGTGAACTGGAATGTAGGAAGGCAACCGGCCCGGACGGAATACCAGCAATAGTCCTTAAGAACTGTGCTCCAGAACCACCGCCGGTTCTTGGCAGACTCTTCCGCTTATCTTATGCACGGAGGACCTTTCCCGCCTGCTGGAAGATCGCTCGAGTTCTGCCAATCCCAAAGACGGGAAAAAAGTGTCTCCCACAAAATTACCGTCCGATAGCATTACTGTCTATTTTATCTAAGGTAATGGAAAAAGTCATCAATACAGAGTTGGTTAAGTATTTGGAGTGCAACGGTCTTCTGAATGATCGTCAATACGGATTCCGTGGCAGGCGGTCTACAGGAGACCTTTTGACACTCATAACCGATATATGGACATCTGCGATTGAACGGCATGGTGAGTCAAGGGCGGTCGCATTAGATATCTCCAAGGCTTTTGACCGCGTCTGGCACGGGGCATTGCTGAGCAAACTTCGTTCATATGGACTGTCCCAACAGCTTTGTGACTTGACGAGGAGCTTCCTCGAGAATCGATCGATCCGGGTTGTTGTGGACGGCGAGTGTTCGGATCTGTATCCTGTCAATTCGGGGGTGCCCCAGGGTTCTATTTTGGCTCCAACCTTGTTCTTGCTTCACATAAATGATTTGTTGGAGACAACAGATAACAAAGTGTTCAGTTTTGCAGATGATAGTAGGCTTGTTTCCTCCTTTTCGAGTGATCGGCCGATTGGTGAATCAACGTCGCACCAGCTGAGATGTAGACAGATTGACTCTCTGAACCAGGAGGTAGATAAAGTCATGCAGTGGGGAAAGGCCAATCTTGTCGACTTCAACACAACGAAAACCCAGTATACAACATTCACAAAGAAAACTGGATCATCGGTTCCACAGCTGATGATGAGTGGCCGGGCCCTCGAGGATGGGGAAAGTTTGAAATTGCTCGGCGTCACGGTCTGTGGGAATGTATCATGGCATAAACACGTATCGGGTATCGCCAGATCAGCCTCAGGAAAACTGAGTTATCTTTTTAGAGCCAAGAAATACTTTACTCCGGCCCAACTTCTTCTCCTATATAAATCTCAAATTAGACCCGCGCTCGAATATTGCTCTCATGTTTGGACCTCGGCTCCTAAACATACCCTCGACCTACTTGAGAGCGTACAAAGACGAGCGATCCGCCTGATCGGTGACACGGCGCTGACGTCGGGACTACAGTCGCTATCACATCGAAGGCGCGTAGCCGACCTCTGTCTGTTTTACAGATATTATCACGGGTGCTGTTCTTCGGAGATTCTTGGCATTGTTCCACGCAATTCGGTCTATATGCGCTCCACAAGACAATCCGACGGATCGCACCCGTTTGTGGTTCATCTCCCGACGGCGCGAACATCCCTGTATCAGAACTCGTTCTGTTACAGAGCGGGGAAGCTGTGGAACTCCCTTCCCACGCGAGTGTTCCCGAAGCGTTACAACCTGCAACTGTTCAAAAAGAACTGCAACAGTTATTTGATGGCATCTCGGGGCGCCCACTCGACGCTATAGGTTCTCCTCTCCCGAGAGAAGTCTAATAAAAAAAACGCAAACAGGTTTGGAAGCATTTCGCTTTACTGCTTTTTATGATGATCTTTACGACATGCCTTACCTTTTTGAGGTCACCTAGATGCTCCTGGAAGTCAGTTCTTTCTCCGGGTCGTTAGACCTTACGACGAGACGGGCTCTTAGTGCTTTACTGGAAGAGTGGGGCTGTACGTGATATTGCGCTTCATTTTCTTAGAAAAACAAGAGAAAAAGTTCTTACATAACGAAACCTACGACAGAGGAATGCCTTATGATGTAAAAAAAGAGCATCACACTAGTCAGCTCTTATTATTCGAGTTGGCCAATGGCCATTTATTGTGACACAAGTTGCAATTACATTATTAAATAGTCAACCCTAATTTTTTTTTTGATTCAAATTGTTCCGTTCAAAGGTGAATATACGAATCAAGCAAATAATGTAGGTTTAAAAGTTTTAGAAAGGATTTCAGTCTTTGATTAATAATACTCGTAAGTTGTTTCATTTATGTTATTGAACTGTTTATTTTCGCAAATACATATATAACTTAATTGTGCTCATATATACATTCTGATTTAGAACCTTCCAACCCCAAAAGCGGAAATTTTCCACTACCAGTGGGACTACTACCAACTATAATCGATTTAAAGCAAATGCGTCAACCAGAAGAGCAATCTTTGTTACGCAAGACATACGATGCCGTGAAGCCGTTTACATCGGAAGAGTGGCGCTCTGGTGGTACTCTAACAAAAGCCTGGCTTATATTTAAATTTCCAGTAGATGTGATTCTCAATCTCATGCTGCCAATTGTCGATCACGAATTACCACTCCATGGATGGAGTAGACTATTGAACTGCGTTCAAATAATAACTTTCCCATTGATGGTCCTTTTTGTTGGTGGTAAGCTATGGTATTTATTAAAAGTAATATTGTTTAAAGTTGGCATTGCTTCCGTTCTTCCCAGGTTTAAATACTAGTTTTTTTGGATATCGGACAGAGTTGTTGGTTTTGATTATAACCGTGCCCATTGCCATAGTTATTTTTTTTGTAACTAGCACCAATGATAAACCTAAATACCATGTGGTAGGTATACTCGTAAGGTTAAAAATTCGTTGGAATACACTTTTAAACGTCTTTATTATATCAGTTTTTCGTGTTTTTTTCCATTTTTGGAGCGCTTTACCTAATGAAAACCTTTTCAAAGGAGCTTATGAACATAGGAGACCTCATTGGTTACGTAACTTACAGTACCCAATCATTCCTTGGTGTGACCATTCTGATCTGGGGAAATTGTGCTGGTGCGCTCGCTGCACTGGTAGCCTTTGTCGGGCAAGGCTACCAAAAGATGGCATACGCATCCACAATTGGTGGACCGATCTTCGGTAATATCACTTGAATCTTGTTCCTACTTTGAATAACTCGTACCATTCCAGCGTCTACAATGTCAATTGGAGTTATTTACTTCTATAAATGTCTCCAGTCTCCAACGTTAGCTGCTTCTGTAAGTGCATAATATGTTACTTTTAAATAGTGTTATTGAATTTAACAATGTAAGCATTATCATTTCAGTTTTCACAAGGTTCGATGGGAGAGAATTGTACTATCATCCAAATAATCTACCTCATCGTTTTTTTGTTGGGGAGTTCTACTACAAATTTCCGACTTCGAAAATCCTTGGGATTTTATTCCATCATAGTCTATACACTTTTCGTTGTATTGTGCTTTTTGGGAGAAAAAGAGTTCATACATCCCTTCGGTACAAACCATGCTGAAGACTACGGTGCAGATTTCTTGTGAAGTCTGTAGTACGATTTAAAAAATTCTCAGTCTTATATTTTGTATGTGATAAACAATAAAATAAATATAGGGAAAAAAAACGTCTCTCGTGGGGGTAATTTTCTTCCATCCCCATACACGACACAATGAGAATGAATCGCAATGTCGATAAAGTTTTTAGGCTTATCGTTTATAAACTGACAAGGGCTTTTTACATAAACCGATTAGGAGATAAATCTAAAACATTGTTCATTAACCAATCACAACTCATGTTAACGCAATCGTATTGGTAAGAGATTTGTTATAATATCGGGTTTTCCAATAGGGACATGACAACTTTGAATTAAATTCGTAAACGCACCCTTTCACTAATCATCGAACTGCCACTGTCAATTTATTCAGTAAACTCAACATTTTCATCATGGTTAAGTACACGAACGAACAACGTCAGCAAATTTGGAGTCGGTGACCGCAACTTTAAAAGCGTTAACTCCAATTTTCGGTCGTAATTCTCGCCCTAGTAGACAGGCAATAACAAGTTTAGTGCAAAAATTTGAGTCTACGCATTCGTTGTGTGATGTTGCTGTGTCAGTGAGACAACAGGTTGGTCGAAGTGTCGAAAATATCGCTTGAGGCGTCCGTAGCAAACGATCCAAATCAGTGAATTCCACGGCGCTCTCAAGAATTGGGCATCGCCCAGACCACTTTATGGCAAATGTTGCGTAAGGATCTTGGTTTACACCCATACAAGATCAAGCTGACTCAAGAATTAAAGCCGAAGGACCATTTGTAGCGGCGTACGTTCTCCGATTGGGCTCTGGAAAAGATGCGCCAAGATGATGGATCTTCAGTGACGAAGCTCATTTTGGCTCAATGGGTTCGTCAATAAGCAAAACATGCGTTATTGGTCGGGTGAAAATCCACATGTGCTTCATGAATCACCACTTCATCCACAAAAAATAACTGTTTGGTGCGGTTTGCATGCCGGCGGCGTCATTGGGCCATATTTTTTCGTCGACCATAACGATCGTCACGTTACTGTGAATGGCCATCGTTATCGCGCCATGATTACCGATTATTTTTGGCCTGAATTGGAAGATATGGACTTGGGAGACATATGGTTTCAACAGGGCGGTGCCACAAGCCACGCAGCACACGATACAATCGATTTATTGAAGAATGAGTTTGATGGGCGTGTTATCTCAAGAAATGGGCCAGTCGGTTGGCCGCCTCGTTCGTGCGATTTAACGCCTCTAGAATATTTTCTTTGGGGCTACGTCAAGTTATTGGTCTATGCCAACGAGCCGACGACGTTGGAAGAGCTCAGAGCCAACATTGAACGTGAAATAGCAACCGTTTCGGCCAAAATGTATGGCCGAGATCGAAAATTGGGTCCAACGAATCGACCGATGCAAACGTGCCTGTGGTGGCCATGTGGGTGTACGTATCTCAACCTAGTGCCAGCACGGGCACGGGTCCACTAAGATTCCACCGTCTGCTATTTTTCACAACCGCGGTAGTTCACTGAGCAAATAAAAACTGAGTTCCGCAGCGAGCCGTTGTATGAGAAGGAAAATAGAACACACTGCGATCGATCTGTTGCAAGCTGTTTTTTTTTATTGTTAATTATTATAATATCCGGTTTGTGTAATAATTGTCTTCCTTTGTAACACAGAGAATTGTTCCAGAGCCGTTTCTTTTCTCTTTTAATTGTATGTATCTCCGGTTCGAATGCCACACTTCCCACAAGGATTACCGAACATCGTTACTCTTTCACTTTCCAATCTGTTACATTAACACCGGTGAAGAAAGGTTACAGCATTAAATTTCTAGGCTTCCTTATTCAGTAGATGTCAACGTTAACGCAAAACAAAAGATCTATCAAACCACGAACCTCCGCGTACGCACTCTCCTGATGTAGAAACTCGACTGACCATTACAAGCCAGGAAAAGTTCATCGCGTCGTGGCTGTGGAGTCATAGCTAAATAAACTCACTGCCACTTACTAGGAACTTTGGAAAGGGTTGCTATGCTTGCAAAGTGGATTGGGTTCCGGAGAATCGCTGCCGTACAGGTTGAGTTAAATTCCTCTGGCGCTATGTATACGAGGAAATTGGTTTGGAAATGCAACTCATCGCACTGGTGACTTGTTGGTAAGGAGAATTGGTATTGGGTAGGATGGGAGCCGAAATGATTTTCGGGGATACTAAATGTTGCTTGGATACAAGCGAGAAGTATAGTTTAAGCAGGAAGTGAGCCGGGATGATTTTCAGGGGAAATTAGAACTGCTCGGTTGTAAGCAAGAGATATGATTTAAATGGGAATAAAATTAACCGAAGCGGTTTTTGGAAAGATGTATGCGGCTCGATGTAGTTGATAGAGATGATTAATATTCCGTTGTAGGTTTGAATATGCATTTTATTTTGGCTTGGGAAATGGATTCTTGGTAAGTTTAGGGATAAATGCAATTGCATATGTGGGGGCGGACGCTGTTGCATATTGGGATGTATTCTTTGCGCCCATGCATTCTAGCCTTTGCCATCTAAGCGAAGTTCTGTTGACATAACATCAACAGAAAAACCTATCCCGGATCGTTTGTGATGGCGGGGCAGCTGGCCTCCGTATATCGGTCATCATATTTGACCAGCTGCATGTTTGTTTTCGCTTCCATCACCCAACGCATGTTTCGTTTGTTTTCCATTCCTAGTGTTAAAGAAGTTTGCTACACCCTTAGCACTTTTACACACACACAGAGAATAAAAACACACGTTGTCAAACAAAGAAAACTAGTCTTAATTTAACTGACACTTTATTGATCTACAGAAATCTGTTCTTAACCCTTTTAAATTGGGTACACCGAATTATATTCACAGCGAACACAGTCAAATGCAGTTTTTGGGATTGAATCCATTTATTAATTTATGTTGGGATTCTGCGAGAACACAACACTGACACTGAATTGGATTTAGCAAGCGTATCCAAAAGATTCGAATTATTGTTCACTTTTTTGAGCCCGATGTTTTTACATATAATATTTTCCGCGAAAGGCACTCGAGGAAGTCGTACGGTAAGCGCAAAGAGTTACTCGCCGCGACTTTTGAAACGCGATCGGCTTTATATTTACGTCCGTCCAGGACAACGATTGGTATTCGACTTTTTTTTTGAATATCAAATATACAACGCGACGGGTTTTATATTTGAAGTCCGTTGTGGACGATGGTTTGACTTAGACTCTTCTAATTTATGAATGTCCAAACCGGACGACGTTCATACATCGACACCCTTATCTCTCTTTCGGTCGTGTAGACCGAAATATCCATTCATCCATTGTTTACTCACAATATATCCTTTTTGATACCCATGAGGTATGCTTTGCAGTACATTTCTTGAGAATAATAAACATTGAAAATGTTTATGATCTGCGAGATCTGATTGTGTGGATGCGTGTATACAATTTAGAACCTTGTATTTACACAAGTGTTCATTTATGGTCAACGATGGCAAAGATATTTTGTATACTTTATTGCTTCGTTACCATAGAATTATTCTCTGTTTTGAGCAGCACATTATTTTCTTTGTGCCGTCATGAATTTCCCCCAGATGTGGTATCTGGATTCCATGATTTGCCCGTATATGCATTTTGTAGCTAATGCACTTTTACAGGTACTCATTGGGTTGGATATGTTGATTTGGATTAATCAACATATGGGGCTTCACATGAAGGTGAATCCTGTTAATGGTGGGAGGTGGCCCCCAAAAAGGATGAGTATTAGGGGAGGGTAGGCTTTGCGTGTAACAATCCCGCCCCCCTTTAGAAAATGAGTATTATTCTTAGAAGAGGAATAATACTCTCGAACGGTTTTTAAAGTGGGTACCGGGGCGTGAACCCTTGCGTGAATAAATGTCAGTATCAGCGTGCGCGTTTACAAAAATTGTTTAAAGAAAAATAAAAATTTTTTTTTTTGTGTCCCATATTCTGTCATTACAATTGTTGGGATCATTGTATTTTGTTTACAAGATTTATGTTTTTGTTTTTATTTATATATATACTTTTTGAGCATGTAATGCTAACTTTGTTCGCTAGTTTACATAAGAGTATATTTTTTCCCATTTATTTTTGGACGTTAGTTTACATTAATCTGGTTTGTTTTATTGTAGCTGGGTTGTACAATTATTGTTAAAGTGTATTAAGTGACAAAAAAATAATAAAAATAGATACATGTATTATAAAAGTAAAGTTTAAAGTAAATACATTTCAAAGTAGTATGCAAAGGATCAAATAAATGTTCTTAATTTAGTTCTCAATAAAGAGTTATTTTTCTAATATGTATTTAAGGCACTAATATATATATATATTCTTTTTTTTTTAAACTTAATTGAAGTAAAGGTATATCTATATTTATTTATTTTAAAAGAGAAATCGTACAATAATAATGTATGGGTAATGTGAAGTATATTCTTGGAAACTTCATAATTTCGGTTTTTTTTTGTATTTTTCCTTGTTAGGAGGACCATTAATTATATGTTAAGTATAACTTTTTGTATAAAATCTGTCTATATATAATTTTGACTTAATTTTTTTTTTGTGACTACTAACTAAAAGGAGAACATATATTTACAATAATAGTACTTATAATTCTAAGAATAATACAGGAGTATTAGTGATTATAATAAAACTTGCAATGATTCTTTTATTTTTCTTATAAATTTAAACAGAATATTCCATTGCAATTATGAAATAAACAGATTGGAGGTAAACACATAAAGTTATTTTGTATAAAATGTTGGTAGGATTAAGTTTCATTTAATTATATATACAGATTTTTTTTTTTTTCAATTTACATGTACTTGTAGAAAAGATTATATTATTGTTTACATGTTTAAAACTTTGGTTTGAGTTTTTTTTTTGTTTTTAATTTATTGATAATAATTATTGCTTAATTTTATGAGGTAAAATATATAATTCTATTATAAGCATTTGTATTACAAGTTCTTTGTTTTACAATTTTCAACTTTTTACTCCTTTCAATTTTGTTCATATTTGTTTACTTTACAGATCTTATTTTATCTACAATATTTACGACACATACAATTCATTTGTGTTCTGCCAGGGAGTCATCTATGATTTCTGAGAAAGGTTTTTGTCCTGGGAAGCAAATAGATAATGTATGTGGATAAGGAAAGGGAATGGGAATATTGGTAGTTCGTTCATCAGGTGTAGTTTGGTTTATTCATAAAATGGCTTCAGACGATTTTTGTGTATTACAACATTTCTGTTGCCTACCTTGATAGTGGTATTAACGGCTCCTGTAATTGATGTAACCACGTAAGGGCCTTTCCATATGGGTGTTAATTTCCCCTTCCTGTTTTCGTTTCGTACCAAAACTTTATCGCCCACGTGAAACGTGAAAGGGCGTGTTACACGGTCGTGGTACTGTTTTGACCTCTGTTTGCTAGCCAATAAGTTTCGCCTAGCTATTTCATACATTTTCTGTAATTTGTATTTTAATAGCTTGTGATAACTCTCGTGGTTATACACTGGTTCCGGTGCTCGTTTTAAGTTTGAGGGTACTTCCGGAGTGAAACCATAGAGACAATCCATAGGCGTGAGTTTTGTACCTTCGTGTACACTGCTGTTGTACACGAATGTCGCCGTCCTCAGGTACTGATCCCAAGATTGAGGGTTTTCATCCACAATGCTGCGTAGGTATTCTACGATTGGTCGATGGGCTCTTTCGAGAGCTCCATTCGATTGTGGATGGTATGCTGAGGTTTGTAGTTTTTTAATATGGAGCAGCTTACACACGCTTTTAAATAAGCCGCTGAGAAAGTTGGATCCCTGATCGGTGACTAGACACTTCGGAACACCATACCGAGCAATGATTTGATCGAAAAAGACTTGCGCCACCGATTCTGCCTCTACATTTGGTAGAGCATAGCAATCCATATACCTGGACAAATTGTCCTGAAAAGTTAAAATGTATTGGTTGCCAGTAGGAGTTTGTTCGATAGGACCCACGATGTCTAAGTAGACTTTATCAAAGGGCCTCTCAGCAATGTCAGTCACCACCATTGGCATACGCAGGGCTGGTGAGGATTTCATGGTTTGACATGTTTTGCATACTTTTATGTAGTGCTTAATGTCACGCAACATGTTCCTCCACCAGTAGTTCCTACGAATTTTTTTATATGTTTTAGCCACTCCCTGGTGTCCACCCATGGGAAGGTCATGGTAGTCTTTGAGGATTATTTGGATTTCTTCGGGGTTTGTAATTTCCATCACCCCTATCTCATATGTGCGACTCACCGTTGCATTCTCAGGAGGATCAGTGTCTTCTGGAAGTCCTTGGGTAAGTTTGTCATTTGTATTCGCTGCCTGTTTTTTGGTTTGAGCACGAGTTACAGCATTACATTGCTGAGGGGGTTGTTTTCTAATAGGCATTTTCTTTGGGTGTATGCCTGAAGGTTGTTCCGTTGATATAGGTTGATCAAGGGAATTTTGGGGGATGCGGCTAAGGGCGTCCGCATTTGTGTTGTACTTTCCGGGTTTGTACTCAATCTGGTAGTCAAACTCTGCTAATTTTTGTTGAAATTTTGTTAGACGGGATGAGGGATCCTTTAATTTCAACATTCCTCTAAGAGGTCTGTGGTCTGTGTAGACCGTAAATTTTCGTCCTTGCAAGTAACAACGAAAGTTTTTGGTAGCCCAAACGATCGCTAACAACTCTTTTTCGATTGTGGAGTAATTTCTTTCGGCCTTGTTTAAGGTCCGACTAGCGTAGGCAATAGGTTGATCCTTGCCCACTTTGCCTTGTGAGAGCACTGCTCCTAGTGCTTCATTGCTAGCGTCCGTGGTCAGGTTAAAAGGCCGTGTAAAATCAGGGTAGATAAGAAGAGGTGGTGAAGTTAACAGCTCTTTTATTTTTTCAAATGCTTGCTGGCATTTATCTGACCATGTGAATTTTACCTCTTTTCTTAAAAGGTTAGTTATGGGACGTACTATCTTGGAAAAATCCGGAATGAATTTTCGATAGTAGTTGGCAAGACCTAAAAAGGATTGAACGTTTTTAACTGTTCTTGGAGTTGGAAAAGTCTTTACGCTGGCAGTTGTAGCGGGATTTGGCAGCGCTCCTTTTTCCGAACAGACATGTCCAAGGTAAACCACTTCTTTTTGTAGAAACCTACATTTCTCCGGTTGCAGTTTTAGATTATGTTCTCTTAGTTTGTCGAAGACTTTTTGAAGTTTGCCATTATGGTTTGCCAAATTTTTGCCATATATGACAATATCGTCTAGGTATACAAAACATTCGAGACCTTGCAGTCCGGTTAGGACATGGGTCATGAGTCTTTGGAACGTAGCCGGTGCTCCTTTTTATCCGAACGGCATACGTGTAAACTCATAGTGTCCATAATTGGTGCTGAAAGCTGTTTTTTGTTGGTCTTTGGGGTCTACCAATACTTGATGGTAGCCGCTAGCCAGATCGAGCGTAGAGAAATAACGCGAATGACCGAGCTGGTCAAGTATATCCTCTATTCGAGGCAACGGGCATGCGTCTCCGATGGTTTTTTCATTTAGCTTCCTGAAATCAACTACGACTCTCCATCGGGTTTCTCTGTCGGGGCCCGCTTTCTTTGGAACTACCAGAAGTGGTGAGTTCCATGGACTTTTGCTAGGTTGAATAATATTATTCTCTAGCATTTCCCGCACTTGCTCGTTTATTATCTGTTTTTTATTTTCGGGTAGTCTGTACATCCTTTGGTTTGTTGGTGCTTGGTCCTGTACCAAAGGGATTTCATGCATTATTGCATTGGTGTACGTCAGGTAATCGCCTTTCAGATGAAATATGTCGTGATATTCCTGGCATAAACTCACAATGGATTGGTGCTCCTCAGAACTTAGATTTGTCCCTAAATTAAGTTCCTCATATAGTTTCTCCAACCGTGTATCAATTGTGGTTTCACCTGACGATTCATTTTCCGAGTACAAGTATCTTATGTGTTGGAGGGTTGCCACCTCCGAAGGGGTTAACTCGGTTTTATCTGCTGACGTACATACTCGCATCCGGAGGCTTTCGTTATCTCGGATATCCAGGGGAATTAATGAGTATTCCCTGGTGGGCAGTAACTCTACTTTTATCCGGTGAATTAATTTGGCAGTGTCTGTTATATTGAGTGCTGCAATCTTTGGCCTCGAAGCATTATTTAATATGCAATTCGATAGGTATATTCCTGATTGCATTTCTTTGGGCAAACAGATCACTTCCTCTCGGATTTCTATTGGTAACACAATTACCTTTTGTGAACGTCCTGGTATTTCAACCGGTTCACTCAGAATAACTTCCACTGTTTCAGAGTTTGGAGCTGCTGGATCTGTAGTCCTATTTTCTCTGATTATTTCTATAGAAGTGTGAGGCTCTGCTTGTGGGATCGGGGATATTGGGAGCGATGCAGTTTTGCAGCCAGCACTTTTCTTAGAAAAGGCTTTGGAAGAGCTACCAACTATGGGTTGTACCTTTTTGGGTCCCATTTCGTCAATAGTCCTTTTCTCATCGGCTGCCCGTGTTCGTCCTGTTTTTCCTCGATTCCTTGCGAAGGGGATGGTAAAGTGTTCGGAGTTGGTACCCATGCGAGGGAATTCCAAACACTGTCCCGGTCCATCCACTTTGCAATTCCTGGACAAAAAATCGTTGCCCAAGAAACCATCTTCTTTGAGCCCAGGCAGAGAGTGTACCACTTGGAATGAGCATGGCACGCTCTGTGCCAACTCGAAATGCCCCAAACAGCTGCCTCTAGTTTTCCCTGAACCAAAGGGCGTCTGCAGAGTGCATGAGTCTTGGCTATCTATTTGGCAATTGGAGTGGAGTGCTTTTTGTTTGATTATACTGATCTCGGCGCCAGTATCTACTACTAATTTTATTTCTTTGCGTCGCCCTATATCCAAAGGAAGTTGGACTATGGGGACACGGGTTAGTGGCGCCTGAGAACAGTTAGTGTTATGTGATTTTAATTCGGTCGGGTTGGGGTATTTGAACCCGACCGTACTGAGTTTCCCGAACTATTCTCCCATCTTTGTTTTTGTCGGCATTCTGCCACCGTGTGATTTCGCCTATTGCAAAATTCACAGGGCTTTCTCCAGCTTTGGGAGGGCGGGTTGGTATTTGAGCGCGTATTGCTGGTCTCGGGTGGGTGGGAGTTTTGCGTTGCCTTTGTTCGACGGGGTCGTCGTTGAGGCCGATTCCTTGGAGTGTCTCGGTTAGAATTCTGATGCCTTACCTGTTCTTCTTCCTCCGACACCAAGTCCGGATCCACGTTGACAGTCAATGTGACTGTGCGCTTTTGTGGATTTGACCGACGTTGATTATTTTTCGGATTTGATTCCCGAATATTGTTGGAGGCGGAAGTCGAATGACCTGCCTGTTCCCAATTTAATTTGTGGCGGCATTCTGTCCACTTATGGCCTCGTCTGCCACAGAATTCACAGCTGTGTCCTACGCTGTAAACTTTGTAGTTTTGCGTGGGGCGCGCCTGAGCGGAAGTTGATGGTTGAGGGACCTGTGGTGATTGTACCTGGGGTGCTCTTAGATTTGATTGTGGCCGACCGCTTTTTGGAGGCCCATAGTTTCTATATGTTGGTTGGGTTGCGGGTACACGACATTCCCTAATATCATGTCCATATTGCCGACAACCCATGCAGAAAGGCGTATTTCTGCGTTTTAGACACTCCTCATAAACGTGTCCCTTTTTCTTGCAGAAACTGCAAGTTATGCGTGCATCCTGTGGAAAGGGAGAGCGGGTGCCGCTGAACTGAGCTGGTATTGCCTGACTTTCCCCAGGGTATGCAGCTGGAGCCGATAAGTTTTGTGTAACCGCCTGTGGGTTTATCGAATTCCATCCAGTGGCAAGTGGAGAATCGACTGGTGTTCGATTTACTGCCACCTGTGGGTATGAAACAGAGGCAGAAGGAGCGTTGACCGGTACACTGTTTGATACAGCCTGTGGATATGTAGCTTGTCGCACAGGGGCAGATATATCGTAAGATCCTATGTAGTTCGCCTGTGGCTGTGGAGCAAATTGCACAGGGGCGTGGGGAGAACTTAAATAATGAATATTATTTGTCTCCTGAGGATATGCGCTATATTGTACATGAGGATAGTGATCGAGTCGTGGGTAGTTTAATTGGGACATATTTTCAGATTGGTTGGGGACTGGGGGTCTACTTTGGGTGGAGTTATACAACCGTATCATTTCCTGTTGTGACTTCTCCATCTGGATTAATTTCTGGGCCAAACCGTCAAATGTGTCATCACCGACCAACACCATGAATTGCCTCAGAAAAGGATCTGCAGTACCACCTTTCAGAGCGGATTTCGCTGCTAAGTCTACCTGCAGCTTGAACGTAGCGCCGTTCACCAGGCCGTACGTTTTATTTGCTGCATTTTGGCACTGCGCCATGGTTTGCCTTAATCTTGAGACGAAACCATTCATTTCCTCTCCAGGAGCCTGTCGTGTTCCTCGTAGTTGGTTCAGCAAGTCCTCGAACGACTCTTGTGGCTGTTGTGAGCTTTCGAAGAGTTTCTCCAGTTCTTCTATAGACTCTACTGACTTAGCGGTGACCAACTCATAGGCATCGCCAACCAGTCGCGTGGGTAGTAGTTGGAGAAACACCCGTTGTTCCTCAGCTGGCAAACAACTTATTGCCCTCCTGCAGCTACTTACGAACGCCTTAAGTTCGCTTGCTGCATTTGGAGCCTTAACACCTGAAAAAATTGGCACCGCCCTTGCCAGCAAATCCAAAATACCTCCCAGATTCACCGAACTACCAGGAAACGAGGGGGGAACGGGAGTGGACGCGGTAAGTGGGATTTCAAAATTAGGTTGTTGGGTCAGGGTTTGGGTAAGACTTGTCCCAGGCAGAACATCTATTTTTGTTATGTTTAATTTGTTTGGTATGTCCATTTTATTATTTTTGTTAATAATTGTTTTAATCTCTCTACTATTAATTTTTTTTAATAATACTTTTAAATTACTCACCACCGATGCTGCAGTTCCTGCCGCTGCAGTTTTCTTTATTCTTCGGGAACGGCGAAGGGGCACGAATTCGCGTTGGCCTCCAGGCATTCAAGACTTGCTTGGCTTCTTCTAGTGTCCTTGGTGTGCTGAAGTGCTGTTATTGTTGTCCTGTAACGCTGGTTGCGATTTTGTTCCCTCGTTGTTATGTCTGATGTGGTTTTATTACTTTCCTGTCCGTTTTTATTTAGTGTCTGTTGTTTTTTCACTGTCAGTTGTTGCTAAATTGTATTATTTTATGTGTGCTTTAGTCACTTTTTTGTAGATTTAGTTTAGTGTCTTTATAAGTTTGTTTTGTTTGTGGAATGGTTTTATGTTTACACTTTAAAATTTTTTATTTAATTTATTAAATACTTTGTTTTGTTTTTCTTTTGTACTTTATCTGTTGAACTGTATTCGAACTGTTTTATCTAGGCTGCTTTACGTGTGTATTTTTTTTTTTCTTTTTTTTTTTTTTTTAAGTAAACAAACTCTTTTGATTTTTTTTTCATGATTTCATTCAGCACATTTTGTTCTTATTATTTGGTCACTGTGTTTGTTTGTGTGTTTTATTTGTGTCTTTTTATTTAGTGCATTTGTGTGGTTAATTAATGTTTTTTTCACTTCACTATTGTTTATTTTGTGTTTTTTGTTTTTTTTTTTTTGAAACACGTTTTGTTTTTGTTTGGGAGCTCTGTAAGCTCTTTCAAAGTCAAGGCTTTTCAAGCTCTTACGAGTTTTAAACTCAGGCTTCCTTGGACTTTTCGGCTGCGCCACTTGTTAAAGAAATTGTTCGCTAAACTATATATGCACACACAGAATGAAAACACACGTAGTTAAATAAAATACACTGCTTTATTTTCGAAAATAACAAAGTCACTGGACTAACACACAATTAATTTAGTAAACATTACTTTTAATTTTATTTTAAGCTCTGCGGCTTGTTTAATTTAAATTTCACACACGGCACACGACTTTCTTGACGGCACACGTCTAGGTTGACGGGGTACTTCCACTTCGTTTTTTTTTTCTACCGAATTTTCACGCGCGGCGGCTTTACCTTTGACTTACGTCCAGGACAACGATTTGTATCAGACTTTTTTTTTGAATATCAAATATACAACGCGACGGGTTTTATATTTGAAGTCCGTTGTGGACGATGGTTTGACTTAGACTCTTCTAATTTATGAATGTCCAAACCGGACGACGTTCATACATCGACACCCTTATCTCTCTTTCGGTCGTGTAGACCGAAATATCCATTCATCCATTGTTTACTCACAATATATCCTTTTTGATACCCATGAGGTATGCTTTGCAGTACATTTCTTGAGAATAATAAACATTGAAAATGTTTATGATCTGCGAGATCTGATTGTGTGGATGCGTGTATACAATTTAGAATCTTGTATTTACACAAGTGTTCATTTATGGTCAACGATGGCAAAGATATTTTGTATACTTTATTGCTTCGTTACCATAGAATTATTCTCTGTTTTGAGCAGCACATTATTTTCTTTGTGCCGTCATGAATTTCCCCCAGATGTGGTATCTGGATTCCATGATTTGCCCGTATATGCATTTTGTAGCTAATGCACTTTTACAGGTACTCATTGGGTTGGATATGTTGATTTGGATTAATCAACATATGGGGCTTCACATGAAGGTGAATCCTGTTAATGGTGGGAGGTGGCCCCCAAAAAGGATGAGTATTAGGGGAGGGTAGGCGTTGCGTGTAACACTAGGCAAATACATTCAACCCATCGGGACGATGTCTATGGGAACCTTCGCCAGGGCGAACAAATCTTCTGTTTACTTATCGTCACAGAAAAATCGATTACCTGCAACGGCATGATTTTGAACGATCATATAAACAACCGATCTTCCCAAGTCGCATTGGTTAAGGCAAGCAAATGCGCATCTCAGCGAATGACCCCCGAAATAGCGTTTCTATTTACATAATATACAAGAAACCTATTTCGTCGCGGCGATCGCCACTATCGTTTACATCGACGATGCCTGCAGTCTCTACCGCTTGTTGTTTTGTTTGAACTGCTGCAGGATTGATCGCTGTCCGCACTTCCAGCGAATGGGCATTGTACCAGACCTGTAGAGTCACATGGGAAATTCTTCCATTAAACCCCAAATCGATCGTTCATTGGTCGCCACCAAGAAGATCCGATTTGTTCCTCCCACATCGGTGGAAATCCACCACCGTTGCATCTGGTGGGATTTGGAGTGCAATAGCAGATGAGTCAAGGTTTGCCATCCAATCGAGGAGTCAGATTCCGTCATCGTTCGGTGCTACACGTGTTGGAGAATTTTACTGAGTCGGTGTCATCAGTGGATACATTTCCATCAAGTTACTTGAAGTGTTGATCGATCAGTGTCACAGAGCGGATACGTTTCCCTACAAATCGCTTCAGGTTTTAATTCGGCAGTACCGCTTCCCTTACATTTATTCGAACAATTAGGGCCGCGCCCCAGAAACACCATTTGTAGTTGACATAAGTTAAAGAAAAGAATAGTGACGAAGGATAAGCTACAATAGCACTAAGACTAAACTATACCAATTGTGAAAGAGAAGGGGTGTGTTTTGTAGCGGTGCTTGCACTAGCAAGCACCGCTACAAAACTATTACAAAATCATGCAATTATCTGCATCAAACAATGAGTGCTCTACCCGTGGCAGACTCTTCAATTAGAAATATATCGATTGGAAATAAAATTGTGTGTGACAGTCATATACATGGGTGAGCTGAAAAGTTTCCGACCTCAACGGGAAGATAACTGCACTCGTCAACAAAAGCTAGTGAATGTAGTTGTGCATTTTTTCACTGTTACTCATCAAAATTTCAGGTATTTTATATATATATATATATATATATAAATATATCTATGTACTCATTTTTAAAAATATTTATTTTTATAAATATATGTGCATAGATTTTATATATATACATGGGTGGGCTGAAAAGTTTTCGACCTCAATGTGAAGATAGCAGCACTCGTCAATTTCAGTCATTTTGGGCGCGTAGTTTTTATCTGACAGGTTGTTTGAGTGAGTATCGAGCTGTCCTTAAATTCAAAGATGAGTTGGACTATGTGTATGGGGACTCTGCACCATTCCATCATCATCGTCATCATCGGCACTACAACTGGGATCCGGCCTTGGCCTTATTTAACAAATCTCTCCACCGGTCCGGATTTCGAGCCGATGTCACCCAGTTTGGCGCTCCCAGGCTGTGGGCGTCCTGGTCTACGCCATCCCTCCATTGCAGACAAGGTCTGCCACGCTATCTCCTTCCATATATCCTGCCAGAAAGGACTTTCCGGGCAGGCTCCTCTTCGCTCAGGCGACCTAGGTCTCCCGCCCACCGGAGTCTACCGAGCTTGATTTTTCTTACAACATTAGCTTCACTGTAGATCGCGTTCAACTCAGGCTTATAGCGTCTCCGGAATCGTCCACCCTCACATACGGGGACAACAATTCTCCTTAAGATCTTCCTCTCGAACACGGCTAAGACTTCAGAGTGCATTTTATTGAGCACCCAGGTCTCGGATCCATACATGAGTACTGGATAAATTTCGGGATTTAAAGAGCCTTGATAGACCATAGTAGGCTTTGTAGGATTTGATCAGCCGTTCGCGTATTTCCATTATTTACTACTGTGAGATTTTGGGCAGCTGAAGTTAAACCTGGCCGTGAGAACTTGGGAGACGATGAACGTTCGGGACGTTCAAAAACTGCAACAACTGGCGATTACATCGCTAAAGTTCACCAAATGGTGCTAGACGATCGCCGAATTAAAGCGAGAGAGATAGCAGAGGATATGAAAATGTCCAACGAATGAACATTTCCAACGCGCTCTGTTGGCGCAGTTTAGGCGCAATAAATCCGAGTTTTGGCGCTGATTAATTACTGTCGATGAAACTTGGATACACCATTATACGCCGGAACAAAAATTCAGTCAAAACAGTGGACTGCAAAGGGGTTCAACTCACTCAAAAGACTGTCAAATAAGAACTACCAGTCCAAAATGGCAGCAATTGGTGAATAACTGTTAAAAGATGTACAAGTACATACACAAATACGTTATTGACGAGTGCCACTATCTTCACGTTAAGGACGGAAACTTTTCAGTCCACCTACCTAAGTTAACACTTCTTAAACTAAAAGAAGACAAATGTCAATATTTTATACGTAACATTAGAAGTGAAAAAGTTTTTAAGGCCGTGTTATATGGCTTAGGATCAGTTGACACTGGAATATTAAAAACCGAACTAATACGACTCGAACTGAAATGTAAGAAAGTTAAAAGAGTGAACAAAAATGACGAACACTACACAGATACGTTCTACATTGTGTTTTTTGAAAATGCTAGTGTTAGATTAGGAAAAATACAATTCACACGCAAGTGAAATGGAACGTTTACCGTAAACAAGAAAAATAAATCAACACTATGTAAAAACTGCTAGATGTTTGGTCATGGTGAAAGAAATTGCAACGTCAAGACGTACTGCGAAAATTGCTCCAGCTCACAAAACTCAACAATGCCATTCAAATATCTTAAAATGTGCAAACTGTACAGGGAATCATAAGTTTACTGAAAGTGGATGCGAAAGTAGACTGCATTATTTGAAAATAAAGCAGAAATTTGTGGCGAAACCAAATAATTCGGCACCAAACAATAGCAGCAATCGGATGAAGCAGCTCAGCGACAACGCCAATATATCAATTCACTCAATGAATGAATTCCCGGCCCTACCAAATGGAGTTACTGGAATTCGGACGGCAGAACAAGGTGTAGCAATATCATCCCTAATCCATGGAAACACGATGTTAATCCGTTTTATTCATTTCGAATGTTTATTAACTTTAAATTCAATTACTGAATAAATTCGAATTCTATAAATATTGATGAAGCAAGCCCCCTTCACTTAACTCGACTCTCTTATTACTCTGCTCAACGTAGCGCACCTCCAGAACCGGACTCTGCTCTGGATGACGGGTGTTGTTGCTTTGCCCAGTGCGAACGTTGTACTGGTCTCAACTCCCCAACTGCCGCTGGTTATATTCACTCTTTTGTTCCCGTTCCCTCGTTTGCATGTTGTCACAGGCACAAAGAGAGCAACTGCTATAAATATCCGATCCTCAGTCCGCCAGTCGGCCTGTGGCGGTTCCGCCAAACCCCACTGTCTACTTACCGTAAAACCCCCATAACATTCAGCCAATTTCCTAACTTCGCTAATGCAACAGCGTTAGCACCTGTGAATGCTTCGCGCATTATATAGATCAAATCTATAATCTTAAAGTCACTGTAAAGAAAACTTACCTTTTCATGCATCTCTTCGCATACAATTTTCCGTAAGATTTCTTGCTTTACTTATCTGGAATTCGAAACCAATTCGGCACCTTCGGTACCAGACAAATTCCTGTAAACAAAATGATTCGGTTTGCATACAATGTAACTGTCATGACAGAGACCATAAATATTGCGCCGTCTATTTTCCAAGCCGCGCCATGTGTACTACAATAGTCCCTACATACACATTGGCTGGCGACTTACGCCCAAGGAACCAAAGCAAATACGCATTCCGCGTCTCTTGGCATCAATTGAATCCTACAGCATAAACAAATGCAAATAGGAATTCAATACCTACCCTTACTAGCGATGCCATAAACACCGTTTCCCAGTAACCTAGCTAAAACCAGTTAGCACATTACCACATCGCATCGTCGCCTCTTTGTTTAGCGCGACGCACATGTTCCAACAAAGATCCCATTAGCATCCGACGAGTTCGGTTTTATTTGCTTTACCGAAATCGTATCCCACTTTATGCCCTTTCCTTGTTCTAGGTTCGTTCTCATCCATGAAAGAACCATGCACATATACCACCATGATCACGATCAGCGAGTGAGCTCTGCACGAGCAATATATCGCTGACTCGATTTCCAACAACTCACCGCCATGGTCATGCGTCACTCCCGCCCTCCGCCGGCTGCGGATACGCGTAAAAATACCGGTAGTCGTGAGGAGTATTTTGAACTTGTCGTTTTTCAATTGTTAGGCGAGTTTGTGGCGCAGTTAGTTTGAGTTAGTGAAAAAGAATTTTTAAGAAAGAAAAGTAACTCTATTGTAAAACAATGAACTCTAAATTGCTGTTGATCGGTGCACTCTTTGCACTGTGCATCATCGTCGTTGCTGCTGCCTATTAAAAAAAAAAACTTCAACAAATGTATTACAATTAACCATCAAAAAAAATATTAAACTAAATCCGTGCGTTTAATTGTCCTGGGTGTATTTATTTCTTTTGTGTTGTAATCAGTGTCCGCGCGAACAATTCATGATGGAGGAAGAAGAGAATCAGCGCCGTACGCCGGTGCACAACGCTTCTTCCCCACAGGCCTCCCTCAACACAGAATCCATTTACTCTAATATACGTAGGCAACACTTCCGGTTGTTTGTTGAAAAATTTTCCCCACATATCCTCTTCCTTTCAGAGACCTGGCTGAAACCAAATTCCCGAGTTTCCATTCCCAATTATACTTTTATTTCTAGCCCCAGAACAAAGGGATCTCACGGAGGTACCGGCATCTTAGCACACAAAAAACTTCAATTCAGTGAAATTAGATTCACCGCTATATCCAGCATTGGATACACGGCAGTTAAACTTTTTTGTGAGAACAATAAAGTACTCGTCTTAGCATCCATTTATATTCACCATTCTTGACAACCATATTTCCCAGATGCTGACATTTCGCAGATAATCCAACATTCTGTTCCCGCTCTATTTATAATCGGGGGAGACTGGAATGCTCGTCATACAGCATTCAATGATAATAAATGCAACAAATATGGTCGTCAATTGCCAGCCCTCCTCCCGTCTTATCCATATACATACATCGACTCCCCATTACAGCCAACTCCCTTCACTGGCTCAGCCAAGTCAACAATCGACTTCTTCCCCAGGTCCGATGACGTTCACTCAGCGGGTCCACCTACAGTCTCCTTTATATTTCCTTCTGATCATGGTTCCGTTCACACCACTATCCAAATCGCCTCTCTCGACCCACTCTACTCGTCAAACCCTGTCCCAAATTTCTCGAAAACTAAATGGAGAAATTTCAATAGGGACATAGCGATAAGTTTCTCTAACTTGTATATACCGGAAGCATCTAACCTACTCCTTACTGAAATTGATCAAGCATCTGTAAGAATGGAGCAAATTCTAAAGGAGGCTCTCAGTGTTACCTGATGGCCTCCCCTACCGCCAGTGGCCCACCGAGAGGGAGTAGAATTTAAATGGAAACACTTTTGTATTACATACATTGATTGAATTAGAGGCAGGAACGAGTAAATCTAGATTAAATATATGAAGTTAATTATATAAGGAACATGAATCAACAAGTTCCACAGTGTTTGATTGGATGCGAGCAGATGCACGAACCTGCGTCGATGAGTTGTGGTATTATCGAGAGTTTCTTTTCGAAGAAGTGGTGAGATGGCTGGAGACAGGGAGAGAGAGAGAGCGTCTTTTAGAATCAAAGAAAGAAGTAAGTCGAAGGAGAGTATGAAGTGAACCTCCGTCCAGGGTGGACGTGTTTTTTGTTTTAGAAAAAGTGTAAGCTTAAATTCCACGAAGGAATGTTTGATTGTTTAAATAGATAGTGTTTAATGAATTGTTTTAATTTTAACTAGTCCAAGGAGGAGTCCCAATCATGTCTTTAAAACGAAATTAAAGTTTTATTTTTGTTTACCAACGGAGTACATGTGTTTCGTTTGAACGTGTTTCATATGACGAGGATTTGCATGAGTTTGGTGACCTCAATGTGGAGATTTTTGGCGCTAGAATTGGGGGTAAGCTTTGTGCCAAAATCAAATTGGTTTTAGCTACAACGGATGTGTTGCAACCCGTTCGGTAACCGTACTTGGAAAATACCGAATGCTCTTGCCACCATTGCAACGAGAAGCGGTTGTTCTACTGGGAGAAGTGACCTCGTTACCCGTGGTGTCAGATAACGGTTTTCGGATAAAAAATTGAATACCATTGAAACTTTCCACGGAATAGGATTTCTAGTGGGCAAGTGTACAACAAAAGCAATAGACTGGCATTTTCGGACACACAATTGCTGCAGTGACTTATTTAACAAATTAACGCATTGGCATCTAAATTACAAAATTATACTCAGGCAACACTAGAAAATGTATGTAATACTTCCCATCCTTATAACCACGGACCAATTTATAACCAACGGACCAATTTATAGCCAACGGACCAATTTATATAACACCTCCAAAAAGTTTATGTAACACTATATACAAAAGACGGGAAATTTTACAGTACACTGACGCTACTAAACATGTAACGCCCTACCTATTTATGCAACACTCACAAAAAACGTAACACCCCAAATAATATACGTTACATCAGCAATAACACCCGGATAACCATTCCTCACAACTATTTAGGAAAGCATTTGCCCAGCATCCTAACCAAATTATTGCGCCTTAAAAAGCAGCTCCACCGAAAGCTTCATACAAGATACTGCCCCTTTATTAAAAGCCATACCCAACTCCTATCCACTCTGATAAATGAGCAGTTGGAAAAGTTCACAGATGAAAACTACATCTCCACACTTAAAAATATCAAACCAAATCGTGATTTTTTCAAAAACATCAATCAATTAACTAGTCGTGTATAAAAACCCCGAATTGACCACCTCATCAACCCAATCAGCAATAATATTGCCCAATCCGATATGGTCATAGCAAATTGCCTCCGAGAACACTTCTACAAGGTTCATCAGCAAAATAATTTCGTCTCAACTTCTGGCTTCGGGGACACCGTAAACGAATACATCTCAAACAGCTTATTCCCATCTTTTACTCCTTTCATCGGTGAATTTAACAGCACAAACATAGCTTCACACCCCTTAGACACCACAACTTGTCTAACTGCAGACGAATTATCCGAGATCGTAAGATCAGGACAACAAAAAGTCGACTGGATTAGATGGTCCATCTAAAAGGCTACACCCGCCGAATCTGCTTACCACCATCGTTCTTCTTAATCATATAATTAATGCATCGCACTTCCCAGAGAACTGGAAAACTGCGGTAGTAATTCCTATTAATAAGCCGGGTGGTAGTAATAACCCTTGCAATTATCGTCCAATATCCCTATTAAATACACTAAGTAAGATACTGGAACGCAAGATCTATCAAAATCTTCCCTCATTTTCCAATGAGAACGCTTTCATCCCTAACTTCCAGTTCGGATTCCGTAAGCGACAATCCACATGCCATGCTCTACTAAAACTTACACACGATGTTACAACCGGTCTCCAAAACTAAAGCCCTACCGTGTGCATATCTCTTGATATTTCAAAGGCGTTTGATTGCGTCTGGATCGCAGGGCTTCTGTACAAACTACACTCCATATTTAGTCTAAACTCTCACACAACAAAGCTCTTAGCCTCTTTTCTTTCTGACAGAAAATTCGTTGTGAGAATACATTTTTCCGTCTCAGGAACTCGCAACATAACCGCGGGTATTCCCCAAGGCTCCATTTTAGGGACATTCTCATATCTGCTATATACCTCAGATATTCCTCAACCCGTATCTCCTAATGTTGTAATGCTGAATTATGCTGATGATACATTAATTTAGTCCACCAGCAAATTTGTTAAGGCTGCAAGAAACCGCATTAACAACTTCCTCCCTAACCTATCAACATAGTTTAATAAGTGGAAAATTCACCTTAACCCAAATAAAACGCAGCTCATAATGTTCAAGGGCAAAAACGAGCACTGTACAAATAACACTAGACGCTGCCACAACAAAATTAAAATTAAACTAAACAAGACTCAGATAAAATCCTCAAAAACCGTAAAATACCTGGGAATAACTTTCTCTAATAAGTTTTCTTTTCCTCCCACATTAAAAATTCCCTTCATAAAGCCACAATTCAGCTTAATCTCTGTAGAAGAATCATGTGGAAACCCAATAGTCTCTCTCACAAAGTCAATCTTCTTATCTACAAACAACTTATCAGACCCAACACTCACGTACACGTGCCCATTGTGGTACTGTGACGGTTACGCCAAACCCCACGGCCCATTTACCTGAAAAACTCCCATAACTGCTACCGAACTTTCTTAAGTTCGCTAATGGAATCACATTAGCACCTTAAATGCTTCACGCATTAAATAGATCAAATTTATAATCTAAAAGTCCCTGCAAAGAATCCTTACGTTCCATGCATCTCTTCGCATACAAATTTCCTATAAGAATTTTTTTCCTAACTAATCATGAATCCCTTAACCATCCCGCACTCTGGTATGCCAAGCAATTCCACTGTCCACGTGCACACAGCATGTCTCTGGCAATTCCACAGCCTCGCCAGCCTTTTGTCCAAGGGACAAAAGCAAACACTAGCATCTAGTGTCATAAACCGAATTCCTTCGCATGTAAACAGGCATAAAAATTCGACCCCATTGCGTTCAGCAAGATACGGTACACGACCACCCATCGTATACCTACATTGCTTTAGCCTCACCAGCATAATAGCAACACGGCTATTTACCCAGCTGCAATAGATTCACCCATGATTTGTTTTCCAACGAACAAACAATCACAACGTCGTGCTTAGCCACCAAACGAATTATCCAGCATATACAAATGCAAGCAAATTCGTTCGGCCACCGACCCAATATACGATATACAATTTCCATTGTATTAAGTATCGCAACTATTAGCACCTATCTCAATGTCTATTCGTATATTTACACAAGGGCATCACTCATCTAAGACTTTTATGATGTCCTCGTCTCATCTTTTCTTTTACCACATTTCTTCGATGCATCGTCGTCTATTTATTTAGAAGCGATGCACTTCATAGACAACGATCTTCTCGATCCCTGTGTCGTTGTCGCCTGTCTGCTTTGTTTTGCCAATGCCTCCGCGCATGAGTAAACAACACAGATCTACACGATCACACACATACCACCATGATCTTCATTACGAGATCTGGTTTTCTATTCCACCAAGAGAGACTTTACGTTTCTCTGGTGGTAAGTAAATACATATCCTTAGTGGAGAGGATATCTACCACCACGCCACAAACACACCCCATTAGCGAGTCGGCTCTGCACGAGCCGTTTACTGCTGAGTCCCTTACCATCCACCGATCGAGGCGGTCGCGTCGCTGTCGTCGCTTACGTTAAGTCGCTGTCAAGTGTCAATATCCTTCTTGGAAAAAAAGTGTGAAAATTTTGATTAACGCAAATTAAGTCAGATTAAGTAAATAACAAAATATTCAATTTAAAGCAACTTTTCTTGTGACCCCTTGTTTAAATGCAATAGTGAAAATTGTTGAAAAAGACAAACAAACAATTAAAGTAATAAAAAACGGTGATCACCAATAGACAGTGTGTTTAATTTTTCTTGGGTGTTGACCATTAATGTGTTTTCCTTCCCGCCGGTGACATGCAGTTTTCGTTCGGTGCCTTAGTGGGGAAAGTTTTATGATGGAGGAAGAAGGTGAACCGAGTACCCATGCCTGGCACAATACACTTCCTCCCTACAGTAGCATATAACCCCCAGTTACATGTTTAGTTATCATTATCTTGTTTTCTTTGCCTCGTTTTCCGCATACAAAAAATTGAACAAGTGTTATAACCGTTAAGTTATGGCCCCTGGGCCACGTGTGTTAAATAAAATTAAGCGCAAACGGTTGCGTTACGACCCCATTATTGGAGGCCAAACTCCTCCCGATAAACTTTCCAAAGTGAACAATAAAGTTCTAGAAAAATCTAAAATGTGTTCAAACACTAACTTTTTTCAACCACTTCAAAGTCTGATGGAAGACTCTCCTGAAATGGATCCGACCAATGGCGAACAGAGCGCAGAAACTCCTAAAGAAACCGTTCCGCCAATTGTGGTATTAAAAACAACTAGTCCTAAAGTGCGTGATATTTTGAGCAACATTAAGATAGACAAATACTTAATCAAAAACATTTCGCTTGGGCAAAAAAATATGTGCCCCAACAATGGACATATACAACAAAATCAGAACCGAACTCTTACGGTTAAAATGTGAGTTCTTCACCCACTCGCGTAAGGAAAATCGTCCATTATAGATAGTGTTATCCGGACTAGACTTTATTAGCAACGATGTAGTGAAAAATGAACTAATTGCACTCGGGATAAAGTGCCTAGATGTTAAAACCATCACATTAAATCCGTCAACAAAAGCCCTGTACAAACACTACTTGTACATCGTCTATATTCAACGCGGTACTGTTAAATTAAACGAACTAAAACGGAACCACTCAACCTTGATCAAACCATCGTTCGCTGGGACTTTAAAAAACATAATCCAGGTAAGGTCACACAATGTCACAATTGCCAGCTTTACGGTCACGGCTCGATGCATTGTCATATAAATAGCTTCTGTGCAATATGTTCGGGAAACCATAAAACATCCGACTGCAAAACGAATGAGGTCGTCAAGTGTGCAAATTGTAGTGGGCCACATAAATCCACCGATCCAGAATGCATAAGCCGAAGACAGTACATAGACATTCGCCGCAAAATATCCCCACGTGGACGTGGTACAGGAAATACAACGTTCCTACAGCCTCCGAGTGACAAACAGCAGCCACTGCCCGACCGATTATCCATTGATAATTTTCCTCCACTACCGCGATCTGTGCGTCAACCTTCACCTCCTTCATCCACCTGGGCTTCCGGCCTCCATCAAACCCAGCAACCTTCCAACAGTGATACGACACACTCGAAGAAAAATCCGTCAGAAACTTTAACTAATGATAACCTGTTCTCACTTAGCGAGATAAACTCTCTTCTTAATGAAGTTGTAACCAAGCTTAGTGCTTGTCAAACTAAAGCTGACCAATTTAACGTCATTACTTCATTAGGTATTAAATACATATACTCGGAAAAAACATGTTAAGAAACTCTCTTAACATCATAACTTGGAATGCGAGAAGCATCAAAAACAAAAAGCATGAATTTTTTAGTTTCTTGATAAATTTTAATATTGACATTGCACTTGTTTCAGAAACCTGGCTCAAACAAGACATTTCTTTCTCACATCAAAATTACACATGTCATCGCCTAGACAGGATACATGCTAGTGGTGGAGGTGTCGCCATTGTTGTGAAAAAATGTATAGAACATTCCTTGCGTCCTTCATTGCGCCTCAAGTTAATTGAGGATTTTAGTATAGATGTAACATTAAGTGACAACTCCAAGGTGAGTCTTTTTTCGGTCGATTTCCCTGGAGGAAATAGAAACTTTGAGAAATCTACTTACTTTAAGCGGGATCTGCAAAAATTGTATAGAGTCAACACTCGAAACAAGGTTATTATTGGTGGTGATCTAAACTGCAGACATCAGTCGTGGAATTGTCTTAGGGCAAACAGCTGGGGTAACATTTTACTAGATGTTGCTGAATCCAGCCCAGGTTTTTCCATACTTTATCCACTTCTCCCTACCTACATCCCAGCGAGTGCTAACAAGAACCCCTCAACTCTTGATCTATATATCAGTAATATTCCAAATTACTGCACAGTACCTAACTCTAAATGTGTTAAGTTCAGACCACCTTCCGATCAGCCTCACAGCGAATCATACAGTATTTGTAAATCGTACCAGTTTATACCACAACTATTCCGCCGCCAACTGGAATTGTTATAAATCATATATAAACACGAACTTGGTTCTAGGTGATACCAGCCTAAATTCTATAACCTGCAGCGAGCACATTGATATCCTTTGCAACAATTTTGTTTCTGTTATCAATAGAGCGGCCGATCTTGCGATGCCTAAATGTTCCACTGATCCAGTTGATAAGGCACCGTTTCCTGAAAATATCTTACATCTGATTAGGCTACGAAACTCTGAAAGAAGAAAATGGCTGCGTTATAGAATCGATTGTTTTCTAGTTAATGTTAAAGTCTTAAATAATATCATTAAAAACGAAATCTCAACATATAGGAACAAGTGTTGGAATAAACACCTTTCCTCTCTTGACAAAGCAAGCAAGCCGTTCTGGAAAATATCAAAAATTATGAAAAAGAGAGGGTCAAGTATTCCTCCGTTTAAAGTTTACGACAAGTTGTTTATTTCTTCAGTGGAGAAATCGAACCTACTTGCTAACACGTTTAGTAAGAACCACTCCATATCTATGCATCTAAGCGACGCGTATACTGAAGCTGAAGTTGCTAACACTATCCATGTACTTTCTCAAACACCAGCTGACGGTACTTACGCAACTAATATCAGCAAAGTTAAAGAATTGATAAAAAAATCGAAATCTAAAAAGGCTGTGGGTCTCGATAATATTAACAACAAATTAATCAAAGCACTTCCACCTGCTGCAAGTAACTATTTAAGGTTCATTTTCAACGCTTGTCTTAATACGACTGTTGGAAAACAGCAAAAGTAATACCTATCCCGAAACCCGGTAAACCGAAGAACAGCCCCGAAAGCTACAGACCTATTAGTCTACTTAGCTGTCTAAGTAAGCTCTTAGAAAAAATCATTAAGGAAAGGATTGATCGTTTTGTGGAAGACAATAACATCTTACCAAACTTTTAGTTCGGTTTCCGTAGTGGTCACAGCACAATCCACCAAGTCTTGCGCATTAAAAACCACATAGCTGGTAAATTTATCGACAAGGAATCAACGGGACTGGTTCTTCTAGACATCGAAAAAGCCTTTGATACGGTATGGCACGATGCCTTGATTTATAAGCTACTGAAGCTTAAACTGCCAATGCCGCTTATCAAAATTATCCAGAGCTTTCTTCGTTCGAGAAAATATGTTGTATAGGAACCGACATATCCTCTACTCACCAAATCCACTATGGTGTACCCCAAGGCTCGGTCCTTGGTCCCATATTATTCACATTGTTTATCGCAGATTTACCATGTCTAGGTGAAAACATTCAAGTAGCTATTACCGGTGATACGGCCATTTTCTCTTCGGGTGCCTTATTCACTAATATCTACAACTCTTTGCAAGCAGCTCTTGACAAACTAGCAGTATATTACAGGAAATGGAAAATAAAAATAAATGGTAATAAAACACTGCTACCTACCAAATGGCACTAAACTCAGTATGTGTGCAGTTGACATTGATTCGTCCGAAGACTGTAGATATCTAGGTATTATTCTAGATAAAAAACTTATCTTTCAAAAACACATCACTACCACAATTGACAAAATAAACAAAGTCGTAAGAGTTATGTATCCATTAGTGTGTAGAAAATCAAAGCTTAGCATCGAAAATAAAATTATAATATTTAAAACCATTTTTCAAGCTATACTCCTGTACGGGGCCCCTGTATGGTGTAATTGTGCTCGCACACACAAAATAAAATTGCAAAGGTGTCAAAATAAAATATTGAAAATGTTGCTGAATTTGCCATGGCATTATTCGACACATGAACTACATGAAAACGCTAACGTTAAACCGGTAGAGTTCCTTATTGACAAAATCAATCGAAACTTCTTCGTCAATTGTTCTTTTTCTGACAATGTTCTCGTTTCCCGTCTTGCGTTATCCTAAATCACTACATATGTACTCTGTCTATGAAAATTATATCGAGGTCATTACTATATAAAATAACCGGAAGCTCGTGCAATATTAGTCTTAAGATTAAAATAAGGGTTTTTTCTTGTAGTTTTCCCTTAATTTATTATTTGTTATTCATTAAAATTGTGCTATTGTCGTTATATAGATTTAAGATTATAGTTGTAAAGGAATTGCTATCCTAAATCACTTAAGTACTAGTTGTAAAATATACCATAAATGTAATTATCTACCAAATAAAAATTGAATTGAAATATTATTATAATAATTACATGTAGACAGTTGTTACAAAATTCATTTTAAGTCACTGTATCACTTAAATGTACAAATTAAAATTATGGTGAATAAATATAATTAAAAAAAACAAAAAAAAAAAAAAAACGCAAGTCGGCAGTCGTGTGGTGCTCCGCTTCCAACAATGTTTTTATAAAAACACGTGCTCTCGTGCACTCGCAAATACACTTGCACTGTGTTATTGAACACTTCACTTTTATTTCATTTGGGAGGAAGCCACCCACACACACGCGTGTACGCCAACAATACTTTTAATATTTTTTCGTTGTCGAGCGACAAGCGATGTAGTTCGTTCAACGACTTTTCAGATATTGTTTTCGTAACCTTTTCTTCCTCCGTTCACAATTTGTGTTAGGATGCAAAAAAAAGGATCTTTCGTGCACGCACTCCATAAATTTGATAGGAAGCTACTTTATTATTCGTATATTAATCGACTTACCCTAACTAGAGGCTCGTATTAACACGGGCTGTATTACAGACGATTAACTAAGGACAACCAACACCTACACCCCCCTCATATATTATATGATACACCTAAACCCACCTCCATATTGCAAGGTGTCTTTACCCAGACAATGGTACAGTACGTCTCCGCCCTGATATACTTAGGTATTTCAAAAGCGACGTAACACTACATCCTTTCCAAGAAGGTCACACTCATGGTAGTAGCCTTTTTTATTTTAGTTTTTCTCGTCGCAATTGTTCCCATCTACTTACCCTCGAGCTAAAGGAAAAGCTTATGATTATCAGTTAACGAACGCAGTTTCACATACATCATAATCCCCGATTACCTCAATGAACACACGTATTCACCTCTTCGATTTCTATGCTCACTGACTGGGTCTAAGAATCTCTTATTCCGGATTAAAGATTCTATTCAATCGTTGCCGAACAGCCAGCTATAATGGCAAGGTTTAGAAAAAAATCCCATAATCGCCGTGAAGCCAGGCTAAAGATATGGCGTCAATGACTACAACGCCAAGCACATCCCATCCAAGCCACCGAATGTTTTTGAGGAATACTTACGGTTGACTTTTACTTGTAAGTGTCGTTCAAAGTTTGATTGCGAAAGTGAATTAAAGGATGTAATGAATTTTTGAATAGTTCACATTTGTATCCTGATTTGGAGTAATAAGAAATATTGGGGGGATAAATTGCTTTTCGCTGATGAAAGGCGCGATGGTAATGTGTTTTCACGATGAACGACACTTTCAGATGTCAGGATCAAATAAATATTTAAGGACATCTCTATTATATATGAATATCTGATTCGTTTTTAGAAATTTGAGGCACTCCAGGCGGAGTATCTGTTGCATATTTGATCACGGCCGCGAACTGATGGTATAATCATGGGAAGGGAATATGGCCACGGCGAATGTATTACCTTTGAACTTGTCAAAGACAAACTCTTTGATTCACTACCACCCTTAAGAAATAGTATCAAATTTAATATTTAAAGAGATTTGAAGGAAGAGTAGTAGATAAGTTGGTGGCTGCCTAGGTACGACCCCAGAAGTGTACGAAAGGAATTATATTGAGAATTCCAGCACTTTTACTAATTTTGGATTGTTTCACCCTAAAACCTCAACCCAAAATATATGACTGCAATGGTTTAAGATGAATTTCCCTGCTTTACTTTGTTTTACAATAACAAACATATTAAATAATTCTAGAGTACGACTTTGAAAATGCGTAAATCCCTAAATCCATAAACACGTAAAATGTGAATGAAGGTAATAATCCAGTGATGACCCGGTTTTTATTGAATCAGATATAATGAAATGCCCAAAAGTGTCTTTGGTGACTGTCACTCGCGTCACTCCATGTCCAAGAGAATCGCCTCCTCGATAACTAATGACTTGCTTCCTGGGAAGACACAACGAACAACAACAAAATGCTCGCTTCCTGGGAAGACCCTGCGGATGCAATAGCAGCACACACAACAGCTGCAAGCAGGACGATGGTTCTCGTAACCGAAACTAGGTTGCATCCATATTATCGGCCCGTATTCGCAAACTACTCAGCGATTCGAAGAGATCGAACCCACACTAACGATGCCACCAACAATGAACGTGACATTTTCATATTCGCCAATAGTGCACGCTATCGTGAAGCTATTGACCTCCCAAATTTCGACTTCATAGAGGTTTCTGTGAGTGAGTTGCAATGGTAGAGTGAACATATATTCTAACAATGGTATATATGTTCTGTCAATATAAAAATACTAACAAGGATGGAGTGAACATATATTCCGTATATCATTCATATAAAACTAATAAAGGCACCAATTGCCCCGGAGATAGCAGCAATTTAATAAGGTCTGCAGGGCATACACCCTTTATCTTAGGCGGGGATTTAACTCCAGACATCCCCACTGGAACAATGATGTCTCTTGCCCAAACGGCAAAAAGTTGTACCAAGTTGTACTTACACATTAAAAATCTCACATCATCATCATCATCTTCGGCACTACAACCGGTATCCGATCTTGGCGTTATTTAGGAAATCTCTCCTTCGGTATCCGGTCCATATTCGAGACTTGTTAAATTGTCCATAATAATTTGTTTTCCCGGCCAACTTACTAGCCTTGAGCCAACCTTTCTCAGGTTGTTGCTGCATGCATTGGTTCACTACTTGGTGGGGGCCGAAGTAGCTATCCAGGGGTGTCACGTGGAGACAGCATGTCAACTTGGATTGAACACGGATAAAGATCGTCCTGGCCTTCGTCGGGTTGAAAGCAGCTACCCCCCCCCCCCCCCCCCCCCCCCTAAAAAATTGCACACCCTTTCTAGATAATGAAACTATCCAACCATTGGCTATTAAACCTTCTCTCGAAAGGAGTCGCATGTAAAAGGCCGAGTCGGTGCCCCGAGATGCCATTAAAAAATTGTTGGAGTTCTTCTTGAACAGTTGTAGCTTGTACCACGCCGGAAATACTCGCGGAGGGAGGAAACTCCACAACTTTTCCGTTCTGTAGCCGAATGATTTTAATACAAATCTTCTACGGGAGATGCGCCACGACTTGATAAGATCCATCGGATTGTTATGTAGCACCGATTAACGGATTTTCGGGAACTAATACCACTAACACAAAAACGGCCCCCTTGGTAATATCTGCAAAACAGACAAATGTCCACTACGCACCTTCGATGTGAGAGTGTGTCGAGGGATTTATTAGTTGTTTATTTTATGGTACATGAAAGGGATTCGGACGTTTTGTTTTGTGTTGTCTTCTCCAGGAGGGAGTTCTGAGTTGTTCCCAATTGAAATAAAGTTTGTTTATGCCCATCCATACGAGTTCAATCGTTCTTATGGTTAAGGATCGCGATTCAGCAAGTTTCGTCGCAGGTGGGGACGTTGTACCACTGACGATCTGCTAGGGGATCGTGTGCATGGATTGTGCATGGATTGTTAACTCTGATGTAGAGTCGCGTCATGGGTGTGTATGCATCTGTGTGTGTGTGTGTTTTTTTGTTTGTTTTGGTTTCAGTAGGAAGGTGGAAATCTTCAAAAGATACCTCTAGACCGATCCAGAGGCATGCCGGGTTTTTACCAACTAAAACCACCTCCCACCAGGCTCATATTCCCGCTGATCCCCGCGGAACTTTCTTTTAGATATTCCATCGCGGGGCGGGACGGAGTTTACCTGTAACTCCGCTCGTTACGTCGCAACTGCTGCATCATTTCACCGAGAATACCATTTGTTACGGACCATGCCTGTTTTGAACTCAGCATGTATTCTATTACTCGAGCCGGAGTAACTGTCCGTCTCGTATGTCTCTCCAAAATCGTTCGTGCGGTCTCGAATCTCACGCACTCTGTGAGTACGTGTTCCGCATTTTCTATTTTGCCTTCGCAATACAAGCACTATGGGTGATTCGCATGCTTATACGAGGGTGCCTCTTATGTTTCGGGATTTGGCAACCCTAGTGTTGCAATCCGGCAATTGACAGCTCTGTCGTAAAGTTGGACATTTTTGAGGTTATACGCACTCAGAACGTTTTGACATACGAGCGCTATTTGTGTTGTTTACAGTAACTTAAAAGATTCATCTCGGCCCAAAAATGGAATTAAATCGTCAACATTTTCGTGCGATTATTTTTTACAACTTTCGGCGTGGATTAACTCAGCAACAGTGCATGGATGAACTTAATTCAATTTTTGGCGACGAAGCTCCATCAAGCACCAGTGTTTATCGATGGTATGGTGAATTCAACCGTGGTCGTAGTTCACTCCAAGATGAATTTCGTGAAGGTCGTCCAAAATCAGTTGTTGTTCCGAAAACCATTGATGCTGTGCGCGAACTGATATTGGAAGATCGTCATGTGACCTATCGTGAGATTGAGACAACCTTAGGCGTTAGTGGGACCAACATACATTCAATATTGCATAAACATTTGACTGTCAAAAAAATTTCTTCGCGTTGGATCCCACACAATTTGTCAATTGCCCAAAAAAAGGCTCGTGTCAATTGGTCGAACGAAATGCTCAAAAAATACGGTCGCGGTGCTTCGAAACACGTCTATGACATCGTGATAGGTGATGAATCGTGGATTTACGCGTATGAGCCCGAAAGTAAACAGCAGCCGACTGTCTGGGTGTTTCAAGATGAGCCAAATCCAACAAAAGTTGTTCGCGCACGAAGCACTTCCAAGCAAATGGTCGCCTGTTTTTTGGGAAAAACTGGACATGTCGCAACTGTACCACTAGAACAACGCAGAACAGTCAATTCTGAGTGGTATACAACCATTTGTTTGCCAGTTGTCTTCCAAGAAATCAGGAAAACCAACCGCCGAAGACGGATCACTCTTCACCACAACAATGCGAGCTCTCACACATCGGCTGCAACAACTGCATTTTTGAGCACCCAAAACATCGATTTGATGGGTCATCCGCCGTATAGTCCTGACGGCACCGAATGACTTCTTTTTATTCCCGTACGTAAAAAACAAACTGAGAGGTCAACGTTTTCGACACCTGAAGAAGCGGTTGCTGCATTCAGAATGCATCTCAATCAGAGTGGCAAAAGTGCTTCGACAATTGGTTCAAACGCATGCAAAAGTGTATAGATCTTCATGGGGAATATTTTGAAAAACAATAAAGTGATTTTCGATGATCAATAGCTGTTTTTGTTCTCTAATCCCGAAATATAAAAGGCAACCCTCGTACTTGTGCAAGTATTTCTGAAAGCATCCATGTCCTAATATTAGCTGAGTCAAGTAGTAATTCAGCCCGCCGTGTTTTCTTTTCACCCATGTTTCTATATCAGGTATCATGGTGTGGGTCCATCTTCCTTTGGTGGAAGAATCCCACCTTCGTTGCCTTTCTCTTAGGCTTGAGAGCTCTAATTGTGACTGCATTCTCCGACGATTCTCTTGGTAGACCTTATGCAATGCAGCGTTTTCTTTAGCTGCAATGTCAGGTGGCGTCCTCCCGGCCAAAATATTTATAGCATCTTCGGATACCGTTCGGAATGCACAATATATAAAAGTTTTGACAAGCTTCTCTTTGTCAGGTATTTACTTTATTTCTTTGTTGATTTTGATTATCCTCTGGGGTTTATATTAATGTGCCTGACAGGGGCACTAGTTCACAGAAATCCCCAACTCGTTCACTGAAACTCCTCCGAGGAAAAGACAAATCACCAAACACACAAGAGAAGATAGGAAAATGTCAAGTAATAAAACACTGGTGAAGTTGTTTGGCTGTACATCGGTTCTTTATTGTTCTTGATTATTTAACACTCTTAAGTTTAGTAAAACCTACAAAATCCGTCTTGTGAGTTTTGACAATAATTTTTCGATTATAATATATACACTGATTCCAAAGTAAACATATGGCGGTTCTTTAATACATTCCCAAAGAACCGCCCATCCTCTTAAATTAACCACCTTCCAAAGCCATAGTACTTACCTGCAATTTTGGGCAGCGTAAGCTCCCCTGCAGCATCACACCTGAAAGTTAAACGTTATCAAGCATGCACATCAAACAAATTATACCATTCATTCATACATGGACCGGCCAGACAATCGGCTCGGCTTGTCAGCAATTATAAAAGATAAATACTCGCTGGCCAGCGTAATTGTTGACATAGCTGTAGCCGGTATTCTTGCCACGGTGCATGATTGGATATTGCCCCGATCCCAAGATTCGCAACACTTGCGACCAATTTCCCTTATCGGTTATGTACCGATCATGGGATTTGGGCACTAATATGATTGACGTTAGACAATCATACCCCAGATCATGCCTAACGATGCTCCGGCCTGTTAAATAAACAAACACGCTGTACTTCGTGACCCTTGAAATTGCGTTTTTGTGTATCTTAAAACAAAAACCTATTTCGTTCTCAGGCGCAGGTCATCAAAGATTTATGGCCCTCGAAATAGCGTTTCTGTTTATTTAAGACACAGAAACTTATTTCTCCTTTCAGCGATTGCGCTATCGCGTATCTCTATAATATCTACAATCCATTACACCAGCCCATATTTATTCAGGTGCTTTTTCGTCGTTGCTGATATACAGGCTGAAGGGCATCGTGCTTGTCCTATATGAACACATATAGAATCCTCCCACACCAATGTAATCCACACCGTTGAATCTGGCAGATATGGATAGTATCTTCGAGTCAGATTTCTATCGCCACAGCGGACAGTCGCACTCGCTTAGCGTCACATTTTTACCAGCTGCGTTACCAAGTAGCCAGTTCGGTTTTACCGTATCAAAATATTCGAGTTGGAGTGCCGTTTTTCCGTTCTGTCACCATAGTCGAGAAATTCGTTTGGAATTTCTGTTAACTCACCATTAAAGGATTAAAGTGAATTTAATTGTGAACTCACAGTGTTATGCACATATGTCGATGCCATAACGCAAATTTAAACAAAGATCAGTGTAAATTAAAAAGTTGAGAAATAAACAAAACAACCAACAACAAACAGTGAAATTAAATAAAAAGAATGCCGATACATAAACCCATCGACTTGTTTTATTCATAGAGTGTCACAGGTGATCAGCGTTTTATTCCGTTAAGTGAACCCGTGTCGTGTCAGGCACCTACTTTACCCCCACACATACCTATGTTTAAAGTTGCACGATATTGCTATACGCAATTCTAAACGCCTGGGAACGTATGCTTTCAATCCCATGCATGCATACCTATGCTCTAATGTTACATGCTATTGCTATACGTAATTCTAAAACAGGTTGCGCCTGACGCCAATATCTGTTTCCCACAATTCTGAAATTCTCATCACCTTGAATGGGCTTGCGCCTCACAAATGGATCTGTTGCCAACAATTTTGCGTTTTATATCGCCTTGGGTTGGGCTGTAGCCAGAGTAGGTGTAATGTTACCGTCTCAGGGTCAATAACGACAACGTTGCAAGGTTGCTGTTTCCATCGCTTTGGTATAGCCTGCGCCTAAAACATGGCATCGGGTGACCTTCACATGATGGTGCAGCCGTGGGAAAGAACATAAACTTGGGTTTAGTTTTGGCAATATTTAGTAAAAGAGGTTTTACTGAAAGCTTAAATCATTCCTTAGTCCAGTTTCAACAAGAGCAGTAATCTGCTAGTACATCGTCAAACAAAAACCAATTAGTTGAGATAGATTTACAATTAAAATAAATAACAATATTTTATCCCACCGCGATTACGAAAATAAACCAGTGTTTATCTTGGCGTGTACCACAAAATCCGTAAGGCGAACAAATCCACACACAAAATTGGTAAGTGCACAGCAATACAGGGTACCCCCTTTGGCCAAGAGGGTCCCCGTCAGTACTATACACGGACTCAGCAACTGGATGCCCCCCACGAGCTCAACGAGCCAGAAGCCACAATACCTACCCAACAATATCAACAGTAACAATTGTATTAATAAAAATATTATTTGTGTGCAAATAATTTGCAACAAATTGGCGCAGCCAGTAGGATCGGAGAAAGCCTGAGTAACACAAACTCGTAAGCACTTGAAAAGCCCCAATCAGCCTAATTCCAAGAATAAAAGGTTCGGAACAGTCATTCAGACCCATGGTGAATCAAGGGCGGGCGGATTGGATATCTCCAAGGCCATTGACAGCGTCTGGCATGGGGCATTGCTGGCCAAATTTCGTCCATATGAACTTTCCAAGAAGATTTGCGACTGGACGAAGAGCTACCTCGAAGGTTGATCGATCCGGGTTGTTGTGGACGTTTGGTGTTCGGATCTGTATTCTGTTAATTCCGAAATGCCTCGAAGTTCTGTTTTGGCTTCAACCTTGTTTTTGCTTCTCATAAATGATTTGTTGAAGTCGACGGATAACAGGGTGTTCAGTTTCGCGGATGATGGTGTGTCTGTTTCCTCTTTTTCGAATGATCGACAGATTAGTGCATCAACGTCGCACAAGCTGAGATGTAGCCAGATCGAATCTCTGAATTGGGATTTGGGTAAGGTCCTGCAGTGGGGAAAGGCCAATCTCGTCGACTTCAATCTAACGGAGACACAGTATAAATATTCACAAGGAAAAGTGGATCATCAGTTCCACAGCTGATAGTCAATCGCCAGGCCGTCGAATCAAGGGAAAGCTTGAAATTGATCGGCGGCACAGTCGGTGGGAATGCGCTCGAATATTGCTCTCATGTTTGGAGCTCTGCTCTTAACCATACCCTCGACCTACTTGAGACCATACGATCCATCTGATTAGGGACCCGACGCTGACATCGGGACTACAGTCGCTATCACATCGAATGCGCGTAGCCGACTTTTGTCTGTTTGACAGATATTATCACGCGTAGTGCTTTTCGGAGGATCGTGATATTATTCCGCGCAATACGGTTTATATGCGCTCTACGAGACAATCCGATGGATCGCACCAATTTGCGGTTCATCTCCCGATGGCGCAGACATCCCTGTATCAGAACTCGTTCCGTTACAGATCGGGAAAGCTGTGAAATTCCTTTCCCCGCGCAAGTGTTCGCGGAGCGTTATAACCTGCAACTGTTCAAAAAGAACTGCAACTGTTATTTGGTGGCATCTCGGGGCGCCCCCGATAAAAATTGATAAAAAATCACTAATGTTTAAATTTATAACGAGAATCCTATAATGTAAAAAACTAAACAACCATAATAATGTAACTCTACAGAAAAGTTTTACTACACTTAGATAAATAATAATAAGAAAATAAACTTAACCTTAGATAAATAAACAACCAAAATAATGTAACCAAGCAAAAACAAACAAAAAAATTATATATATATATATATATACATATATATATATATACATATTGTTTCGGATTCATAATTATATGCTCGGGGAGAATCTAGTACATCTGTGGGGGGGTGTAGTATGGTGTACAGGCGTACTGCACCGGTTCACTTCATTCCTCCATCATCAGTTCACTAAAGAAACACGGGTCACGACGCCGAACATGGAAGTGAGTGTAGGTCTCTAAACACCCTCTTAGTGTCATGAAAGAAAACAAGGACTCTTCGTCTTATTATTAGTTTTATTAAGTTGCAACATAAAACCGAACATAAATGAGATAAATTAAATACACTGTCAGCACGTAGAATAAATTGTATAAACTAGTCAGTACATTGAATAAATTGAATAGATTTGTATAAATGTTGATTAAATTTAATCTCTTCCACTTGTTTGTTTACTCTGGTAGTTGCAGCAACCCACTATATATGATCCACGTCCGCACGTTTGAACGATTAAAATCTGACTTAAACTCTGTTCGTATAATTACTTTATCCCGACACGGCTAGAAGGTGTGCGTACACTTTGGACTCTGAAATCTGACTTAAAACGTGCGGACGCGGCGGTAGATGAATTACGACTGACTCGGACTCTGGTTTGAGGAAGTGACGAAAAGGAGAAAAAGGGAAATTTATTGCTGGTGCGCACTAGCCAGCCGATGTGATTGCGCTCTCTCTTGTGCACTCTTCGTTTCCCCATGCGCACCGGGGTGAACAAGCGCTGGCGCATTCTGGCGATGTGCGCAGAGCGGACGAAAAGCACAAAGCAAGGAGCGCAACAACTCGGGTTGATCTGGCTTAGTGCGCGTGTGGTAATGTGGCCTCCGAGGTGTTTCACACTGGGGTAGTGTGGTGTGGTGATTATCCCGGAGGCGCATGGCTATAGAAAGGAAGAAATGCGGAGGAGAGGAAAATGTGTTTTACGCTATTCACCTGGGTAAAGAGATGTTTGATCCCCAGCGAATGGACGAACTGGGAAAGGGCCAAGTGACGCTAGGAAAATGTTATCGTGTGATTCAATCGAATGTTTTGATAATTTTCCCAGGCGGTTCTGCAATGATGCGACAACTTCGTTCGGCTGGATTTGGTTGTCGCTAATCGACATGAACAAGAGGAAGCTAAAAAGGGAAGCTAAACTCGTTTATGCGTTGTCAGCATGGAAAAATGAGTTTAGCTATGCGCCCTTGGAGGTAACATTCTTTGCAGGTGAATAGGTAAGTAGGGGGGAATGGGGTTGGTTTGACGGGCTGTGAGATGGTCGAAATTGGATGGGGTTAGCCGGGAATGGTGGGTGGTTCTCCATGTAGTTTAGAGAAACCCCCACACATCGTCTAGTACTCACCCCGACAAACATATTCACCACAAATCGATGACAGTGCACGAACAACCGTCATCGCTAACTGTCATTGCTTACTGTTTTGGTGCATGATCAATGATCAATGTTATTGGATTTGTAAATATTAATAATTGAATTGTTGGTTTACCGAAGTGCTGTTTGTGGGTTGTATTGTCAATGTGTGCAAGAAAACTTACGTCAATCTTAAGGAAATAAACACGCGCATAACATCACATACCGTGCGTTTTCAGGATTTCTACAGAACGGGTATTACGGTGCCTTCCATCCTAAAACCCGTTTGGTTTCAGGCATCCTGCTCATCTTAGACGATTCCCCGACGACATTCCTCGTCCGGAGGAACTCAAAAGGATCTTGACCAACGACATTCCTCGTTCGGTGTCGAGATACGCTCAAAACATATATATATATATATATATATATATATATATATATATATATGTATATTTATATGTATATGTATATTTATATATATATATATATATATATTTATATGTATAAATAAAATGTTATGGATGCTGTGAATCCTTCAAAAATATAGCTTATTCTGAAATCCAAACCTCATGGGAGCCACTAACAGCGTTTTACACAGTTGACGTAAAAGATAACGCGATCACGGACAGAGAGCGAAGCAAACGAGGTACAGAGGAAGTAGGAATTTTGATGGGAAACGAGAAGAAATTTGGATCGCGGATCGTCTCCAGTCCTGAGGCAAATTTGGTTAGTGAAAAGAAGAATTTAACAAAGTTTATTGAAGAAGTTTTTGAGAACAATTTTGAAAAAGAATTTTACAAAGTTTATTGAACAAGTTTTGAGAATAATAGTGGGAAAAGAATTTAACAAAGTTTATTGAAAGAGTTTTTGAGAACAATAGTGAAGAAAGAATTTAACAAAGTTTACTTAACAGGTTTTCCAGAACAATTTTGCAAAAAAAAAGTAACACAGTTTATTGAACAAGTTCTTGAGAACAATTTTGTGTAAAATTATCTGTATAAATTTTGTCTAAAATTGTCTGTACAAATTTTGTGTAAAATTATCTGTGTGGATAAATATAGGAACAATTGTGTAAGATTATTATTATGAAATAAAATTTTGTAAAGATTAGATGATAACTTCTATAAGATCTGTGTAAGTAAAGAGAAGAACAATTTGTGTAAAAGTATCTGTGCAGATAAAGATAAGAACAATTGTGTAAGATAATTATTTTGAAATAAAAATTTGTAAAGATTAGATAATAAATTTATAAGATCTGTGTAAGTAAAGATAAGAACAACATGTGTAAAAGTATCTGTGCAGATAAAGATAAGAACATTTGTGTAAGATAATTATTTTGAAATAAAAATTTGTAAAGATTAGATAATAAATTTATAAGATCTGTGTAAGTAAAGATAAAAACAATTTGTGTAAAATAATCTGTATAGATAAAGATAAGAACAATTTGTGTAAGATTGTGGGGGTTCTGTATACCACAAGGAGAACCAACCCACAATTCCTACCTAACTTTCGACCGCTAACAGCGCGTCACCTTAACCCAAATCTGCAATAGCACGCACTTCCCAAAATGCAAGAGCATCCGTCCCCAAATCTGCAATCGCATACATCCCCAAACTTACCAAGAACCCATTCCCCAAGCTGTAATAAAATGCATATTCAATTTTACAACGGAACAGTAATCACCTCCCCCAACTACATCAAACCGCATACATTTTCCCCAAAAACCACTTCGGTTAATTCCCTACTTAAATTATATTTCTTGCTTGCAACCAAGCAGTTCTAATTTCCCCCGAAAATCATTCCGGCTGACTTCCTGCTTAAACTATTCTCTCGCTTGTAACCAAGCAACATTTAGTTTCCTCGAAAATCATTTCGGCTCCCATCCTACCCAATACTAATTCCCCTTACTGGTAAGCCACCAGCACGATGCGTTGCATTTCCGTGAAACCACCATCGCAACGACCAAGACTCATATTCTTTTGTCTAACCGACAACTCATGCCCATACTTGGTCGTGTTTCCAAACCAATTTCCCCGCATACATAGCGACAGAGGAATTTAACTCAGCTTATACGGCAGTGATTCTCTGTAACTAAATTCCCTACGCAAGCATAGCAACCCTTTTCAAGTTCCTAGTTGGGTTGGTTTATTTAGCTATGACTCCACTCCCACGACGCGATGAACGATTTCTTGCTTTAATCAGCCAGTCGATATTCAACCGCCGCTTCGCGCACACACGCAGCGCCGATATTCAGTCGCATTGACCGTTCATGAGAATCGTGTATTGTGTGGAGTGCAGTCTGGAAGTTACTCGTATACAGAATCCTATACCAATTGTTTGTTAATCGGAATAGCCATTTATTGTTTTAACGGATCCGCCGTCTATACAGAACTGTTTGTTTAATTAACTGTTGTTTAATTGTGATATCCATTCATTGTTTCAACGGATCCGTCATCTATACTGAACTGTTTGTTTAATTAACTGTTGTTTAATTGTGATATCCATTCATTGTTTCAACGGATCCGTCATCTATACCGAACTGTTTGTTTAATTAACTGTTGTTTAAGTGTAATTCTGCCGAAATAATAAAAACTAAAAAAAAATGCAACTATAAAAGCGTTTTAATTGATGTACTCCGTCGCTAAGTGAGCAGAGGCCAGACCCTGCCGAGCATAGAAGAGAGAGAGTGGGATCTTGGTGAACTCGTGCCCTTGGCGGTACTCCTGACTAAGGAATCACAGAAGACATCCCCCAAGAGACAAGATTACTATTTTAAAGTGCAATTTTTCTAAAGTTAAAACTCAATAACAAAATTTTCTTGCTCTTGTATAAAAAAAAATGTTTAGGGTTAAAATTCAATAATGTGTAAAAGCATGTTAGGTTAGAATAAGTAAAGAAATAAAAGAAAACTACCAAACCGAAGAAGACACTCTGTTGAACTATAACTTCAACAAAAAAAAAAAAAAAAAACGGTCGCGCAAGTTATGGTTTTCGAGTACGAGCCGAAAACTAGAGTCACGTCGCCTAGGGAATGGCGACCAAATCTTCCTTTAATAGCAAAAAAAAAAATTCTTGGTAACAAAACTCAGAGTCACTCTTTGTTTTTCCTTCACTTTTATTGTTTCTTTTATTACATCAATTTACCTTTCCTTCTTCTATTTAAAACATTTTTTTATTTTATTTTTATTTTTATATTTTTAATTTCTAAATTAAAGGCTAGACAAAAAATGCTTAAATTCTAGCTTAATTATCTTATATAATAACTTACTGGTCCTTCGCAGACGCTCTAAGCTAAACATTACTTAACATTTGTATAATTTGCCTTTCGGCGACAGAACTTTGTGGCAGTACTGATAATTAGTTGAAATACAAAGAAAAATTTGAAAAACTTTGTCAATTTTTTTTTTGTTTTTTTTTTCTTAAAATTTAACTTACTTAACTTACCTACTTTTTTTTTGTTTTATGTAAAAGCACTAAACCAAATTAACTTAAATCTTATACTACCCTAATTCTAGAAAAGCTAAGTCTATGTAAGCTAGCTGATGATACTATGATTCTATACCGACTTTGGTATCCAGGTCTTTATATGCCATTCAACCACGAGAACTGTTGACGCTGTCTAATACTATCGTCCCGGTCTCTGTGGGAGATAGCCCTACTGAAGCGCAGGAGCTCTTCTTCGGTGCGCGTTACTTTCCGGTCGTAGCACAATCGCCCGTCTACAGATGATCTACTTACATGATAGATAAGCTGAATTCCGGATCTATCCTGTATAAGCCCTTTCATATCCAAGTCAAGGAACGCCTCTGGTGGAACAAAGCCGTTGCGACGCACGCTCTCGTAGTACAACGTGTTTGGATAATAGGCCCCGAAAATTAGGTCATTGGACGAGCTTATTGCTCTCGCAATATGTCCTCGGATTAATTTAATCATAAAATTATCCACCCTATTTATGTACACTTCATTATATAAAGTCTCATTTGAGTAATACTTTTTATAGTCCGATTCCGGTGTCCGATATAATCTGAGACAACTTCTGAGACACTTTCTTTCGAACACCCGAATCTTTTCCATCAAATTTGGACCTATGTTGAACCATACTGGGCAACCATATATGAGCATTACCTTTCCTTCTTTCTCTTTAGTCTATTTACAATTCCTTTCATGCAATAATTCGGAATTCACTATATACATTTTTCTGATACATCAATTAACTTATATATATTGTTCTTTAATCTATTTACAATTTTCTTCAGTTAATAATTTGAAATTCACTATATTCATCTTTATGTTACATCAATTAACTTTTATATATTGTTCTTTAATCTATTCACGATTCTCTTTAGTTAATAATTTGGAATTCACTATGTTCATCTTTCTGTTACACCAATTAACTTTTATATATTGTTCTTTAATCTATTCACAACTTTCTTCAGTTAATAATTTTGGTTTCACTACACTTATCTTTCTGTTACATCAATTAACCTTTACATATTATTTTTTTATCTGTTCACAATTTTCTTCTGGGCTCTCTCGGCACTTTCGCTTCACTTCAGATTCACTACCCGCCTCCTCTCATCAACACCCGACTCAGTTTACCTTTTGTCCCATCTCTCACCGACAACCTTTCCGATCGCTATCCCCCATCTTTTTTCCTGCTATTTTTCTTTTGCCCCTGTTTGTTAACTTGGGGTCAACACCTCCCGATGACGATAACGCAATTTAATTTCGCAATGACCTAATTTCCAAATTTCGATTTCAATTCTCAATTGCTTTGTACTGCGGTGTCAGTCAATATTTCGCATCCGCAATTGCGAATTGACCCAATTAATTCTTTTCATTTTGTGGCTTGTGCCGGAATATACAGTTAATTGCTTTTGCATTAACTGGTAATTGTTTCGGCCTATGCAATTAATTGCTTTTATGCGATTTGTCAATTGCTCTGAAATATGTACTTAATTGCATTATCGTTCTGGGGGTCATTCGAGTTTAGAATCGGGTCGCGTTTTCCTGCTTGAGTGTGTCAATGACCTCATGTACATCATCTTTGCCTATGATGTCACCGACACACTTAACACGCATAGCTCTCTTCCCTTCGCTCTAGTCTGTCCTGGTCTGACGGAAATACCGGACGTTCTCCCCACGATCCATATCTGGCCTGAGGAGCCAGTTTTTGCACAGTGTATTGCCGTACTGGGGCATAACAGTATATATATATATATATATATATATATATATATATTATGATTATTATTATTATTTATTGGCCTGTAGGAACCCGGAAGTTCATGACCTCACCGACTCGACTTCGCCATCGTTCCCTGTCCTGTGCGCTCTGCTTCCACGCTTGACCATTCGATCCGACCTCCTCTAGGTCAAACCTAACATTGTGCTCCCATCTCCATCGCGGGCGTCCGGCCGGTCTCTTTCCCGTTGGTCTACCGTCAAGAATTCTATGCACGGTCCTATCGTTGCCCATTCGCGCCACGTGTCCGGCCCATCTTAATCTTCGCGGCTTGATTACTCTCACTATTGTAGGGTTGCGATATAGCTCTTCCAATTTGTGGTTGTGGAGTTTCCTCCATTGTCCTGCCTCCTCGTCATATTTACCTCCAAAGATACCCCTTAGTATTTTATTCTCGAATACGCGGAATTTGTTTTCTTCCCGTTTTGTGAGAGCCCATGTTTCGCATCCATATAGAACCATCGGCGTGATTATGGTTCTATAGACACGGAGTTTTATGTTACGTGATAGCAGTCTGGATTTCAGCAGTTTACTGACTGCGTCCCAACTAGCGTTGCCGGAATGCAGTCTTTTGTTAATTTCCTTCGACATTTCGTTACTGGCCGTCAGTGTCGTTTCCAGATATTTAAATTCTTTAACTTTTTCAAATATCTTGCCTCTGACGTTTATATGTGTTCCCTGAGGTCCACCCGCTCTCGCCGTAATCATGTAAAGGGTGGTTAAATTTTAAGAGCTGATGTTGAATGTGAACCACACCTAAACGTCAAATTTTTTTCTGCATTTCATTTGACATTTCTCAATTTCAAACTAACTCAATTTGAACCATGGGAAGATACACATACACATCGAGCAACGCGTTAAAATTATTCAGGCTTATTTTGAAAATGGGCGTTCGAATCAAAATGCATACCGTGCACTTCGTGATTTTTTCGGTCAATTTAATCGTCCAAATGTGCGTACAATCGGAAAAATCGTGCAAAAATTTGGGCAAACCGGGTCTGTAGGAGATGTGAAAACACCAGTGCATGCTCGTACAGCTCGTACTGCAGAAAATATTGCTGCTGTTCGCGATAGTGTGGCTGAAGAGCCTTCCACCTCAACTCGTCGTCGTGCCCAACAATTGCACCTCTCACGCTCGTCGTTGATGAACATTATCCATAAAGACTTGCATTTACACGCTTACAAGGTGCAATTGACTCAAGAACTAAAGCCTCTTGACCATTTCATGCGTCGTCAATGGTCAGAATGGTGGCAAGAAATGGCAACAGCGGATGATCAACTTTCGAAGAAAATCATCTTCAGTAATAAGGCACATTTTCACCTCAGTGGATTCGTCAATAAGCAGAATTGCCGCATTTGGGCGAATGATAATCCAAGAGTGATTCTCGAAAAACCAATGCACCCACAAAGAGTGACTGTTTGGTGCGGTTTATGGGCTGGCGGCATCATCGGGCCGTATTTTTTCCAAAATGAGGCTGGTCAGGCAGTTACTGTGAATGGTATTCGCTACCGTGAGATGATAACGAACTTTTTATGGCCCGAATTGGACGATATGTGGTCTCAACAGGACGGTGCCACTTGCCACACAGCTAACGAAACAATGGCTCTTTTGCGCGACAAATTCAATGGCCGTGTTATCTCACGTGGTGGCGATGTCAATTGGCCGCCAAGATCATGTGATTTGACACCGTTGGACTTCTTTCTTTGGGGTTATTTGAAAGAAAAGGTGTACGTCGATAAGCCAGCAACAATTCAAGAGCTAAAGGATGAGATAATTCGGCACAATAACGGCATAGAACCTCAATTATGCCTCAGCATCATCGAAAATTTGGACCATCGGATGGAGGTGTGTCGCCGAGGTCGCGGCGGCCATTTGGCCGATATTTTGTTCCATACATAATTGAACCATACCAATATTATCATAATAAAAAAAAAATGACAATAATTTCCTAAATAATTTCTATTTTATTCAAAATCAACATCGGCCCTTAAAATTTAACCACCCTTTACTTTGTTTTGTCTTCATTTATTTCTAGGCCCACCTCTTCTGCCGCTTGCATGATGATTTCACAGTTTTTACTAACAGTTTCTAGATTATCGCCTAGAACGGCGATGTCATCCGCATATGCGAGCACTAGTGTGACCCCGTTCAGGGATGATCCGGCCATGTTGTCGTCTTGTACCTTCCTGATGACATACTCGAGGACAAGGTTAAAAAGACACGGTGATAGACCATCTCCCTGCTTTAGGCCGTCCCGGATTTCAAATGGTTCTGAGAGGTGGTTTTCTCTTCTAACTCGCCCTTTGTTTTCGTTCATGCAAATTTGAATGGGGGTGACATATTTTTTCGGGATTCCCAGCTCAACTACAATATGGTAAAGTCTTTGCCTTGCGACTGAGTCGTAGGCTTTTTTGAAGTCAACGAACAATTGGTGAACCGTCTCTCTGTATTCCCACTTCTTTTCCAGCAGTTGTCTTATTGTGAAAATTTGGTCGCTTGTTGACCGCTTCCTACGGAATCCACATTGGTAGTCTCCCAGTATCTCTTCTGCGTACGGTGTGATTCTCGCTAGAATGGCATTTGTTAATATTTTCTATGCGGTTGGGAGCAATGATATTCCTCTGTAGTTTTCGCAGTCAGATCTGTCGCCTTTTTTGAAAATGAGAACGACTATGGATGTTTTCCATTCTTCCGGAGTGACTTCCTTATCCCATATTGTTTGAATGAGCTGGTGGATCTTTCGAGCGGTTGCCTCACCTCCATGCTTTACAAGCTCTGCCGGTATGTAGTCGACTCCGGGAGCTTTGTTGTTCTTAGATATTAGATATATAATCACGGTTGTTAAACCGAACAGAACATTAAAATTTCAATTAAAAAAAAAGAGAACATAAACTAAAAAAAGGAAAAACTCTAAAACCACACGGCTTGTAAAACAAGACCCACCACCAAAGTCCATCTAACCGAAATCTATTCTATTTTTGAGAATTATTCCTCTTCCAAGAATAATTTTCTTTTCAGTGAGAAGAAGGAATTTGTTGCATGTATATATGACAGGGTGGCGGTTCCGCCAAATCCCACGGTTCGCCTTCCTGAAAAAGCTCCAATAACTTCTACGCAGTTTGCATAAGCTTTCGCTAATGCGATTGCATTAGCATCTTAAATGCTTCACGCATTATATAGATCAAATCTATAATCTAAAAAGTCCCTGTGAAAGAAAACTTACCTTCATGGGTCGCTTCGCATATAATTTCCTGCAAGAATTTCTTTCTACCCCTTTTCAAGAATTCCAGGGAAATTCCAATTTTCCATACCTGAAACATTTCCTTTTCCAAGGACAATTAATGCATACAAGCATTACCCTAATATTCCTAAAAATAATTTTTTTCTACAAGGGCATTCACACATGTATCAATGCGTTTTTGCATTAGCGACCAAAACTCGAATTTCCCATTAGTGTAGATTTTCACACTAACATTCGACACTGCCGTCGCCATAGATACCATGTTCCATTGACACAGATGGTATATACAAACCGTCATTGTATAACCATCTAATCTGCCTTGCAACTATCAATACAGCTGCAAGCACTTTACCCAGAATTGCTTCTTTGTTTGAATCTCCAAACAAGCATCGACTTCGCGCATACCACCTTTCTCAATGTCTATTCGTATATTTACACAAGGGCATCATTCATCTAAGACTTTTATGATACCCTCGTCCCATCTTTTCTTTTGCCACATTTCCTCGCTGTATCGTCGTCTATTTATTTAGACGCGATACACTCCAGAGACGACGATCTTTTCGATCCCTTTGTCTTTACCGCCTGTCTGCTTCGTTTACCCATTGCCCTCGAGCGCGTGCAAACCACACAGATCTGAACGATCGCACACATACCACCAAGAGAGACTTTACGTTTCTCTGGTGGTAGGTAAAAACGATATCCTTATTGGAGAGGATATCTACCACGACACCATAAACTCACCCCAAGAAGCGAATCATCGCTGCACGGGATGATTATCGCTAAGTCCTTTTCCATCTGCCGACGACAATAGTCGTGCGGACTTCCGTGGTCTGTAGCGCTGCAGACATGCGCTAAATTCGGAGTCGTGTTCGTGTTGTCTCCGCGAGTCGTGTTTTTACTTTGCAACCATTGAAACATTCATTCAACACCAGCTATTCATTTCATTGTGCTCCCGAAACCAGCGTGTAAACTAAAGTACATCGTTTTTCCATAAGTAATCCTTTTTGTGTGGAAGAGTGCTGCAACCAGAAAGAAATGAATTCTGCTTCACATTATTCTTGTCAATTTTAAACATAATAAACAGTGGAAACTATAAAATATTTTACGCCCAATCAGTGTGTTTTCTTTGACTTGCTCCGGGTGTTGCGAAGTTTTCTTTTGGTGCTCGGCGGAACATTGCTTAGGAACAATAGTGATGATGGGGAAGAAGTGAACCGTGTGTCCATGACTGGCATAATACTTCTCGTCCCCACAACATTACCTACCAGTAACTGCCAGAAATTGAACCGCCTCAAACAAACGTAAATAATTTACAACCAACATAATTCTTTCGGTGTGGTGTCAAAATTAGTTTCCTGTTACAATCGACAGGATTTTTTCGGTGTAACATATGTGAAACCCTATCACACGCCTTCCTTTTACTAAACGCAAATTATCACCACCTATGCAAGGGCCTATACTACCACTGCATGAATATTTTCCATTCCCATAACTTTGATGGGCATAATGTTACTTTGAGTAACAACAAAATTGCAATTCTGCAATTCCCATATCCCATCCCATTGCATGCATACATCATCATCATCATCGGCACTACAACCGGCATCCGGTCTTGGCCTTATTTAACAAATCTTTCCACCGGTCCCGATTTCGAGCCGATGTCATCCAGTTTAGCACTCCCAGGCTCTGGGCGTCCTGGTCTACGCCATCCCTCCATCGCAGACAAGGTCTGCCGCGCTGTCTCCTTCCATACATCCTGCCACAAAGGACTTTCCGGGCAGGGTCCTCTTCGCTCATTCGAGCTAGGTGTCCCGCCCACCGGAGTCTACCGAGCTTGATTTTTCTTACAATATGAGCTTCAAGGTAGATTGCGTACAACTCATGGTTGTAGCGTCTCCGGAATCGTCCTCCCTCACATACGGGGCCAACAATTCTCCTTAAGACCTTTCTCTCGAACGCGGCCAAGAGTTCAGAGTGCCTTTTATTAAGCACCCAGGTCTCGGATCCATACATGAGTACTGGTAAGACCATGGTCTTGTACAGTAGTAGCTTGGATGTTCTGGATAAATTTCGGGATTTAAAGACCCTTGATAGACCATAGTAGGCTTTGTTGGATTTAATCAGCCGTTCGCGTATTTCTTCTTCCATATTGTTATCGGCTGATACTATTGACCCAAGGTAGTTAAAGGATTGCACTACTTCAAATTCGTGCTCCACTACCCTGATAGTTTGACCAACGTTAGGTCTTCTCTTCGCAGAAGTTGCCACCATGTACTTGGTTTTTCCCTCATTAATGCGCAGTCCCAGTTTTTGTGCCGCCTGCTCGATCTGGGTGAAGGATTCCTGTACCGCCGATTCGGTTCTACCGATGATGTCGATGTCATCTGCGTAGGCAAGTATCTGGTTGGACTTGGTGAAAATAGTCCCTCTTGTTGTAACGCCAGAGTCACGGATTGCTTTCTCCAACGCCAGGTTGAAGAGGAGGCAGGCCAGACCGTCCCCTTGTCGGAGTCCATTATAGATGTTTATTGGTTTGGACAGCAATCCCGCTACTTTTACTTGACTAGTTACATTGGTCATGGTCAACCTACAAAGTCGTCTCAATTTATTTGGAATGCCGAATTCTCTCATGGCATTATATAGTTCTACCCTGGCTATGCTGTCGTAGGCGGCCTTGAAGTCTATAAACAGATGATATAGTGGAATCTTAAATTCCACACATTTTTCCATCGCCTGCCTAAGGGTGAATATCTGATCAATTGCTGATTTGCCTGGGATGAAGCCACACTGATATTGACCAATGATGGCTTTAGCGTATGGGGATATCCGGTCTTGTAGGATAGTGGAGAGTATCTTATAGGCGGTACTCAGCAATGTTATACCCCTATAGTTGCCGCACAGTGTGATATCTCCTTTCTTATGTATGGGGCAAATTATACCACGACGCCAATCTTCCGGCATCTCCTCTTGCTCCCATACGTGCACCACGATCTCGTGAATTGCGTGATGTAACGCTGTCCCTCCTTGTTTGATCAGCTCAGCTGGTATGCCATCAGCTCCAGGGGCTTTATTTGATTTTAGCTGTCTAATGGCTTTTAGTGTTTCCTCAATGCTTGGTGGCGGCAGCATTTGGTCCTGGTCTTGCATTGGTGGAGCCTCCAATTCTTCTGTGAACTGACCATTTAGCAATTCATTACATACCTATGCCCAAAAGTTGCACGATATTGCTATACGCAATTTTAAGCGCCTTCTATCCCATCCCATTTGCTCTATTTTCAGGGTGGTAACTCTATTGCATGCATATGTTACATGCTATTGCTATACGCAATTCTAAAACAGCTTGCGCCTGACACCAATATCTGATTCCCACAATCCTACAAATCTTATCACCTTGAATCGGTTTGCGCATGATACCTGGATCTGTTGCCAACAATTTTGCGTGTTCCATCGCCTTGGGTCGGGCTGCAGCCAGAGTGGGCGTAATTCTACCGTCTCAATTTTATTTAAAGCTAAAATCATTCCTTAGTGCAGTTTCAACAATAGCAGTAAATTGCTAGTACATCGTCAAAATAAAAACCAAATAGTTGAATAGATTTATGAACGAAGTAGTTGCAATTAAAATAAATAACAATAAATTATCGCACCCCGATTAGGAAAATAAACCAGAGTTTATCTTGGTGTGTATCCCAAAATCCGTAAGACGAGCAAATCCACGGAAAAAATTGGTAAGTGCATAAGGGTATCCCCTTTGGCAAAGAGGAACCCCGCCAGTACTATACATGGACTTAGCAGCCGGAAGCCACCCACGGGCTCAACCACCCAGAAGCCACAACACCTAACAAACAATATCAGCTGTAACAATTGTGTTTATAAAAATATTATTTCTGTGCAAATAATTTGCAACACTAGATTAAGGTAATGTGGATTTTTATATCTTAGTAAGCCATGAGTTATGATTTGAGGCAACCTGAAAATGAAATCTGATCAACAGTCACGAACCTGAAGCCACTGTACATTGTGTAAAGAGACTATTTTTAAAATGTTATAGCAACGGCGAACGCCATGAAAATGATATTTCACATAAGAAAAATAATATAAAATATATAAAATAACGTAAAAGTAATTCGAGTTTCAAGATGAGTTTATTGGAAAATTTTAATTCTACCAACCAAACGGTGGCGCTGTTCGCAAAGCACGTTAATTTCGTTATTGACCTGGTGCCGGTTTGTATATGAGGATATGGGTGTTGGGGGTATTCTTGATTTGTGACCCTTTGTAGCCAGGATGCCGGGAGGTTCAAATATACGACAGTGAAGACCAATGCCAGTTTGTTAATTCGTTTAAAGAATGTAGCGAGGATATGGCAATTTTAGACTATACTAAGATTTACTACTGTTTGATTGGAACATCAACGATATGGCACAGAATCTGTGGAATTTTTTTCTTGGCGTTGATGTTTTTCCTTATGTGTACGTTTACGAGTTGCGTAACGGACCGTTTGTATGCCAACATAGACTATTTGTGAACTAAATTTAAAAAAAAATCATTCATATTTTTGGGTTTTAAAGCTTTTGCAGTGCCTTGACTTTGATATCGAAACGATTGGGTATTACCGAGAATTTGGCTGGAGTTACATTGGTGGCTTTCGGTAATAGCGTGCCTGATCTGATGGAAACATTTGTGGGCATCACCGGTGATATAGATACTGTCTATTCAGATCTGATGAGTTCAGCCTTGTTTATCACTGGCTTTGTCACTGGATTAGTATTAATTGCAAATCCTGTTAAAGTTGAGGATCTAACATTCAAACGTGACATCCTCTTTCACATACTGGCAATCAATTTCGTTGATTTTGCAGTTAGATCGGGACACGAAATAACTTTTATTGAAAGCATTCGTAAGTTGATAAATCGACCAATTGCTCCGAAATCCAATAAAATGCGAATTTGTATATTAGTTATTTTAGGCATCTACGCTCTGTACATAAGTATTGTGGTGATGGACTACTATATCTTGACACAAGTCCTAAAAAGTGCGATGACTTTCATTGAAGTTTCTGTGGTCAGATATAAGAATTTCTCTTTCTTTTTCTCCAGAATTCAGCGACTTACAAAAAATCCCGTCGTACGTATTCAGTCGTAAGTATTATTTATAGTGAGAATAGTGACCAGCATGACATGATCTAATTCAGCCAAAGAAAAGGAGACATACACTACATTGCAAAGGGAAATTGAAATCGAAATTGTTGTTAGACGGGTAAACTTAGATGTTTCTATGGCATCAGATGACGATATCGGAGATAGAGAAAATATGTTCCAGAAAGCTTACAATTCCATACTGCCATTCCATGCAGAGACATGGCATGGCAAAGGCAAACTCGGGAAAGCGTGGCTTCTTTTTAATGCTCCTATCAATATAATGCTGAATATTTTAATTCCTGTTGTTGATGGTACACTACCCTTAGACGGTTGGTCGCGGTTTTTGAATTGTCTTCAAATGGCCTGCTTTCCTGCAGCTATGGCTCTCTTCCTCGGTGAGTTAATCAGTTAATTGTGTTTCAAGTTAATCCATCTGTCGTTTTAGGAGACAACCTGCAGTTTTATGGAATCACGATAGCAGAGTTGCTTCTGATAATTACGTGTCCCATTGCCATAATTATTTTTTTGACCTCGAAAACGAATAAAGAACCAAAATATCATCCAGTTCGTTTGTATATACAAGAAATTGTATTTGTATTATGTCGTATTTTTCTTTCAGTTTATTGGCCTGTATTCAATTGTGTGCTCGGGCTTCATGATACGAATATTTGCTTGGGAGTTGTTAAATATCGGTGACGTAATTGGTTATGCTACATTTTTGAGTCAATCCTTTCTGGGCAGCACCATTTTGATCTGGGGTAATTGTGCTGGAGATTTGATATCTGCCCTTACTTTTGCTAGGCAAGGACTTGGCCGACTTGCAATCGCATCATGTATAGCAGGTCCTCTATTTAGTAAGTTAAGTACATCGTTTCTCCATATCAAACATTTGAGATAACTTGATCTTATTCTTTAGCGATAACAATTGGCATGGGTGGCACGTTTTTATATAAATGCATTCTGAGTGATACCTATACATTTAAGGTTAGGACCGTTGATGTGTTCGCTATGTCTGCATTTTCTAATGGGAATTACTATTAGGCCACCGAAGGATCTATGGGAGAAAATTGCTCAATATTCCTGTTGCTCAATTTGATAGGATTATTGTTGGCTGGAGCTACAACCGATTTTAGGATGCGTCGTTCAATTGGATATTACGCGTTTGCAGTGTATATACTATTTGTGATTTACTGCATACTTGGAGAAGCAAGCTTGATACATCCTTTTGGTACTGATCATTCGGAAGACTACGGAGCGGAATTCACCTAAAGTTCAGATCATTTCATTCAATACCTTGTTCTGCGTCAGATTAATAATTTGGGAAATTTCTTAAGAGACAATTTCTTTTGTGTTCTGTTCTGTGTTGCATATGGGCAAATAAAATTGACATATTTGTTACTTCATTGTTTGTACAGATTTTTAAAAATGAAAGAAACGCCAACATTTATGCAGGATAAATTTGATCCGTCGATAACTGAAGGGGATTCTAAATTCGTCTTCCCATCGTTTGAGCAACGTATAAATCTATAGCTATAAAAAGTTTGTTTGTTTCAAAACGTGCAACTTTATTGTGAGTCGACGTGTCCAATTGCATCCTAATACGATAACTTTTTTATTCCCAAACACAGTGTGAGTAAGGTGCAAATAATAAGTTTTTAACCTAACCCCAATAACAAAACCAAGTCATAGTCGATGAGACAACCAAAACCTTCAATGAAAAATACGGTTATGGTGATAATGTAGTGCTCCACGAATCCCTACCATTTTCCTGCCACATTTCATTTTCCCCCATATCATCCGTCCATATCTTCAAATTGAATCCAATGTCAAACTTATTGAACCAAACGTTCAATTGTCGCACATGGATACAATTCTATCAAACAAAATTCCCAAAACATTAAATAAAACGAAATGGGTAAAACCAGATGCTTACCCATGGACGCATCATTAAAGAAAATACTCTTCACAGCCATTTATACAGAATTTCCCAACTAATGTTTGTCTGCACAAAATTCTGATCCTTTTATTACGCCGCCGTAGCGCAGGTGAAAAACCTATTACCATCTTTCCTTTAATTACCCAAAATCCATTAAAGAATTTAATTACCCAAAATCCATTAAAGAAACGGATGGTGCACCGAAGTTTCATTTTGTTGTCGATAGTTGTTAAGTTTCAGTTTTGTGTAGAACGTCCAGAGGAATGGACATATGTTTTAATATAAAAATATTATAAGAGAAGTAAAAAACTTTTCTTTTATTAAACAAAACTCCGTGAACGCGACTCTTCCCTCAATTCACGAGGAAGCACGGCGCGGCACGACAACAATAATGTAGGAAACAAAAAGATGGAAAAAAACATCATGGCGCCAAAAATACCTAGTAGTCTGAGCCCATAGTGATAAAAAAGCCTCGATAACAGGTAGACCTCGCGAACTCCAGCTAAAAAGAACAAGGATAAGTTCAGAAGTTGGGAGAGTGGCCTGGCGACGACCGCAATATCAATGACAATAACGTCAATAACACCAATGTCAATGACAACAATATCGACGACAACGATTGCAATATAAGTTAAGTGACAAATAGAGCTTAAAATCTGGGACCAACAACGAAAATAAGTATAAATATATAAAAAGCCCTGTACAAACACTACTTGTACATCGTCTACATTATTAAATTATTAATCTATTAAATTAAACGAACTTAAACGTAACTACTCTACTTTGTTCAAAACCGTCGTCCGATGGGACTTCAAAAAACATCATCCAGCTAAGGTCACACAATGTCATAATTGCAAGCTTTACGACCACGGCTTGATGCATTGTCACATAAATAGCTTCTGTGCAATCTGTTCTGGAAACCACAAAACATTCGACTGCAAAACGAATGAGGTCATCAAGTGTGCAAATTGCAGTGGGTCTCATAAATCCACCGATCCTGAATGGATTAGCCGAAGACAGTACCTAGAGATTTGTGGGGGTTCTCTATATCACATGGAGAACCAGCCCACAATCTCAACCTAATTTTGACCGCTAACAGCTCGTCACATCAACCCATTTTCCACCGTTCATGCTATTCACCTGAAATATCATGTTTTCCAAATGGACGGATAGCTGAATTCATTCTTCTAAGCAGATAATGCATAATTGAATTCAGCTACCTGTTTGCCATACGGCAACACCATTTTTGCTAGTCCATGAGATTTCCGTCGGAAATCACATCATGTCGGTTAGCAATAACAAGTCGAAGCAGACGACACTGTAATGAAACCGCTAGGGTATTTATCAAAATATTTAATTAGTTCTCATGATAAATTACCCTAGCCAATTTGGTGTCACTTCGACTTTTACGCAGATCATCCATTCGCTTGCTACATTTCCTCTCCTCCACAATTCTGTCTCCCTACAGTTCAGTGCACTCCGAGGTCACCACAGACACAACACTAGGTCAGTGGAACACTTCGGAGACTGTATTAATACATGCACCCTAAGTCAGATCAACCCTGTGTTATTGTGTTTTGCTTTTGATTTCTTCATCCTTTCTACGCCCATCGACATCGAACGAATACGCAAGTACTTATCCACCTCGATTAACGTGGGGAATTGAAGGATGCACGAGAGAGCACGATTACCATTGGTTGATCGTTGTGCGAAAGCAGAAAGTACCTCCAGGGGTCATGCTGCCGCATAAACCAATTTTCGTCCATCGCCTGTCAGTCATTATTCAACCACAACTGAGGTTGAATACGCGCCGCTACTTCGAACGTTAAAAAAAAAACGGTAGTAATTCAATCACCCAAAGAGGCCGATCACGCTGTTAAAGTTCCTTTTTATTCCCCGTGGCGCGCACATACGAAGTGTACAAAAGTGAGTCGAGAGTGGCCAACAAGTGGTTGTACAGAGTTGTGTCGTGTTTTTTTTAACTAAGTCTCCTTTTTGACATCACACTATTTTCATCATCAAAACAAAATAAAATCATTCATCAAATCAACAAAAGGACAGAAACTAGTTAAGCTAACTTACCTTGATAAGTGTTGCTGAATTTCCATTGCATGGAAATACGCAAAATAAACTGATAATCAAAAAGACAAACCCAAGCAAAAGCAAAAGAACAACTATAACTCAAGCCAAATTGGAAAAATATAATAAAAATAAAATTATTTCAATCGATAACAGTTCGTGTTTATTTTCTTTTCTCCCTCGTTGGTTTCGTTTCGGAGTGCTATTTGTTCCGTGACGTGTCGGGGATTTAAGTGAACCAAGTGCCCGTGTCTTGGCACCAACTTACAACCCCACACATTCGCCGCAAATTATCCCCACGTGAACGTGGTACAAGAAATACAACGTTCCCATAGTCTCCGAGTGATAAACATCAGCCACTGGCCGAGCGATTCTCCCTTGCTAATTTTCCTTCACTACCGCGATCTGTGCGTCAACCTTCACTTCCTTCATCCACCTGGGCTTCTGGCCTCGATCAAACCCAGCAACCTTCCAACAGTGATACGACACACTAAGAAAAATCCATCTGCAACTCCCAATAACGATAACCTGTTTTCTTTTAGCGAAATTAACTCTCATATGAGTTGAGGTTGCTATATACAACATATTTTTTGTTCTCTTACTTTATTTCTTTCAATTCTCTATACTTTTTTATATAAATATATATCAAATTTTGAAGATTTTGTTTTTGGTCTTTCTTTTCTGTATAAATTTGTCTATTATGTCATATCATTATGTTTGTTTGTGTTTAAAATGAATACTATATATGTAGTATATTATATATATTTTCTGCTTAATATAAATCTTCAAAATGACTGAATATATAAATATTTCAAAGTTTCCAGAATGAAGAAATATTTCTTAATATTATGATTTATTATAAAGTAATTCAATAATATAACATGTGCTTTAACAGTTTATATAAAATATAAACAGCATAAACCAAATTGTTTGTATGCTAACAACCCTCAAACATATGTAGTCCAAGCAGCACTCTTATATATAAAATATGAAAAGTACATAACAGCATGGACTGCAATATGCGTTCAAAAGCTCGATGTTCATGTGTCCTGCTGTTCACACGATGACGCACAGTTTGCTGCGTTCTTCATCGACCCATGAGCCAAGTGATCCACTGCTTAAAATATATAAAGTTTTTTTTGTTATTCTTGGTCAAATTATATAATTGAAATTATTTAAAGCTAATATTTGTTATTGCGAATATCCAGTGCATGTGTATACACAAATGTATAGACACATGAATGGTTAAACTTATATATATTTTTTAGAAATAAACTAAGTACAATATATAATATTAGCTTCTGCCATCAAATTCCAATAAAAATGTACATATATATACGATTTCTTATTTATTTTTGTGGGAAAAATGCATATTAATGATCCTTCCGCAGGTTCACCTACGGAAACCTTGCTACGACTTTTACTTCCTCTAAATAATCGAGTTCGGTCAACTTCTGCGAAACAGCCGTAACACGATAGCGTCACAGTGATCACGCCCGGAGACCTCACTAAACAAGTCAATCGGTAGTAGCGACGGGCGGTATGCACAGAGGGCAGGGACGTAATCAATACGAGTTAATGACTCACACTTACTGGGAATTCCAAGTTCATGTGAACAGTTTCAGTTCACAATCCCAAGCATGAAAGTGATTCAGCGGTTTACCCGGACCCCTCGGCCTAGGAAATACACGTTGATACTTTCATTGTAGCGCGCGTGCAGCCCAGGACATCTAAGGGCATCACAGACCTGTTATTGCTCAATCTCATTATTGCTAGACGCAATTTGTCCATTTAAGAAGCTAGTGTCGTTATAATGGGACAAACAAACAGGTACGACTCCACTGACATAAACACATTCAAACCATTCAAACTTTTTACGGTCTTCAAGAATGAAGGCTATGAAAGTTTCAACACCATAATCCTGAAAGCATCTATTTAATATATTTGACTCTTGTTCGTTATCGGAATTAACCTGACAAATCACTCCACGAACTAAGAACGGCCATCCACCACCACCCATAGATTCGAGAAAGAGCTATCAATCTGTCTTACGCACTTATGTTCGGACCTGGTAAGTTTTCCCGTGTTGAGTCAAATTAAGCCGCAGGCTCCACTCCTGGTGGTGCCCTTCCGTCAATTCCTTTAAGTTTCAGCTTTGCAACCATACTTCCCCCGGAGCCCAAAAGCTTTGGCTTCCCGGGAAGCTACTGGGAGAGCCGTAATAGTGGCTACACCCAATTGCTGGCTGGCATCGTTTATGGTTAGAACTAGGGCGGTATCTGATCGCCTTCGAACCTCTAACTTTCGTTCTTGATTAATGAAAACATCTTTGGCAAATGCTTTCGCTTAAGTTAGTCTTACGACGGTCCAAGAATTTCACCTCTCGTGTCGTAATACTAATGCCCCCAAACTGCTTCTATTAATCATTACCTCTTGATCTAAAAACCAATGAAAGTATAACAGAGGTCTTATTTCATTATTCCATGCACAAAATATTCAGGCATTTTAAGCCTGCTTTAAGCACTCTAATTTGATCAAAGTAATTGTGGCGGCCTGAAACAACACTCGACAAAGAGCACTGAAGTAGGTTTCAAATAGGAGGTATATATAATAATAATAATTAATATTATATATTAGAACTCCACCGATAATACGCTTACATGCATAAGGTAATGTACAAACTACGATTATAGTTGTACTACCTGCATGAAGCACAAATTCAACTACGAACGTTTTAACCGCAATAACTTTAATATACGCTATTGGAGCTGGAATTACCGCGGCTGCTGGCACCAGACTTGCCCTCCAATTGGTCCTTGTTAAAGGATTTAAAGTGTACTTGTGGTAGTTTTTTACATAGGCATCGGCAAGGATGCGGGTTCTCTAAAAACACCCACTGATGTTACACTGGAAATTGTTTACAAACTCCGATGTCCACGTTGATTTAGGAGAGAAGGAATTGATGGTGAATTAACTCACCAAAAATTGAAGTCACTATGGGAAATAGGTGTTAATGTGCCTGACATGGACACTGAGTTTTCACCTGACCCCAATGTTTTCACTAAATGTTCCGCCGGGGGGAGAATAAACACTCTGATTTGGGCACACTAATTTGGTCCTCCAGTAAAACCGAAAAGCAAACACTGAGGTATTCGAAAATGAAGAAACGCTGGTTATTTAATTGCATTTAATAGTCACACTTTATTGGATATATTTCTTAAGTCTAACACTGCGTTATAGATTAGTCTTTAAATTGTTCAGAGTTTTAATTCAGGCTTTAAAATGTAATAATATTTGCCTGCGCGTGTGACGACGGATTACAACAGTGACATTTAGTTTACGAGTTGCACAAATATTACGCCGCGACTAACAAACTTTATCGTAAGAAAAAAAACGTTACACTAGGCGACACTTAAGATTTAAGGTTCTCGACCGACCTTCTTACGCGTAGAAATTTAACTCACGTCACGTCCCCGGTACGTGTGCGCGGTTTCAAGGTTGCTATCTGACTCTAACCTACAATCTGTATCTGCTAGATTTAACTCTGTGGATTACATTGGTGTGGGAGGATTCTATATGTGTCCGTATAGGACACGTACGTTGCCCTTCAGCCTGCATATTGGCAACGACGAAAATGCACCTAAATAAACATGGGCTGGTGTAATGACTTGGTATTATAGAGATATGCGATGGCGAAAAATCGCCGAAGGAAGAAATAGGTTTCTGTGTCTTAAATAAACAGAAACGCTATTTCGAGGGCCATAAATCTTTGATGACCTGCGCCTGAGAACGAAATAGGTTTTTGCTTCAAGATACACAAAAACGCTATTTCAAGGGTCACGATGATATGCACATCGTGTTTACTTAGGCGTTCATGCTAATGCCATTGTAGGCTATAGAGTTTTCGTGGCGATAAGCAAACCGATGGTTTGCTCGCCTATGACCTAGGCTATGGTAGCTTTTGTTTGTTTTACAGGCCGGAGCATGGTTAGCATGATTTGGGTTATGATTGTCTAACGTCAAACATATTAGTGCCCAAATCCCATGATCGGTAGATAACCGACAAAGGAAATTGGTCTCAAGTGTTGCGAACCTTGGGACTGGGGCAATAAATGGATATGAACCGTAGCAAGAAACCATTGGCTTCAGCTATGTCAACAATTACGCTGGCCAGCTAGTATTTATCTATTATAATTGCTGACACGCCGAGCCGATGGAGATATGGTACGGATCATAAACGGAAAGATTCAATGTGATGCATGCCCGAGGGTGAAATTTTTGATGTCACGGCTAGGTGATAATCTTTGCCGTGGACTTAATGTTTTCAGGAATGATCGTGGAGAAAGGGGTTTGGAAAAACCCCAAAGAAAGGTAAGCTGCCTATAAGGTATTCATGTCGGTTATCCTTTGGGATAACCGAATTAATTCCAGCAAATTGGTTGGCTGTTAAGGCCGTAGCAAGGTTGTATAATCTTGCTGAAGATTCGACTTCAAGATAAGTCGCATTGCTGGAAATGGTGGGGATCGAGCGATGCATGGCCCTTCGGGCCCTGAAAAGTCCCACATACTCATTCCAATTACAGGGCCTCGGATATGAGTCCTGTATCGTTATTTTTCGTCACTACCTCCCCGAACTGGGAGTGGGTAATTTACGCGCCTGCTGCCTTCCTTAGATGTGGTAGCTGTTTCTCAGGCTCCCTCTCCGGAATCGAACCCTGATTCCCCGTTACCCGTTGCAACCATGGTAGTCCTAAATACTGCCATCAATAGTTGATAGGGCAGACATTTAAAAGATCTATCATCGGTACAAGACCATACGATTGGCAAATTATCTAGAGTTCACCCATTATGACGATTTTGTGAAAAATCGCTTGGCTTTAGGCTAATAAGAGCACATGTTCCATAAGGTTCATGTTTATATTGCAGGTATTAGCTCTAGAATTACCACAGTTATCCAAGTAACTGTTAATGATCTAATAAACCATAACTGATTAATGAGCCTTTTGCGGTTTCACTTTTAATTTAGTTTATACTTAGACATGCATGGCTTAATCTTTGAGACAAGCATATAACTACTGGCAGGATCAACCAGAATTATATATATATATATATATATATATATATATATATATATATATATATATATATAAAGGGAAAATTCCTTATATATATTTCCATTTATTATATTTTTCAAATATATAATAAATTATTTTTACCATATTTTCATTATAATATATGATGATCAAAATTTTCTATTTTTTTTATACTTTCACACCATTTTTCCTTATAATAAAATATAATATTAAGTATAGTAAATAAAGAAACTTTCTTCTTTATTTATAAACTTTAACACACAGTTTGAGATAATAACATAATAACATATATTATTATCTATTTTAATATTTCGCTATATATTTGCTTTATTTCAATTTATAGAATTACAATACATATATATGTAAATTCTTTGTTTTTTCATTATTAAGAATTCAAAATTCTTAATATATCACTTTAGCAATGATAAAAAATATCTTTAATTTAAAACCCAAATAAATTTGTTTATAAATTTATATGTTAAAATTTGTTTAATAATTGAGAAGTACAGATTTAATAATAAAACTCTACATCTATACATAATACCTAGAAATGAATTTCACGATATAGAATATCATGAAAAATGTAAACGAATAGTCAAATTATGACTTGATTTGTAAGCCATTCTTATAAATATGAATGATTTCAAGTGTAGAATCACATTTTACGATAACATTCATAATCCCAAGAATGATTGCAAACGAACACTTTTTCTCATATACTGAATCTCATAAACTTCCGTTATGCAATATAATATATATTTTATCTTAATTGCAAATAATCTTTTTATACCATAATATGAACCAATGAACCACTCTGGAACAATATAATATCATAAAAATGAAGAATTGCAAATGAAGATATTTTCATATATCAATTCAACCACCATATCCTATAATACTTTTTTACCCCATTTTTTGAAGAATGAATTTTATAATACGACATCGACTAAAAAATCACTTTAATATGATGATTATAAGAATTGTAAATGGACACGTTTTCATATTTCAATACAACCATCACTAAATAATGATGGGTTGTGAAGTAAGTTATCTGCTACTACCGCCAAGATCTGTACCAATAGTGGCGGCAGGCGGTATGTATTAATCTGAATTGTTCCAAGCTTAGTGCTTGTCACACCAAATCTGACCAATTTAACGTCATTAGCTCATTAGCTACTTAGTATCTATATTCAGAAAAATCATGTTAAGAAACTCTTTTAGCTTCATAACTTGGAATGTGAGAAGCATCAAGAACAAACAACATGCATTTTTTAACTTCTTGATAAATTTTAGTATTGATATTGTACTTGTTTCAGAAACTTGGCTCAATCAAGACATTTCTTTCCCTCATCCAAATTACATATGTTATCGCCTAGACAGGGTACATACTAGTGGTGGAGGTGTCGCCATTGTTGTTAAAAAATCGTATAGAACATACCTTGCGTCCTTTATCATCATCATAATCGGCACTACAACCGGGAACCGGTCTTGGCCTTATTTAGCAAGTTAAATTTTCCATAATAATTTATTTTTTCTGGGCAAGGTCATTAGTCTTGTGCCATTAGTCAAGGTCATTAGCCTTGCGTCCTCCATTGCACCTTAAATTAATTGAAGAAATTAGTACTGATGTAACATTAAGCGATAATTCCAAGGTAAGTACTTTTTCGGTCTATTTCCCTGGAGGAAATGGAAACATTGAGAAATCTGCTTACTCTAAGCGGGATCTGCGTAAATTGTATAGACTCAACACTCGAAACAAGGTTATTATTGATGGTGATTTAAACTGTAGACATCAGTCGTGGAATTGTCTTAGGGCAAACTGCTGGGGTAACATTTTACTAGGTGTTGCTGTATCCAGCCAAAGTATTTCCATACTTTATCCACTTCTCTCCACTTATATCACATCGACTGCTAACAAGAACCCCGCAACTCTCGATATATATATATATATATATATATATATATATATATATATATATATATATATATATTATATATATATATATATATATATATATATATATATATATATATATATATATATATATATATATATATATATATATCACTAATATTCCAAATTACTGCTCAGTACCATTAACTCTAAATGTGTTAAGTTCAGACCACCTTCCGATCAGCCGCACAGTGAATCATACAGTATCTGTAAATCGTACCAGTTTATACCACAACTATTCCGCCGCCAACTGGAATTGTTATAAATCATATATAAACACGCACTTGGTTCTAGATGATACCAGCCTAAATTCTATAACCTGCAGCGAGCACATTGATATCCTATGTACCAATTTTGTTTCTGTTATCAATAGAGCGGCCGATCTTGCGATACCTTAAGGTTTCCACTGCTCCAGTTGATAAGAAGGTAATGGCTTCGTTATAGAATCGATTGCTTTCTAGTTAATGGTAAAGTTTTAAAAAATATCATTAAAAAAAAAGCGACACGTATACTGAGGCTGAAGTTGCTAACACTATCCATGTATTTTCTCAATTACCAGCTGAAAGAACTTACGCAACTAATATTAGCAAAGTTAAAGAATTGATAAAAAAATCGAAATCAAAAAAGGCTGCTGGTCTTGATAATATAAGCAAATTAATTAAAGCACTTCCACCTGCTGCAAGTAACTATTTAACGTTCATTTTCAACGCTTGTCTTGTGGGGGTTCTTTAAGCATTCCCGAATAATGTCCGAATTCAACCCCCAGACTGGGCAGATCAGTCGGGTATACACGCGTCGTCAGAGTCAGTTTTTCATCCATCGAGGTGTTCGTACACATATCAGGATTCAAGATAAAATCACCGTGCTGCACATACCGGCCATTTTACTACTTCGCGAGAGTAACAGTTTCTGCTTTATAGTCATGTATTTATCTTCCACATGAATCCTCTGTTCATCGTGCGTTAAATAGTACTTATTAATAACAAATAAATAGCGTCGCGTATATACCACAAACTCTTAGTGTTAAGAACATAACTAATAGCTCAATTTAAATACCAGTGTAGTGCCTATTAGTTAATCTATAAACAGCAAGACACAATCACAAATAGTTAATACCAACAACCTTCAAAGGTTAATTTTTGTATAAAAGAAATAAAAAAGAAAAAAACGAATTACATCAGAACCAGCGCTTTTCATTTTTTTTGCTGATCGTGATAATTGATTTGACGGATGGGGTGCAAGAGAATCAGTGTCGTACGTCGGCATACATACTTTGTTTCCTCTTCGCAGTGTGTAGTAGGTGATGTTTCTGTTGAATCAGCGTCCGTGTTGACGCACTAGCAGAAACCGCTACAGTCTTAGGAACTGTTATTTTCCGAACTATTGGTAAACAGCAAAGGTAATACCTATCCCGAAACCCGGCAAACCGAAGAACAGCCCCGAAAGCTACAGACCTATTAGTCTGACTAAGCTCTTAGAAAATATTATTAAGAAAGAAAATTGATCGTTTCGTGGGAGCCAATAATATCCTACCTAACTTTCAGTTCGGTTTCCATAGTGGTCATAGCACAATCCACCAAGTCTTGCGCATTAAAAACCACATAACTAGTAAATTCATCGACAAGTAGTCAATGGGACTGGTTCTTCTAGACATCGAAAAAGCCATTGATACGGTATTGTACGATGCCTTGATTTATAAGCTACTGAAGCTTAAGCTGCCAATGCCGCTTATCAAAATTACCCAGAGCTTTCTTCGTTCGAGAAAATATGTTGTATAGGAACCGACATATCCTCTACTCACCAAATCCACTATGGTGTACCCCAAGGCTCGGTCCTTGGTCCCATATTATTCACATTGTTTGTCGCAGATTTACCATGTCTGGGTGAAAACATTCAGGTAGCTATGTTTGCCGATGATACTACCATTTTCTCTTCGGGTGCCTTATTCGGTAACGTCTACCACTCTTTGCAAGCAGCTCTTGACAAACTAGCAGTATATTACAGGAAATGGAAAATAAAAATAAATGGTAATAAAACACAAGCTGGCTGGTTTTCGAGATATAGGAAATTCTGCCACCTACCAAATGGCACTAAAATCAGTACGTGTGCAGTTGATATTGGTTGTACTGAAGACTGTAGATATCTAGGTATTATTCTAGTTAAAAAACGTATCTTCCAAAAACACATCACTACCACAATTGACAAAATAAACAAAGTCGTAAGAGTTCTGTATCCATTAGTGTGTAGAAAGTCAAACCTTAGGCTCGAAAATAAGATTATAATTTTTAAAACCATTTTTGAAGCTGTACTCCTGTACGGTGCCCCTGTATGGTGTAATTGTGCTCGCACACACAAAATAAAATTGCAAAGCTATCAAAATAAAATACTGAATATGTTGCTGAATTTGGCATGGCATTATTGGACACATGAACTTGTGTGGGTACGGGATCGCGACGCCAGCATGAGCGAGATTTCTACCTCGTCCCCACAGCTTCCTCTAAATGTTCCGACCAGTGCAACCTAGGGAAAAGCACAAACACCGGACCAAAAGAACGATTAGGTAAATACATCTAGGAGCGCCGAAGGCACTGCCACATAGAAAATTAAAAACACGAATTGAAAGGTGATCACCGACTTTTTATTGCTTTACATTGAACTTAATATAAAATTGACTTGATTTTTTTATAACTGTTAACAAGGTGACAACACTACTTCTTCACACGACTTCGAGTATTTTCGCGTCCTCGGTGCGCGACGAGGAGCGCAAGCGGCAACGACCATGGCTGTCGGCGGATGTAAAAGGACTCAAAGATAACCCACCGTACCGCCGCCGGTACGGTGGATGGCAGGCGACCCGACCGCCTTGCTGGTTGTAATACGACTCACCGATATCCTCTCCAACAAGGATATCGTTTTTACCTACCACCAGGGAAACGTAAAGTCTCTCTTGGTGGTATACGAAACCAGATCTTGTAATAAAGGTCATGGTGGTATGTGTGGGATCGTTCAGATCGATGATATTCACATGTGCAGTGGAACAACGAAACAGGCAGGCAGCAAAGACAATAGGGAAAAATGACCAAATGCGCCGTTGGTAATGCGGGTCATTGTTTTTTATCTCTCCCGTTCCCGTTTCGCGCACGGGGACGTAGATATTCTGAGTCGAGTAGAGTGATCGGGCTATTAATTAAAGAGTAATTTTGTTATACCAGTAGTCTACACTGTCGTATATTTACTTTTCTTGTGCATCCGTTCGTCGTCTGTATAATTTTATATGTAAACTATAAACTAATTAAGTGTAGCCCGATTAGTCTTAAATAAAAAGAACCTCTACAGAATAAACAAAAGTGTGTTTTACGTATTTACTTCTGGTGTTCGTTTTGTTGGTTGTTTATAAACATGGCGGCGTTTCGTTAATTCGTTGGGGGATTAACTGTTGCAGTCCCTTTGTTCGTGTATGATTGCGGCAGAACTTTTCTATAGTAATTTCTGAGGACGAAGTAGAACCCTGTGCCGTACGCCGGCGTAACGACTTCGTACCCCCACAGTACATTCATAGGATACGATTTCGGTAAAGCAAATAAAACCGAAATCGTCGGATGCTAATGGGATCTTTGTTGGAACATGTGCGTCTCGGCTAAACAAACAGACGACGATACGATGTGGGAATGTGCTAATTGGTTTTAGCTAGGTTACTGGGAAATGATGTTTATGGCATCGCTAGTAAGAGTAGGTATTGAATTATTTGCGTATCGCCGGAATGCCCGATGAAGGACAGCGGTCTTTTGTTTACTCATGGTGTGAGTTCGGGAAATAGGCTTCAGCGTCGATTGCGCTAATTGAATGCAGCTGCTGGTATATTATTGCTGGGAGCAGGAATTGTATGCGAAGAGATGCATGTGTTGTGATTCTTGTAGAGGATTTTATTTTCAGGAAGCGTCTCCTAGTCCTTAAAAGGACGTATGATCTCTTTATTATACCTGCTCCTGAGAGAACCATCCTACAAAGGGGCCGTTGCCGTGCTTCCTCATATACCTGAGGGAAGAGCAACGTCCTGATCGTTCGTAGGACGTCACTTTGGGAATAGTGTCCCTGTACCCTGCAACCTTAGTACCTTCGGTTGATGTCCGTAATCGTGGACGCTATACGGGTTAAAATATCGGTCTTGACACCACTCTACTCACCGGTTCCTGTTCCAATTTTTTGGGGTCGTCCTGGTACACAAAAGAATCAGCCAACGTTGGAGACGACGCACAATTTCCAAAATATTAAAAGAAGTTTTGGTTTTAATTTTAGTTCAGGTATATTATTGATTTTCCTGGGGGCAATGCCTCCAAGGCAAGAGGGATAAGTAAAATATAAATTCGAGAATTACTGCTCTGTGGCACGAGGATTGAGATCACTTTACTATTTCCTTATAAAGGAAAGCTTCAGCGTCGATTGCGCTAATTGAATGCAGCTGCTGAGAGAAAAAGGTCGCCGGCCAATGTGTACGTTAAGAGATTTATCATACACATGGCGAAGCTGAAAAATAGACAGCACAATGTTTATGGCGCCTGTATTATATATTATATGTAATTCAAATCCTTTTGCTTACAGGAATTCGTCTAGGGAGGTTTGCTTGACACCGAAAGTGCCGAATTAGTTTGAGATTCCTGATAAGGTAAGAAAGAAATCTTCAGGAATTGTATGCGAAGAGATGCATGAAAAGGTATGTTTTAAGATTATAGGTTTGATCTAATTAATGCGTGAAGCATTTTCAGGTGCTTAATGCGATTGCATTAGAAAAACTTATGCGACTTGGGATGAGGTTATGGCGGTTTTTAGGTAAGTGTACCGTGGGGTTTGGCGGCACCGCCACAAACTTCATGAAAACGCTAACGCTAACTTCTTAGTGACAAAATCAATCGAAACTTCTTCGTCAATTGGTCTAGTTGCCGCGTCACTAAAGCAGCCCCCCCCCCCCCCCCCCCCCCCCCCCGCCTTCGCTTTTCCTGTTCTAACATCAGTTTTGTGGATTTTTTGCGCGTCATTTTTTAAACGTGATCAGATGAGAGAAGAAACAATATTGTATGAAAGCGGTTATGGTTAAAACACAATCAATATGTTGAAATTGTGGTCAAACCAGGAGTAGCGTAAGGTTTTGCTTTACATTTCGTGGGACTGAGTGCATGGATTGTGGTTCTGGTAGACGCAATATAGCTAGAGGATGGACAACAGTAAAGGATATACTCGGCATTAGCACTCAAGTTGGGCTTTTCTTCTCGTTGTGAAACTTGGAGTCAATGGAAGGAGATCTTAATAGATCAATATTTATTAGAATTTTAAAGAAGAAGGCATTATCGAATATTTTTCAGTGTTGTCAATAAGAATAGACACTTTCTCAGTAGCATAGGAAAAAAATACGGTATACTTTGAAAAAGAAAGACTGCCAGCGTCTGATCAAAGATCGTAAGCCTGTAAGATACCGTCCCCCGTAGCACTACTATTCATTCCAAAAAATGTTGGTGTTTGTAGTAGAATTAAATATCTTTCTTAAGGGAACATAAAAAGTGGTTTCAATTAAATTGCTTAATGAGTTTGTGTGGTGCAATCAATTCCAGAACACCTTACGTTCTTCTTTGTCTAGAGATGATTGATTGCTCGGCGTTTAATCGAAGATCAAACCAACATATGTGTAATTAGTTCAGAACCACGTGAGTGTTTTCAGAGTAAGATGCGAGAAAAATGCATTTGTGGTTATAAAATGACAAGGGCATTTGTCTACAGGAAACTCCCCATCGTCCTGTATTGAAAAAAAACCTATTTATAAATTGAACTTCATTCTTAACTTGAAGCGTCATGAAATATTTTATGCAAATTGTAAATCTTGTCTCTAAGGTGATTTTTTATTTTTCATGTCTCCGCAGAAACAACTGAATTTTTCAAAAATTCATGAAAAAACAATTCACCTCAACGGAATGCCGGGTTGCCATTCATTTTGAAATCTATTCGTCACGTCATAAGCAGCCTTCACATCTCATATCTCAGTTCTCCATTATAAATCATGAAACAAGATAAACCGCTCCTTGTTTGGAATCCTCTTGAAAAACTGCAAATGAGTCGGCGTTAAATAAAACATTTTCAGTCTTCTGATTCGACGATAAAGTTTTTTCTGCCAACATTTGTTTCTACTGTTTTTTCTTTTTTACCCACACGTATTCCTTCGCAAAAGAAGCAAAATAAGGAGAAGGACATTTCAATGAATATATAAACGTGTTAAGCAAGTTCAACTAACTGCCACAAGTTCAGTGTATCGCCATAGATGTCGTCACGGTGAAACAGACGATAAAGTTAATTCAACATAAGGCTACTTCCGGCAAATTGTTTAAATGGAAGGACAATGGTTCTGCAAAACAGAAGGAAAGCAAACCGAACACCGTACACAAATATTCCACGAAACATAACAAAAACCGTAGTCATATTGTTGAGTCCTGTTGGACAGTACAACTTAGGTCGTCATTAATTCCGGTTAAAAAGTTTCCGGGAGAGTGGTATCCTCAACTTAACCACCTGAAAGATTTTCAACGTAAAGTGCTTTAGTGGGATTTGTTCTGTTGCTCGTCTAGTTATAGCAAAACATGTGGCCCATTGTTCGAAATCTAAACAGTACCAGTGTTGTGCAGGACGTCCAGTCGGAACTACCTGATGTACGTTTATTTTAAAGAACCTTTAAAGCATCTCGGGGATTTGATTTTCACCCGTAAGTAACAAGACCTCACAAATGTATCCTGTTGATAAAATAGAAGTACTCTGTGATTTTGAAGGTGAATGTTATGGAATGAAACGGTAGGTCCGTCGATTAGGAACCGACTGCAACAAAAAATTCGAATTTCGAAAAAGCTCAGTTGGAGATGTGCTCCTTCATGAGTAAATTGAGGAGGGATATGCAAACCAACATTCATATACAAGTCACAGTACTGACTGCTGTGGAGAACTGTGGTGAGTTCGAAGTTTCGAATCGGTTTATTTTAATACAATGTAACTGTGGCAGGAGATTCAAATGCTTTTGTGCATAACTATAAGACTTCAAGGAATGCTAAGCATTGTGCAACTGGTTGAAGAGCGGATGAACTCCAACCGCATTACGATTGTTGTATTCAAAACGTTTTGCAGCACACTATAAGCCGAATATCTGAGGGATAACTTACAATGTCAGGCTATTAACCTGTTAGTTCCACGAAGAGCTAAACTTCTCGGGATATACCGTCGACATTATCAAAGCTGTCAAGGCTTAGCAAATCGGGCGATGCAACTACCATATTTTATGATCTAGTTACGCGAACACGTTATGGCCAAATACGTCAGATGTAGGTGTATTACAGATGTGTTCATCACCACGAGTGATATTCTTTTTTTAACCGTCAGCAGGTGATTTTTCTTTAAATTGGACTAAACAACCTTATCACCACAACAGGGGTTTGATATACTCTGAAGACTCCCGTACAAATCCCACTCTTAATTAACAGAAAGTGTTTCTTATAATTTTATGAAATCGTTAGATTGGTAAATAAGTCCAATAATGATGCAACAGCACAGATGGTATGCGTGGTGTCCCAAACATCGTTTTCAGTTTATTTTATCTCCCTCAAATGCGACAGCTAGCAGAATGAAGGGTAAATTCCAATAGCTAGTTCCGGTGTTATGAATTCAGTCGATATGTGAGGTTTTACAGTTCTGGAACGTTTAGGGTCTGATTGCTTCTGCTGTTGTCGTGTGGCGAAAATTTTGCAATCAGTTCCGAATTCACTACACTAGAGAAGCACCGAATACTCAACTTATCAAAACATGAGTACAGAAGTTTGAGGAGGCAGATTCTATAATAGACAAACGGCGGACGAAGCGTCACAGCTCGTCAACAATCGAAGGGAACGTGAAGAGCGTCCGAAACTTCCGATTTCTCCGTTCGCAAGAGGACAAGTTTTGGGGGTAGAGGAAAATGGGTTTTGCTATTCACCTGTAAAAAGAGATCTTTGATCCCCAGCGAATAGAGTGTCTGGGGAAAGTCAATAGGATGCCGCTGATGTTTGGGAAATAATCAGCGTGATAATCAGACCTGTGGGGAGAAAGTCATGGCACCGGCATGGGTGCGAGTTCTACTTCCTCCTCCATCATAATTAATTGTTCCGAGGGACACAAAAAGAAAAGCACAACAGGACTTCACAATGCCACGTCCGTTGAACACAAGGCACAATAAAACACTGCAGGATCTTTATTTTTATTATTTTTTTAATCAGGTTAATTTTAGATGGAACGTTACAAATTTTCTTTAAACTTATCACGAACAGTCACTGATTATAATATTACACACTTTACTCGTCACTTAATCTATTAATCCCGCAGACGACTCACACGATTCGGACCAATCTACTAGCTTGGGGATTTAATCTCGCGACTCTGGAATTTACGCATCCCTGTAAGGGGAGCGGGAGTGACGCGTGTGACCAGCGTGGTCAACGGATGGAATAAGACTCAGCGATATATTGCTCGTGCAGAGCTCACTCGCTCATCCTGATCATGGTGGTATGTGTGCGATGGTTCAGATCTGTGTGGTTTACACGTGCTCGAGGGCAATGGGTAAACGAAACAGACAGGCGGTAAAGACAAAAGGGTCGCAAAGATCGTCGTCTATGGAGTGCATCGCGTCTAAATAAATAGACGACGATACAGCGAAGAAATGTGGTAAAAGAAAAGATGAGACGAGGGCATCATAAAAGTCTTAGATGAATGATGCCCTTGTCTAAATATACGAATAGACGTTGGGAAAGGTGCTAATGGGTTGGTGGACGAAACAAATCCCTTGCTTGTATTTATATATGCAGGGAAATCAGTCTGTGGGAAACGGATTCTATATATGCATTGTTTATGCTTTGAATTCAATTGATGCCAAGAGACGCGGAATGCGTATTTGCTTTGGTTTGCACATAGTGCGAGTCAGAGAATTTTATTGCTGGGAGAAAAACGTCGCCGGCCAATGTGCACATAAAGAAATTCATCGTGCACATGGCGAAGTTGGAAAATAGACGGCGCAATATTTATGATTCCTGGTGAAGGTTACAAAGCATGTATTCAAATCCTTTTGTTTTCAGGATTGCTTGGCAACGTAGATGCCGAAATTGGTTTCGAATTCCTGATAAGCCAATAAATAAATCTTACAGGGGATTGGTATGCAAAGAGAATGCATGAAAGTTAAGTTTTCTTTACAGGAACTTAAAGATCATAGATTTGATCTCTTTAATGTGTGAAGCATTTTCACGTGCCTAATGCGATTGCATTGGCGAAAACTTATGCGTCTAGGGATGGGGTAATGGGGGTTTTTAGGTAAGTGTACCGTGGGATTTGGTGGCACCGCTACAGACCCAAAGACGCTGAAATAACCGCAACGGTTTTGCTATGATGCAACAGCATCGTTTAGTTAGATTTAGTTGTTGCTTACCAATATGACATTGAGATTTCCGGTATAAATCTCATAGGGTTAATGATATGGAGTTGCCGTATGCCAAAAGCGAGCTGAATGCAATTCTGCATTATCTGCATAAAATAATGAATTCAGCTATGCCTTCTTTTACAGGTAAAATAGCTGAACGGTGGGATAGGGAATAATGTGACGCGCTGTAGGCGGTCGAAATTAGGTTGAAATTGTGGGTTGGTTCTCCATGTAGTATCGAGAACCCCCACAAAGATTTTAATGTCCCTAAAAGTTTCTTACATTACATAATACATAAGGATTTGTGGCTTCCTTGTTACGAGATAGAATTGGTGCAAGCGCCGAAGCCAACTGCTGCAGCTAGCAGTTCGAATTTGGTAAAAAAAAAGTATAATTGAAGAAATTTAGACAAAAGTGAATATAATTAAATGAAATACTGTTCTACGGGTGTTTATACTTTATTAAGTTTGAGTTTTTTTGGTTCCAGATAGCTCAAAACTAAGGGATTTTTTATGAATTCATTTGTTCACTCCTTTCGATCCTCCTTCAAGTATACTGTTCACATAGCATGACCTTGCGACCTCTCTAGTTAGAGGCGTCCAAATTGATTATCCCTTATAATATTGTTGTTTCATACAGAGAGCGCTGTTTTCTCTTTCTACTTTACAAATCCATTCCTTGTCGGTTAAGCCGATTGGCGGCTTTGGAAATGGTTGTTAACTGGTTGTGTCGCTCGGGCTCAAATGGGCCAAATCGCCAACTGTCATTGATCCGCGCCAGCTAGTCAAGGATACCTGGAAATAAAGGAAAACCGACCAACACACAAAACAGGAGAAAAAGAACCCCTTCCCTCAATGCCCTAAGGTCGATTCTACCGACTACCACTAGTGCGATGTGCCGTGGTATCACTTTAATTCTCCCTTCCCTCGCAATGGCGTCCGTTGCCACCGACGGTGGAAACACGCTATTCATAAACCTAATACAAGGGAGGAAGGGTGTGGGGGCGAGATCGTGGTGCCGACATGGGCACCGAGTTCTACCCCGTCCCCACAAGTTCTCAAAGGTCCGCCGTAAAATAAACTGTTCGCCGAGAAAAAGGAAATACACACCAACACTCAGGAAACTGCGGCCGGGAAAGAAAACATTATTGTATGTTGTTCAAAAAGAGCTCTTTATTTAAACTGTTATTTATATGTACTTGACTATCATATTGTGTATGCGATTCGTTATCAGAAGGGTGCACTGCCACACCAAAAGTTTAACTTCACAAAAAAAAAAACAATGACGAGATTTAGAATTTTTGAATCACCATAACGAAAAACACTTGAGTTTTAAACTTGAAGTTTATTTTAAAATATATTCGTACTTGAAGTACATGAAGACGATTGTTCCGAACTACAATTATCGACAGACTTACAATAGTGGTTACAACACTCCACTGTATACGATCAACTTCCGCACTTCTAAAACTTTATGCAAAACTCGACTTAAGATATTTACGCTTTTCCGCCGCGAGACGGAGAGCGGGAGGCAGTCCGACCGGCTCGGTCGGCTGATGCTAAAGGACTCCAGCGATATTCGGCTCGTGCAGAGCCGACTCGCTAATGGGGTGAATTTCCCCGAGAGAGAAAGTCTTCCTCTCGTGGTGAAAACGAGGAACGAGGATGTCACTGGTGAGGTCCTGTAGTGGTGTGCGTGAAGTCGATCGTTGAGATCAGATTGTTTGCTAACGCTCGCAGGTCAAAGCGAAACGAAACCTAGATAAGGGATGCAGGACAAAGGAAGAAACGACCTAAGGCGTCGTCCGGTAATGAGGGTCAGCTGAGTAAATAGCAGCCACTCATTAGATGCTAAAAGGGATTGGGATAATGGAAATCGTATATCGTATCTCTGCCGACTGGGAGAATCGGATCCTTTTGTTTGCATATGTTTATGCTATTGAATCCAATCCGGCGGCTAAGCGCAACGTCAGTGATTGTTTGAAGATTCAAACAAAGAAGTATTTCCGAGAGAAGTGCTTGCAGCTGAATAGATAGTTGCAAGTGTGGTGGTGTTTAACTTGTGCTGACATAAGTCAGCAGAAACTTCGTCGACGTAACGAACACAGTGAGATATTGTATGTTTACTTTAGAGTTCAGGCGGGTCATCATAGGCATGGCATGAGTAAGATTGCCCAAACAATGATCTTATCCATGCCAAATTCCATGATCGGTTGATAGCCGATAACGGGGAATTGTCGCAACTGTCGCGGACCTAAGGGGATAGGCGCGACATGCAATTGTGACTATGGAAAGAATATTGGCTACAACTATGTAAACAATACGCTGGACAGCGTTTGTTTGTCGTAATTGAAGACAGGCTGAGCCGATAGGAGATGAACTGGTTCATGGAATATGAACCAGGGAAATTCAAAATGTGTGGACGCCGTCGGTTAGGTTTTCCTTTCAGGTATGATGCTGCAGGGGAGCTTACGCTGCCCCTAATTGCAGGTGAGTACTATGGGTTTGCATGGAAAGAGGGAGGTGGTTAATTTAAGAGGATGGGCGGTTCTTTGGGAATGTATTAAAAAACCGCCACACAAGGCTTTGGAAAGTAATTTAGATGGTTACACAATGACGGTTGTGTATACCATCTCTGGCAATTGTGCACGGCATCCAAGGCGACGCCAGGATCGAACTCTAGTGTGAATATTACACTAATTGGAAATTTGGTTCTTGGTCGCTAATGCAAAGATGCATTGATACGTGTATGAATGCCCTTGTAGCAAAAATTCTTTGCAGCCATTTCCAGGTGGAGAAGGGAAGGAAATGTTTTTGCTGCGGGGAAATTGCGGTGCAGGTGTGGGAAGGTTGGTATACAGTGGTAATTGATTTCCAGTTTTCTTTTTTTTGGACGCGACGTCTTGGGCATCGTGCGATGTTCTGGAGCGACGTCTCAACTGGCATAGATTGACGCATGGGTAACAAGAGTATGTTCAGGAATAGAACTGCAAGTGCGTGAACAGAATTCCAATGTAGATCTGATTTCGGATTTGTAGAGAACTAAAGTTGAACCGAAGCAGAAGGGGCGGCTGAAAAGTAATGCGCACGTGTTTGCAGAACGCGAATGAAATGACGCGATAGGCTGGTTTTTGCCGATTTCACCTTGCGATAGAATGGCACCCAGTTCTGCAATGTTCGCATCCGTGGTCAGATTAAACGTGTTGGTAAAATCTGAACAGTTCCGGCGAGACTAACAATTCCTTTATTTCATCAAATGCCTGTTGATATTTATCTGACCACGTGAATTTAATGTCCTTCATTAACAAGTTTGTGGAGGGGCGCACTATCCTCGAAAAGTTTGGAACAAATTTACGATAGTCGTTCCCCAAGCCTAGAAACGATTGGACGTTCTTTACCGTCGTAGGAATGGGGAAATCCCTGACAGTAGGAGTCAAGTCGGGATTTGGCATTGCCCCTTCTTTCTGTAGAAACCTGCATTTCTGCGGTTACAATTTGAGATTGTGATATCACAATTGTTCGAATACACTCCAGAGTTTGTCATTATGGCTCTCTAGGTTCTTCCCATTGATGACAATGCCGTCCAGATAGACAAAGCATTCGATACCTTGCAACCCAGTTAGGACATGGTTCATGAGTCTCTGGAACGTAGCCGGTAATCCCTTTGGACCGAATGGCATACGTCTGAACTCATAATACCCGTAATTAGTGCTGAAAGCTGTCCTATCACCATCCTTCTGTTCTACTAACACTTGCTGAGTTAAATATCATTCTCTAGCATTTCCCGGACTTGCTCGTGTATTGCCTGTTCCTTGCACTCATGCAGACGATATGGCCTTTGGTTTATAAGCGCTTGATCCTGTACGAAAGGTAATTCATGCGATATCACACTTGTATACGTCAGGTAGCCGTCTTCGAGGTAATATGTCGAATGAACTAGAGGTTTTCTACCTCCGAAGTGTTGTGGGGGATACGGGATTACTCGATTCCTCATCGGAGTTAATTCCCGTTGACGTATCTGGTCGCTTACCGATATGTATGTTCTCCCGGTTTTCAACAATCTCCCGGTCCAATAGCCGTGCAATTGTGTGACAGAAAGTCGTTACCCATCAGGCCGTCTTCCGACAACCCCGGCAAGGAGTTTACTACCTGGAAACTACCGTGGATTTCTTTTTCCCCCAGACTTTCCTTTGCCAAAAAGCGTTGGCTTCATGGCATCTACTGTATATTTACGATAGAGCGCTTTTGTTGTGGTCCTTCTCTCAGGGAGCGCATCTCCTTGTCCTGAAAATGATGAGGGATCTCTTTATACTGCTCCTGAGGGGACCCGTTGCGGTTGCCACCGTGCTTTCTCAGACCTGAGGGAAGAGTAGCAACCGATCGTTAACTATGGCCCTGGGAATCGGCCAAACCCAATTAAAAAGGCAAATATTTTGTCTTTTAAATTTAAATTTATTTGTTTTAATTTAACGTTAGTTTAGTTTAATTAACATTTGGTGGTGTCCTTACACCTAGGACGCCAAACGAGGCTGATCCTCGAATACAAATTCATCGCCCATTTATACAAATCTTCATTGAGATTTGTATGTGAAAAACTGGAGAAAAGGAATGGGATATCTATTTTTAAAATGTACACATCTGGCTACAATCCAGATGGAGATAAGGATTTTAGAATTGTGTGTATGGGAAGGAAATGAATATCTTTTAATACGGGTTTGTTTGATTATGAAGATATGCATTGGGATTCGGGTTTTGTTTATGGATGGTAATTGAACATCTGATTCAATTTGCCATGCGTTTGATTTTGTTTAATAATTATGGGGAATTGAATGTAAGAGTGATAAACGAATATTTGATTGATTTATCGCGAATTTGGTTGGATCGGGGTAATGGATTTTGTAAATATGAGTTTGGGTATAGGGATTTGGATATATGAGTGGGGGAAGGAGATGGTAGGGCTTTTCAGAGCACTACACTTTTACCTTAAGAGACTAATCTCAGCCGCAGTATCCACAATTAAGCGCGTAGTTGTATTACGATCAATGTCCAAAGGGATTTGGACAACTGGGACTTTTGTCCGCGGAAACTGAGAACAGCTTTTATTGGATTGCAGGTTTAATTCGGCCGGGTTGGAGGTGTCCAACCCGACCGGTTGGCGTTACTCGACTTTGGACGCTTCGCTTGTCGACACCCTGCCGCCGTATATGTGGTTGTGTCGACTGCGAATTTGGCACCGTTTACCGCCCTTATTTTGGGCAATGCCACTTTGTTCGACGCTTTGTTCTGTACTATCAGAACAAGAACGGCTTCGGCATTGACCCTACAGTGTCTTGGTCGGTTTCGTCGTGCATTTTTAACCCAATTTAGCTTTTTATTTCGCGTGTTTTACCGTTTGTGACCTCCCTCCATTCGAGGTAAACCGTGTAGGTCGGTGGCGTATTACGGCGACGTACTAACCGTTTTGGTGGGTCTATTGAATTGAATCCCAGTTTTTTTTCTATTTTTCCTGTAACCACACTTCTCCCATGTGTGACCATTTCGGGCACAAAACTCACAGCAACATCGAATGTTGTACACTCAACGGTTCGATGTCGCTGGTGGTTTGGTTGCAGAGAGTTGGACTGATTTGCTTGATTCGAGGACTCCCTCTGCTGATATTGTGGCCTGTTTCTTGGAGGTCTGGGCGTTAAAGGTTATATAATTGTTAATTTTTGGCTTACCCTTACCTGCTAGTGTCTTTCCCAGCAGCGGCGGTGGGGGTCGAGGTGGGGGCGGCGTAAAAGGTGTGTTCTTACAGCCTTTTTCTTCGCACAATCGACTACGACAGCGATCACTACGGTTTAGGCGCCGTAATACGCATCCCAAAAGAACATTATTCACTCGAGCGGTCGAGTTGCGTCGTGGTTCATACAGCGGAATCCCCTTTATTTTTTTAAAATGAAAACAAACTGGAGGGCACCAGCATGAACAAGGAGAACAAAATCACGCAACAATAAACAAAAGAAAAACTGCCATGAAAAACGTTATTGTAACGCAAAGTAAAACCGGAAATTATCAACGGAGAAAATAAAACAGCAAATGGAGGAGGCCAATCTTGCTCAATCTGAAGAGACAAATGCCACAGCTGCAAAATCAAATAAACGAGATCTACTCGCACTTGCCCAATCTAAATAAACCAGAACATCAAAGCTCTTGTCGTGAATGTAAATTCACTAATAACAACTGAGAGAAGAGCCAATCTTTTCAATCTGTTGCAAGATGAACAGCCTGATGTGCTTTTAGCGGGAGAAATAAAGTTAAACCAGAGACACAAGATAGGGCATAAAACTACGATATTATACGAAGAGATCGACCTAACTCCTCTCAAGGGGGTGGTGTCGCAATCTTTATTAGAAAATGAATCCATCATAAAAATATGTATAGTGGAGAAGCGCGCAGGTTCTGGGTGCTGGAAGCCTGTATCATACGTATACCCCTTCAGCAAGGAAGGGGTTTGTATGCGATTGCAGTCTATGCACCAACATAACCTATTTATAGCAGAGCTCGAGACACTCTTTCGATAGATATCTTGCTTATTGACTCACGTTTTTTAACAAAAACTGTTTACGGACAATTGACTACGACAGTGACCACTGTGCATTTGCGGCAGTAATAAAGTTTCCGAACGATCTGGCAGATCTGGAGGAATTCGTGATCCCGCAACGCTACAACTACGGGGCAATGCGACGACCGCGGTTAACCAGATCATTAACAAGAGAACTTCGTTCGAATGACTTTAATCTGCCAATAAACAGAAACCTGACAAATGACGAAATCGACAAATACACCCAACAAATGGACGAAATCGTAAAACGAACAATGGACAAAACAATTCCCAAAACAACTGTTACAGATCACATAAACATGTACAGAAACACAACAATAAACGCACTCCACAAGAAAAAGAGCAGACTGCTATCAAAACTAAAACAATTACACAGACAGTTTACAGACAGACAAGACCCGGAGATAATATCATTGAAATCCCGATTAAAAAACCCGCGCTAATTACTTCAAGCTAACTAAAAATTTGTATTGGAACAACACAATTCGAGCTATAAAATCTAATAACCGGAATATGTTCCCACAAATAAAATAAAAATGTTTAGGAGAAATAATCAAAACGAGATTCAGTGTCTCCAAATTGTATGTATTGATGTAAACAAGCAGCTCCTAATCAACGCTGACAAAGATACAGAGAACGCGATCCTGAATAGTGAACTCTTCGTGATCGAAGATCCTTTGGAAAAGGCGAACGCTGTGGGAGTTGTCGTTCAGGAAATGTACAAGGTGAATGAAAGCATTCACCGAAATCACAACTTGGAGTTCTTGGACAGAGTTCTACTGAATCAGCTGCACCTCCGAAATGAAATTTCACTTTGCCAATCGGAGAATCCCGGTTTTACCGAATTCAGTGAGGATAATCTGTCAATTGACATTAATGCCAATGGTGGGGCTAATAGCGTTTCAATTACGAGGGAAGGAATCCAAAGTATTTTCGACTCATTGAGAAACAAAAAGTCAGTGGGAATAGATGGAGTACCTAACATCGTACTCAAGAACCTGCCCCAATCATCATTATCGGCACTACAACCGGGAACCGGTCTTGACCTCATTTAGCATGTCCTGGGGCTTGTTAAATTTTCCATTATGATTTGTTTTTTTTTCGGGCAAGGTCATTAGTCTTGCGCCAGAGGCTCCCCGGCGGGGAATCGAACCCCGGTCTCCCAAGTGAGAGGCGGGTATACTAACCACTATACTATCGAGGAGCCCCAATGGCAATAGATATATACACGGTCCTGTTTAACAACGCGTTGAATAAAGCATATTATCCCACGCGTTGGGAAACGGCTATAATTCAGCCCATCGTAAAAAAGGGCAAAAAGTGTACAAATCCAATGAACATGCGTTCGATAAGTTTACTCCCAAGCATCAGTAAAGTATTTGAAAAGACTATTAACAAAGCTCTGCTAAAATGGGTAGACGAAAACAACATTATTCCAAATAACCAGTTTGGCTTTAAGGCGGGTCATGAAACCGCGCATGCCGCAGCTAAAAGGGTCTCTGACATACAATGGAAAAAATGTAGGTACCAATTAACAGGGGCCTGTCTGATCGACTTGGAAAAAGCCTTTGATACCGTCTGGATCGTAGGGTTATATTACAAACTGGTCAGACATGGCATACATAAGCCTTTGCTATATGTACTTTACGATATATTAAAGGACAGGAGGTTCGTGGTCAAAAATGGGAATGTGACCTCTAATAAAACGTATAATATCAAGCATGGCTTGCAACAGGGAGCGGTACTTTCTCTAATTCTTTTTAACATTTACATTAACGACCTATTAGATGCACTTCCGCAGGCTATTGCGGACGCAGACGATCTCATAATTTACAGAACAGCTCCGAAAGTTGAAATCATAAATAGTTTAATACAGCGAGACTTCAACAACGTGCAGCGCTATTGCGATGACTGGAAACTTAAGATCAACTTCCAGAAATGTGAAGCCATCCTATTTAGAACTCCATTATATAAAGCCACGAACGACAGAAGGAAAAACTGGCGAAAGCTAGTTATCGTGGGACCGCATGGAGATAAATTGGAAACCAAGAGTTTAGTTAAATACCTTGGCATCTGGCTAGACCAATATCTGTATTTCAACAGACATGTAGAGGCTGCTTTGCTTAAAGCGAGGAAAACTTTTGCTATGACAAGAAGGCTATTTCACAGTAGCCAACTTGACAGCAGGGTAAAAGTCATATGCTGCATGACGCTAATCAGGCCAATGCTCATATATGGTTGTCCAGTATGGTTTAACATAGGTCCAAATTTGATGGAAAAGATTCGGGCGTTCGAAAGGAAGTGTCTCAGAAGTTGTCTCAGATTATATCGGACACCGGAATCGGACTATAAAAAGTATTATTCAAATGAGACTTTATATAATGAAGCGTACATAAATAGGGTGGATAATTTTATGATTAAATTAATCAGAAGACATATTGGGAGAGCAATAAGGTCCAATGACCTAATTTTTGGGGCTTATTATCCAAACACTCTGTACTATGAGAGCGTGCGCCGCAATGGCTTTGTTCCACTTGTTTCTGCGTCGAGATTCCCCGACGAGACAGCAAAAATGATGCTGATGGCGTGGTAGCCCAGCAAATAAATGAAATGTGTCACCATGGACACAGCGCATGACTGACGCATTGGGCAGAAAAGAAACTCACATTTTTAACACAAGTTTAACCTTTATTAAACAAAAAAAAGGTTCACAGGTAATGACAGGTGCTGAAGGCACCGTATACATCTTTTATATAGAAAGAAAACGTTAAAAAACATACTGTCACAGTGTTCTAGATTTTTTCTACAACAATTGAATATAATTTATTCTCTGGTTTTTAACCGAACTTACCCCGGTTTTTTAATTTCTTGACTGTTACACTGTATGGGTCCCAACGCGGCTCTCTCTGCTCTTCACGCATTATCCATTGTCATCACTCAGAATTCAACACATTTGATTAGTCAAGGTTTAACACATTTACAATTTTTTATTCATTAATTATAACTCTTTAAATTGTTTACAGTATTTATAATTATTTATTCGTATTTAAAAGTATCTACACACAGGTAGGCAATATTTAAGACATTTAAGGTTACTTATTCATTAACTATAACTATGTAAATTATTTACTAGTATTAACTGTATTTATTATTATTTATTCGTATTTAAAAGTATTTACACACAGGTAGTCAATATTTAACACATTTAAGATTACTCAATATGCAAATTAACGAATTTCGAACGCACACATGACTCGATTCGAAAATTGAGCGACGACCACACGCTTTCAACGCACGTTTTAAACAAGAAGGAATCTCGTGTCTTTTCGGCAAATATCCTTTTTCGTTCCGTTTCCACGAGTTATTTCTAGGAAGCGGCGGAATTGGCTAATAGGGGGCGACTATGGCTAACAAAAAGAAGATGACTATTGCAATGTGAGTGGGGTTTTAAATGGGGTTTACTCTTATTTAACTTATTTACTATTGTATTTGGGGATATTCTATTGTACAAGGAAATTAGTGATTTGGAGGGAAGGGATCTGAAGGGAAGGATATGTGTGAAGACACGAGATGTTAATAATTCAAAGGGGGAGTGACTTAAATGAACTTTAATTATATAACAACAGGTCAAAAACAGCAATGGAGCAAAAACACAAGCACCGTATGTCACTGCACAGCAACTTCATTCAGCAACTCCAACAACGAGGCCCGTTATCAGTTCGCTGAATCTTTGGAATTCGAGCAATTGGCAGCGTTCAATGCCAATAGTGTCCTCTACTACAATCGCATAGTTGCATATTAAAGTATACGCTCAGGCGCTTAATGCTCGAATGTGTATTCGAATAAACGACGTGTGTTGCTGCAATTTCATTGATATGATGAGGCTGCCTGATGGTTAAAGGTTGTTGCTGTACTGCAACACCGCCAGAGGCGTTAATTGATTTGGACATGAAAGGGCTTATACAGGATAGATCCGGAATTCCGCTGATCTAGTATGGGTATCTGTCTTAGTAGGTGCCGGCCTGACACAGTTTCACCAAGACATACCAAGCTCGTCACTGTTTCGCCGAATGGTGTGATTAAGGTTTGTTCATTTATGTCTTTAGGGGTGTTCTGATTTGTCAATAATGGAAACACCATCGGTTCATCTTCGTCTTAAGTATTTATTCATTTATTTTTAATGTCTAATATAATAGAACTAAACTAAAAACAATTACAAACATAAGATGACTCCACTGTTCACAAAACTTCACAATAAGGATCAATCAAGCACTCAGTTACTTAACAAAACTGATTTAATGTTGTACAGAGGTAAATTCAATTCTCTGTGTGCACAGTGACTATTTTTAAATAAAAGATTTTACACAGCAAAAGTTTTACAATTAATGATCGACGCAGCACTGAATTACTTAACAAAACTTAGTTAGTGTTGTACAGAGGTAAATTCAATTCTCTGTGTGCATAGTGACTATTTTAAAATAAAAGATTTTACACAGCAAAGGTTTTACAATTAATGCTCGACGCAGCCTTGCCGTAATCACCAGCCAACTAACTCATCGATGGATGTGCCTTGTCCCCTAAGGGTTGATTTTGCACACCCCAACACATCACAGCCATCTCTCCGCAGGCCCGTTCTTCTTTTTTCCATGTCTCACACAGCCAAGGATGTGATCACAACGTTGCCTTGGGCTGTGTAAGTCATCACAAGGGAGCGACACCACGGTGATGCGGTGATCATGTAGGCTTTGCATTACGCAACGCCAGTGGCCATCCGCAACCTTGGATGTGTGTAGTGTTCTCGTGGCTTCCTCGCATTATTTAACTATATGTGCTCCACAGGCTGGTGTCGCTATAGCTGTGTAGGTAACAACGCGGATACGAATTCGTATCTTAGTTGGGAACTGGTGCGTGTTTGGCCAGATACAGAAAGTCCATATATGGGCATTCGTTTGCGTTTGGTGAGGACCACTTGCTACTTCCCTGAGTGTGTCACGGACTTGAGCGACCGAACAACATGTTCCTAGGCGATCTACACCGTCGTCCCTGTGTATGTTGTTTTTCTGTTAAGCATGGTGCAGGTGTCCAGCGCTTGTCTGAATTCTTGTTAGTTTCGTTTATAAGAAACTAATTGTTTGCGGAACATGATGCTGGAGGTTTTTTAACGTTTCCGTGAGACAAGTTTCTGCCGGTTGTGTCGCATGCATGCTTAATGGTTCCTTTTTGCAGCTTCGTGTTTGCCTTGTAATTGTTTTGCAGATGAAACTGGTTAGGACTGCTGTCATATATTATGGCGGCATGCAAACCTGGTACGGCTCTCCTTTACAGATAAACGTGCCTCCCGACTACGCCCGTTACGCGTTACGTAGCGTCAGGGTAGGTGCTTTGTTATTAAAAGGGTCTGAGGTGAAGGATTAATCAGTGGGGTTTGTAATAACCGCCACACTATCATATAAGTAGATCGTCCGTAGACGGAAGATTGGCCTACGGCCGGGAAGTCACGCACACTGAAGAAGAACTCGTGCGCGTCAGTATGGCTATCTCCCACAGAGACCACGACGATAGTATTAAATCGCACCAACAGTTCTGGTGGTTGAATGGCAAATAAAGGCCTGGATACCAATGTCGCTAAAATAACAGTATCATCAGCCAGCTTACATAGACTTAGCTTTTCTAGAATTAGGGTAGTATAGGATTCAGGTTAAGTTCTTTTAAATAAAGTTTAAAAAAAATCGACACAAAGTTTTCACAATTTTTCTTTATCATATAAATAATCATAAATACAGCCACAAAGTTCTGTGGCCGAAAGCCAATTTATACGACAGTCATGTAATGTTTAGCTTAGAGCGTCTGCGTAGGTCCACTTAGTTATAAAATAAGATAATTAAGCTATAATTTAAGCATTTTTTGTCTAGCATGTAATTTAGAAACTAAGAATATAAAAGAAAATAAAAAATGGTTGTAAAAATTAAAAAAAAAGAAGGAAAATCACTTAATACATCATCATCTATCCTTTTGAAATTATCTCCAGGCCACGGAAAGGTTACATAAAACAAAGTAAAAAATAAGTTATTTATATAGTGTTAACGGTAGGTAGATCAATATCTTCATAGAAACGCCTACGATGGCGGTCGTAGCATCGCTAATGGTTTGTTTTTAGTAATCATCATTCCTCACTAGGTATCTGTCAGTTTTCAATTTGTTTCAGGTTTCAATTTTGCATGATAAATTGGGTATGAAAAAATATCTCCGAGATGGGTGCCCCATTTGCTCTCATGTGTTATTGGACCCTAATGTCTTTACTTTCAACAACATCCACTTAAGGCACAAGAAAATTAGTAATCATTTCTCTATACCGGTCTCCGGTCACAATAACACTTTCAGCAGCATAATTTTTGAAAAATGATGGTTAAATAATTCGTTTGTCCCATAAAGCCCACCAAACGGTAACCAACGATGTCTCTTGGGTTATCATCATCATCATCATCATCATCGGCACTACAACCGGAAGCCGGTCTTGGCCTTATTTAGCAAGTCCTGAGGCTTGTTAAATTTACCATAATGATTTATTTTGCCTGGGCAAGGTCATTAGTCTTGCGCCAGGGGCTCCCCGACGGGGAATCGAACCCCGGTCTCCCGGGTGACAGACGGGTATACTAACCACTATACTATCGAGGGGTCCTCTTGGGTTATATTCAACAAAATTCGACAATGCTGCTTATTGAAATCGCCATTAAAAGTTAACTTCGCCATTGAAGACCATCAAATGGACGTGGCGGGCGATGAGTTTCACAAACTGAACTATTATATTCTAAATAAATTTAAACAATTTGTAAACGTCGTATTAGTCGATTTATTATAAAATGTAAAACCACTCTAATCAACAACAAACTATTAGCTGTCAAAACAGCTTCCTGAAAAGGGTGTTATCAGGTTAAAAATCTATACCTCGAAATGAAGTACTCCATAATAGCGAAGAGTTCCACTCGGTTACACAAGCAGACAGTAAACTTATTGCCCTATCACCATAACAGTGTCACCAATTGTAATTTCATTGCTTGTAGCCCCCTTGCCAAATATGCCACTGAAGTATTATAGGTATAAATATAGTATGTATGACCCTACGTTACTTCCTCTTATACGAGGGTTGCCTTTTATATTTCGGGATTAGAGACCAAAAACAAATATTGATCATCGAAAATCACTTTATTGTTTTTCGAAATATTCCCCATGAAGATATACACTTTTGCATGCGTTTGAACCAATTGTCGAAGCACTTTTGCCACTCTGATTGAGGTATCTCCAACACATGCATTCTGAATGCAGCAACCGCTTCTTCAGGTGTCGAAAAACGTTGACCTCTCAGTTTGCTTTTTACGTACGGGAATAAAAAGAAGTCATTCGGTGCCAAGTCAGGACTATACGGCGGATGACCCATCAAATCGATGTTTTGGGTGCTCAAAAATGCAGTTGTCGCAGCCGATGTGTGAGAGCTCGCATTGTCGTGGTGAAGAGTGATCCGTCTTCGGCGGTTAGTTTTCCTGATTTCTTGAAAGACAACTGGCAAACAAATGGTTGTGTACCACTCAGAATTGACTGTTCTGTGTTTTTCTAGTGGTGCGGTTGCGACATGTCCAGTTTTTCCGAAAAAACAGGCGACCATTAGCTTGGAAGTGCTTCGTGCGCGAACAACTTTTGTTGGATTTGGCTCATCTTGAAACACTCAGACAGTCGACTGCTGTTTACTTTCGGGCTCACACGCGTAAATCCCCGATTCATCACCTGTCACGATGTCATAGACGTGTTTCGAAGCACCGCGACCGTATTTTTTGAGCATTTCTTTCGACCAATTGACACGAGCCTTTTTTTGGGCGATTGACAAATTGTGTGGGATCCAACGCGAACAAACTTTTTTGACAGTCAAATGTTTATGCAATATTGAATGTATGCTGGTCCCACTAACGCCTAAGGTTGTCTCAATCTCACGATAGGTCACATGACGATCTTCCAATATCAGTTCGCGCACAGCATCAATGGTTTTCGGAACAACAACTGATTTTGGACGACCTTCACGAAATACATCTTGGAGTGAACTACGACCACGATTGAATTCACCATACCATCGATAAACACTGGTCCTTGATGGAGCTTCATAGCCAAAAATTGAATTAAGTTCATCCATGCACTGTTGCTGAGTTAATCCACGCCGAAAGTTGTAAAAAATAATCGCACGAAAATGTTGACGATTTAATTCCATTTTTGGGCCGAGATGAATCTTTTAAGTTACTGTAAACAACACAAATAGCGCTCATATGACAAAACATTCTGAGTGCGTATAACCTCAAAAATGTCCAACTTTACGACAGAGCTGTCAATTGCCGAATTGCAACACTAGGGTTGCCAAATCCCGAAACATAAGAGGCAACCCTCGTAAGTTGCCGCTTTCAATGTCTGTAATGCCATCACGGATCAGTGTTTAACCACAAATTATTTGTTATATCAATTGTGTAAATATAATTCTAAATGTCATTGTTATTATTTATTATATTAATTGTGTAAAAATAATTCCAAATATCGTTATTATTATTTATTATATCAATTGTGTAAATATAATTCCAAATGTCATTTTTATGAAAGCAGCTGAATCGGTCAGTAACTTGTTCTTAGTAAACACTACTGATCTCAGGTTAAAAGTTTTATCTAGGATTTACCATTTGTTTATCTTTACAGCTTACAAGAAATTATCACAATCTTGTCATCTACTCCAAATCCAAGTTGCAGCTTTGTAAAACCACATAAAGGATTAACTCTCTCAGAGCGACAAATTCCTTAAATAATGACCACAAACTAAAAGTGGTCCTTTGCTAAGTCCTACAAGCGCGTTCATTTGAAAACTCCTTGCAGAAGACAAACATCGACCTGAATTTTCTAGTTAAGCTAAAGTTAACTACACAGCTAGTCACATATATATCTGTACCTACAGTTGTCTGTAAGGATTTAGGATAACGACACTTTTTGCAGTTCCTATTATACAACATTCAATTTGAGATAACCTTACTGTCTGAGCCCAAAAATGTCTCTATTGGAAATTCACTCTCCCGGCAAAACTTTCTTAGACATCGCAATTTGTTCGGCGCTGAAGTCAATTTTCATAATGATTTCGTCCTTGAAACTGGATGTAAAACATATGAATTCATAATAGGACTACTCGTGCCCCAGGACCTTATTTTCTATTAACACAACTTATGAATTAGATTATAAAAGTAGCGAAAAGGAGACCACGGCATATCGTCGCTCAAGGGTGTACTGTCGCCATTCGAATAAAATTACTCCCCTTGTTGGGTATCCTCTAATTTGCCAAAGCACAATATTCGCCATTTAATCTTCATACCGCCAGACAAACAACGTCTTACCATGCGTCTGTTTTATTCCCCTTCCATGAATGCCGCTCCCCGTGCATCAGAAAAAAAACAAGACTTTATCTTAACGACATTTTTGCAAAAGGCTGAAAAAAGTTGAGTGGACTTTATGCCAATTAGAAATTCATAACGCAAATTTCGAAATATTATAGAGGAGCATCTTTGCTAGTCCTTGTTATAAGGATATCAACATACGTGAGTGGACTGCTGATTCGATGATTTGCGTGAAAATTGCCTTCTTTCGACCAAGGATCCTCGTCTGATTAAAGCCTTTCAGCAGTAAGTATCCTGTTTGAGTGAGGGACAAACATAAAGCAATAATAAAAACACCAACAAAACAAAAATAAGTAAATAAATAAATAAACCAATACCAAGGGGATACGAACGGTTTATTGAGGAAATATGTAAATTTCAATAACAAAAACCAAAGAACCGGAATCAGAACCAGAAAAACAGGATACTCCAATCTAATGGCTATTATCTGAACCGAACCAGCAGCTGTTTACTTATAACGACTATTATTCAGTGTGCGCCATTGTCGAGGAGATGAAATGAAATCTCTCTTTCAGTCATAAAACAAATTATCTCCCCCAAAGGGATAGTGGGCAGATTATTCTGCTCGACAAGCTCAACTTTAAATGTAAATTTCAGAACTACTCCGTTGCGTAAACAATCCCTTTTCAGGTAATTAAAATAAAACACACATTGAGCTAACCAACAGGTGACCTGCTGTCGCTTGTGTTTTAGCGTCGGAATTAACCCTCCACCGGGATGGTGAATACGCTAATATGTACTTAGGCACATTGTAACCCAATGAATATCCCACGAAGGATATAGTGTCATATGACAGTGATATAAAAAAGATACAAATATTGAGTATCACGTCTTTAGGATGTGATACCTTCAAAAATTTAGATCCAGGTACAAGATACATGGCATCATGTACATGATGAAGAAAGGATAACTTAGGCCATGTCCAACGTGAGCTTGTCGTAGCATAAAAAGTGGCTAACGGTTTGAGTTACCGGCATTGTCTGGTCGTTTGTTTTCACGAATCAAGGATCACAAAGGGATGCGTGTCATTATTACGTATAACATCATGTTGATGTCGAAGGGCGACGTACATTAGTACAGGGATCCTTTTGTAACAATTTCAAACATGACGACAGCTATGTCCTGAAGCAGAGTATTGGAAACAGGACATGTCTGTATATCACGCTCGAAGCCAATTTATATCAAATTGTTGCTTGTGAACGTGATTTAATGTAAAGGGGATGCGAGGGGCGAAAACGTCTAAACTTTCAATAGAAATTATCTGTCATTGCCGTAATAGGCTCGACCACTAAGTCATACATCATGAGTGTACCAGATGCCGTGTTGAGATGACGAAGGTAATTTTATCTAAAGTACATAAGCAGAGGAATTTCAGAAGTAAGATTTGTTACTAATGGGCTCTCCAATAGGGACTTGACAATTTTTTTTCGGTAGTAAATTTTTATAATTTGCAGACGTTGTTCGTTCGTGTACTTAACCATGATGAAAATGTTGAGTTTACTGAATAAATTGACAGTGACAGTTCGATGATTAGTGAAAGGATGCGTTCACAAATTAAATTCAAAGTCTCTATTGGAAAAACCTATAAAAAGAAGCGGACGTGCGACCTGGAGTAGAATTCAGATTAGACCCATCATTTGAAGTACACCGATGCAGATGCTGCTATCTGAGAATAAGCAAATAACCTATATTAAGAAATATTGGTTGGGGAAAAAGAGATGCATTATGTCCACGTTTATTCCATGACCTTATTTAAAATGATTCGGATCGGCCGATATACGTCAAAATGCACCATTTTTTCTATAATTTGTTGTCTTTTAAAGATAACTTCGTAATGCTTCTATGATAAAAGTTCTGATTCCTACTGGCGAAAAGCTCAATTTAATGGCTTTCATAATCTTCTTTTAATATCATTTTCTTATCACTACCTTATTGCAATGAAAAGAAAACATGGGATGATAGTGATGATGGAGTATAAAGTGGATGCATCAAAACTTCCCCAACTATGTTCTCGAGTCTTCTATAGATTCATCATAGGCGTGTATGACCTGTTTTGTCATAATGGAACATAATAGCATCTCTCCTGTGATCAAGTCTGGCCGCTAGAGTATTCTCTTCTAGTGTTACTAAGCACTTAACAAAACCTTTCGGGCAGTTAGTCCTGGTTTGGGCCCCGAGAATCAAATGCAAGGGTTTTTACATAATACTATATTGCCATATGCGGCAAATGATAATTCATCATAATCATCATCATCATCATCGGCACTACAAATGGGAACCGGTCTTGGCCTTATTTAACAAGTCCTGAGGCTTGTTAAATTTTCAATGATACTTTGTTTTTCCGGGCAAGGTCATTAGTCTTGCGGCAGAGGCTCCCCGTATGATAATTCATACCATCAAGATTTTTCCGCGCCAATTCGTATCACAACCAAATATTGAGTGTCTTATTGGAGTCAACTGTATGTAGATGGTTTAAAACATGCTACGACTACTAACCCGGGCTCCTCGATAGTATAGTGGTTAGTATCCCAGCCTGTCACGCGGGAGGCCGGGGTTCGATTCCTCGTCGGGGAGCCTCTGGCACAAGACTAATGACCTTGCCCGGAAAAAAACAAATCATTATGGAAAAGCCTCAGGACTTGCTAAATAAGGCCAAGACCGGTTCCCGGTTGTAGTGCCGATGATGATGATGTGGCAATAGAAGTACATCACATTCGAAATGACTCTTGAAGGTGGTAATTAGGTTGCGCCTCTGGCGCAAGACTAATTACCTTGTCCGGAAAAACGAATTATCATGGAAAATTTAATAAGCCTCAGGAGTTGCTAAATAAAACCAAGACCCGTTCCCGGTTGTAGTGTCGATGATGATGATGATGACGACTACTAACCCAGCGATCTATTTCAATAAGATCGACAATGCGGAACAGGTACAGCATGTGAGAGCTTCGAGACAACACGACAGATGTGTGAGACGAACGGAACTCTGGAGCAGTAGTTGAATAAGACGTCATAAAAAACATGGTCCATAACAAATGATGTGATATGTGGTATTGCATTGTACCACATGAAATGTCCGATTTTCGCGTAATCGGAAATAAGAAGTTCTCGAGTGAACATCTATACCAGAACGTTAAATTTTTTTCTTTTTATTAAGTACCATTTTACTGTGCTTGACGTGGGAGAATTTTACGGTTCGTTACAACTACAGTCATTTTTTTTTTTTAGGAATTGTTTACAATGCTGTCGGCAGTTCAAATTCGAACCCTCTTCCTTTATGAATTTAAAATGGGACATAGTGCGTCATTGGCAATGAAAAACATTAGGATGTAGCGGTAAACGAACGCGCTATACGACGTTGCTTTGGAAAGTTCCGTCCGGGAGATTCCGGCCTCGAAAATGAACCACGTGGAAAGCTAGAAACATTAGTTGACGACGAAGTTTTAAGAGCAAAGGTGGATACGGAGCCGATGAAATGGGTCTGGGAGATTGCAAAAAGCATGGGAGTAAAGAAACTCAATAAGTGGGTACTTCATGAACCGAACGTCCCAAAAACTACGGCACCTGGAAATCTGCGTATCGCTTAGATTAAGAAACCAAACTGAACCGTTTTTGCACCGGATAGTCACTTGTGATGGAAATTTGATTATGTATGATAACCGTAAAAGACCCGGTCAGTGGTTGGATGCAGGTAAAAAACCAAAACACACCCCCAATCCATATCTTCACCCAAACAAGGTTATGGTGCCAATTTGGTGGACTTCGAAAGGACCAATCCACTTTTCATTTCTTCAACCAGGAGAAACGAGAAACGCTATCAAATATTGTGAGGAAATCGAGATATTGCGTGCCAGATTGGCTGAAAAGCAACCTGCGTTGATCAATACGGACGGCCCGATACTTTTGCTGACAATGCTAGATCCCATACCTCACAAGTAACGGTGCAAAAACGGTTGCAGTTGGGATTTGATTTTCTTCCGCATCCACCGTACTCTCTTGACATTTCCCCATCGGACTACCATCTTTTCCGCAATTTGGATTCATGTTGCCGGCAGTAGGTCTTCCGGAACCGAGCAGAGTTCATAAATGCCTTTGAAGATTTCATTGCCTCAAAAAAAAAAAATAAGCGCTTCTACGAAAAACGAATATTTGACTTTGTATCACGTTGAAGGACTGTCATAGATGCCAACGGATTCTATTTTGATTGAATAAAAATTTACGGAAAAATAATATTGGCTTTTACTCGTAAATGTTTATTATAAGATCGGACATTTCGTGTGATAGAACCCAATATGATCGACCAGATGCCATGAAATTAACAAATAAACTCCAATCCGTAACGAATTACTTAAGCAGATGATTCCGCGGGGAATAACAGGATGCTATGCCTTCGATAGGTTTTAGTTATTAAAATTCCGTCATGTGTCCGTTCCAAAAGTATCTACTCAAAATTTCCTGCCGCAAGAAATAAAAAAAAAGCAATATGGCTCCAGGCAGTGGTAAACTATGACTGTAGTTTCGATCTCGTATATGACAAAAGGCCTTCTACATCATGTCTCACAAAACGACTTTCCGACTTTGATCAATATCATCAGCCACAGCTCCATAAATGGATAGAAGAGGTTGATTCAGTGTGGTTGTAGCTTCCCCGCGAGTCCGCCACAAGGTTGGTCTTGCAAATTTATTAGCAGTGGGTAAAATAGAATAGAGGCTAATAACCTTGCCCGGAAAAACAAATTATTATGGAAAATTTAACAAGCCTCGGGACTTGCTAAATAAGGCCGAGACTGGTTCCCGGTTGTAGTGCCGATGATGATGATAATGAAAATAGAATAGAATGAAAAAAAAGCGTTCACTATTTACCGAAGACTCATGTTGTGTGCTTCAATCTCTTGGCATCCTAAGGAACATAGATCCAAACTGCAGTGAGAATAAAACCAGTCACACCGTTTGAGGTATCTCAAGATATTGACACACATTTTCAATCTAAGAAAGCACTTGGCATCAATGAATCACTACGAGATCCTTTCAGAAATTGTCATGCAAAGGGTAAAATATATGCCCGATTGCTATAAAACAACGCAAATACGAGGGTAGGCTGAAAAGTAATGCACATGTTTCTAACGCAAGACGGGGGGCGAGAAGGCGGAGTGTTGAACTTTTTTTTCTGTTTATTTTTTACAACTTTTATTAGTTTAATATTTCGAATTATTATTTTATCTTAAAGCAAGGGGCTCAGTCTTACGTAAACCTTTCGCTTGGCTCCTTAACTTTATTGTTTTATTCAGAGTAAAAGGCTCGGTGTTCCATCGTAAGGCTGGGACCTTTTACTCTGATCGATTAACACCCGATAATTTCCTTTGCAGCCACTCTCTTTATACTCAAATTTTTGGGGCAGAATCGCAACTAATTCTTCTGATACCAGGCGCAATACATTTGCCCTGGCGCAGTTTCACTCATTCGATTTTGGCCCATATTAAGTGCAACTGCCAAGCCAAGTCATTCGCATGCTTAATTGCTATCGCCACTTAATTGATCCACTTAAAGTGCAACGGCCTTCGTTCAAATAATTTGTATCGCTTAATTTATATTCCCGCTTGATCGATCCACTTAAAGTGCAGTGACCCTCGTTCAAGCAATTCGTATCGCTTAATTGATATTCGCACCTGGCGTCTCGTCGTTATACATATATGTGCCTTTCGCCGACCTCAGCATATCGACGGAGACTCCATTAAACGGTATTATGGCACCTAACGTGCGACAATTGTCTTTGAAGACGCCGGCAGTGTCCCATGCCAGGTGTGGCGTTTGTTTTTGGATACGATGCAAAAAATGTACTTGCAATTTGATAGCGTGTAGCTTGGGGAGTGACAGTGCGTCTTTACGTCCGCAATTAACAAGAAATTACATGGTATACGATATTAATTTAATTAAAATGAGTTAAGGGATAGTGTAATGAATTAGGTTAATTGGTTGTGGGGTAGGTTTTGTAACGGGGTATAACACACACATGCTTGTGGCGTGTGAACAAACCAAAATAGCAAGATGGCACAAGAAGTATATTAAAGTAAAAGTCTTAAGCTTCAAAATCATATATTTATTTTTCAACAAAGTCATTGTTGAGGCTAATTTATTTTTCCCAAAGTGTAACAAGTTTTGTTATTCCGGCCCTGAAAAACTCCTTAGACTTTTTTCGAATCCAGTAGTTGACACCGACTCTCACTTCATCATCCGAGGTGTAATGAATACCCTTGAGGTCTTTCTTCAGAGGAATAAGTAGGGTCTGGAATCGATTCACACTTCAGGTTTCGTAGACCCTCTTTAGTTATGCACTTGGAGTGTGAACGACCGTTGTCATGTTGCGACCGTTGTCATGTTGATTATTGGTGACAGGCTACATCTAACATGACAAACTGGACGACAGCAAATAGCAAAACTAGTCAAAGACACCGTGAAATCAGTTGGATGGAACATCCTTCTGGACACGCCGTACTCCCCAGACCTGGCGCCATCTGACTATCGCCTCTTCGCATCAATGGGTCACGCGCTCGCAGAGCAGCACTTCAGCGATTTCGAAGAAGTTGGTAAATGGCTTGACGAATGGTTTGCCACGAAAGAGAAGCAGTTTTTCTGGCATGCTATTCATAAATTACCTGAAAGATGGGCAATATTTTAAATAAAAAGAATGAATTTCCCTAGAAAAATTGTTTTTTTTTTCTTGCCAAAAAACCGGGAAAAACAGCATATACCTAGTATTTCTAGGGCTCTTTATCTTACAGCTGTTCACAAAACGTACGAACAGTTGTATATTAGCATCTCTAAGCGCTGCGTTAAAGTCCCTTTTCAAAGAAAGATATTGGAAATAACAAACGATTATCTAGTTTTATCGTAATACAAAAATCGCTGATGTTTTTTTTTTTTCTTTTGATAGGAAAGTGAAGATCAAGGAAAGGCACGTTTGTATCGATGCGGCAGAGGCCGGATTTTGAGAGACTAAAATCATCTCATGCCGACATATATTCCCACTAACATAGCGTGTAGTTATTTTTATGGATTCATATGTGTTCATATGCACTTGTTGACGCGAAACTCTCAAGTCAGTTTGTAGGGATTAGAAGTATTGTGCCAGACACGAGCATTCGTTTCACTCCTATCCCATCCGTCTGTCACTAAAAGTTTCGACAATGTTCCGCCAAACACCGTCAGAAAACTGTTCACCCGGAAAGTCATCACCCGAACAAATAAAACACTCTCAGAAACATCAGCACGGCAAATTAAAACACTGGTTTATTGATTAATTAATTAAGGTTTTTTTATTGTAATAAGGTTCTTTAATTGGATTACGTTTTGTGGAGACATCAGCCACGACGATGGCGACCAGTGCAAAGAGTGCTCCGATCAACAGCAATTTAGAGTTCATTGTTTTAAAATAAAGTTACTTTCCTCACTTATAAATTCTTTTCACTATCTCAAACGAACTGGGCCACAAACTCATCAAACAATTGGAAATCGACAAGTTCAAAATACTTCTTACGACTCCGGGTATTATCGCGTGTCTGCAGTGCTACAGACAGCGGGAGCGGCATGTGACCAGCATGGTCAACGGATGGAAAACGACTCAACGATAAGACTCAATAAAGAAACTCACCCAGTGAAATCCTCTTAATTAAGGATGCATTTCCTGTTCCAAGAGAGGCGTAAAGTCTCTCTTTGGGGTAACCAACAGATATCATACAGAAGATCGTCACAGTACACATGTATGTATGTACACTGGTTCTTTTATGGATCAAAGCCATGGGAAGGAATCTAAACAAAGAAATGGAAAATGTGCATTCATGGGATGCGAGTCTGGTAAAGCAAACAAAACCGAAACTCGTCGGATGCTAATTGGATCTTTGTTTGAGATGTGCGTCGCGACTAAATAAATAGACGCGGCGCAACGAAGAAATGGTGTTAATAGGCTTTGGCTACATTACCGGGAAATGGTGTTTATGACATCACTGATAAGGGTAAGTATTGAATTCCTATTTGCATTTGCTTACGCTGTAGGATTTAATTGGTGCCAAGAGATGTGCGTATTTGTTTTGGTCCCTTGGGTGTAGGTCGCCAACCAATGTGTTTGGCTGGTGATTTATGATACACATGATGAAGCTGGATAAGCCAACTCAAGGGTAAGATTTCCTGATTATGCGGTTGTATTATATATGAACCGATGAATTTGATTTCAGGGAATTTATGATAAGCTAAGATGCTAATGCTATTGCATTAGAGAAAGCTTATGCAGACTGGGTGAAAGTTATGGGGGTTTTTTTAGGAAAGCGAACCGTGGGGTTTGGTGGAACCGCCACCAGTTCAATTATCCCATATGTAATTTCAATACTACCGTGTAGTGGGGTGTATGCTGAATTCACCGTTTTATGACAGAATTATATCCAAATGTTGAAAAACCGTTGTACTAAATTCTCGTAAAACATAAACGCACACTAACAAATCAATAATAAAACATCTTAGGAACTAATTTGAGGACCACATTACCACGAATTTAATTCGATCATTCCCTGAGGAACTCAGTCTTGTATATTCTACATCACACGTATTACATTTCACCAAGGCAATAAGTTCATCGTTCGTGCGAACCTCATCACTTCGCCATACAGTATTACTTTGGATTCCAGCATTATCCCACCTCTCTGCTGTTCAACGGTTCTGCTACTAAAATCTTGCATATCTTATGGGCGAGCAAATGATGCCACCCAAGTGAAAACGCAGATAAATACTGCATGCCAGACTTTCTTCGGAAATTCCATTAATGCCATTCAAGTGCATCCTGTAAACTCGTCGAACTTCTTCGAAGGAGCAAACCCTCTACAGTCTTCACTATTGTTTAGGAAGGTCGATGTCAAAGTCGTTACTATTCCATGAACTCGTTTCACCGGAAGATTCGCTGTTGTACTTCGTTCGTTTAAGAGAAATCGGACACGATATAAAGTTTTGCACAAACTCCATGTGTGGTAACTTTGAAAAATATGGCATGGCTGCGTTTCTGAGTGAACTACATGTTATAAAACTGCTTTACCTCCCTGCGTGGTATTCAACTAGAAAATTGCGTAGAGATAACTACAGTGAGTCACATCAAATACCAGCAACCTAATTACCACCTTCAAGAGTCATTTCGAATGTGATGTACTTCTATTGCCACATCATCATCATCGGCACTACAACCGGAAACCGGTCTTGGCCTTATTTAGCAAGTCCTGAGGCTTTTCCATAATGATTTGTTTTTTTCCGGGCAAGGTCATTAGTCTTGCGCCAGAGGCTCCCCGACGGGGAATCGAACCCCGGTATCCCGCGTGACAGGCGGGTATACTAACCACTATACGATCGAGGAGCCCAATGCCACAATAGTTCCATAATTCACTCTCGCTATCGGCATTATCAACGTCATACTTAACTCCTAACACGCAATCATAATCAAATTTAGGCTTTTTACTGCACTCCCAACTAGGAATCATTTATCTGCCCAGCCTGACATGACTATTTTGGTTCTGTTCAAGCCAAGGACAAGTTCAAGCGATTAACAGTCGCCAACTTGCCGGGGTCCGTCACGTCTCGGAAGTATGTGTAAGTTTAATGAGCACAATTTACAGCAAGGAAAACATTTACAACTCGAACAATGCCAAACTCATTAGCGAAATCCCATTTGCCATTCGCGTCTGTAATGAGGTACTTAATTAACACATTTTTTTCTCGTGCCGTTCTTCAAAGGATCAAACCACTCGGGGCGTAAATGACGAATGGTGCATGCACACAACGTACACTTGTGCATAAGCTAGTGAAGAGGAAATGCAACAATTTAACTTTTGCAAAAAATACCAGAGGACGAAGAAGGCAAAAATAAAGTGCGCATCCTAAGCCTGGACAAGTTGAGTCCTCGGGCTTAGGGACGAACAACAACAATATTTCAACACCTAGACGGAACAACGTCAACACAGTGTCTCATTCGGTTGCGTCGTCGCTGGCAGACTGCAAAATATATCTCGTCCTTATAATCGCGCATACGAACATCTATGATGCGGGTGAGTGAGTTTTTGCCAACGGATATGTTTATTTTATGCAGCAGGCGATTCTTAGGACACATATGTGGAGCAGTGATGTGAAACTCACCAAAGGAATAAGTATACCGGAATGTAACATCAAATGTTCTCCCTATCATTGCCCCTAGACGGTCATGTCTAAAGTTAGGTATACTAATCCCTTGCTCATGCTGGTGCATCCTGTCTTTCAGTCATTTATGCATACTTGCATATTAACTTTGCTGTATGGCTGTAGGAATGTTCCAAAATGAATGATATTCAACGTCGACGAAGGAGGAGCAAAACAAAAATAAAACCAAAAACAAAATAACACACCAACCGTACACATCTAGAATCCGAACAATTGTGTGACATATTATCCTTGCAAGATTGTCTGACATTTAATCCCTTAGTTTGGGTTGTATTCTCTACTTCGTGGTATATTTGCATATCCTTTGGGTATAGAATTATTATCTGGGTATAAAAATAAGGACATCGACTCAGAATTGAAATCGTTCTGGAACCCAGTTCAGCGAATGAAATACATCCAGACTTGTTTAGATCTTTTCAAAATATATATTAGATGTCCTTAGATGACAACACAACATCAAATATCTCATACAGTAATTACTCGTATTCTTCAGGACAATCGAGGGCAGTAACCTTTAAGTCAGCTGACCTTTAGCCTGGTGACCTTATTTACAGATGAGCAATTACGGGTAGAGTTGGCAAAGACCGACCCTAATCTCCTGTGCCAGGAGTAATTGGAACGAAGAACTTGTGATAATATTTAACGATCTAAAGCTTTTTGTGTTCTCAGTATATCGTTTTTAGTAAATCATAATTAATAACTAGAAACTAGATTGGCATTAGGTGGTGTAATTGTCTCCTTTTGGCCAGAGGGTTTTTTTTTTGGTTGTCCATCGTTAAAATGGGAATTTACCAAACACAACTTACAAGGATAGATTGACTTTAGTTACTTTTCGAAATAGCGAGCTGTGGTCTAAAGGAAGTATTGTCCCAGGTCACGGGCGCTCGGTTCACTTCCTTCCCACTATGTCCGCCTAGAAGAAATGTTCGCCAGAGGATTTGTGGGGGTTTCAAGGATGCGCCAGCACGGATGCGGTTTCACTTAGCACCCACTACTGGTCCTGCCGAAATCCGAGTCGCCAAGAATTGTGCACGAGAATGTCCAAGAACCAAGGGGGGAGAAAATAAAACGCCAGAGCACGAGTTCCGTTGTTAATTGTCTCTTTATTATTTAGCACTGATATTTTGTACACGAAATATTGCTCCGCCGGATGTTCCTAATGCGGTGAGGTATCCACCGTTAGTGCCTTAACATTTCACATAAACTATCGCGCATTGTTATATGAGGTAAAAGTTCTTAAAAACTCCTGGGTTCACCTTTTAACAGATCTACTGCCCGGCTGATCTTTAGTGTTCTTAACCACGCGCACGTTTAACTGACACGCGGCTGTTCGATTTTACAACAAAGGGTATTATGGACCAATTGGAAGTTATTCGATTTTAAATTAAAGCCGTTCTCCACTGTGATTGAAACTGGGCTTTTTCGCCTCATAGAACAGAAGAACAACTTGACTTAACCGTGCACGCACCCCAGCCCGACGGTGGTTAAAACCCGACTTAGTGTTGTTGACGCAACCGTGGATGAATCACGACTGACTAATGAAAGCAAAGAATCCATTCATTGCGTCGTGGCGGTGCGTCATGGCAAAATTAGACTCGCTGCCATTTACTAAGAATTTTGTGGAAGAGTTGCTATGTCTGCATAAGAATTTAGTTCCAGCGAATCCTCGCCGTATAAGCTAAGTTGGATTCGTTGGTTGTGTATACCGGGAAATTGAAATTGCTTGGGTGCAAGCTAGGGATATCGTTTAGATAAGATATTAACCGAAGTAATTTCGGGGAAATGTATGCGGCTTAGTATAGTTGGTGGCGATGGTTAATGTTCCGTTATGGATTTGAATATGCGTTTCGTTACAGCATATGAATTTCGGGGAAATTAGGATTGCTTGGTCGCAAGGAAAGAATATAACTTAAGTAGAGAATTGACCGAAGCAATTTTGGGAAAATGTATGTGGGGTGATGTAATTGAGGGAGATGGTTAATGTTTGTTGTAGGTTTGGATATGCGTTTTGTTAAGGCATATGAATTTCGGGGGAATTAGGATTGCTTGGTCGCAAGGAGGGAATATGGAAGTAGAGAATTGACCGAAGCGATTTTGGGAAAATGTATACGGGGATGATTAGAATACATTCTGTTGAATTGTATTCTGTTGGGAGTTTTGGAAAATGTTTTTTTATTGCAGATTGGGAGACGAATTCTTGCAAGTTCGGGCTGGATGCGCTTGCAGATTAGGATTGTTTTTGCATGTTTATAGGTTAGGGTAGGGTGACGCGCTGTTAGCGGTCCGGATTGGTTGGCATTGTGGGTTTGTGGTTAGTTTATTAGTAGGGTGCACCGGCGGACGGTGCTGTTTCACTAACAACACCACTGATTGTCACTGCTTCCGTCCTCTAAAAGTTATTCCGGGTAGGTTTATTGTCTTTCTACGGTATCCGCCCAAAATTCACCGACCGCACCAGTAAAACTTTACACTTGGCCGCAAAACTACGCCATTCGCCGTCAACAATAAACGAAAAGGAAGTGAAACACAACGATCAAAATTAAATGAATACTCTTTATTGTCATTAACTTCCTTAGATATCAAATTAATCACCATCCATTGATCTGCTACTCTTCTGGGTATAATATTGAATTTAGATACGCACTAAACACTTGAGTCAAACATGGGAGGTTAAATTATACTTCTTGACATTGATTTGAATTCTAGTATAGGCTACATACACAAGTTAACATAGACGATTAATTATTGTTCTGCAACACTTCTTGTCATTAATTTAAGTTAGAGCATAGAACGTATACGTTTACTATTCCCGATTCGATGACACGACCGTAAGTTGTGGCGACTAAAACTCGACTCCTCTTGACGTTCTGCTCGGTAGCTATCATCTGACTTCTAGTTGGATGACTCTTTACAGACATCCGACGAAAACCAAAAAAAAAAAACTAAAGCATCCGCCGCCAATGGCGAAGGTCCAAACAAAAGAAAAAGAGAAAAACTCATGTAGCAGATCGAATCGGCTGCTACATGTTTGGGCAAGATAAACTGCCGCCATACGCAAGGGATAGATTCTTGATTGACGTGAGTCAATAAAACCCTTGCCGAAGGCAGAAATCTATCTTGGAAAAATGTATCGAACATTGGGCATGGCCGTTGTTAGATCATCTAGCATAAACAAATTTCGGTCGTATGATTCGATGCATGTTATGTTAGGGATGTGTTAATCCCGTTGAAAGGCACTGTCAGGCGAAAGTATCCGCTTGAATGTTTACTTTGTGTAAACTAAAATTGGTGGCCATGGCCGATGCTGGTGATAGTTCCAAGAAACGGCAACGGATCATAAAATCGGTCATGCTTAGATCCAAGCAAAATATGCGCGCCTGAAAGGCCAATGTTTGATTTGATCTTCTTTACTTAAGGAAAGATAGATCGTAGACATGCCGTTGGAAATCTGGCTTGCAGCTGTGCAAGCAACCCGAAATAATGCTAGGTCAATGAATGGGTACGAAAATAACACACGGAAAGATCAGCGTGTGTTGGTGGATATGTGCCATCCATTGTTCGGTCGCGGAAGCTCGGTTGATGAATTGATGTCATGGCAAGATGATAATCTTGCCGTGAATTATGCTTTTAGGAATGACTGTGGGGAAGAGGTTTGGAAAAGCACCCAAAAAAGGTAAGCTGCCTAATATATATTTATGTCGGTTATCCTTGGGGATAACCGAATTAATTCCAGCGAATTGGTTGGCGGTTAATGCCGTAGCAAGGTTGCGTAACCTTGCTGAAGATTCGACTTCAAGGTAAGTCGCATCGCTGGGAATGGTGGGGATCGAGCGATGCATGGCTCTTCGGGCCCTGAAAAGCCCCACAGGTTGGTTCTCCATGTGGTATAGAGAACCCCCACAGATTCACAATAAGTCACCAGAGAAAACAACGCATGAAAACGCACAGGTGTAAATGTTCTTTTTACTTCTTTATTGTTTAGTTGGTATTAGGCCAGTAGTAGTATTAGTCTACCTTAGTTGCCGATTTACATGTGGGAGTCTTAAAAACACTTATTTATTAACTATTGGCACAACAATCACTGAATAGTTGACACTTTGAGATTCGTTCATACTCCTTCTCTATGAGTAACGATATTTTCGGTGAAGCACGCTCGACAATGTTTGTTTTTTAAGCACGTCTATCGACCGAGTAATTCAGCGCAACAAATAGCTAACGTAAAACGTTATATTTAACAGCACGCGGATTCGCAGATCGAACTCCTGGCAAGAGACATCCTTGCTCCAGAATTTGGACACTAAATATCAATTGTACGGTGGCGGCTCCGACACACAACGACTTCGCTACATCCGATTGATAGCGCGATTCAAATCTGACTCAACGATGCAACTCCTATCCATCAGATTTAATGGCCGCGAGGAGGATTCTATGTGTCCGTATAGGATAAGTACGATGCCCTGCGATGAGGGCGATGATCGGCGGACACCTGATTAAACAGACGTACGATGATCGGGGGCTGCGGCGATGTACCCATACATCGTTGATGATGTATGCCAGGGATTGAAATAGATTTTTGTTTCAAAGTAAACAAAAACGCTATTTCGCAGGTCAAATGGTGGCACACATGATGTATATGATGTGCCTATGATACAATGGGGTCGTCATGGTATTTGCCTAAGATTCCTTGGAAACACCGATGCAGGCAATATCCAATCTAGCCGTATGGCTCCGGTGCACAAGGAGGAAAATTACTTTGTTGACATAAGTCAGCAGAAACCTCGTCGACGGCGGCAAAGGGTCAGGCTGGATGGCTATATGTTTGAATTAATGTGCGGGTAAGTAAAACGAACACAGTGAAATACTGTATGTTTAATTTAAGTTTTCAGACGGTCATCATAGGCATTGTGGGGGAGGGGGTAGATGTCAGCGGGGGCGTGGATTCACTACACTCCCCAAACACTTCACTGGGCAAATAGGGCTCCGATCCTTTAACCACGGGAAGAGAAAAATGTAATAAAAAGAACTCAGTCTGGTTGTTTAGTTAATTGAATGTACTTTATTTAACTTCTCGTTGGCACTGTTTCCTTTATTTAATTCACTATTACTACAATGCTTATTGGGCTGGAACGTAGTACCAGAAACAGCGATTTAGTTTTTCTATTGTTGCAACGTATTACACAGAAGCGGCGATTTAGTTTTTCTATTGTTCTAACGTGTTACACGGGGACAGCGAATTAAGTTTTTCTATTAACTGACTCTCCAACCGTTCTTTAGCAAAATTTGCTCCACGATGGCATTGACGATTTCCCGATTGGTGATGACAAGGATTGATTAATGCGCGGTCGCACTCCGACGTGTGCTCGGCGGGGGATGAAATTTGAGAATATTGCGGCACGGCTGGGCGGGGTTGTAATCGAACAACGACTGACCGGTACTAGAAGGGGGAGGATGCGCACGTGATGGCGGTTAGATAGTGACTTTTTATGTCCAGACCCGGTGGCGGTTGGCTAGTGACCGACTTACGAATGAAAATAATTCATTCAATGCGTCGTGGCGGTGCGTCATAGCGAAATTAGGCTCGCTGCCAATTACAAAGAATTTTGGAAGAGTTGCTATGCTCGCATAGGAACTCAGTTCCAGCGAATTCTGGCCGTACAGGCTGGGTTGAATTCGTTGGTTGGGTGTACCGGGAAATTGGCTTTGGGAACGCGAGCAAGTATGGGCATGCATTTTCGGGGGAAATTGGAATTGCTTGGGTGCAAGCAAGGAATATCGTTTAGATAGAATATTAACCGAAGTCATTTCGGGGAAATGTATGCGGCTTGGTTAGTTGTTAATGTTCCGTTGAGGATTTGTATATGCGTTTTGTTATGGAATATGGATTTCGGGGAAATTAGGATTGGTTGGTTGCAATGAGGAAATATAGAGAATTGACCGAAGCAATTTTGGGAAAATGAATGCGGGATGATTAGAATATATTCGGCTGGATTATATTCTGTTGGGAGTTTGGAAAATGGTTTTTATTGCAGATTGGGAGGTGTATGCTATTGTGGGATGGTTTTTGCATGTTAGGTTGGGATTACCACAGCATGGCATGGGTAAGGTTACCTAAAAAATGTTCATATCCATGCCCAAATTCATGATCGGTTGATAGCCGATAACGGGGAATTGTCGCAACTGTCGCGGACCTAAGGGTATAAGTGCGATATACAATCGTGAACTATGGAAAGAATATCGGCTACAGATATGTCAACAATACGCTGGCCAGCGTTTGTTTATCGTAATTGAAGACAGCCTCAGCCGATAGGAGATGAACTGGTTCATGGAATATGAACCAGGAAAGCTCAGAATGTGTGGATGCCGTCGGGTAGGTTTCCTTTTCGGGTATGATGCTGCAGGGGAGCTTACGCTGCCCCTAATTGCAGCTAAGTACCATAGCTTTGCATGGAAGATGGTAGGTGGTTAATTTAAGAGGATGGGCGGTTCTTTGGGAATGTATTAAATTTTCAGCTCTCCTATTGAAAACTTGATTGTGTGGTGATGTGGTCTGTAAGAACGCATTACTACAGAACCAGGTAGAAAGCTTGGACACACACTGTAAACCAGACAACGACGTTAATCAAAATGGTCTAATCAACTATCGATTTTCTCGGGGCAGAAACGAGTTCGAGCTGCACAACACTTATCCAAAACCACGTTCTCTTACAACTTACTTAGCCTGCCGATACGATGACGACATGTAGTAGAGACAAGAAATTTAATGGACAGAAATAGTGGAATATAAACATGATTATCACGCTCATTACCACAGTTAATCGAGAAATCATTTGTTCGAAGAAGCTGTGTCGGTTTCCGCTATTGCGTCAACACAGACGCTGGTTCAACAGAAACCCCACCGATATTACGCTGAAAATGCTCACACAGGAAAAACCACACAAATAAAACACACTGCTTAATTGTCACTTAAAAGCTACTTTTATTTCTCAATATTCAATGGTTTGTATTACACGGGTTAACTTTTCTTTAATTCTCGTTATTTTACAATTCGCATTGCTTGCGCGAAGACCTTTAAGCTCGAATAAATGGTACGGATGCGGGTGCTACCGTGCAATTAATTGATGCTAAAACTGAAAGATATTAGTACCAATCTGTATCTCAGACATCCACTTACAAGGACAAAACGCAGCCGATCTGCGATACTGTCTACTTGAAATTAACTTGAATAAAACGCAACCTCTCTGCGACACTGACTAATTAAAACTTGAATTACTCGAACGCGTGTGTACCCAACTGGGAATGAAATCTGACTCCTCAAACTGAAGGAAACTCCGATACGCAACGTATCCGATACGTGTGCGTGGTTCCACGGGTAAGATCTGACTTCTCGAGACGTTGGCTCGCTCATACGGCCAGTCTCTCCTGGGGTGAGTTTTCCTGTTTGTGCTGAATAACGATTTTCCTCCGCTATCTATCCGACAACCAATGAGAACGCGATTTTGGGTTTCGCTGGGAGGATTTCCATTGATATCATACAGATAAGTGGGCTGTTCGTACCTTGGGGGTGAAGACAGCGAAAGATGCGTTAAAAAAGAAAAGGAGGAAATCCGATCAGCGGCTGTTCAAATAAATGAACATGCACAGAATCTGAAAGAATTGCTATCGTAAACGATTGGATAAACAATCCCACAGGCCAGCGCTGAAATGGATTTTTCTGTGGTGCTAAGTCAACGGTTTAGGCGATCGATCATGGTAAATTTGGCTTGCAGATGTGCAAGCAAGCAACTTGCCAGGCTTGTCTTTTAGAACAACGGATTGTTGGAAAAAGTAAACACAGGAGGATTGCTGTGTGTTTGATGAACATGGTTGCCGACCCGAGGAACCGATCGGGTTCCTAAATGGTTCGTGCAAGATGTATCGAAATAGGTTTGGATGACTTGATATCGTTTGATGCCATGGCAAGATGATGATCTTGCCGTGGATTTATATTTCAGGTTAGAAATTGTTGATGGTGAGCTTTGTACTGCTCGTATGCAGGTAAGAGAAAATGATTGTTAATGTATTGCAGGTTGGGAAAGGGGAGTTGGGTTAGGACAATGGGTGGTTCTTCGGGCGAGTCTTAAAGAACCCCCACAAAGCCTTCGAAATTAGAAAAAGCATGAAACACTCCATTACCAGCCCCAAACCTAGTAATGAAAGGTCGCGCACTCTACGTATCCGAGACAAATTAAAAAACATCGCTCTCGTATACATTTACGAACCTTCAGAAGTGTATCCGGAATATGAAGATATAGAAATGCTACGAGTTACTCCTTCGATAACCCAATGTCTCCACTAAAAGTTAGAAAATGGACATCCCTGGGTGTATAATTCGGGAATAGTCGCATTTGTCTCCTTAGCGGCGGTTCTTTTTTTCGCAACCCTTAAACATCGCTCATCTAGGATGATCTTCTACATAACCATTGTTATGGTGTGAGAGTGGCGCTAAATAAGCCAATTAGCATACAACTACCTCGAAATCATTCAGAACAGCGAAGACGGTTGCAAACTTTATTACACACAACTATTTTAAGCAATAAAATATGTACAATTGGAACGTACTCATAATTTCCTTGGTTCGTTGAGGTGGCGATGATCTCCCCTTTGTGGATCTTGGACTTTTATCACAGACTTGCTATGGGATGAGAAAGCCTCTGTTTTCTCTCAGGTAGGAGTTATACTGTCTTTATTTATGTTCCGTCTTCTTTCCCTTCAATGGAAAGCAATCACAAAATTTTTTCATCGCGCACAGAATATGAATAGTTCCATTTTGTTATATTTGATTTTTATTTAATCCTTATAGCTTTCAAGTTTGTATCTTTTGTATTTAGATATAATTGGTAAGTCAAAAACTGTTTAATTTTGAAAGAAAATTAACTTCCAGCATTTTTTTTACCGTACACACAATATGAATAATTCCTTTTGATTTTTGTTTTATTTAATCTTTTTCTGTTTTGTATTTAGATATGATTGGTAAGTCAAGAAATATAATTGTTTAATTTTGAAAGGATGATTTTTAATTTTTAAATACACCACTTCTCACAACACAAGAGTGCCCACGACGGTTTTCACTACACGAGAGCGAGAGTCGCTCATTAACGTCCTTTTATATGAGGACACAAATTTAATCCCACCTTACCATTTACCGATTCATTTAAATTGGTTTCAGCTCTAGCCAGTCTAGGTGAATTGTCAGGTGCATAAGTATATAATAATGGTAAGGTAACGACAAATTTCCTGGAAAGGGGCATTATACATAAATATGTGTGTGTTTATACCTAATTGAGATTCTCCTTCAGAGAATTTTGTAATTCTTTTGGGGTAAGAATCACGACATTTGCGACGATAGGGGATGAAAGGGGTGGAAAATATTTGTATATACATTTTTTAATAACGTTGTGACTATTCAAAATTGAATAGACTGTACATGCTATATAAAGCGGACAGTTTGGCCTTGAAACGGCTTTTGAGATGGAATTAGATTTTGTTAGCGAAATGAAAATCTGATATTTATAATTGAAAAATATGGTATTTGAAGCGGGGGAAGTGTTGTTTTAGGTATGATATACCAGGTGTACCTGTGTGAAGTGAGCTTCAAGATACAAATGTATCGATGGGGAACGTTTGTTGTGAACGAGCCCTTATATTTTTTTTATGTGTCAAACATATTTAGTATGCATCAAGCCATTGTACAAACAACATAATTTTTTATTTAATCCTGTTAAAAATGTCGAATTTTGTACCCAAAATGATGATTTGCAGAAAGCATTGATTTTTTGTTTTCATTTGAAGAAAAGTGCTCCAGAGTCGCATCGAATGCTTGTCGAGGCTTATGGTGATCATGCTCTATCGGAAGCAACATGCAAAAGATGGTTTAAGTGTTCAGAGATAATGATTTTGATGTGCGAAATGAAGATCGTGGAAGACCACCAAAAAAGTTTGAAGACGCCGAATTGCAGCAATATTGGATCAAGATGACACTTTAAGTCAAAAACAAATGGCACAAATGTTAATTGTTGCACAACAAACAATTTCTGGCCGTTTAAGAGCTATGGGAAAGATCCAAAAGTGTGTAAACTGGGTGCCACATGAATTGAATGACAGGTAGGTGGAAAAGCGAAACACCACATGTGAAACGTTGTTTCTACGACACGGAAGGAAGTCAGTATTGCATCGAATTGTGACTGGTGATGAAAAATGGATTTATTTTATAAATCCTAAACGAAAAACATCATGGGTACATCCAGAAGAAGCGTCAACATCGACTGCAAAGCCTGATCAGTTCGGAAAAAAGAGAATGCTCTTTGTTTAGTGGGACCAGAAGGGGGTGGTGTATCATGAACTTCTAAAACCTGGCGAAACTCTTGATGTGCAACGCTATCGACAACAAATGATCAATTTGAACCATGTATTGATCGAAAAACGACCAGAATGGACCACAAGACACGGAAAGATAATTTTGTTGCATGATAATGCCCGAGTCATACAGCAAAACCCGTCAAGGAAACAATAACAGCTCTCGGGTGGGAAGTGTTACCCCACCCACCGTATTCACCAGACTTGGCTCCTTTCGACTACCATTTGTTTTCATCGATGGGACACGCATTGGCTGAGCAGCATTTCAATTCCTACGAAGAAGTCGAAAATTGGGTCTCCGAATAGTTTGCCTCAAAAGACGACCGGTTTTATTGGCGTAGTATCCACAAATTGCCAGAAAGGTGGTCGAAATGTGTAGAAAGCAATGGCCAATACGTATAAAATAAAAAAACACCCACTTCATACCGGTCGCCTGGTATGTGTAATTAATGACGTGTGGAATAACGACGCGAATTTGGGTATTTACTTAGGGGGGGGGTGTGGAATTTATTAATAATTATCTAACAGTACCCTACTTGTACGGGAGTTTTGCGTTCATGCACCTTCTCTCCTGTGATCTCTTTGGACCGAGTGGTACAAAACTAAAGAAAGCACCCTTCATACCACCATTTCCTTCTACAATAGAGAATTCCTGGACCCATCCCATAGAATCTACTGTTAACACACTACACATACGCACGCACAGTCCAAGAGAGCACAAATATACACACATACCGACTATAGCACAGATTATCAGAGGCCAAAGCCGTTGTGGGGGATAGAAGTAGGTATGCCAGGACAGGGGCACGGATTCACTTTATCCCACCACGTCACTGGATAAATAATACCAAAAAGCCAAGCACCAAGGAAAGAGCAGGAGAAATTAAAGGCACTGGTTTAATTTAGTTGTTCGTTTTTCTTTATTTGTTAATATAATCCATTTTTTTAATTTCACATTAAAATAAATTATCACGAACTATATTGGAAAAACTATTGGAAAAGTACGATTTGGCATATAATACACAAGGAACTAAAAACATTTTGAGGACTGCGGCGAGTATGTTGGATGGCGTTTCAGATACTTGTGTGTCGTTTGAGGAATTAACTATGACTGCCTTTAAAAGTGTCGTAACTAATTTTTTACACCGGCCGCGTAACCTAGCCGGTAGTGGTTGAGATGTGACTGATCTTAATTAGGGATGAAATTTGAATTTTGAATTCGCACAGCTATTAGCCAATCATCATTGCGCTCTTCTCATGAATCCCCTCATTTGCATGTCTCAGCGAAGTGAATAATACTCGCGCATCATTCGACAGTCGCTGGACGTGCGAAGGATGAAAAGAACAAAAGAGAGAGCGCAATGACTTCGGGGTTGGCTTAGCTTGTTCCCTTGTATCAAATGCAGGCTCTGAGGATGACCTACTGATCTAGTACGATGGCTGTGGTGATCTCAGAGTGCATTGAACTGTAGAGAGACAGAATGATGGAGGAGAGGAAAATGTAGCTGGCGCTATTCACCTGTGAAATGAGATCGTGGATCCTAAGCGAATAGAGTGGCCGGGAAAAAGCCAAAGTGACGCTAAATTGAGTAGGGTAACTTATCGTAGGAATTAATTTGATATTTTGATAAATTCCCCAGCGATTGCATGATTATGCAACAGCGTCGTCTGATTCGACGTGTTGTCGCTAACCGACATGATTCGATTTCCGGTGGAAATCTGATGGGTTAGCAAAATGGAGTTGTGGGAGTGTTATGTAGTGTGTCTGGCACGACACGGATTCACTTAACACCCACTACCGAAGTTACTAAGTTCGAAACACCCAAACACAAGAGCAAATAGAAGGAAATAAAAACACACGATCAGTTCTTTCTTTACTTTACGATATAAAGGCACTTTTATTTTGCAATGATGGTGATATTAATGATGTACTTCCAATTACAAGCTCTTCTTAATTGTAGGTTTAACAGTGTCTCTTTGTACGTTTAACAATGTCTAGTCGTAGGTTTAACAAGGACTGTCTATTTTATTAATTTACACTACAGCTGATACACTGACTGGAACAATATTTATTTAAACTATGGCTATATCAGTTTGTTTTGTTTTAAGGTGAGTGTTTAATCCAAAATAATATCCCGCTTCCATTAGGCACCATCAACAACACCAAAATCCCGACGGTCTTGTGAATTTGTTAACATAAAAGCAAAATATAATAAACGCACTAAATGACGAAAGGCCACTGAAAACGGTTTTAATTGAATGTTCCCATTAAAAATAACTTAAGCGATACGGCGTGATTAGAAATAATAGAAAACTAATAAATAAACTGCCGACGGGAATAAAATGTCAAGACTCGCCACACACAAGTTGACTCCGAGGAAAAAGGCTGACTGACTAATTGGTGCTCACCAAAGAAAAGGGAAACCTCAAGGAAACTGAAAAAGAGGAGGAGCTACACGATTAACTCGAGGTAGTTAATCGTGATTGGACCGGGGGCAAATAGGCATACATGATGCGTATGTGTGTACGCCTCGCATACGATCGTCCGGCGACCCTGGACGGATGCCAACATCGCTGCAGCATCTTACACGAATGCAAACAATAACATCTGGGGTGCGAAAGACCCGAACCGAAGATCTGGTCATCCTAAGGGAGGCCATAAATCAACATTTCGGTTGACGATGTGAATTCCCTTTGGTCCGCCGACGGGTGGCGGCCGTTATTAGGGATTTTTTGTATGCATAGCATTCTGTGGTGCCAATGCGATGTTTAGGGTATTGCAACGAATATAGGGTGCAGCCATTGCCAGATGTTGAAAGTAAACACTTGCTGGCTGCATCCAATTCGTTGCTAGTTTGCGGTCCCTGGTCGGTGGAGACCGATAATAGGAAACCAGCGATTGCTGGTAATTAGGGAAATGTTTGGTTTGCCTCAGCCGAAACCTTGTCGGCGGTGGCAAACCAATGGGACCTAATAGCCGCATGCAAGGAGTGCCATGGGCAAACAAATAAAACGAGTCAACAAGGAACTCTTTGTTGATGTTGTTTCCATAGCATAAGGCTAAGGAAACGAGATGCCCTGGGTAGAATGTATGCCTAGGATAGGATTTCAAATGCCACGGCAATGTGATAATCTTTGCCGTGGACTTATGTTTTTCTTAGGAATCAATGCCTGGTCGAGGGTGAATTTTCGATGCCACGGCAAGGTGATAAGCTTTGCCGTGGACTTAATGTTTTTTTAGGAATTAATGCCTGCCCGAGGGTGAGTTCTCGATGCCACGGCAAGGTGATAAGCTTTGCCGTGGACTTAATGTTTTTTTAGGAATTAATGCCTGCCCGAGGATGAGTTCTCGATGCCACGGCAAGGTGATAAGCTTTGCCGTGGACTTAATGTTTTTTTTTTTGAATTAATGCCTGCCCGAGGGTGAGTTTTCGATGCCACGGCAAGGTGATAAGCTTCGCCGTGGACTTAATGTTTTTCAGGGGTGGTGTTGGAGAAAAAGGGGTTTGGAAGGAAAACCCCCCACAGAATAGGTAAGCTGCCTAACGGATATTCAAAACAGTTATCCGATTGGCTAACCGTATTAATTCCAGCGATTTGGCTGGGGGTAAATGCCGTAGCAAGGTTACGCAACCTTGCTGAAGTTCGACCGAGAGGTAAGTCGTTCGCCTGGAATAGTGGGGATCGAGCGATGCATGGCTCTTCGGGCCCTGAAAAGCCCCACATCACTCCCTCCCCAGTGACGTAGTCACGAAACAGGTAAGGCAGGTTAGGAGGTGGTTAGTTGGTTATGGGCGCGCGCTTGAGCGCGAGTACGAGGAGGTTGTGCTGGTGGAGTAGGAGTGGTGTCAGTAGATGGAAGTGATTCTGGAGCGGAAGCTTCCAGAAAACAGGGCTTAAGCCTTTCGACGCTGACCGTGGATCGCTTGCCTCTAATGTCGATCTCGAAGACGCGGTCACTGATGCGGCGGAAGACTTTGAATGGGCCATCATAAGGTGGGTCGAGGGGTTTTTTGACCTTATCCACCCTGACAAAGACGTGCGTGCAGCTGTGCAGTTCAGGGTGGACGAAAAGTTTTTTGGAGCCGTGCCTGGTTACAGGGGTTGCCCTAATCTTACGTAGCAGGTCACGGAGATGTCCCAATTCACGAAGTTGGTCAGGCGGTGTTTCGCCATTCAGGAAAAGTTCTCCTGGAAGAAGGAGGTTGGTACCGTAGGTAAGCTCTGCTGCCGAAGCACCCAGGTCCTCCTTAATGCTTGTCCTCAGGCCGAGGAGGACAGTTGGTAGGGCGTCAAACCATTGTGTGTCATTATGACACATGAGTGAGGCTTTTAGAGATCTGTGCCAGCGCTCTATCATCCCATTTGATTGCGGGTGGTAGGCGGTGGTACGACTTCTTTGGCAGCCGAGAAGATTTGTTAGCTGCCTAAAAATTGTCGCCTCAAATTGTGGACCTCGGTCCGAAGTTATGGTGGTTGGTACACCGAAGCGTGTGACCCAAGTTGAGTAAAAGGCCTTGGCGACTGATTCGGCAGTAACTGCCCGGAGAGGTGTCGCCTCTGGCCATCGCGTGCAGCGATCCATCATAGTGAGGATATAAGAAAATCCTCTTGATGGAGTAAGCGGTCCCACTATGTCTATGTGGACATGGGCGAAGCGTGCCGTGGGAAGCTTGAATTGCGCTGGCTCCAGTACATTATGTCGCGCTACCTTGCAGCGTTGGCACTGGAGACAAGCACGGGCCCAACCGGTGAGGTCTTTGTTCATCCGGGGTCAAATGAATTTGCGACGGACAGCAGCGGCTGTTGCTCGGCCGCTGGGGTGGGCTGGGTTGTGGTAAACCTGGAACACGCCCTTACGAAGTTTCTCGGGAATGTAAGGTCTAGCGGTTCCAGTGGAGACATCACACTAGATTTCGCCCAAAGGGTCGCGAAGGGTAATTTTCTTAAGCTCTAGTGCCGTATCGGCAGTTAGGAGGGACTTGAGCTGTTCGTCCTCCTCTTGAGCTAGGGCAAGGTCAGTGTTATTCAAGGCGGTACGCAAATGAATCGTATCGATTCGAGAAAGGGCGTCCGCCGTGACATTCTGTTTACCGGAGATATGCCTTATCTCCGTAGAATATTGCCCAATGAGGTCTAATTGACGCTCTTGTCGGGGGGAGGCATTTCCCGACTTCTTCCGGAACGCATAGACCAATGGCTTGTGGTCTGTTAAGATGCAGAGTGAGCGACCTTCTATCATATGACGGAAGTACTTAACAGCGCTGTAGATCGCGAGCAATTCACGGTCGTAGGCGCTGTAACGTCGCTCAGTGGGACTCAGTTTCCTTGAAAAGAAACCAAGTGGTTCCGGGCGGCCTTCAATGTCCTGTTAAAAGACGGCTCCGATTGCGGTATCCGATGCGTCGCATTGGATAGAAAGTGCCGCTCCCTCGAGAGGGTATCGGAGTAAGGTGGCATTTGCCAATTGTTCTTTGGACAGTTGGAATGCTCGATCTGAGACTTCTGTCCAATTAATGGGGCGCTTATCATTGCGCTTAGCTCCTTTTAAGAATTCATTGAGCGGAGCTTGAATCTGGGCAGCATTCTTCAGGGTCGACGGTAGAAGTTCAGCATGCCCAAAAATCGACGAAGCTCACTCACGTTAGTAGGCCGGGGATACTTCATGAGGGCCTCCACACGGTCTGGTAGTGGGCGAATGCCCTGGTTGTCAACGACATAACCCAGATAGGTGATTTGCTCCTTGGCGTATTGACACTTATCTGGGTTGATGACAAGACCGAATTCACGGAGGCGCTCTAGGACCTGACGTAAGTGGCGTTTATGTTCGGCATGGTCTTTGGAGGCGATGAGAATATCATCAAGATATGCATGGCAGCAATTTAGACCACGTAAAGCCGTGTCGATATAACGTTGGAATGTCTGTGCGGCATTCCTGAGGCCGAAAGTCATCACCTTGAACTCGAAGAGTCCGAAAGGTGTAATGACTGCGGTCTTGGGGATGTCTTCAGGTGCCACCGGAATTTGGTGGTATGCCCTGGTGAGATCCAGGGTAGTAAAGACATTGCACCCTCGTAACGTGTACGAAAAATCGTAGAGGTGTGCAATAGGGTATCTGTCCGGGACAGTTGCTGCGTTCAACAGCCTGTAATCGCCACATGGGCGCCACTCACCAGAACGTTTCTTCACTAAGTGGAGTGGGCTTGCCCAGGGACTGTCCGACGGTTGGCAGATACCTAATTTGATCATCTGTTCGAATTCCGCGCGCGCCGCACGTAATTTTTCAGGAGCCAGTCGACGTGGACGCTGGCTCACCGGGGGGCCACGTGTTTCTATGTGATGAAACACCGTGGCTTTGTGTCGGCGTTGGTTAGGTAGAGGAATTGTTGTACTAACAAATTCTTGTACCATAACCTGAAATGGGTCTATGCACTCTGTGGCCCCTGAAGTTGCCGCTGGTGATGCCGTCATGGGCGAGGGGGGTGCGGTTGGAGCCACAAGTCTGTTATGGGTCGAATCGACCAACAGATTATGTGCACCTAATAGGTCGGAACCTATCAGGGGTTCATTTACGTCCGCAATGACGAAACGCCAAGTGATCGGACGACAAAGACCCAATTGAAGTGTCAGCTTTTTACGTCCGTACGTAAGTATCGGCGTATTATTTGCAGCTGACAATTTAAGTGCGGCTGGCACGCGGTTACGCGGAGCAAACGATCGCGGGAGGACTGAAATATTGGCGCCGGTATCGACAGTAAAAGCGATATTCAGTTTCGAATCCCGGATGGTTAGGCGACTTATCGTATGGGTGCCGGCCGATTGCGCGAGGGTGTCGGTCGGCAAAATTAGTTTAAAGAGCGCCTTTGGGTGGTGGACGGTTGGGTCCAACCACAAGGCGCCTTGCAGTTAAATGCGCGATCACCATATCGTTGGTGATTGGCGCACCACGGCAGAGTAACGGCATTATCGGGTATATTCTGCCTATTAGCATTGCCGTTACGGGGAGGTCGAGCCGGAGCTCGCTGGGAATTGGCCCAGTGAGGGCCATTTTGGGTGGGATTGGCCCTCTGTGGGGCATTTTGAGGGATATAGGCCCTCTGAGGGGCATTTTGGGAGAAATTTTGCCGATTAATAGGACGGCTCGGCATGGCTCGATTCTGGGCGCTTCGAGGATTGTTCCTCACCTCCGCGCGCAATTGAGTTATCTCGCGGAGGAGTGAGGTTTGGAGCGCCCGAAGGTCAGCAGGGGTTAATTGTGTGGGTGAACTTCTTTGGTTAACGTTGGGGCCTGCCTCTGGATTCCCCTGAGGGAAATTGGTTGAGACGGGCCTTCTATGAGGTAATTGAGTTTGAGGAGAATGGAGAGTTGGGACCAATTGAGGGGCTGAGAAAGGCAGACGAGGGTGCCGTGCAGGCTGGGCGGCGTGTTGAGAAACCGCCGCTACCTGGTACGCTGGAGGCTCAGAATGCTGATCTGAGCTTTCCATAATTGCGTCCGCAATTTTGGATAAATAGCCCAAACTCTGGTTGGGTTGGGCTATAAGTGCCGAACGGGCATGTTGGGGAAGACACCTCAAAAAGTGAGGCCTTATCAGGTCGTCCCCAATCCTGGTCCCCGCTATAGAGCGTAAATGGGTCAGGAAAAGAGGTGGTCGCATCCCAGAAAGGTTGGTTACGGCGGCTAAACGTTGTTGCCGCACACTTCCAGGCTCATCCAAAGCGTCGAGCAGAGCTTCACGCATGTTGCTATACGGGTTGCGGCCGGCCGACCTTATTATGTGTGCAACATGCGGTCGCTGAGTGCGGTCAAGCACTTTCAACAGCTCGACTGCACGAAGTTGTTCGTCGTGCAAGGCTGAGGACTGGAAGATGCAGTCTGCCACTGCAAACCAAAGGTCTGGGTCCTCCTCATCGAAGGGGGGAAGCCCTATATTTGAAGGACGAGTCCCATTCCCGAGGCTGGAAGCATCGTGGAATTCTTGGGGCTCTGGTTGCCTATGGGCTTGTCTGGAAGTACCGGCACTAGTTGTGGGCATTAGAATGCCGGAATTTACCAAAGGGCCGGTACTAGAGGCGTTAGGAGCAGTCGGGGGTGTGTCTGTGGAAGTAGGCTGGGGTCGGTTCACGACGCTGGGGGCAACGGGTGGTGCCAGGGGAGTAGCTTGTCCGGGCAAGTCTAGGTCAGCATCGACTTGCTCAGTGGGGAAATCGACGCTGGAGGCGTCGTGAAATTCAAGGGGCTCGGGTGGTTCCTGGGCCTTTTGGGCAGCGCTATTTCGTGTGACAACCATAGTGTTTTGCACGAAACAGGACTGAAATTAAAGGTGTAGGGGCAGATCTAGATATTCACTACGTAGAACGCAGAAATGGGCCTAAGAGGACGCGAAAAAATTCGAGAGGTCGCCGAAGAATAGTCGCGTACTGCGGTTTATCTCTTAAAGAGATTTCGATCTTAAAAAAAAAAAGAAAAAAAAAAAACTCTGTGAACTCCGGTAGTCGGAGTTCGAGCTAGAATCACCAAGGATTGAAAATGAGCCAAATGTGGATGACGTGAAGTCGTGTAAAGTCGAGGGACGTCGAAAGGAAGTCGTGCGAAGTCGGAAGTGGAGTCAAGTGGAGTCGTGTATGTGTAACGATTTGTATATTTTTTTAATCGCTTAGATTAATGTCAATATTGGTATTTATTTGTAAACTAACCTCGTGTAATTATGTAAATACGTAAAATATGCGTTAAGGAAAATAATAAGAAGATTGCTGCTGAGGGAAAGCAAATTAAAATACGAAACTTAGCTTGTTTCTATGAACACCCGGAACGTTTCTGTTTTTCGATGTTTTTGCGAATGTACAATATGAAATAACATATACCGAAAGTAATAATAAGTTAAATAATGTGAATTATCTATGCAACTTATGTATTTGTATATATGTATATCACGATTTGAAACTGTTGCCTTTCTTAATAATCACTATCGAAAACTACAAAATTTTCGGTCAATGTACGGTGGCGAAACCCGGTTTTCAGTGGTATGTCGTGTTAAATAGTTGCTTATTGCTTATTTTGCCTTTAAAGTTTAATGAACAATGTGCGATGTGTGTGGGCGTATGTTTATTTGTCGTAAATCACTGGTTCTTATTTACTAAGTACCCTGAGGGGGTTTACAAATGTATTAAAATAATGAAATTCTTAGATAGTCAGTACACTGATTAGTTTTTATTTATCTCAAGCGCTATGTTTTTTTGTTTTAAATTGATGTATGCATAGACCTGTACTTAATTTCTCTAATTTGACCATTCCTTTGGGTTTAAAATTGGTTTAATTTATTGATGAAACAGTGGAACGAAAAAAAATGTCTCCTCTGATAATTTAAAAAAACAAACTGAAAATTAGGAGAACACCCAGTGAAATTTAAGTCTATGAAATATATTATCTCTTGGTTAAACAGGTTGGTTTGAGAGAACGATCGTAGTTAACATTATCAAAAATACATCACGGGATATTTCTTTCATATAACATCAGCAATTATTTTTATTACAAAATTTTCTTTTAGAGTTTCTTGTTCTTAATTTAATTTAATTTGATGATGATGGTATGTAACTCAATGACGGTAAAATTTAGAAGCGCAAATGCACTTATTCTTAGAAGAAGAAAGGAAGGAAAATTAACAAAAAAAAGTTATGTGCTCCTTCTGACCTTATTTTGGAATAAAAAGACTAATAATTCTTCACAATTGGAAACACAAAGGGGTAAATAAATTTGTATTACAAAAATCAAGGTAATGCGTTACACGTAATAGCTTAAGACTAATGATGTGCTTTTAAATCACTTTTACGAAATTTAGGAAGACGCCAGTGTATTTGCTCGACGCTATCTGAACAATTAAAGAAAACAAAAACTAATAATTAGGTTACCTGATGTCTTTATTTGATGAAGTTGAGTTACAGTTGCTGCTCCTACTGGTGATGTTAGGTCTCCGGGGTGGCGGGGCGGTCGTCAACAGGATGCGTTACAGGTGAATTGTGGTCACTCACACTTGGACGGTTTATTGTTCTATTGTTTATTATTTTGCCCCTATGCTCGCGGTTGCGTGTTCTTTTCGCGGTCACCAATGTGGGAGTGTTATGTAGTGTGTCTGGCACGACACGGATTCACTTAACACCCACTACCGAAGTTACTAAGTTCGAAACACCCAAACACAAGAGCAAATAGAAGGAAATAAAAACACACGATCAGTTCTTTCTTTACTTTACGATATAAAGGCACTTTTATTTTGCAATGATGGTGATATTAATGATGCACTTCCAATTACAAGCTCTTCTTAATTGTAGGTTTAACAGTGTCTCTTTGTACGTTTAACAATGTCTAGTCGTAGGTTTAACAAGGACTGTCTATTTTATTAATTTACACTACAGCTGATACACTGACTGGAACAATATTTATTTAAACTATGGCTATATCAGTTTGTTTTGTTTTAAGGTGAGTGTTTAATCCAAAATAATATCCCGCTTCCATTAGGCACCATCAACAACACCAAAATCCCGACGGTCTTGTGAATTTGTTAACATAAAAGCAAAATATAATAAACGCACTAAATGACGAAAGGCCACTGAAAACGGTTTTAATTGAATGTTCCCATTAAAAATAACTTAAGCGATACGGCGTGATTAGAAATAATAGAAAACTAATAAATAAACTGCCGACGGGAATAAAATGTCAAGACTCGCCACACACAAGTTGACTCCGAGGAAAAAGGCTGACTGACTAATTGGTGCTCACCAAAGAAAAGGGAAACCTCAAGGAAACTGAAAAAGAGGAGGAGCTACACGATTAACTCGAGGTAGTTAATCGTGATTGGACCGGGGGGAAATAGGCATACATGATGCGTATGTGTGTACGCCTCGCATACGATCGTCCGGCGGCCCTGGACGGATGCCAACATCGCTGCAGCATCTTACACGAATGCAAACAATAACATCTGGGGTGCGAAAGACCCGAACCGAAGATCTGGTCATCCTAAGGGAGGCCATAAATCAACATTTCGGTTGACGATGTGAATTCCCTTTGGTCCGCCGACGGGTGGCGGCCGTTATTAGGGATTTTTTGTATGCATAGCATTCTGTGGTGCCAATGCGATGTTTAGGGTATTGCAACGAATATAGGGTGCAGCCATTGGCAGATGTTAAAAGTAAACACTTGCTGGCTGCATCCAATTCGTTGCTTGTTTGCGGTCCCTGGTCGGTGGAGACCGATAATAGGAAACCAGCGATTGCTGGTAATTAGGGAAATGTTTGGTTTGCCTCAGCCGAAACCTTGTCGGCGGTGGCAAACCAATGGGACCTAATAGCCGCATGCAAGGAGTGCCATGGGCAAACAAATAAAACGAGTCAACAAGGAACTCTTTGTTGATGTTGTTTCCATAGCATAAGGCTAAGGAAACGAGATGCCCTGGGTAGAATGTATGCCTAGGATAGGATTTCAAATGCCACGGCAATGTGATAATCTTTGCCGTGGACTTATGTTTTTCTTAGGAATCAATGCCTGGTCGAGGGTGAATTTTCGATGCCACGGCAAGGTGATAAGCTTTGCCGTGGATTTAATGTTTTTTTAGGAATTAATGCCTGCCCGAGGGTGAGTTCTCGATGCCACGGCAAGGTGATAAGCTTTGCCGTGGACTTAATGTTTTTTTAGGAATTAATGCCTGCCCGAGGATGAGTTTTCGATGCCACGGCAAGGTGATAAGCTTCGCCGTGGACTTAATGTTTTTCAGGGGTGGTGTTGGAGAAAAAGGGGTTTGGAAGGAAAACCCCCCACAGAATAGGTAAGCTGCCTAACGGATATTCAAAACAGTTATCCGATTGGGTAACCGTATTAATTCCAGCGATTTGGCTGGGGGTAAATGCCGGAGCAAGGTTACGCAACCTTGCTGAAGTTCGACCGAGAGGTAAGTCGTTCGCCTGGAATAGTGGGGATCGAGCGATGCATGGCTCTTCGGGCCCTGAAAAGCCCCAAAGAGTTGCCATATGGCAAAAAGGTAGCTAAACTCAATTATGCATTGTCTGCATATAATAATAAGTTTATGCATCCTTTGGGAAAACAATGATTCTCAGGTGAATAATGTTGGTAGCAGAAATTGGGGAATATATATGACACGCTGTCAGCGGTCGAAATAAGGCTGAAATAGTGGGTTGGTTCTCCATGTAGTATAGAGAACCGCCACACCGTAATATGCGTTTACTAGCGCTCCCAAGACCTACCGGTCTTATATGATTTCTCTTCATCCAAGCAGTTGGAATACATTCGAATTAACCCTGTCCACACTATTCTTAGATACCTACCCCCTTCTTTTTCTGGTATCTCGAGACCGAGCCCAACATCCTCACGGATTTGGGCGATTCTGGTTGTCGCATGATACCCAATAACCAGAGACAAGATGAAGGACATATTTGTCCTTGTCCCCTTTAACTCTGGCCTCCCCCCACTCCTTTTTTTTATTTGGACTTGTGTGGCTTTGTTAATAAACCAAATATTCATTGTTAGGGCGTCAATTCACAACCACACTCCCATAATGTGACTTGATGATGCCATTGGGGCGGCAGCGTCTTTGGGCAATATTTCTTTGGGGATGCTAAAGGCAATGCTGTGCCAGTTACTGGTCACCGCTTTCGGTAAACTTTCTTCTGACGCAATTGAATCAATCAGGCCTACAGAATATTTGGTTCCACTTTAACGTTTACCATCATATAAAAGTCGTGCTACGATGCGATTCAAATTTCCCAGCTTGAATAATGTCAAAAAGTGGTGATCTCGATTCACCCAGATGATCCCCTAATTCAATTACTTTCAATGAGGGCAGATGATATACAAACGTACCATAATCTTGGTAGTTAAAAGCGACATTTCAATTGAAATTGCTGAAATAACATCAAAAGTTTATGAAAATGATATGAAAACTGTACCCAAAATGTTTTGTAAAAATTTTATAAAGAATGTGCTTAAAAGGTATCGCCTTTGCGCCATGTCCAAAAGCAGTCACTTGATCGACATCATTCTCCATTCATAATGTTAAAGATCATATATTCGGTCAGTAAAATATATTGGAATTTATAAAATTATAATCCTTTTAAGCTTAAAAACAACATCGCCCAGAAAGGAAAAAGAACGTCATTGTCTAATATTCCCAATAGTTGCGCAATTCAAACTAACTCCCTAAAGTCCCCTTTCAACTGCTCATCCAACCGGATGAATCTGAAACTACAACAATGACAACTAAATACAGTCAACTGCTTACATGAAGTTGTAGAAAGTTTGAATACCTTTTTAATTATTTATCATGTACGTGATGTTTAATAATCACACTTCTCGTTAAGTAAAATTTTAAGCTGTAAACTTGTGAACCAACAATAAAAACAAAAAAAAAAAACATGTTTAGTTAGTTATAAGTTTTGGCTGATACGTGCTGAAACTGACATTCTTATAATAACAATTTGGTGAATAATTGAACATTGACACAGACAACTATCCTTTTGAAATAAGCTTTTACAAAACTCTTAAAACTAATCCGAGCAATGTATTATTAAAAGCAGAATTCTGTCAGGTAGTGCCCGAACACAACCCTTTCTGAGCTCTTTCATTCTCGGCAAAGGGACAACTTCAGAATCCTAGCGATCCCTTTGAAAATCTTCTAAATTTACAAGAAAACTTTACAAAATTTTCAGCAGGACCCCCGATAACTCGGGCAACCCACACATACAGAACAGAGACTTAATGTGGTAAAGAAAGTCCTCTTTCTACCATCTGTTGTTTTTCACTTAACTGCATCAGGAAGTTCAAATACATACATGTCATCAAAATGTCAACGTTTTGTCGCACAAGTTTTACCCTACTTCTCAAGACTTCCCAAAATACAAAAATCAAAACAGAGAACTCTTTAAAGCTCCACACAACCAGTGTTCAGCACGACTCCCTAACAAGTCATCATTTGTGTCCATAACAAGATTATATATACAATTGCCAACTACAATGTTTATGTGTTGTCACATCCCTATTGTTTCTCGGAAGCAAATCTGCAATCTTCAACTCTATATTTGCTCTCAAGGGGCCGTACTCACGCATTATCCTAATGACTTGTCATTCCGCAACAACTAAAGAAGTAATTATCCTTAAGTATGGTTTGTTATTGTTACGAGGATGTCCTTGACGAAGGACGCTCTTAAAAGTTTTCCCCTTAAGCAATTGCATGCAGGATGCATTAGAATCGTTAATAAACGTAGCAGGCATCCTGTGCCTTCTATTCCTCAATTTACCTCGGTAAATTATTTCCCAAGATTCTTATTGGAATGTCAGAAACCATAACGGAAATCCTTGAATAGAAACTTCAACACCCAGATTATTCTTTCACATTCAAACCTAACCACCTGAAGTCCTGATTTTCCGTTTCAAGTGGAGAAATTGTTTTCGATATTTTAACAAAAACTTACTTCTTGTCTCAAGGCGATTTGTAAGCGATCCTTAGCAAAAGGGTTAAACGGGGAAGTGTCAGATAATATTGCCAATTTGGAATGACTGAGTCTGAGTTGAATAGATGACCTACGATAACAAACTGGGCGGATAGGGTGCTGTCTAGGCGAACTTTGTTCAGATTTATTCGGAGTGCTGATGGCAATTAATTATTCCCTTAGATTTGAAAGGCGAAAATGCTTTCCAACGTAGAAGGAAGTTTTACTGAGTCCTTAAACAGGATATCACAAAAGTTTTTCTCAAAACAAAAATAAAATAGAGGATAAATCTAATGAGTTGAGATTTACACTCTATTAAATTGTAAATTCATTCCTTAGGCATTTATATAATAAAATGTATGTGTACTATTATTCTGTTGGCATTCTTCTACATATAATATAGAATTTCTGTAACCTCTCAGTTCATCGTAATCGCAGTCATTTCTGCGGTCATATATTTTTTTAATCAGAGAGTGGTCTATACCTTGGATTTTTAGTAGCCTTGTAGGAAAAGATTCCTCTGGCGTCAAATTTGGTCTATATACAGGTAATTTTAGGTCGCCTTGCCGAGGTATCAATTTTCAAAGGTAAATTTTGAGTACGACTGGCAAAGACATGCCTGACTTATGAGATGTTGCTCCATCGTCCTGGTAGTACGTGTTCCGATTAAAATCAATAAAATCATGAAGAACTGGTGGGAAAAAGTTGTTAATCATCGTAATGGTCCATTCGCGAAACACTGTTCAACTGAAAACGGCATTCTCAAACATCAGAGGAAAAACATTAAAATCCAATAACTTGTAAATAGTTTGGATGCAAATATGCTGCGGATCTCTAATTGTCTCTACTGCTCCCCGAACGACGTTCGCCCATCCACAAATTTCGAATATCTTTCATACACCATCGACTGGATACAAATTAACCACCCAGTTTCTGAAATTGTCAGAAGCAACTCCAACCGTTTATTGAAATACGGCTAATAATTCCATACAGATTTGACTTCGAGGCAAAAATTGAAGAACAATGAGTGATTTCTGATCAGCCGTCAAAGTGTATTTCACACAGACCTTTGTTCTGCAGAAATTCTTGTAAACGGTAGTTCGGATTGTTTCCCTGCCGATATTTAAAGCCTCTTTAATCATTTTTATTAATTTTATTGCGATCATTTGCAATAAAATCATGTTCCTGTTTGGTCAATTCACTATTAGCCGCAATTTGACTCAATTGGTGGAACAGCCCACCCGAGTGTCTGATAAACTCCTGGAGTGCCCAACTGGTTCGCGTCCCTTCTGGTCAATGGCAAAGTCTGTCAGCAGTAACTTCGCTTCCTTCTCTTTTCCTCCGTCAGTGACAGGCATTGGGACACCAGTCACAAATTCAAAAGACAAAGGCAATGTGTTCACAAATTAATTTTTCGCGAACTCAAACCTCGAGTCGATCTTTTAGAGCCACCGGTGCGATCTATGATGCGGGATGTGAGGTTTCAACCACATGCTATTCAATGTATTTTACGTAGACTCGACTGTAAGAAGGCAACCGGCATGGATGAAATACCAGAAATAGCCCTTCAGAACGGTGTTTCAGAACTGTCTTCGGCTCTTGGCAAACTGTTTCGCTTATTTTATTCACGGAGGACATTTCCTACCTGCTTCCAGGTGGTTCGAGTTCAGCCGATCCCAAAGAGGGGGAAAAAGTGCCCCCACAAAATTATTGGCCGATAGCATTACTGTCGATGTTATCCAAGGTAATAGCATAGATCATCAATCCCGAGTACATTAATTATTTGGAACGGATTCCGTAGCAGGCAATCCACGGCAGACCTGTCGCACATTTAGCTGCACAATAAAAATATGTTTGTAAGGAAAAAGGGGTACTTACCGTTTTCCTTTTCGTGTTGTTCTTTTAAGTCTCCCGGGACGACCAGTTGATTCCCTGGTCTCTGGTTCTTTTAGGTATGTACCTCGACAAGACCACAATGTATCATAGTACCAATGGAGATCAGGAAGGAACCATGTATAGCGGAACTAGTAGCAATTTGCACAAAATTTTTTTCTTTTAATATTCGCATCATAAATTGAAGTAAAACCACCAACCAGTGTAAAGGTAGGGAAACTATATAAAGAAGCTGTATAAAATAATTGATAAATAAAAAGCTCCAAGCATCGTAAAGGTAGCGAAACTATAAAGAAGCTGTTTTATAGTTTATAGAGGAAGGCCTCTTTTGATCTTCCTCTTCTGAATGTTCTTCTTTTGATGTTCCAGTTTATAAAGCGTCAGGGCACATAAACCCGTGACGTGATAATTTATAATTGGCGCCTAGGCTCATTAACCTATGCGTCCAACGTAGATTTAAATTGACGATCCAAACAACACTCGTGATACAATGGGGAATTTTAAATCACAAAATTCCGTAGTGATCTCGCGCCATCGGTGGTAATTACTTTAAAAATAAAATCACTAATAATGTTACGCACCTTCTACAAAAAACAATTTTTAATTATTTTATAGAAATACGGAACAACCCGCTTCACATAATTTACGATATTCAAAACAACTCGTGGTTTTTACTCGTCCAGGTGCACGGAAATAACAACAACCTTTTGTCTTGCTCTCTAAACATGAAGTGTTCTTTTACTACTGACGTACATGAAATCTATCATAACAAAACAATTCCATTGAGAACATGGCGGACTATAAGTGATGCCAGACCCAATAGAGTTTATGATGCAATAACAAGAATTGTAAAACATACTTAAATTCACAATGATACAATAACAAAAATGGTAAAACATACTTAAATGCACAATGATTCAAAAACAAAATGATGAAAAATACTTAAATTAACAGAAGCTATATGAAATAAATAATAAATAAAATCCACTAAGCATTGTAAATATAGTGGAACTATAAAGAAGGTATATAATATATATAACTAATAAATAAAAACCACCATGCATTGTAAAGATACTGGAACAATAAAGAAGCTATATAAAAAGTAAATTAAAAATGTAAATATGTTAATCTTATGAAAAAAAACATATATATGGAATGGTAAGAATATTAAAATTAATATCTATAAGGTATAAAAATATAACAAATCAACCAGAACCGATCCCGTACCTATATTAAGCTAAAAAAAATATTAAAACTATATAGAGGTGGTACATGTAAAAATATAAAATAGTTAAGATAAGGTAGACAACATTTGTAAAAATGTTAAAAAACCACCGAGGCACACGTACCACATGCAATGAGTTTCATTCCAACTTCCAAGAATGAAACAACATTTTGTGGGGGGGGAGGGGGTGTGTAATTAACAAGCGTTAATTAATTGCGCCCCCCCCCCCCTCCCCCCTTCAAATCATGAAATTCTATCGCTTAGTCGTGTCCTTATGCGAAGAAACACACATCACATTCCTGAAAACAATATTTCCTACATGAAATAATCACATTCCAAAATAACATCATCTCTTATAACACTAAATCCTATCCCAGCAATGATATTTTGTGGTCAAAATTTTCCGTTGTATTTCAACACAAACACTTTCCCATATCCCCCCATGAGCTCGCAAGTGTTCAAATCCCGACCCCAATGGAAATTGCAATATGTTCTGAACGAACTAAAAAACAAAATATTATAATACACTAGAAACTGTGGCGGTTCTACCAAACCCCACTGGCTACTTACCTAAAGATCCCCATCCCTACAACCCAGTCTGCATAAGCTTTCGCTAATGCAATCGCATTAGCATCTTAAATGCTTAACGCATCAAATAGATCCAATTTATATAACATAAAAGTACCTGTAAAAGAATTCTTACCTTTCATGCATTATTTCGCATACAATTCCCTGTAAGTATCCTTTCCTAACTTATCAGGAATCCCAATCTCACCAAGTCCATTTCCCCCTAGACGAAGTCCCGAGAACGAAATGATTTGGTTTACATAAATTGTAACCATCATAACGAGGACCAAAACATATATACGCATCTCGCGTCTCTTGGCACCAATTAAATCCTACTGCATAAGCAAATGCAAATAGGAATTCAATACCATTTCCCTGTAAATAAGCTAGAATCAATTAGCACCATATGCATGGGTATTGCGGCTATCGTTACAGCTCCAATGCATAGCTTAGACAATGATCTACCCTATCTCTGTGCCTTCCCATATTTCCGGATCTATTTCTCATGACTAGCGGCATTGAACAAAAAGAAACCCCAATTAGCACCCAATGAGATTCAGCTTGTTTACTTAGCCGAACATCCCATTGATGCACATCATTCCAATTCATCTAACCAATAAACAATATACAGTGCGTTTCATTCACTTTTGCTTCGGTGCCATCTGTGTGTTTTGTTTCACACCCTGGGAACAATGTCAGCGAACAGCTTCTCAGTTCTTGGTTTTGTTTCGGCGGAATTTATAGTGACGGTGGCGGAAGAAGGGAATCAGCGCCGTGCGCCGGTGCAACATACTTCTTCCTAGAACCAACAGCTGACAAACAGCTTCTCCAGCGACCGCTCAACGGTCTCCAAAGTAAGTCCCATTCTTACTTAAATTAACCAAAATTAAATAACCATTTATTGTATTCAATCTATATTATTAAATAATTGTTAAATTAACATAACAATTTTGAGCGGTCGCTGGAGAAGCTGTTTGTCAGCTGTTGGTTCTTCGGCGACTGGGTGCAGGGGGCGTTGATTGGTTGCTCCCCTGTTCATCCGTAGTTGTGCTCGGCCACTTTGTCAAACTGAAGTTCAACTGATGATAAAGTATCCTTCTGTGCCGATCACGTACACAGACGAACCAACTATTTAATGGATAAAATTGTTTTCTTTTGTATTAAAGCTTTAATTTCAATACAATGTTGATTTGATTGACAAGCCTCGTGCGTAGTTTAACGTCGAATGACTTATTTATTTTTTTTCGCCGTTGACGTTTTATTTCATTATTCGACGCCAACGCCGGTTTTTATTATTTTCTCTGCCAAGTAGAATTTGCATAAAGTAGTTTATGCAAATTAACTACTTGGCGAGTTGTTCTCTGTTTAAAGGTAAAGAGGGGAACCTAACGAAAGGGGATTAGTGGATGTTGGGGGACCTGGACTCAAGGTCGGTCCGTAACACCGCCCAGGAGAGATCTTCGCCGATGGAGAACCCCTGCTCGAACTGTTGCCAAACTAGGAAAACCTACGCAAACTCATGCGTAAGGTCGGGGCAACACCGGTCGCCAGACACGGTTCCAAGAACATATTTGTTCACCCAGAGACGGACAGCTGCACGCACGTCTTCATCGGGGTGGTCAAAGTCAGGAAACCTTTAGAACCGCCCTACGAAGGGCCATACTAGGTGCTGGATCGAATAAACGACCGAGTTTTCTCCGTCGACATCGACAGCAAGACGTACACCGCCAGTGTCGAAAGGCTAAAGCCGTGCCACCTGGAACTACCACCAGACACCGTACCGGGAGAAGCACAGTGACAACCAGAGCCGGCAGCCAAAACCTGCCCCGTATGCCATCCATCAGACTCCCACGAAACGTCAGGCACGACAAGAGTTGAGAATCAACCAAACCCTTGCGAAATGGTCGCGCGCGGGGCAATAATGCGGCAGCGCGCCCGACATCTCCGCGCCCAAGAAGACGCCGCCAATATTCTCAATGTACGGCAATCAGAAACCCACACCACTGACAAACACAAAAAAACAACGAACGCGATAGCTTTCGCTCCTCTGCCACCCAAACACCGACCAAGATGGAAGGGAGCACCCCCATAAAACACAACTACACCCCCCACACATCAACACCCTACTTTATATCGTGACTACGTCACGGGGGGGGGGTGATGTAGCGTTCTACGAACGCACAATTCCACCCAGGTAGGGTTCCTACCCTTCAAGGAACATACCTACCCTGAAAACGTTACACGCGCCCACAGACGCGTGCCACTAAGTCCGCTAGGGCCTTGAAACATTTGGCCAACGTTGAATCCGACACGAAAAAGCAAGTAACTGAACGTCCCAAAGCTTTCAATGTCAAGCTCAACAATTCGAATATGGCATACCTGAAACAAAGGAAAACATTCATTCATCCTATCCCCAAAGACTGAAATGCGCCGCACTCCAGCACTGCACAATCGGAAATCCTGAACATCTACACGATGTTACAAGGATTTGCTATCGTCAGCAAATTAGCCGACCAACGGATGCACGTGCGGGTGGTCTGCCACAAAGACCATCAAATCCATCGGCAAACAAAAGAAACGGCAACCTCATGCAATAAAGCATATCGCCTATCCGCTACCAAATTGCGGGCAACCGTAATTATCTCAACGAGATAATTGCGTATTGAATTGATAAAAAGAAAAGTAACGTCAAGTGTGTGATCGGGCGTGCGAAATTAGTAAAATATACCTAGTGATTTGTCCGGCCAGGAACACCTAACAAGTAAACTTTTCATGATACTGTCGATCAATAGTGTTAAGTTATAAAACCATAATATTGTGAACATACGAACAATTGGGTTAATAAAGAAAAGTTAAGATTCAAAGAACTCAGTGTTTTAATTGGTGACGGCGTTCGCTCTGGTTTCTTTGATTTTGTTTTGCTGCAGGCAGTGATTGGCGGAAAAGGTAAAACAACCCCCCCAAGGTAACAACAAATTCCACTAAAGTACGACTGTTTCCTCGTTTTCGGGTGATCGGCCGATTAGTGCATCAACGTCGCACTAGCTGAGATGTAGCCAGATCGACTCTCTGAATCGGGATCTTGATAAGGTGCTGCAATGTGGAACGGCCAACCTCGTCGACTTCAATGCAACGATGACACAATACACATCATTCATATCGGAAAACAGATCATCAGTTCCGCAGCTGATGATGAATGTACAGGCCCTTGAAAATACGGAAACCATAAAATTGCTCGGCGTCACGGCCCGTGGGAATTTATCATGGCGTAAACACGTATCGGACATCCCCGGGTCCGTCTCTGGAAAACTGAGTTATCTTTTTAGAGCCAAGAAATATTTTACTCCGGCCCAACTTTTTCTCCTGTATAAATCCCAAATTAGAACCGCGCACGAATTCGAACATTACTGCCATGCTATGAGATCTACTACTGACATAACCTCGACCGACTTGAGATCATACAGAGACAGGCGATCCGCCTGATCCAAGGACACGGTGTTGACGACGAGACTGCATCGAAAGCGCGTAGCTGACCTCTGTCTGTTTCATAGATATTATCACGGGTACTGTTCTACTAAGATTCGTGGTATTGTTCCCACAATTCAGTTTATATGCGCTCTACAGGAATATCCGACGGATCGTGCCAATTTGCGGTTCATCTCCCGATGGCGCGTACATCCCTGCATCAGAGCTCGTGCCGTTACAGAGAGTGGAATCTGTAGATTTCCCTCCCCGGGCTAATGTTTTCGGTAGGTTACAACTTGCAACTGTTTAAAAGGAATTGCAACAGTTGTTTAGTGGCACCTAGGGGCCCTGACTTGGCGCGAAAGGTTCGCGTCTCCTGAGACCAGTATAATAATTGAAAAAAAAGATGACCAACTTGAGCAGCACTTCACAGGATTGTGGTATTAGGGCTGCATTTTACGAGAGTCCACATTGACCAATCAAACGTTAAAACATTGCTAAATTGAAAAATAGCTGTCTCTCCTTTTGGTTCTCTAATCGTATTCTTTGCAAGAAATTAGGGTCTCAATGGCTATAAAGCCGAAAGGCAACAATCTATGATATTAGTCACCTCATGTTGAGCTTAGAGTGTTCGCTGTGCAGCAGTAAGTAAAGATATAAAATAAATAGGCTAGAATTTAACCATTTTTTGTCTAGCAAGTAAGTCAAATCTAAGAGAAAGAATAAAATAAAAAATGTACATAAATTGAAAAACAAAATGGTGGCTCAAAGGCTTTCAGAAGGGAAGCACGTACCCGATATGAGATATTTGGTTTAAAGTACTCGTGTTAACCGAGTGTTTTAGTCTAGAGGCACAAATTTTTGTCGTTTTTTCGAGCTCTGTAAAAAAAAAAACAAAGGTTATTTGTTTCGGCACGGTGCATTTACCGCGCAATACGAACAAATGTTTAGCGAAACGAGCGAATTGAGATAAATAACGACACTTTATTTGTTCGTATTCAAACGACGACACTTTATAAATATTCGATAACGAAAACGAGATTATATACAGATTTTCAATGAACTAGACTGCTTTCAAAGCTGATATATATGAATTGACAACGAAAAAATCTCATTTTACATATTTACATTTGCAATGACAGAAAACAAAATAACAATCCTGGCAGTAACAAAACCAAAACAGTGCTGCCAAACGTGCAGGTATTGTTATAAAAACTATTAGAAAGAAATTAATAACAAATTATAACAAATAAGAATTATAAATAAATTAACTTATTTAGGACATTTAGATTGAACTAATAAAGACTCAAGCATGCTGCGACATTATTTTTACTATCAATTTTTTTATCACTCGAAAAGTTATCGGCTGGTAGATTGGGGACCAAAAAAGGGATGTCCTGGCGTACAGGGTTCCAGCCGTTCTGGTCATCTGAAATAAAAAAATCCGACGTATCTTAATCAGTAAAGATATCAGAATCGGCCCTACCTCGGAAAATACAAACTGGAGGCCGTTTAAAAAAAAAAAGGGTTTAACGTTTTATTGTAACAGTTTCCAATTTTTTAATAGTAGATATTAAAATATTGACTTTAGACAGACAAGCGACATAGAGAAAAGATTCACACAAAATTTCGAATTATAGCTAAACAGCTATAATTCAGTAAATAATCGGAATTTTAAAATATCCTTTTGAGGACACACTCTTGAATGGCAAAACTTTGGAAATATAAGAAAAAATACTTTTTTTTAATTAATTTCTAGACTAGGATGTCCCCTTATTCTAATATTTCTTATTAGCAATCTATCAGCATTAATTAGATTGATTGTGGAAGTGTCCAAGTTAACTTGCGTTAGAACGGTATCCACGAAACAACCAATATCACTCCTTGATTGGGACAAAACCAACACAAAAAGGAAATACTATAGAATCCTAAAAGTTTGCCTAGATCCAGAAGCACCAAGTGAAAATCGGTCTTATATTCGAAAAATTGTTGCACAACTGCTTGATTCTCGTTGTACTTTTTTAATCCTCTTCTCTGCTTCGCAAGTCTGAAAGTTTCCCTTTCCTAGGTAACAGCTAACCTTTGTGATAATGGATTTCCATACCCTCGAGAGCAAGACATCCTCTATGTACTCATTGTTTTCACCTGAAATAATTGACAACCGAATATCGTCAAATTAGGTTTTATCGTCCTTGCCAGTCCTAAGGTAATAATTTGCCAACATGATACCTCGTCAATGGCTCCCAAGGAAAATAATACCCTCCATGTCGGCGAGAAGTCATCGGGTTTTTCTGCAACGCATACCACTCCAAATATCCTTGCCACTTCCACGATATTTCCTGTACCGCGCCACAGTTACGATTCGAAAATATAGTATGCGTTCCCCTTTGAAAGGATTCTCGACACAAAAACGCAAAGAATAGAATAGCGAACAGATTGACTATGACTTCAGTTCAAAAGCGCCATGGTTGGCCATATGTTCCTGAATTGGAAATCCTCGTTAGATGACCGTAATGGCAAATGCCAAAGAACGGTTTCCGGTATATATAAGCAGAGATTCACATCAGAGAATAGCCAGGAAACAAAGTAGGCAGCAAAAAACACGAGCCGAAAAGTTATCACCTAGCATTGTTTGAAAAAAAAATGAATGGAAACCAAGAAACGTTTTTTATGCGGCAGAGGAGATTTGCACCAATACTTGAACTGCAAAAACCTTTTCCAACAAATGCACAAAGATAGCGGAAAAATAGAAAGGCTTATACGATGGCATAGAGGCTTTGCACCCAAAGGTGATTATTTTGAATACAGAAGGTCGGAAAAGAGCTTAGGAGGGTTAAACAAAAATCCTATGATATGGGGAATAAGGACAATGGTTGGTGGTGCTGCTGGTCGAAAGGCAATGCATAGAATAACGATGACTTCAAACCTGACTTTTACTTATGGCATATAGGTCGAGGAGTGTAGAATCCTTAGGTAAGTACTTCTCACTCGGTTTGGTGAATCAAAGCAGGGATATTTGTTCTTCGTGTGGCAACAAAAAGGGTATGAACAAGCCGCTCAATGTAAATACTGGATTTGATGCCTCTCTTAGTTTACATTGTATGCTGTGTATCCTTCTAATGTGGGGGGATGGGAGCGATCATACAAGGTAAAGTCTCTGCTTTCAAACCGGCGAAGGCCAGGACGATCCTTGTCCCTGTTCGATCCAAGTTGACATGCATTCTCCACGTGGCATCCCTGCATAGCTATCTTGGCACCGACCAAGTAGTGAACCAATGCATGCACCGATATCCTGAGAAAGGTTGGCGCAAGGCTAATAACCTGGCCCGGAAAAACAAATTATTATGGACAATTTAACAAGTCTCGGATAAAGACCGGATGCCGGTGGAGAGACTTGCTAAATAAGTCCAAGACCGGATTCCGGTTGTAGTGCCGATGATGATGATGCTGATGATTCTTCTAATGTATCTCGTATATACCTGCGATCGTAACTTTTGGTTCGATCTATAAACACAACAGAATAAAAGGTAAAAAAATGAATTAACTAACTGATTAATTAAAAAAAATAAATAAATAAAAAATTAAAAATAAATTAAATAAATAACATAAAATAAAATTAAAATAAGTCAATGCATAGAGTTCATCTTTAATATTTAGTCAAACTGTTACAAAAATATAATGCGGGAAATTAAAATTTAGCATAGAGTTTTTTTTTTTTTTTTTTTTTTTGATTTCGGTAGGAAGGTGGAAATCTTCAAAAGATACTTCTGGACCGATTCAGAGGCATGCCGGATTGTTACGGACTAAAACCACCTCCCGCCAGACACATATACCCGTTGGTTTCCGCGGAACTTTCTTATAGATATTCCAACGCGGGGCGGGACGGAGTTTACCTGTTACTCCGCTCGTCACGTCGCAACTGTTGCATTATCTCACATAGAATATCATTCTTTTTTGGAACTCAGTGTATGTTCTATTACTCCTGTCGGGGTCACTGTCCGTCTCATATGTCTCTCGAAAATCGTTCGTGCTGTCTCGAATCTCACGCACTCCGTGAGTACGTGTTCCGGATTTTCTAATTAGCCTTGGATATACAAGAAGTATGGGTGATTCACATGCTTATATTTGTGCAAGTATTACCGAAAGCATCCATATCCTGATATTAACTAAGTCAGGTGGTAATTCAGCTCACAATGTTTTCTTTTCACCCAAGTTTCGGCATCAGGTATAATGGTGTGGGTCCATCATCCTTTGACGGAAGAATCCCACTTTCGTTGCCATTCTCCTTTTGTATGCGATATGAACATTAATTGCCTGTGGGAAGAGGCGCCAATTACTTAACTGCGTTAACTGTTTGAGAATTGCTTTGTGTGCAATACGAGTGTATGCTGGGTGATTGATAATTGAAGAGGGTTGTGTAGCGAGGTGTAACATGAGTCAAGTGGTAGTTGCCATGTTTTGTTTTCACTTAGATTTCTACATCAGCTATCATGGTTTGGGCCCATCTTCCTTTGGTGGAAGAATCCCACATTCGTTGCCTTTGTCTCACACCTGAGAGCTGTAATTGTGACCACACACTCTGACGTTTCGCTTGGGAGACCTCATGCAATGCAGCGTTTTCTTTAGCTGGAATTCCAAGTGGTGTCCTGCCGGTCAAAACATTTATGGCGTCTTCGGATACCGTTCGGAAAGTACAGCATAGTCTTAGTGATGCCAGGCTATCTGTTGAGTTCCCTCCTCGAAATCTCCTCGCCAAATTGAACCCTTACTGTTCAAACTTGTAAACAAAATTATGGATATGGGGAACGATCTTGCTCTAATGAGGGGCGGAGGGGGCGTGGAACAACCCACGGTACAACGTGAACTTTTGACGAGTAGAACAAGAGGCTCCGTAAATTATTATTACCGGTATCCCCAAAACCGCTGACACTTCTTGGATACCCAGGTTCAATCTCGACAATTTCGCCATTGACATCAAAAATGTCAAAAAGATCCCAAAAGTCAAATCATTTCATTTCCACATTCATCAGCCCAGATACAGTCGCACTAAAATGGGCAAATATGCTGCTACTAAAACTGACATCAATGGCGACAAGTCACTCAACCATAATTATCACTTCAGTACTAACCAACCCAACCCTGCCCACAATTAACTTATTTCCCCACAAAACCCTCACCCCCCGACAAAATCATCTTTCTCGGCACAATCCTTACAGTCTGACCTCAAATTTCACGGGAATCTCAACTTGCCACCACACAAGGCTTCTGGCTTTCCGTAAATATGTTCACTCGATGAGGAGTTTATATCTTCAACGCAATAGACCCTGAATTGTCACCCTGTCTTTTTCCCACCATAATCTCCCCTTTACCTTCTATTACCAGAATATAAGAGATCTTCGGTCTAAGACTCGACTAGTTTAGCAGATGATCTTATGGGGGCGAAGAGGTATGGGCGCTCGGTGGAGCTGTGGTCACTTGGCTGGTTGGCTCTTCTTCGGTTTCGAGGTCGTTTTGAACGAGTGTTTGTGGTTCAACAACTTCATCATTTGATTCCATTAGTTATTTGTGTTTGCCTGCTATGGGTTCGTATGATTTTCAAATGTCGAATAACTTGAGATCAAACACTGGTACACAACATTAAAAGAAAAGGAGTTTCATTTTATTTGTAAAGATAAACAAACCCTAAACACTTTCGTTGAGTATTTTATAATCCCAATGGGGGTAACATGAACAGCAGACAGTCTTTTGCTTTTCACTGAGATATTATTTTTCCTTGTCGTTTTATTTCATTTGATCCGACACTAGCTGGCTAAAGGAAGCCGAATTGAGTTTGGATATTTTAACCGCGGTGCACATTGTGAAAATCAGATTTCAGCAGAGAACTGATTGTAGTATTTGTGTAGTAACCGTAGTATCTCCCGCGTAACTCTTTTTTTGTCTTCTTTCAAAAGACAAATGTCGTTTAACCACTTCGCGCGCGAGCGTGTGCATCCCGTTGGTGGCTGTTAATCGACTGTCTGGAAATGGGATGAAGTTGGGTAATTTAATTTTCGCACTTGACAACCAAAAGAGAACATACTTCTGCTCTCTCATCGTTCGTCGATGTGTGGTGGATAATCGGCTAATTGGTAATCTTCGAACATGGGAGAATGAGAGAACAGAAACACGATGTATGATAATCTCGGGGTGGTTTTGGTTGTGTGCATGAATCAATGTACTTTGAGGATAACCCATTGACCCAATTCGGTGAATATGGTGATCTCAGAGTACATTGATCTGTACGAAGACAAAACTGTGAAGGAGAGGAAAATTTAGCTGGTGCTATTCACCTGCGAAAAGAAAACTTTGATCCCCATCGAATGAAGTGTCTGGAGAAATTGGAAAGGACGCTGACTTGGCTAGGGAAGTCTGATCATGGGAACTAACTTAAATGCTTTGATAATTTCCCCAGCGGTCGCAAGATTAAGCAACCGCGTCGTTTGATCAGATTATGCCGTTGCTAACCGACATGATGCGATTTCCTGTGGAAATCTCATGGGTTAGCGAAATGGGTAGCTAAATTCAATTATATATTATCTGCATAGGATAATGAGTTAAGCTGTGCGTCCGTTTAACATGTTTTACAGGTGGAATAACTTATAAGGGAATGGGTAGAAATGACGCGCTGAAAACGGTAGAAGTAAGGTATGGAATTGTGGGTTGGTTCTCCATGTGGTATAGAGAACCCTCACAATCTATTTCCTACCTTTTGAAATGCATGCCCTAATTGAAAATAACCTGATCTCTAGTATCAACAATCAAGAGATAGTTCCTCAATTCTTTATTGTTTATCGCGATAATGTTGCTAATAGGCCATTTTCCCATGGCCCATTTCTTTCTCAATTTATTGATCCACTCATGATTGAAAACTTATTAACCCAACATAAACATGATTTCACCCTCGGGCCTGATGGTTCCCGCGCCATATTCCTTTAAAAATGCTCCACCGTTCTCACTTCCTCCTTTCGGCTATTTTCAATATGTCGCTTTCTCAAGAGGAATTCTCTAATATTTAGAAAACCTCATTTATCACCCTCGTGCATAAAAAGGGACCCAAAGACGATGCCTTAAACGACCGTCCCATCGCCAAACTTTCCCACATCCCCGAACTTTTTGAAAACATTCTGTGCCAAATATTATGCTTCCACTACACATCACTCATTTTATCGCGACAACGCCGGTCTCTCGGTGGTAAATCTACCACCACTAACTTAGTTCAAAACACTCCTAACCCTAGAGAACGGCAACGAAGTCGGCTACTACTAATTTTAGTAAAGCCTTCGATATAATCTCGCACAAACTGATATATTTCAAACGATCGTCCTTTGGCTTGATATTATTGGCAATACGGTCATGTGGCGAAATCCTGCAAATCCGAAGGAGACCGTTTGGAAAACTGTTCGAAATCCGAAGAAAAAGGCCACAAAGCGATGAGCTTTGACCCAAATGCATGTTCTGTGAATCAGGGTGCGAAAGCGGTAACCACCACTCAACAGGGAGTTAGAAATGCCGAGCTTTTAAAAACGCGATGTCGAATCTCCTGAATAAAAATGGACAGGTTTAAGTGCATTCAATTTAACTTAGACCGTTGTGGACACGCACGAGATCTCCTTTCCCAAACAATTAAAGTCACCATGGTGCCGACGTCGTACTCATCAATGAACAGTACAGGATGCCTGGCACTTGTTTTTTTTTTTTTTTTTTTATTAGACTTCTCTCGGGAGAGGCGAACCTATAGCGTCGAGTGGGCGCCCCGTTATGCCATCAAATAACTGTTGCAGTTATTTTTGAACAGTTGCAGGTTGTAACGCTCCGGGAACACTCGCGGGGGAGGGAGTTCCACAGCTTCCCCGCTCTGTAGAGGAACGAGTTCTGATGCAGGGATGTTCGCGCCGTCGGGAGATGAACCAAAGAACAACGCAAACGGGTCAACTTCTTTTTCTTTTCTTCCTCCTTCAACTACCGTTCGGACATCTACTGCTCTGATTGAACTGTTTACTTTTTTCACCGTATTCTTGACGAAAACAAGACAAACGGAATCCAAAAATCTCTTGCCGCCTCTCTCTCTCGCTCCCCCTCAACGTCCACTCCGAAAGCAGAATTCGAACCCGCCCACGATCCACACTCGAATCGGGGCGTGTTCGAACACTCATTTGTGGATCGCGCAATTCTTCCACCACCTTACCGTCAAACTACATTAAAACAAATTATATTCAAAACCATTAATTAATGGGGTGGCGGAAGCCGCACGTAACAAATACCTCGAATCTCCGAAGAACAGTACCCGTGGTAATATCTGTAAAACAGACAGAGGTCGGCTATGCGCCTTCGATGTGACAACGACTGTAGTCCCGACGTCAGCGCCGAGTCCCCGATCAGGCGGATCGCTCGCCTCTGTATGCTCTCAAGTAGGTCGAGGGTATGTTTAGGAGCCGAGCTCCAAACATGAGAGCAATATTCGAGCGCGGGTCTAATTTGGGATTTATATAGGGGAAGAAGTTGGGCCGGAGTAAAATATTTTGTGGCTATAAAAAGATAACTCAGTTTTCCTGAGGCTGACCTGGCGATACTCGACACGTGTTTATGCCACGACACATTCCCACAGACCGTGACGCCAAGCAATTTCAAACTTTCGCCACCCTCCAGGGCCCGGCCATTCATCATCAGCTGTGGAATCGATGATCCACTTTTCTTTATGAATGTTGTATATTGTGTCTTCGTTGCATTAAAGTCGACGAGATTGGCCCTTCCCCACCGCAGGACCCTATCTAGATCCTGATTTTGAGAGTCAATCTGTGTACATCTCAGCTGATGCGATGCAGATGCACCAATCGGCCGAACACTCGAAAAGGAGGAAACAAGCGTACTATCATCCGCAAAGCTGAACACTTTGTTATCCGTTGCCTCCAACAAATCATTTATGTGAAGCAAGAACAAGGTTGGAGCCAAAATAGAACCCTGGGGCACCCCCAAATTAACAGGATACAGATCCGAACACTCGCCGTCCACAACAACCCGGATCGATCGATTCTCGAGGAAGCTCCTCGTCGAGTCGCAAATTTGTTGGGAAAGTCCATATGAACGAAGTTTGCTCAGCAATGCCCCCTGCCAGACGCGAACAAAAGCCTTGGAGATATCCAATGCGACCGCCCTTGACTCACCATGCCGTTCAATCGCAGATATCCATGTATCGGTTATAAGTGTCAAAAGGTCTCCTGTGGACAGCCTGCCAGGGAATCCGCATTGACGATCATTCAAAAGTCCGTTGCACTCCAAATATTTAACCAACTCCGTATTGATGACTTTTTCCATTACCTTGGATAAAATAGACAGTAATGCTATCGGACGCTAATTTTGTGGGACACACCTTTTTTCCCGTCCTTGGAATTGGCTGAACTCGAGCGATTTTCCAGCAGGCAGGAAAGGTCCTCCGTGCATAAGATAAGCGGAAGAGTCTGCCAAGAACCGGCGATAGTTCTGGAGCACAGTTCTTAAGGACTATTGCTGGTATTCCGTCCGGGCCGGTTGCCTTTCTACATTCCAGTTCACGTAGAATGCGTTGAATAGTGCGCGGACGAAATCTCACATCCCGCATCGAAAACTGTACCGGCGAGATCACAGGTGGCTCCAAAAGGCCGTGATCGAGGTTTGAATTCGCGGAAAATAAATTCGCGAACACATTGGCTTTATCCACTAGTACAATTACATGGGGAGAAGACAGCAGCGAAACAGCGGTCATCTGGACAACTGGAAATTCCCCCATTGAACGCAGAAGTGTCCAGCGGGAAGAAGGATGCACAACGCTGAGATTAGAGGAATTCATATCTACTGTTGTTACGCTCCGACAAAGTGGGAAATAGAAGAATTTAAAAGATTTTTGGACAGGGTGACACAAGAAGCTAGAGATAGGAGCCGCCTTATACTCGTAGTTGCATGGGCGTAGAATAGGGAAGTACAAGAACCAACGGTAGGGGCCACGCACTACTCAAAGCCTCCGCAGTCCTAGATGTGGTGTTACTAAATGATGCTATTGATGACAGCTTCATAAACGAGAGAGGCCGGTCCAAAATCGACATCATATTTGCCAGCTCCATGTTGGCAAGAAGTATGGAGTGGTGAGTTTTAGATACCTACACCCATAGTTACCACCAAGCTGTGATGTACGAAATATTACCACACTGGGGATTCACCACTGACAAATTGGCGAAGAAAACCCAACAAAATTGGTGGAAAGAGAAGGTTCTCGATGCGGAACTGCTCGATTACATACTGGAAGTCCAAATCAAACAGTTTGACGCAGAGGCCGATGCGAACAAACAGGCTAGAAAAGTCATGAAGTGGCTAACTACCGCATGTGATGCTTCTATGACACGACAATGATAACCAGCACGGCCAATCAGACCACTGTATTGGTGGAACCCAAAAATCGCACATCTGCGATCGGAGTGCAATAGGTTACGACGCTTGCAACAAAGAGCAAGAAACGTAACACCAACCCACAATTACATGCGGAATTCGTCAACAAACGAAAGGAGTTGAGGAATGTCATCCGCGGGAATAAATATGACGTGTTCTGCTCCCTAAGGGATGAATTAAATAACTACCCATGGGGCAACCCCGTACAGGATAGTTATGGAAAGACTACACAACAACGTAGTCAAATGCAAGGGAGGAAAAGTGGCATGGCTGTGTTGAGAACGTAAGAGGAATGGAATATCACTGAAAGACACCCGAAGAGGGTCTCTCGGCTAGAAGGGTTGTTAAAAAAAAACAAGGCCCCAGGACTGGATGGAATTCCAAACGCGAATAGTGAAAACTGCTTTAACAAAAAAGCTGGAATGGCAGTATGGGTTCCGGAAAGGTAGATCAGCCCGTAAGGCCCTATCTGTGGGGTGTGACATCGCTCGCAATGCAATAGCTGGACCAACATGACTAGGAAGCACGAGAAAATATTGCGCCGTGGTGACACTAGACGTTAAAAATGCATTGAACTCGGTGACCTGGAATCGGATTATAGAAGCGTTGGGCGATCTACAAAAGTCACCCTACTTGATGCATATAATACCAAACTACCTCTCGGATAGAAGACTGCTCTATGACACTAATAGGGGACCAAAGGAATATAAAATAAACGCGGGTGTACCGGAAGGGTCCGTGTCAGGTGCGCTGTTATGGAATATCATGTATGATGGTGTGCTCAGGGTCGCTGCACCAGAAGGAGAAAGAATCATTTTGTACGCAGATGATTTGGCAATAGTGGCCGTAGCTAAACATCAAGATGGCCTGGAGAATTCTGGCTCCCAAGGAAATGTTGGCTAGATATGGCCGGCCTGAAACTATTAGGTTGTACCACATAAAATGTCTGATTTTATAGTAAACATTTAAAAGCCAATATTATTTTTCCGTAAATTTGTATTTTAATAGGATCCATTAGCACCTATAACATTCTTCCAATGTGATGCGAAGTCAAATATTCCTTTTCGTAAAAGTGCTGACTTTTTGGGGCAATAAAATCTTCAAAGGCTTTTCTGGCCTCTTATCGGCTCCGGAGGACCTTCAACCGACAAAATTAATCCAGATTCCGGAAAAGATGGTAGTCCATTGGGGAAATGTCAGAAGAGTACGGTGGATGCGCAAGATTTTGAAATCCCAACGGCAACAGTTTTTACACTCTTACTTGTGAGGTATGGGTCTAGCAAAAAGGATCGGGCCGTGCCTGTTGACCAACTGTGAATCTATATCACGTGATTTATTTTCGAGGCTGAAATCTCCCGAACGGAACTATCGAAACCAACGTCGTGTAGTGTGTTCGTTTACCGCCACATCCTCAAATGCGTCATTAATGTTTTCCATTGCCAATGACGCATTATGTCCCATTTTAAATTCATAAAGGAAGAGGGTTAGAATTTGTACTGCCGACAGTATGGTAAACAATTCCTAGAAAAAAAACTGTACTTGTAACGAACCATAAAATGTTCATACGTCAAGCACACGCACCACTTTACTTTATAAACGACTAATGTTTCCGGCTGCCCGCGTGGTTCATTTTCGAGGCTGAAATATCCCGAACGGAACTTTCCAAACCAACGTACAGCCACATCCACTAATGGGTAATTCATGTTTTTCATTGCCAATGACGCTCGAATTTTAACTGCCCACAGAAGGGTAAACAATTCCCAGGAAAAAAAACGGTACTTGTAACGAACCCTAAAATTCTCACATGCCAAGCACACGTACCAATATACTTTATAAAAAAAGAAAATTTAACGTTCTGGCACAGATGTTCACTCGAAAGCTTCTTATTTCCGACTGAGCGAAAACTGGGCATTTCACGTGATACAACCCAATAGAAGGCAAACAATCAGATCCAGTCCCTATATTAAATATCTTGGTGTTATACTCGACAACAGGTTGAACTTCAAGGAACACCTGAGGAAAACGAGTGAAAAAAACGGTAAGATTATGCGAAGCTTTGGCGAGACTGGTACCCAATATTTATGTACCGCCGCCCCACACAAGGAAAGTGATAACGACCGTCGACACCCCCATTATAATGTATGCAGCTCACATATCGACAGGTATCGCACAGTATAAGTCGTATAAGAGTGGAGTGAACTCAACACATAGGCTGGTATCATTAAGAGTATGTTGCGCATTCCGAACGGTATTCGAATATGCCATAAATGTGTTGGCGGGGAGGAAACCACTTGACAGTGCCGCTAAAAAAAACACGCTGCGTTGCATGATGAGTCGATTTAAAACCGCCAACGAGACAGCACGTGCGATACTGCCTTGTGTTCCGTACCATCGGATCAATTGTGCAATCCATTTTGAGCATCTTAAATACACATAATATATCCAATTACCATATCGGTTCGCGCAAGAAGTCTTACTGTGGCATCCTAAACCAACAAACGTATCTTCACATACCCGTCCAAATGCAGTGCAAAGTTTTCTGTGCGCTCCTATGCAAATAAACGTATCTCCATACACTTTTCTGTGAAAAGTGTGACAATATACACGCGATTGATGTTCAGTGCGAGAAAACCCTCTACTCATTCCATCCCTTGTGTCTGTTTTCCTTTTTTTCGCAACTCTGTTTGCGTCCGGCACGCATCGATACTCTCGATTGATTTATAATCTTTGGAGAGTTTTTGGTGTCTGAGTGGCATAATGTTCGTCATGGATGGGATGTGAGCTGGATTTCGGCACGGATCTAGTGGGGCACCTATTACAAGGGCATAACACCTGTACTGGTTTCTTTCGCTTATCTATTGCTGGTCCCGGCTTGCAACCTTTCCCGAGGTGGTATTCGTTTTTTGTGTAGGGCCATTTTAATGGAGCTCCATCCGCTTGCACTGTGCTCTGACATTTAAGGGTACTTCAAAATCTCCTTTTGTGCGCGCGTTAGTGTAAACAAAAAGAATAAGAGAAATTGAGTCAGCTGATATCAGGACATGGATGCTTTAGGCAATACTTGCACAAATATACGCATGTCAATCACCCATACTGCTTGTACTGCGAATGCAGAATAGAAAATGCGGAACACGTACTCACAGAGTGCGTGGGATTCGAGACCACACGAACGATTTTGGAGAGACATATGAGACGCACGGTTACTCCGACAGGAGTAATAGAATACACGCTGCGTTCCAAACAAGCATGGCCCGTAGTAAATGATATTCTATGTGACATGATGTAGCAGTTGCGACAGGACGAGCGAAGTAACAGGTAAACTCCGTCCCGCCCCGCGATGGAATATCTAAAAGAAAGTTCCGTGGGGATCAACGAGAATATGTGCCTGGCGAGAGGTGGTTCAGTCGGCATGCCTCTGGATCGATCCAAAGGTATCTTTTCAATATTTCCACTTTCCTACCGAAACCAAAAAAAAAGAAGTATATATACGAGGGTGGGCTGAAAACTTTCCGACCTAACAAATATATATGCAAGACATTTTTTATTATTTTTTTATTTTGCTACATAGTCTCTTTGTAACTCTACACACTGCTCCTAGCGATGCTCCCATCTCCCTAACTCGTCCAAATAATACTCAGTGTTTATCTCTGCTAAATAACTGTTCACGAAGGTGATTGTCTCCTCATTTGACGAAAATCTCTGTCCTTTGAACGCATTTTTTAGATGAGGGAACAAAAAGAAGTCGCGTGTGTTAAGTGCGTCAGTGACACCATAGATAAAGATGATGTACATGAGGTCAAAGATGCACTCAAATCAAAAAACTCTATCCGATTATAAACTCAAATAACCCCCTGAACGATGATGCAATTAATTGCACATTTCATCGCAATCGGTGAACCACAAAAAGCAATTAATTGCATATTCCAAAGCAATTGCCCAATAATGCAATAGCAATTAATTGCATATTCCGGAACGATTAACGAATCACGGAAAAGGAATTAATTCCATACGAAACACTAAAGAAATAATTGGGTCGATTCGCAATTGCGGATATTGAACTGTGCTGGAAATCGATAAAGAAATACGGCTGACGCCGCAGTACAAAGTAATTGCGAATTGGAGTTAAAATACGGAAATTAGGTCACTGCTAAAGGTAATTGCATTATCGTCATCGGGAGGTGTTGACCCCGAGGTGTCGAGTTTTGATAAGGGACAAGTTAGCGGAAGTTGGTGGTTAGTGATAGAAGCGTCAGTCGGTGGTTAATTATAGTGAACGGATGGCAAAGCCGAAATAGACAGTCGTGTAAAATTTTGTTGTAATGGAAATAGGAAAATGAATTTAAAAATAAAAGTATGAAGAGAAATTGTATTTAATATAAAAGAAAAAATTAATATCTAAACAATACGTGGAGTGAAGTTGTAAGCGGAATAGAATAAGAAAAGGAAAACTAAAATGTGGATGTAATAGCGGAGAGAAAAAGGAAAGTGAATTTTGAACTATTATACAAGAACAATTTGTAATGGCACAAAGGTGGAAGAGTTAACTGCTGATGTTATAACGGAAAGAAATAGGAAAGTGAATTTAAAATTAGTGTAAAAAGGGAAATTATAATTAATACAAAAAAAGAATGAATATTTGTGGAGTGAAAATTGTAATCGGAATAAAATAAGAAAAGGAAAACTAAAAAGTGGGTGTAATAGCGCAAAGAAAAAGAAAGTGAATTTTGAACTATTGTACAAGAACAATTTGTAATGGCACAAAGGTACTAGGATTAACTGCTGTTGCTATAACATAAAGAAAAAGGAAAGTGAATTTGAATCTAGACTTGAGTAAGAAAAACACTATTGTTAAATAATTAAGATTAGAGTTAAGTAACAAAAAAGAAAAAACAAAAGGAAACAAATAAAAGTGAATGAAAGTTGAAGAAAAACTCAGAGTTTTAATTTCATAGATGTTGGTGTAAATGGAAGTATTGAATCCATTTCCTTTGGTGTCGGGATTCTGGTGGCTGTGAATACGTAAAAACATAACTCGTGTGGCTAAATATGGTGTGTAAGGCGGATGGTCAAACAGTTCAACCCGTAATTCGTGGATTTTCGCCATGGCAACAGCTGAGGTGTGCGACTGCACGTTATCTTGGTGAAACAGGATTTTTATTTTCTGTAAATTTGGCCGTTTTTCTGCAATTTCTGCCTTCAGTTTGTCAAGTAATGATGCGTAGTATGCTCTTGTAATGATTTTTCCTTTGTGAAGATAATCGATTAAGATAACTCCGTGACTATCCCAAAAAAACAGTCCCCATCACTTTCCCAGCCGAAAAACCAGTATTTGCTTTTTCTTGAGCCGATTGTTTCGGGAGTATGATGGTGTATCCAAGTTTCATCGACAGTAATTAATCGGCACCAAAACTCGGATTTATTGCGCCTAAACTGCGCCAACAGAGCGTTGGAAATGTTCAACCGAACACGTTTTTGGTCTAACGTGAGCAAACGCGGCACTCAACGCGCGGACAGTTTTCTCATGCCTAAATCTTGATATAATATGTGACAAACACGTTCTTTGGACATTTTCACATTTTCATAGTCTCTACTATTTCTCTTACTTCGGCGGTTGTCTAGCACCATTTGGTGAACTTTAGCGACGTTATCATCAGTTGTTGCAGTTTTTGGACGTCCCGAACGTTCGTCGTCTCCCAAGCTCTCGCGGCCACGCTTAAATTCAGATGCCCAAAATTTCACTGTGGTAAATGATGGCGCAGAGTCCTCATACACAGAGTCCAACTTATCTTTGATTTGCGTAGGCATATTCCCTTTCAAAAAGAAAAATTTAATGACAGCTCGATACTCAGTTTTGTCCATTTTCACAAAAGCACTCACATCGACTCACTCAAACGACAGTCAAATAAGAACGACGTGTCCAAAATGCCTGAAATTTCGGTGATTAACTGCCAAAAGATGCGCAACTACATTCACTAGCTTTTATTGAGGAGTACTGCTATCTTCATGTTGTGGTTGGAAACTCTTCAGGCCACCCATGTATATGTATATATATGTATCATCATCATCATCGGCACTACAACCGGGAACCGGTCTTGGCCTTATTTAGCAAGTCCTGAGGCTTGTTAAATTTTCCATAATGATTTGTTTTTTTCGGGCAAGGTCATTACTCTTGCGCCAGAGGCTCCCCGACGGGGAATCGAACCCCGGTCTCCCGAGTGACAGGCGGGTATACTAACCACTATACTATCGAGGAGCTATATATATGTATACACACATATATATATATAATATATAAATATTTATTTATTTATTTTATTTATTTATTTATTTATTTATTTATTTATGTATATATATGTCCATGTGGGTGGCATCAATGTCGTGTGCGTGCAGCTGCTGTCTGCGCCGTGGTTTCTCGCATCTTCCTCAAATTTCGTAACAATTCAACTCGCAGCGCATTGTGGTATTTTTGAGAAACAGGCATGCTTTGGCTTATGGTGCTGTGGTGGTTCTCTACATCACACGGAGAACCAACCCACAATTCCAACCAATTTTGACCGCTAACAGCGCGCCACCATAACCCAAATCTGCATAGCACGCATTCGCAAACAAGCAAAGAACACACTTCCCAATATGCAACAGCATCCGTCCCCAAATCTGCAACCGTATACATCCCCAAACTTACCAAGCATCCATTTCCCAATCTGTAATAAAACGCATTTCCAAAAACGTACAACAGATTATTAATTATCTCCCTCATCTACACCAAACCGCATACATTTCTCCCAAAAACCGCTTCGGTTAATTTCCTATTCAAACTATATCCCTCGCTTACGACCAAGCACCATTAATTTTTCCCCAAAACCATTCCGCCTCACTTCCTGCTTAAGCCAGTTCCCTCGCTTGTAACCAAGAAATATTTATTTTCCCCGAAAAGCATTTCGGCCCCCATCTCAACTAAACCAATTGAAACAACACCAATTCCTCTCGCTGGTAAGCAACCAGCACGATGCGTTGCATTTCCACGAAACAACCATCGCAACGACCAAGACCCACATCTCTTTGTCTAACCAACAACTCATACCCATACTTGGTCGTGTTTGCAAAACCGATTTCTCCCTACACATAGCGACAGAGGAATCTAACTCAGCCTATACGGCAGTAATTCTCTGGAACTAAATTCCCTATGCACGCATAGCAACCCTTTTCAAGTTCCTAGTAAGTGGCAGTGAGTTCATTTAGCTACGACTCCACTGCCACGACACGATGAACGGATTCTTGCCTTCGATGAGTCAGTCGAGTTTTAACAACCAATCGAGAAGGGTCCGAATTCTACGCTCGAGGAGCACGGTCGAGTGTCTTAAGCATTTTACGTTGGTCCATTGCGTTTAAACACCATAGATTATTATTTTTTTTTTTTTTTTACTGGCCTGTAGGAACCCGGAAGTTCATGACCTCACCATAGATTAACAAAAATAAAAATAGAAACAGTGACATTTCAGAGCTCGACCATCATTTCCCCGCTACGTGTGTTTGTTCGTTGTATTTGGGCGGTAGTTTGCCAAATAAAAGGGGAGGAAAACATTATCATAACCAAGGTGTACTACAGCTAGTAAATGAGACCCAATTGCAATCAATTAAAGACCCCTTTTACTACAAACCATTCAGTGTGTTTTATTTGACATTTTGGCGAGCAGTGTTCGGAGTAACATCGGTGGGAATTGACTGAACACACGCCCGTGCAGGCGTAAGAGCTGAATACTCCCACAGTACCATCGAGGAATTCGAGCTTCGTGGTTCGTGTAGTCCGCCGAAGTCTTCAATGCTGCGTTCCTAACAGATACACACCGACTTTTCTTTTGATATCCGCGTTCAACAGTTCAAAAAGAATGCAGATTGAGATAGCGGTCGTAAATTTAATTTAAGAAAGAACAAAATACTTTAAAAAAATAAATCTTTTGTAAAAAAAAAAAACGATTAGATATGTAAATTTTAATCCGATGAAATCTACTTTAGCACATGATAAAACAACAGGCGTAGCGTCAAATGTATACAACTGCTTCAATTTGAATTTTTACTGTGTAGACATTTGGGACTCGATTGCTTTTAAAACAATGCTTTCGAAAAGAATATCAAATTTAAGTGCAAGGGCAGTAATATTATTGTTCGTATCAGAGTTGTTGCTTCTAGCTGTGGAAGGTCGTCCTTTTATTACACATCGAGCTGCCAATAGGCTACATAGTGTAAATCGTAGATCCAACTTCGCTGATTGTGGCGGTGGTGATGCTGGCAGTGGTGATGCCAGCGGTGGTACTGGTGGAACAGGTGATACTGGTGGAACAGGTGATACTGGTAGTGGTGGTCAAAGTTTTGGTAGTAGTTCTTCTGGTCAATCAACAAAAACCACATCAGAAATTGCAGTTAAAGCGGCTCAGGAAGCTAAAGCTGCAACAAATGCCCAGGAACCAGCTGCTCAACAAGCTGCCCATCAAGTCAAGACACAATTAGCTGAAAAAGCTATGCAAGGAGCTCGTGCTGCTGAGGTTGCACTTTCTAGTAAGCAAGTTATTCTTGAACAACTTTCAGCTGAAGTGCGAGAAGCCGAAACTGTAGTCCAAGAGGAAACAAATTCTCTGATGAACAATCAAAATAACCTGAAAGCAGCTATGCAGGCAGCCCAGCAAGCCGCTCAACAACTGAAGACCTTGTCAAAAGTCGTCGAAGTAGCACAATCGAATATTTCTAATTTAGAGCAGGCATCACAAGGAGCTCAACAAGAATTAGATGAACAAACACAACTATTGGACGCATCCAAGACTCGACTGGAAGAGTTATTAAGGCAGCTTAGCGACGCCCGATTAGATTTGGAGAACACGAAAAAGGCGGCAATGAAAGCTGTTGAATCAGCTAAAGAGGCTCGTGTAAATGCCGCTAAAGGTCATGGCCGGCGTCGGAGAAGGAGGAACTTAAAACGTCACGTTTAAAGGAACAACTAAATAAGGAACCCATCGCAGTTGGTTTTCTTTCCTATATTTTTTAAATACTCTATCAGATCTAAACGGCAGGTGAATATTTATTTAATAAAAAAATCTTTTTCCTTTAATATCGAACGATGTAAAGTGTTTTGATCAGTTTCTTTAAGGTACAGACCCCACCAGGTGGACCTTGATGTTCCAAGCATCAAGGAGTATTAAACCGCTAATCAAGGTCCGTGACATCTCGTTCACCACGACCACATCCTCTACCTCTCACGCCTTCATAGGAATTGCTTATCAGTGAAAAACATTGAAATTTTGTTTTAACGAGTTGTGTAGTGCTGCTCGGAGCGGACGGATAGCTCGTCAACGGACTATTATTAGCGGCCCGGATCAAATCCCATTTGTTAAACGGTCTCTCGACAAGAACGCGGTTGTTCTCTCTCGTGTATCTGACATTTCTATTTACAAACTTCTACACAGGTATCCGCCAAGAACCAACTATACAATTGACAAGGACCGTACTCCTTAAAACACTATTTATCCGCACTAGGAGTGATTTGATTGTCAGGGGTTAACCTTCGCTAGAAGAGAAAAAACTTCCAAACGACTGGATAAATTCAACAGTCTCACTGCGTTCATGTTCGGGTGAAGTGCTTCAGTTTTAGTGGTTATCCGTCATAGCACAACCAAATATCGTGAACCCACCCTAGAAGGATGTGAATAGCATACTACCCTCGGCTTGTGTGCCCTTTAATTTATGTGAATCCCTTAACTGTTCGCCTTGTTTGGACAATGAACTACACCGAGTTCGAGGATGAATTTTTCAAGATCAACGTCACCCTTATACCGGACGCACATATTGAAGATCTTGTCTCGGTAGTAGTGCCAGTATTTTTTAGCATCATCGCCATCACTGGTTTCCTTGGAAATAGTTTGGTGATATTTGTGGTATTGATTAACCCCCAGATGCGCTCAACGACAAACTTGCTCATCGTAAATCTGGCCATTGCTGACCTCTTATTTGTGATATTTTGTATCCCGTTCACGGCAACGGACTATGTAATGAGCATATGGCCTTTCGGTGAAATCTGGTGTTGTGTTGTTCAGTATTTGATTGTGGTGACGGCATTTGTAAGTATCTATACTTTGGTACTAATGTCGGTAGATAGGTTCTTAGCTGTGGTACATCCGATACGGTCGCGAGAAATACGTACAGAAAAAATTACGAAAATTGCCATATTAACATTGTGGATATTGATTATATCAATTGCTACACCGGTCTTCTTTACACATGGATTGGAGGTGAGTACTTTATGACTATGAATGTTCTCAGTGTAAATTTTACCAATTTACTTTTTACTTTGATACCATAATTCGATTTCTTTTAACTGTTTTTGCTCTTTCCCTTTTATTTTTCATATTTGATTGGAAGTAAGAATGGAACCGTCTCCTTTATTCGAGATAAATGGTTTTTCTATACTTAAAATAATGTCCAGTAAATTAAATATGTGCAACATCGTGTGAAAATAATATGTCATATTTATACTGTGAAGGAATTCTGAGAGCTTCGTTCAAAAACCCGAACACAGCCCTTGGAAGCATATTTTGCCCTAACTACGGGATGTTTCATGTGCTAACTTAAGCGGCGTCTTACAGTGGTGGAACCAGAGACAGGGAGCCCGACTCTTTAGAGTGGATTGCATTCTTTTCCAGGATTGGCTAACACGTTTGTCAATGTATTTCAAAATACATATCAATTAAATATTGAATATATTTCTATTTTGTTTATAAAGATCTCTTTCAACTGCATGTTTACCGTCGAAAAAATGTGGTAGGACGTCCGACTTTGAAGACAATGATAAATTTCCCCCTGTCTATGTTTTCTATCTGTCGTGCAACTACCAAAGTCATCCATATCCAAACATGAGTAGGGCTTGATCTTGGGTTATGTGAAAATGGGAATAGTTATGTAAATTAATTGAATTAATGTAGAGAAGGTCTGCGACGATTCCAATAGACAACATAGTGAAAAACGTAACATAAAAAATTACAATGCCACTAACATAGCCATCCAACATCTTAAAAGTAGCGAATAAATACATCATCGTCTACCTGCGGCCGTATTTTATTTTTATTTATTTATTACAATGTAAGTAAATTACATAACATAATAACTTCAATCGAATAGCGCTAGCAACTAAGGCTTTCGGCTAGTTTGGCATTAAATATATATGTGTACATTTGTTTTTTTTTTTTTTTTGTTAAATTACATTTTGTAGCTTAACTAGGGTTAGTAGGTGGTAGAACTTGGCTATGTTGGTTGCGGTTGGGTCGGAGATGATGTTTTTGATGTCGTCTTGAAGATGTCGGTGAGCATTCCAAGAGGATGTGTTTGGGTGACAATGTGGAGTTAGATCTGCAGATGTGACATGTGGGGGGGTTGGTTTTATTGATGAGATACTGGTTGGTAATAAGTGTATGTCCAAGGCGCAGGCGGAGAATGCATTTGATCTGTTGCACGAGCGATGTTGTCGGGTAGGTGACGGGTTGTCTATAGGGGTTTATTACTACATATGTATGGTTGTAATTTAACCATTTCAATTGTTCTATTTTTCGTAATTCCCTTTCAAAGTACTTGTCTATGTCCTTATTGTTGTACACGTAGAAAGTTGTTAATGGCTCCTTTATAGCCAATTTGGCTGCGATATCAGCTGCTTCGTTTCCCCTTATACCACTATGACCAGGGACCCAGAGCAGTTTTACTTTGGATTGCTTCCGGATTAAGTTGTCCTGAATCATGTTGATTATTTGGTTTTTGTTATTTGGGTTCTGTTGGTGGACAGGCTGTCGGTGCAAATTAGTGTTTTATTTTTCTCAACTAATTTGATTTCTTCCAGCACTGCTGTTGCTTCGGTTGAAAAGATGGAGCAGAATTCGGGTAAAAGTCCTTTCTTCTGATGACTGTTTCTGTTCTGTTTACTACTGTGAATAATGTATCTTCTTTTGTTTTGGAACCGTCGGTAAAGAGTAGGTCCCATTCCCGGTGTTTGTTTCGTAATAATTGGAAGTTTTGTTGGTATTCTTCTTGGTTAGTCGTGCTTTTGGGGAGCTGTGATAGGTCTTCTATGACACAATCTGTTGGTATTAGCCACGGCGGAGAATGTGCTCGTTGTCTTTGTGGTGTAGGTGTGGCGAGCAGTTCTTTAGCCAGTTCTATTGAGTGCCCTAAGGCCGAAGTATATTTTTGAGGGCGTTTTCTCTTAAGTATTCGTTTAATATCCTCTAAAATGGGTGTTGAGGCCATTACGGGAAATTTTGCAGCTAATTTGGACGACAGAGTTTTTATGCTATTTTCTATGGCCGGGAGTCCACTTTCTGTTAGGATGTTCGTAATTGGGGTGGTCCGAAAAGCCCTTGTACTTATGCGGGCTACTGCGTGGTAGGGAGACTTAATTGTATGTAACGTTGTTTTGCTGCAATTACCGTATATTAGTAGGCCATAGTCTATTTTTGACAGTAGGAGAGCTCTAGTGATGATTATTAGTGTGTTAGTATGGGCTGAGCCGTTTTTAGATGACAAATATTTCAGTATATTTAACATTAACACTAGATTTTTCTTAAAGGCTAGACAAAGATTCTTAAAGTTATATTTACAATCGAATTGTAGGCCGAGAATTTTTAGTGTATCTACATTCCTAATGTAAGTGTTTTCAAAATTTACTAGTAAAGATTTGTTACAATTTTTCTTTTTGCATATATGTAATATTTTAGGTTTCAGGCTCTAAATTTTTGAACCTGAATAGTTAAACCATTTTTGTATGTCTGATAGGATATTTTCGAAAGTTTTACTAGCTACTTCTAGGTCGTTTACATTTGTGAATAATATTAGATCGTCGGCGTAGAGACAATGTTTTACCTTTTTATGTTTAGAGATAATGCTATTTAACTCTTCAAACGCTATCTTAAATAATACTACTGATAACTGTGATCCTTGGGGGATTCCAGTATTTATATTATTGACGCCAGAGAACACGCCGTTACATTTGATCCAGAATTTTCTATTATTCAGAAAGGATCTAACAAAGTTATACAAATGATGTCCTATTTTCCATTTTTGTAATTTGTGGAGGATTACGTGTGGACCGATGCGGTCGAATGCTTTTTCGAACTCTATTGATAAAATGGATGTATGTTTCTTGCAGGAAAGGGCACCAACAATATGGTTATCTACATGAAGAAGCGCACCCATTGTTCCCCCGCTTTGTTTGAAACTGACAAATTATTAAATTGATAGTAGATGGGTTATAGTTCCCTGTTAGCGTTTTTATGTCGGCCCATATCTTTTTGGGTGTGTATATTGGGTTTAGTTTTTCCGTGAAAGACTGAAAGGATTTTGCTTTTTCGATCTTGGCGGTTCTTTGGGACATGGCGTTAAGCCTTTTGTACCTTAAGAGATGTTCATCGGTTGGGTGCTTCTTAAAAATTTTCCATGCCAATTGCCTTTCTGCCCGTAGCTTTGCCAGATCTGGATTCCACCATGGTACGGCGGTTTTGTGATACCTTTTCGTTGTCTGTGGAATGGAGCCATTGGCGGCTGTTCGAATAGCTTTTGTGATAACGGCAGCTTCTTGATTTATGTTGGATTTTGTGTTATGTAGATTAAGGAATTGTGTGGTCATAGTTTGAAATTTGTTCCAATTTGCTCGGTCAGATTGGAATTTAGGTAGGAGTTTGATTTTTCCCTTTTTATTGTTGCCGGTTGAAATACAGATTTTTATCGGAAAGTGATCACTTCCATGTAGATTATCTAGTATTTCCCAGTTTGTATTAGGGGACTGTAAAACGTAGCATAAAAAATTACAATGCCACTAACATAGATGTTGGATGTCTTAAAAGTAGCGAATAAATACATCATCGTCTACCTGCGGCCGTATCCTGGCCCTATGGTACTTTGGTTTTAGTGTTTTCATAGTGTGAGTTTTAATCACGTTCTTAAATATTTAGCAAAACGCAAAAAGTCTCTAACTATATAAATGATTGAAAGGAAGAATGGCATTATGTACGGGCAGTTGTTCTCGAGTTTGGCGATATACATGTGTGTATGTTTGTTTTATATTTTACTGTTCAGCTGTGTATTTTTCACTGGGAAGGTTGAAATTTATATAAGATCCAGAGATAGATATTTTACCGACTAAGACTAGCTTCCTGGAGTACACCTGTGGGGTTTCTTCAAGGCGCCGAAGAAGCACCCATCGCTTAACCCTCTTAAATCGTCCCCTTTCTATCTAACCCCAGGGTACTTACCTTCAATTGGGCAGCATTAAGCTTCCTGCAAAACATTCCATGGCAAGATCATCATCTTGCCACAGCATCATCCACACCGCGTGACCAACTTCATGAATTGGGACATCTCCGTGACCTGCTACATAAGGTTAGGGCAACCCCAGTAGCCAGGCACGGCTCCAAAAAACTGTTCGTCCACCCTGAACTGCACAGCTGCACGCACGTCTTTGTCAGGGTGGACAAGGTCAAAAAACCCCTAGACCCACCTTATGATTGCCCTTTCAAAGTCCTCCGCCGCATCAACGACCGCGTCTTCGAGATCGATATTAGAGGCAAGCGATCCACGGTCAGCGTCGAGAGACTCAAGCCCTGCTTTCTGGAAGCTTCCGCTCCAGAACAACCCCCATCCACCGACACGTATCCTACTCCACCGGCACAAGCTCTCCGTACTCGCGCCCAAGCGCGCTACCTCAAACAGCGATCCCCCTCTCAGTCTAACGTACCTGTTTTGTGCCTACGTCACTGAGGGGGGAGTGAAGTGGCGTTCCTTCAAGGCGCCGAAGAAGCACCCATCGCTTAACCCTCTTAAATCTTCCCCTTTCTATCTAACCCCAGCATACTTACCTTCAATTGGGCAGCATTAAGCTTCCTGCAAAACATTCCATGGCGAGATCATCATCTTGCCACTGCATCTTCCACATCGCTGTAACCTTTAAAACTTTTTGTTTCCTCTGGTAGGCACCCATGCCCATTGCCAACCAAATCTTCCGCAGTCCCCTTATCGCAATTCATTGCAATCATACTCACGGAAATTCTTCTGTGTTTGTTTTTCTCAAGCAATTATCGATCCCCACGAGCATATCATGCAAATCGATGCCCATGCAGCTGCATCCAATTATCACGGATCACCATTGCTTAGATATTCCTAATGTATTTTTATTGGCTTGTTCAAACATTTTTTTGGCGCAAGGCTAATAACCTTGCCCGGAAATACAAATTATTATGGACAATTTAACAAGTCTCGGATAAGGACCGGATATTGGTGGAGAGACTTGTTAAATAAAGCCAAGACCGGATCCCGGTTGTAGTGCCGATGATGATGATAATGATGTTCAAACAAGCCGCATTTTAGCACTTAAGCATTGCATTACATTTCGGTCAAACCTAACATTGTCATCCCATCTCCGTCGCGGCCGTCCTACCGGTCTCTTTCCCGTTGGTCTACCGTCAAGAAATCTATGCACGGTCCTATCGTTCCCCATTCTCGCCACGTGTCCGGCCCATCTTAATCTTCGCGACTTGATTACTCTCACTATTGTAAGTTTGCGCTATAGCTCTTCCAATTCGTGGTTATGGAGTCTCCTCCATTGTCCTGCCTCCTCGTCATATTTACCTCCAAAGATGCCCCTCAAAACTTTATTCTCGAATACGCGGAATTTGTTTTCTTCCCGTTTTGTGAGAGCCCATGTTTCGCATCCATATAGAACAATCGGCATGATTATGGTTCTATAAACACGGAGTTTTATGTTACGTGATAGCAGTCTGGATTTCAGCAGTTTACTGACTGCGTGCCAACTCGCGTTGCCGGAATGCAGTCTCTTGTTAATTTCCTTAATTAATTAAACAATGTTTAATTTTTATTTTTATTTATTTAACTTTCTTTTAAATTTTTAATGTGGAGCACTTGCGGCCTCGGAATCTATCTTAAGACTAACTTATATTTCTATTTCACTTAAAATCTAACATTTTCATGGACAACAGAATGTACCCCAGGTAGTTATAAAAAAAGGATCAATATGCACAAAATGTCTACCTGTATATATTTTAAAAGGTAATTAGGGGAAAGGTACTTAAAATATAATTACGTTAAGGTGACGTGTGGCATACACGTGTTGGGTTTTACGAGTTGTAATATTCATGTTATGGCGACATGTAACATCTAACTTGAGACTTCGGAAAAGGGTATCAAGTTCATTCATAAATTGTGTTCGCTGAGGAGCTTCAGGAAGATAAACTGAGATCAACTATACTAAAGATGCCCTTGACTTTTCAAAGGAATATCTATAATACAGGCATCTAGCCTGTACATCTGTGCTGTAAACAAATTTGTGTTATTAGCCTTCTTTAAATCCCTCTTGTGTGGAGTTTCGGCAATTAATTTTTATAGATTCGACTGTGGATTTTGCCTTCTCCCTAGCACCACTTTGTAATCAGTTTGCTTTTCCTCCATAGTATGGACAACTTTGTTTTCACTTTATATATATATATATATATACATATATATATATATTAAATAACTTCATGACTATCGCAAAAAAAAGCCGCCATCACTTTCCCAGCCGAAAAAGCAGGTTTTGCTTTTTTTGGAGCCGATTCCTTCTTTGCAATCCACTGCTTTGAATGTATTTTTGTTTCGGGCGTATAATGGTGTATACAAGTTTCATCGACAGTAATTAATCGGCACCAAAACTCGGATTTATTGGGCCTAAAGTGCATCAACATAGCTTTGGAAATGTTCATTTTGAACACGTTCTTGGTCTAACGTGAGCAAACGCGGCACTCAACGCGCGGACAGATTTCTCATGCCTAAATTTTGATTTAATATGTGACAACCACGTTTATTAGACACTTCCATAGCCGCTGCTATCTCTCTCACTTTAATTCGGCGGCCGTCTAGCACCATTTGGTGAACTTTGGCGATGTTATCGTCAGTTGTTGCAGTTTTTGGACGCCGCGAACGTTCATCGTCCCCCAAGCTCTCGCGGCCACGTTTAAATGCAGCTGCCCAAAATCTCACGGTAGTAAATAATGGAAATACGCGAACGGCTGATCAAATCCTACAAAGCCTACTATGGTCTATCAAGGCTCTTTAAATCCCGAAATTTATCCAGTACTCATGTATGGATCCGAGACCTGGGTGCTCAATAAAATGCACTCTAAAGTCTTAGCCGTGTTCGAGAGGAAGATCTTAAGGAGAATTGTTGTCCCTGTATGTGATGCTGGACGATTCCGGAGACGCTATAAGCTTGAGTTGAACGCAATCTACCGTGAAGCTAATGTTGTAAGAAAAATCAAGCTCGGTAGACTCCGGTGGGCGGGAAACCTAGGTCGCCTGAGCGAAGAGGAGCCTGCCCGGAAAGTCCTTTCTGGCAGGATATATGGAAGGAGATAGCGTGGCAGACCTTGTCTGCAATGGAGGGATGGCGTAGACCAGGACGCCCAGAGCCTGGGACTGCCAAACTGGGTGACACCGGCCCGAAATCCGGACCGGTGGAGAGATTTGTTAAATAAGGCCAAGGCCGGATCCCGGTTGTAGTGCCGATGATGATGATGATGATGGAATGGTGCAGAGTCCCCATACACATAGTCCAACTCATCTTTGAATTTAAGGACAGCTCGATACTCACTCAAACAACTGTCAGATAAAAACTACGCGCCCAAAATGACTGAAATTGACGAGTGCTGCTATCTTCACATTGAGGTCGAAAAAATTTCAGCCCACCCATGTATATATATAAAATCTATGCACATATATTTATAAAAATAAACATTTTTAAAAATAAGTATATAGGTATATTTATATATATATATATATATATATATATATATTTATATATATATATATATATATATATATATATTTATTTATATATATATATATATTATATATATATATATATATATTTATTATTATATATATATATATTTATATATATATATATATATTTATATATATATATATATATATATATATGAGGCTTGTTAAATTTTCCATAATGATTTGTTTTTTCCGGGCAAGGTCATTAAAATCTTGCGCCAGAGGCTCCCCGACGGGGAATCGAACCCCGGTCTCCCGCGTGACAGGCGAGTATACTAACCACTATACTATCGAGGAGCCACAAAGACATCAAACCCGTCTTAATTACAAATTTCTTTACTTGTCTGCCCTCAATAATTTCCTTTGTACATCTATGAATGTACGTGACTGTATGTGAGATAAAACGGAAACACTATTAAAGTCATTGTAAAATATCTAAAAGAGAACACAAATATCTGAAGATGTACTTTCCTATTTCTTTGGTAAACGCATCTTAAAATTCGTTTGCCTTCTAAACAAAAATATTCCCCTTCACTGACAAGCTACGAGGCATTGCACAACTGCAATTAGCAACTAAATGTTTACACTTCCAGCTAAATCGCCTCTTGGTTTAGTTTTAGTATAAATATTTAACAACACACAAAACAAAATGAGCAGAGCCCCATGCGAAATTCCATCGAATGAGTGCCAAACTAATTGGCGCTTTCATAACAATTGCCGAATCTTTCGCAACTTTATTACTAATCGATAAACAATTTTGCTATGGAAACACATTTCATTTAATTTATCATAAACCAATCGTAAGTTGAATTTCACAGCTCACATTTTGTCCGCCAATGGCGTCTCAATACTGAGACTTTGATTTTTCAAAAATTCACTAAAGAAAAACGAAAAAATCATTAAAAGAGTTCAAAAACAAAAACGTTCACTTTCGCTACGTAAACCGCATCTCTGCTACAGGTCCAAGGTGTCGGAATATTTTAATATTTTTGTTTGCCCACGGTTCCGCAAAAACATTAAAAATTGCGTTTGGCGGGCGTGAGCGGAATCTACTTTAAAAATGATGAATCGATTGCCAAATATATCTGAGGGGGATTTGCTTAAAAAAATTGATTTCAATTTTAAACGCGTGGAAGACTGGCCATATGGCAGCCTGGATGACAGTTTAAGTGGTGATGATGTGAAAGACAACCTCTGTTATTTTTTTAATGATATGGTTTAATTGCACTATAAACACACTGGGCTTTTATCGGCCAATTAGATGTAGTCGATATAACAGAGGAGAGGTTGATTTGATTGACATCGAAGCAAAGGAAATAATAATACGCCTTACCGCATATGTAAAATTTCGGAATCTGGAAGAGCAAGTCCAACCTTAAACATGATTGTGTTTACCTCCCACCCTTCGTTATCAAGCATTGCTTCCTCTCCATCTTTTTTAAATTACATAAAGTGTTAAACAAATTAATTCACCAACACTATGGTGTACGTCACGTATGGTATGCAACCTGAATAGTAATCCTCGATGACACCGTATTCCACTAAATATAAGATTAAATACCTCTCTTGAACATCTCTGTGTCATCCATAAAACTAATTGAGGCAAATAAGCGGCGCCAAAAATGCGCTCATAGGGAGTATTTTATTTAACAACGTAAATAAATAAAAATGAATATTTCACATCGTTTATGGACTTATACTTATACTTAGAGTATAGGGAATTTTTTTAATGTTGATTTCGACATGAACCACTTCATGATAGATTTATTGAATTTATTCACAGGATTGCAAAATAAAAAACATCTTCCATTCGATATCACATCTTCGGTAAAGTTTCTTTGAAAAATCTCGGAAGATTCTAATCGAGTCAATTATTTGAAATTCCTCAAATTAAAAAATTCAAAGCAGCATGAAAGAGTGTGAGTTTCGGGTTAACATTTTTCAATTGAATTATTAAAAAAAAAATGTTTTTTAAATACAATTTCGAATGGTTCAAAATATGAAAAATAGTAAAAACTCTACAGGTATATAGGAAAAAACGGTTTCAAAATGTATGCACTCAAAGATTTAAACGCGTTTTTATTGATGCTAACTAAGCTAGGATTTTGTTAATATTAATATATATTTTCTTATGACATTTAACCTTCCATTCCAGGTTCGTGTTGTTTCCCTTTCCTGTTTGTACTTGTTTTCCTCAGTCTACGAAATATTGTAACCTCTTTAGACTTTTTTGTTGCAATTATTTGTTTTGTCTTAGCCGACACACTGTGGAACGCTCACATCTTCTATTGCACCTTCGAAACTACAGAATTGTTATTAAAATCATCCATAGTCTAAAAAGAATTCATTTTGTAAAACGTCGGGACATATGGAAATTATCAAAAACATGTTGTTGTCCGCGTGCTTTCGAAAACTTGTAATCCAAAACCGAGTGGGTCAAAAAAGTAAGCAGGACTTGCTAAATAAGGCCAAGACCGGTTCCCGGTTGTAGTGCCGATGATGATGATGATGATGATGCTAGTCAGTATTTAAGAAGTAGAGGGCGGTGGTTATAATTACCACCCTAACATTTCATCAACATTTTTTTAGCAAGCCTTGACGTTCGAAAACAAAATAACTTTTCGCCATCAAAGTTTATTTGAGAACCAAAGATTTTCTTGAATCGAGAATTCACATCAGGTTCAACAGAAAAGAGGAGCCAGCCAAAGAGTGCCAAAAACGCCCTTTTCTCAACCACAACATGACCTGAGATTTAGGTGAGTTACAATACAAACTTATAGTTCCTTATTTGAAACGTCTTAACATCTCGGATGACGTCCCTATAAGATACCTAAAATCGGTTAGAGCAATAGAAATCATGACACTCTTAACTAAATACCTGGATTTATACACCAGAATCATTGTCCTGCAAGGATTAACATTACCACATCAGGCTTATAAACAGTTTAAACAACTTTTGAAGCACTGCTCCCAGTTAATGGCTTGTTTTTGTGTCCCAATCACTACGCCTACGATTTCCATAAAGCTAATTTTCGCCTCATCAACTACTACCTAGGCCGCCTTTCGTTCAACTACGATCACCTATCCGTTGAAGATGCCATCACCCACTTATATACCGATATCCTTTATTCTATTTCCCTGTTCGTTCCCTGCTATATATAAAGAACATCAAACTCTTCTTCTCCATGGTACAATCACAACCGTCGCTCCCTGCGTAATAAAAGGAATAAGTGATGAATCATCTTCTCTTGCAATTGAACTAGACCTAACTACTCCAACTTTCTTGGCTGTTACCTCCAATTCACGGAACTTTTCAACACTCTTTATCGCAACTATCCTACGAAAACTCAGACCAATCTCAAAAATGACCCCAAACCATTCTTCCAGTTCGTCAATCATAAACGTAGATCCGACGGATACCCCATATCGCTTACCTTAAACTCTCATACCTCATCTGATCTTGGTACTATTGTAGTACGAGGGTTGCCTTTTATATTTCGGGATTAGAGAACAAAAACAAATATTGATCATCGAAAATCACTTTATTGTTTTTCAAAATATTCCCCATGAAGATCTGTGGGGCTTTTCAGGGCCCGAAGAGCCATGCATCGCCCGATCCCCACTATTCCAGGCGAACGACTTACCTCTCGGTCGAAATTCAGCAAGGTTGCGTAACCTTGCTACGGCATTTACCCCCAGCCAAATCGCCGGAATTAATACGGTTACCCAATCGGATAACTGTTTTGAATTTCTGTTAGGCAGCTTACCTATTCTGTGGGGGGTTTTTTTCCTTCCAAACCCCTTTTTTCTCCAACACCACCCCTGAAAAACATTAAATCCACGGCAAAGCTTATCACCTTGCCGTGGCATCGAAAATTCACCCCCGAGGTGTACATTATTTCCTAAAAAACATTAAGTCCACGGCAAAGCTTATCACCTTGCCGTGGCATCGAAAATTCACCCCCGAGGCGTATATTATCTCCTAAATAAAAAGCATAAGTCCACGGCAAAATCATCACATTGCCGTGGCATTTGAAATCCTATCTTTAGGCATACGTTCTGCCAGGGCAGCTTGTTTCCATAGCCTTATGCTATGGAAACAACATCAACAAAGAGTTCCTTGTTGACTCGGTTTTTTTGTTTGCCCATGGCACTTCTTGCGTGCGGCTATTTGGTCCCATTGGTTTGCTACCGCCGACAAGGTTTCAGCTGACGCAAACCAAACATGTCCCTGATTACCAGCAATCGCTGGCTTCCAATTATCGGTCCCCACGTTCAGGGATCGCAACCAAGCAACGAACATGATGCAGCCAGAAAATGTTTACTTTCAACATCTGGCAATGGCTGCACCCTATGTTCGTTGCAATGTTTAATCATCGGCAACCGAAATGATGATTTATGGCCTCCCATTAGGATGACCAAATCTTCGGTTTGGGTCTTTCACACCCCAGATGCTAGCGTTTGCATTCTTGGAAAATGCACTAGCGATGTTGCCCTCCATCCACGGTCGCCGAACGATCGTATGCATGGCATACGCACACATGCGTAATGTATGCCTATTCCGTCCGGTCCAATCACGATTAACTACCTCGAGTTAATCGTGTAACTCCGCCTCCTTTTCAGTTTCTTTTGAGGTTCCCTTTTTCTTAATGAGTTCCAATGGAACCCGTCAGAGTTTATCCCCCGGTGGAGAGAGATAGTCAAACGGTCGATTCGGACTTGCATAGTCATGTATTTAAGTGAATTTTTGTACCAAGTTATAAAGTAAAATTACTTGACGTATTATAATCATATGTTAGCAAGATCACCGGGATCTATTCAACTTAGTAAATGCCAATATCTTTTACATCAAATAGAACATATCAACAATAACCACAACCCTATAAATTGTGAATTAAATGTGCTGAGTTTTTAAACTAAATGTAACCACTTGTAATAATAAACAGTGATTTGAACTACAACTCAAAACCAGTGTTTTATTGTATCTTCTTTCCCCTTGGTGATCGAGCTTGGAACCCCGTTCTTTTGTGTTCGGCGGAACAGTGGAACTCTGTTTTAGTGATGATATGGGTTAGTAGTAGAATCAGTGCAGTACGCCCGCACACCTACTTACTACACCACATTGGTGACTCTAAATGAATGGACACGCAACCTTTTCACAAGTGCAAAAAGAAAAAGACAATAAAAGGGTACGCCCCAACGCCAGCCCAACAACAGCACCTGGCATAACACCCCACACGAAGAACAACACCATCACCGGATCATCACTAGCAACACAAGAGGAAGAACAACCCATTATTTGTGATCAAGTAGATCTGTACGATGCTTCCGGATCTTACGTAAATTGTGTGTATGTAAGTTATTTACATTTATGTGAATTATTTTCTTCTGTTTTTATTATTTAAGCTCATTTGTTTTGGATTAATTTAAAGTTTTACAAGTTCTTGTGCACACATTATATAATATAAAGTATACAGGTTTGAACAATACGAAATATTATAAACTCTTGCGAAAGTGTTTAACATATTGTAAGTTTATACGTAAGGGTAATAAGTTTTTCATTGTAAAAATATATTAACTTTTTCTCAGCCTCAATATTTGAAAAGTTAACATAAAACAAAATTTTAAAAAAATCAGTAAGAAATTTCACTAACTGTTTATAATTGGCTACTACAATATTTTGTTAAAAAAAATCACTTATGGTGTAGTTACTGAGAAAAACAAAGTGTATTAACACACATGAAAAGAACTATATATTAAAGTAACCTAAAAAAAAGAAAAAATAATGTAGCTCTTTTAACATAACCAAATTCAGGAATACCCTAGAGCTTCAGATATTCTGTCACATTGTGCTAAAAGTAGTTAAACAAGTTCCAGAAAGTCAATATAATTTAAAAAAAGTAAATATAAACATAAAGCAACATTGTTTAAATTAAAAATAATTCACTAGAGGCAACAAGACAACATATATTTTTATATTTTCCCTTAGTTTTGCTGTTCTCCCCAAATTTCTGTTTTTTTTTTTTTTTTTTTTTTTTTTTTTCTTCTGTCGCTCAATTTGATATTTTACATATTAAACAGATACATTTATCTTAATGCAACAAAATTTACTTAACCCCAGTTGTTGTCCATTTCCTGCCTTTATAGTTTTTAAGCGTGCTTGTATATTGTCAGCCAAAATAACCAATTAAAACAAACTAAAATACGAAACACCGGTATCATAAGTATTCACAGATACACTGTAAACCTTACCGAATATAAAAACGGTTGCTGCAAAATTTTATACATTTTTAAAACAAAATAATAATCATTGTAAGCCCCATCTGGGTACATACCACAGCACAACTGTTTCAATAACATTCGCAACTCTTTTCAACTCTGCACAGTTTCACACGACTCGCTCAACTCCGTTTGACGTCTTTTGACTCCGCGCTCACACATTCGACGATTCGACTCCATTTCACTTTTTTTTTTCGACTTTGCTCGACCTTTTTTTCCGTCGTCTCTCGACTCCACACGGCTCCGCTTACTACTTCTCCCGACTCCCCAACTACACTCGACTTCTTCTTTTCGAGTTTTTTTCACTTCCTCGCTTATAAGCCAAACCAAAGTTTAAGTATTCTTCCGTTTTACGCGCGACCAATCGATTACTCTCAACTTCCTGCGACTCCTTTTCACCCATTGGCCTCTCTTCACCTTTCTTCGCGTCCTCTCACGCCTTTAATTCCCGTTTCGCGTCACTACCATAATGGTCAACACGCGGAACACCATGGCCAAAAAGGCCCAGGAACACCCCGAATCCCTTGAATTCCACGACGCCTCCAGCGTCGATTTCCCCACCGAGCAAGTCGATGCTGACCTAGACTTGCCCGGACAAGCTACTCCCCTGGCACCACCCGTTGCCCCCAGCGTCGTGAACCGACCCATACCTGCTTCTTCTAACGCACTCCCGACTTCCTCTACCGCCCCTAGTGCCGGCCAATTGATGGATTCTGGCATTACGATGCCCACATCTCGCGCCGGCACCTCACAACAAATCCAAAGACCTTCAGAGTCCCAAGAATTCCACGATGCTTCCAGCCTCGGGAATGGGACTCGTCCTGCTAATATAGGGCTTCCCCCCTTCGATGAGGAGGACCCAGACCTTTGGTTTGCAGTGGCAGACCGCATCTTCCAGGCCTCAGCCTTGCACGACGAACAACTTCGTGCAGTCGAGCTGTTGAAAGTGCTTGACCGCACTCAGCGACCGCATGTTGCCCACATAATAAGGTCGGCCGGCCGCAACCCATATAGCAACATGCGTGAAGCCCTGCTCGACGCTTTGGACGAGCCAGGAAGTGTGCGGCAACAACGGTTAGCTGCTGTAACCAACCTTTCTGGGATGAGACCATCTCTTTTCCTGACCCATTTACGCTCTATAGCGGGGACCAGGATTGGGGACGACCTAATAAAGCCTCACTTTTTGAGGTGTCTTCCCCAGCATGCCCGTTCGGCACTTATAGCCCAACCCAATCAGAGTTTGGGCTATTTATCCAAAATTGCGGACGCAATCATGGAAAGCTCAGATCAGTATTCTGAGCCTCCAGCGTACCAGGTAGCGGCGGTTTCTCAACACGCCGCCCAGCCTGCACGGCACCCTTGTCTGCCTTTCACAGCCCCTCAATTGGTCCCGACTCCCCATTCTCCTCAAGCTCAATTACCTCTTAGAAGGCCCGCCTCAACCAATTTCCCTCAGGGGAATCCAGAGGCAGGCCCCAACGTATTTAACCAGAGAGGTCCGCCACCACAATTAACCCCTGCTGACCTTCGGGCGCTCCAAACCTCACTCCTCCGCGAGATAACTCAATTGCGTGCGGAGGTGAGGAACAATCCTCGAAGCGCCCAGAATCGAGCCATGCCGAGCCGTCCTATTAATCGGCAAAATTTCTCCCAAAATGCCCCACAAAGGGCCAATCCCACCCAAAATGGCCCTCACCGGGCCAATTCCCAGCGAGCTCCGGCTCGACCTCCCCGTAACGGCAATACTAATAGGCAGAATATACCTGATAATGCCGTTACTCTGCCTTGGTGCGCCAATCACCAACGATATGGTGATCGCGCATTTAACTGCAAGGCGCCTTGTGGTTGGACGCAACCTTCCACCAACCAGAGGCGCTCTTTAAACTAATTTTGCCGACCGACACCCTCGCGCAATCGGCCGGCACCCATACGATAAGTCGCCTAACCATCCGGGATGCAAAACTGAATATCGCTTTTACTGTCGATACCGGCGCCGATATTTCAGTCCTCCCGCGATCGTTTGCTCCGCGTAACCGCGTGCCAGCCGCACTTAAATTGTCAGCTGCAAATAATACGCCGATACTTACGTACGGACGTAAAAAGCTGACACTCCAATTGGGTCTTTGTCGTCCGATTACTTGGCGTTTCGTCATTGCGGACGTGAACGAACCCCTGATAGGTTCCGACCTATTAGGTGCACATAATCTGTTGGTCGATTCGACCCATAACAGACTTGTGGCTCCAACCGCACCCCCCTTGCCCATGACGGCATCTCCAGCGGCAACTTCAGGGGCCACAGAGTGCATAGACCCATTCCAGGTTATGGTACAGGAATTTGTGAGTACAACAATTCCTCTACCTAACCAACGCCGACATAAAGCCACGGTGTTTCATCATATAGAAACACGTGGTCCCCCGGTGAGCCAGCGTCCACGTCGACTGGCTCCGGAAAAATTACGTGCGGCGCGCGGAGTTCGAGCATATGATCGAACTAGGTATCTGCCAACCGTCGGACAGTCCCTGGGCAAGCCCACTCCACTTAGTGAAGAAACGTTCTGGTGAGTGGCGCCCATGTGGCGATTACAGGCTGTTGAACGCAGCAACTGTCCCGGACAGATACCCAATTGCACACCTCTACGATTTTTCGTACAAGTTACGAGGGTGCAATGTCTTCACTACCCTGGATCTCACCAGGGCATACCATCAAATTCCGGTGGCACAAGAAGACATCCCCAAGACCGCAATCATTACACCTTTCGGACTCTTCGAGTTCAAAGTGATGACTTTCGGCCTCAGGAATGCCGCACAAACATTCCAACGTTATATCGACACGGCTTTACGTGGTCTTAATTGCTGCCATGCTTATCTTGATGACATTCTCATCGCCTCCAAAGACCACGCCGAACATAAGCGCCACTTACGTCAGGTCCTAGAGCGCCTCCGTGAATTCGGTCTTGTCATCAACCCAGATAAGTGTCAATACGCCAAGGAGCAAATCACCTATCTGGGTTATGTCGTTGACAACCAGGGCATTCGCCCACTACCAGACCGTGTGGAGGCCCTCATGAAGTATCCCCGGCCTACTAACGTAAGTGAGCTTCGTCGATTTTTGGGCATGCTGAACTTCTACCGTCCGACCCTGAAGAATGCTGCCCAGATTCAAGCTCCGCTCAATGAATTCTTAAAAGGAGCTAAGCGCAATGATAAGCGCCCCATCAATTGGACAGAAGTCTCTGATAGAGCATTCCAACTGTCCAAAGAACAATTGGCAAATGCCACCTTACTCCGATACCCTCTCGAGGGAGCGGCACTTTCTATCCAATGCGACGCATCGGATACCGCAATCGGAGCCGTCCTTGAACAGGACATTGAAGGCCGTCCGGAACCACTTGGTTTCTTTTCAAGGAAGCTGAGTCCCACTGAGCGACGTTACAGCGCCTACGACCGTGAATTGCTCGCGATCTACAGCGCTGTTAAATACTTCCGTCATATGATAGAAGGACGCTCACTCTCCATCTTAACAGACCACAAGCCATTGGTCTATGCGTTCCGGAAGAAGTCGGAAAATGCCTCCCCCCGACAAGAGCGTCAGTTAGATCTCATAGGGCAATATACTACGGAGATCAAGCATATCTCCGGTAAACAGAACGTCACGGCGGACGCGCTTTCTCGAATCGATACGATTCACTTGCGTACCGCCTTGAATAACACTGACCTCGCCCTAGCTCAAGAGGAGGACGAACAGCTCAAGTCCCTCCTAACTGCCGATACGGCACTAGAGCTTAAGAAAATTACCCTTCGCGACCCTTTGGGCGAAATCTGGTGTGATGTCTCCACTGGAACCGCTAGACCTTACATTCCCGAGAAACTTCGTAAGGGCGTGTTCCAGGTTTACCACAACCCAGCCCACCCCAGCGGCCGAGCAACAGCCGCTGCTGTCCGTCGCAAATTCATTTGGCCCCGGATGAACAAAGACCTCACCGGTTGGGCCCGTGCTTGTCTCCAGTGCCAGCGCTGCAAAGTAGCGCGACATAATGTACTGGAGCCAGCGCAATTCAAGCTTCCCACGGCACGCTTCGCCCATGTCCACATAGACATAGTGGGACCGCTTACTCCATCAAGAGGATTTTCTTATATCCTCACTATGATGGATCGCTGCACGCGATGGCCAGAGGCGACACCTCTCCGGGCAGTTACTGCCGAATCAGTCGCCAAGGCCTTTTACTCAACTTGGGTCACACGTTTCGGTGTACCAACCACCATAACTTCGGACCGAGGTCCACAATTCGAGGCGACAATTTTTAGGCAGCTAACAAATCTTCTCGGCTGCCAAAGAAGTCGTACCACCGCCTACCACCCGCAATCAAATGGGATGATAGAGCGCTGGCACAGATCTCTAAAAGCCTCACTCATGTGTCATAATGACACACAATGGTTTGACGCCCTTCCAACTGTCCTCCTCGGCCTGAGGACAAGCATTAAGGAGGACCTGGGTGCTTCGGCAGCAGAGCTTACCTATGGTACCAACCTCCTTCTTCCAGGAGAACTTTTCCTGAATGGCGAAACACCGCGTGACCAACTTCGCGAATTGGGACATCTCCGTGACCTGCTACGTAAGGTTAGGGCAACCCCTGTAACCAGGCACGGCTCCAAAAAACTTTTCGTCCACCCTGAACTGCACAGCTGCACGCACGTCTTTGTCAGGGTGGATAAGGTCAAAAAACCCCTCGACCCACCTTATGATGGCCCATTCAAAGTCTTCCGCCGCATCAGTGACCGCGTCTCGAGATCGACATTAGAGGCAAGCGATCCACGGTCAGCGTCGAAAGGCTTAAGCCCTGTTTTCTGGAAGCTTCCGCTCCAGAATCACCCCCATCTACTGACACCGCTCCTACTCCACCAGCACAACCGCCCCGTACTCGCGCTCATACGCGCGCCCATAACCAACTTACCACCCCCTAAACTGCCTTACCTGTTTCGTGACTACGTCACTGGGGAGGGAGTGATGTGGGGCTTTTCAGGGCCCGAAGAGCCATGCATCGCCCGATCCCCACTATTCCAGGCGAACGACTTACCTCTCGGTCGAAATTCAGCAAGGTTGCGTAACCTTGCTACGGCATTTACCCCCAGCCAAATCGCCGGAATTAATACGGTTACCCAATCGGATAACTGTTTTGAATTTCTGTTAGGCAGCTTACCTATTTTGTGGGGGTTTTTTTTCCTTCCAAACCCCTTTTTTCTCCAACACCACCCCTGAAAAACATTAAATCCACGGCAAAGCTTATCACCTTGCCGTGGCATCGAAAATTCACCCCCGAGGTGTACATTATTTCCTAAAAAACATTAAGTCCACGGCAAAGCTTATCACCTTGCCGTGGCATCGAAAATTCACCCCCGAGGCGTATATTATCTCCTAAATAAAAAGCATAAGTCCACGGCAAAATCATCACATTGCCGTGGCATTTGAAATCCTATCTTTAGGCATACGTTCTGCCAGGGCAGCTTGTTTCCATAGCCTTATGCTATGGAAACAACATCAACAAAGAGTTCCTTGTTGACTCGGTTTTTTTGTTTGCCCATGGCACTTCTTGCGTGCGGCTATTTGGTCCCATTGGTTTGCTACCGCCGACAAGGTTTCAGCTGACGCAAACCAAACATGTCCCTGATTACCAGCAATCGCTGGCTTCCAATTATCGGTCCCCACGTTCAGGGATCGCAACCAAGCAACGAACATGATGCAGCCAGAAAATGTTTACTTTCAACATCTGGCAATGGCTGCACCCTATGTTCGTTGCAATGTTTAATCATCGGCAACCGAAATGATGATTTATGGCCTCCCATTAGGATGACCAAATCTTCGGTTTGGGTCTTTCACACCCCAGATGCTAGCGTTTGCATTCTTGGAAAATGCACTAGCGATGTTGCCCTCCATCCACGGTCGCCGAACGATCGTATGCATGGCATACGCACACATGCGTAATGTATGCCTATTCCGTCCGGTCCAATCACGATTAACTACCTCGAGTTAATCGTGTAACTCCGCCCCCTTTTCAGTTTCTTTTGAGGTTCCCTTTTTCTTAATGAGTTCCAATGGAACCCGTCAGAGTTTATCCCCCGGTGGAGAGAGATAGTCAAACGGTCGATTCGGACTTGCACAGTCATGTATTTAAGTGAATTTTTGTACCAAGTTATAAAGTAAAATTACTTGACGTATTATAATCATATGTTAGCAAGATTACCGGGATCTATTCAACTTAGTAAATGCCAATATCTTTTACATCAAATAGAACATATCAACAATAACCACAACCCTATAAATTGTGAATTAAATGTGCTGAGTTTTTAAACTAAATGTAACCACTTGTAATAATAAACAGTGATTTGAACTACAACTCAAAACCAGTGTTTTATTGTACCTTCTTTCCCCTTGGTGATCGAGCTTGGAACCCCGTTCTTTTGTGTTCGGCGGAACAGTGGAACTCTGTTTTAGTGATGATATGGGTTAGTAGTAGAATCAGTGCAGTACGCCCGCACACCTACTTACTACACCACAGATCTATACACTTTTGCATGCGTTTGAACCAATTGTCGAAGCACTTTTGCCACTCTGATTGAGGTATCTCCGACACATGCATTCTGAATGCAGCAACCGCTTCTTCAGGTGTCGAAAAACGTTGACCTCTCAGTTTGTTTTTACGTGCGGGAATAAAAAGAAGTCATTCGGTGCCAAGTCAGGACTATACGGCGGATGACCCATCAAATCGATGTTTTGGGTGCTCAAAAATGCAGTTGTCGCAGCCGATGTGTGAGAGCTCGCATTGTCGTGGTGAAGAGTGATCCGTCTTCGGCGGTTGGTTTTCCTGATTTCTTGGAAGACAACTGGCAAACAAATGGTTGTGTACCACTCAGAATTGACTGTTCTGCGCTGTTCTAGTGGTACGGTTGCGACATGTCCAGTTTTTCCGAAAAAAACAGGCGACCATTTGCTTGGAAGTGCTTCGTGCGCGAACAACTTTTGTTGGATTTGGCTCATCTTGAAACACCCAGACAGTCGACTGCTGTTTACTTTCGGGCTCATACGCGTAAATCCACGATTCATCACCTGTCACGATGTCATAGACGTATTTCGAAGCACCGCGACCGTATTTTTTGAGCATTTCTTTCGACCAATTGACACAAGCCTTTTTTTGGGCGATTGACAAATTGTGTGGGATCCAACGCGAACAAATTTTTTTGACAGTCAAATGTTTATGCAATATTGAATGTATGCTGGTCCCCTTAACGCCTAAGGTTGTCTCAATCTCACGATAGGTCACATGACGATCTTCCAATATCAGTTCGTGCACAGCATCAATGGTTTTCGGAACAACAACTGATTTTGGACGACCTTCACGAAATTCATCTTGGAGTGAACTACGACCACGATTGAATTCACCATACCATCGATAAACACTGGTCCTTGATGGAGCTTCATCGCCAAAAATTGAATTAAGTTCATCCATGCACTGTTGCTGAGTTAATCCACGCCGAAAGTTGTAAAAAATAATCGCACGAAAATGTTGACGATTTAATTCCATTTTTGGGCCGAGATGAATCTTTTAAGTTACTGTAAACAACACAAATAGCGCTCGTATGTCAAAACGTTCTGAGTGCGTATAACCTCAAAAATGTCCAACTTTACGACAGAGCTGTCAATTGCCGGATTGCAACACTAGGGTTGCCAAATCCCGAAACATAAGAGGCAACCCTCGTATTATTTTGTTTAAGTCTGTCGCCAATTGTAGTATTAAAGAGTTGTTTGCATTTGTGGTATTATTAAGTGCAATCTCCAGTGCCTTCGAAGCGGCGACTGAATTGAAGTACTGGTGTCAGAAGTGGCTGTAGTATTAAAGGTTATACGCCAGTTGTTCTGTTTTGTTTTGGGATCCAATTGTTCAGTATTATATATATGTATCGGTATCGCCTTCTTCTAGTTCAGTATTATATATATATATATATATATATATATATATATATATATATATATATATATATATATATATATATATATATCGGTATCCTCTTCTTCTAGTTCAGTATTATATATATTTCCTCTGACGCAGCAAGAACCGGCTGCGCGAGTTATTGTATGAACAATAACAAGGTTGGAATACTGAGTTATGGTCTTATTAACCACAGAGTTCGAATATTAAAAGTTCGAGACTTGAAATCACCTTTTCCTTTTTTTTAGCTCAATCGTCCCTCAGTTCATGAAAATATATCGGCAACCGTTGGCCTATCGCTTAACGTGGTTGCGAGACACCGTTGTGGCCCTCTATCACCCGTGAAACAAGCGTTAAAAATTCACCGTTTACCTGGGTATAACGTTGTGGCATCTCTAACAGATACACACAATTCACACGCAAAATAGTGAAGAGCACCGAACGAAAAATCGAATAAGAAAATACATCAGAGCCGTATACCAAGCGATAACATAACAATTCACATCAGTGGAGTATAGTCGAGTTTTAAAATCGAATTGTAAAATCGGCCAGTAGCCTGATGGGTAACGCTTAGGTACAATTTTTTGATGATTCAAACTGTCATAGCATCAGTTCGAATCACACGATCTTCTTCACTATTATTTCAAACGCTATAATTGGTGACCCCGACGTGATCTGTACATGCACACACTTCCCGTAGTAAACAGAACTTCACACACGATCATTACTTCCGCATAGAGCACCAAGGCACACTCGCTTGCTCCGACATTCTCTCGTTCTGATCGTAACGAAGTTACTGGGAAGGGAGTGGTGTGGCATCTCTAACAGATACACACAATTCACAAGCAAAATAGTGAAGAGCACCGAACGAAAAATCGAATAAGAAAATACATCAGAGCCGTATACCAAACGATAACAAAACAATTCACATCAGTGGAGTATAGTCGAGTTTTAAAATCGAATTCTAAAATCGGCCAGTAGCCTGGTGGGTAACGTTTAGGTACAATTTTTTGATGATTCAAACTGTCATAGCGTCAGTTCGAATCACACAATCTTCTTCACTATTATTTCAAACACTATAACGTAACAGAGTACCATGTAACTGCATCGCCCGGCAAACCGCTGCCGGGCCAAAATTCCTCAACTTGTGGCTCAAATCTTTGAGTATCTCAGCAGGAAACAGCAAACAGAAACAGGGTATCCAATCGTAATTCAATTTATTTAACATTTTACGGTCCGACCACGAGTTGACAGATTTTAACACTTTTACTAAACTCTTTACATGTATTTAATTATTTACAAACTTATACTCCTCTTTATCTTTTAGCGGAAATTCACTCGCATCGTACTATTTTAATTTTCCTTCTTTTGTACGTTTTTGTCGCGACCAGCGCGTGGTAAATGTGCCAGTGACATCATAATCAAAGATGATGTCCAAGAGATCATTGACACACCAAAACCTAATAACGCCATCCGATTTTAAACTCGAATGACCCGCGAGGCGATAAAATTATTAATTGCACATTTTAAACCATTTAGCACAAAAGCAATTAACTGCTTACGCCGAAACGATTGCCCAATAATGCAAAGGCAATCAATTGCATATTCCGGAACAATTAACAAATCACGGAAAGGCAATTGATTGCATACTAAACATAAAAGAAATTAATTGGGTCAGTTCGCTACAGTAGAGCTTGAACCCGAGTTCAAGTCAATGAAGATATATTGATTGAGTCAGCGATATATCGCGATTGTGAACTGAGGCCAACAATCGAAAATAAGGGCAATTAAAATGTAATTGCAGTATCGTCGTCAGGAGATATTGACCCCGATGTGTCGCGAAAGGTTGAGGAGATAATTGGCAGGCAGTCGGTGGTTGGCCAGAGTCGAGGGTTAATCGTTGGAGTCGGTAATTGGTCGTGGAGATAGAAAATTCGGTGGTTGGGGGTAGAGTCGTGAGGGTCGATGTATAACAAACGATTAGTAAATTCAAAGCATTTAAAAAGAAGTCTATTTATTATTAAAAACAAAGAAATCAAATGAAGTGTTAGAACTTGCTGTATAACAAACGATTAGTAAATTCAAAGCATTTAAAAAGAAGTCTGTTTATTATTAGAAACAAAGAAATCAAGTGAAGTGTTGGAACTTGCTGTATAACAAACGATTAGTAAATTCAAAGCATTTAAAAAGAAGTCTGTTTATTATTAGAAACAAAGAAATCAAGTGAAATGTTGGAACTTGCTGTATAACAAACGATTAGTAAATTCAAAGCATTTAAAAAGAAGTCTACGAGTAGTTATTATTAAAAACAAAGAATTCGATGTACAATAAGACTTAAGTTAAGACAGTTTGGATAAAGTACATTATATATTTAAGACAAGAAAAAAAAAAAAGGTTAAACAGGAATCTGGAAACCGACATGTATTAAATTGTAAATGGAACTACGTGGATTGAATAAAGACTGGTTGGTGTGTTAATGAAGATTTCGGTGTTTCAAATTTAATTAGACAAAGAGAAATTTCTTTAAGTGTCGCAGAAGGATCTCGGTTCGAACTTTTCTTGATGATTATGACTACGGGTTTCCGACCCATATCTGGAAAACCATAACTCGCGCACCAGTTCTTCGACCTTTCTTCACCGCGAACAAGACAAGACTCTCTCTCTACCCTCTCCGAATCTCCTTCCACTCCGAAAAGGTATCCGTCACAGCTGCTTCCACGCGCTCCACAACGCAAGAAATGTATATTCGTACATTCAACATGTGGATCATGTACTTTTCCCTTACTTTACCATTTTCAAATTGTACATCAACAATAAAATCCCCCAACTCGGCGGGACAATGGAAATGGAGGAAGCCACCACGTAACACTATTTCCAACTTCTTCGCCACTCAATTCAAACAGTCATTCGCTAATGACTCCTTTGTTCCTGACCTGTCATACTTTAACTACCTACCTAACTTTTCGCTCGGGCCTCCTCTCCACAACTCCTTTGATCCGACCTTAATTGAATCCAAGCTACTGGAACAGAAAGACGAGTTTACACTGGGCCCAGGTGGTGCAATCCTCGTCAAAAAATGCTCATCCATTCTCTCTACTCCCCACTCACTGATCTATAATCTCTCACTCTCTCAAGGCATATGCCCCACATCTGGAAAACCGTATTCATCACCCCCAGCCACAAGAAGGGACCCAAAAACGAGGTCGCGAGTTACTGCCCATCGCAAAACTGTCCCACTTACCTAAGATTCTCGAAAGAGTTCTGTATGAATCTCTTGGTTTTCGTTGCAAACCTTTTATCTCACCAAGGCAACATGGTTTTGTTAATGGCCGATCAACTACAACCAATAGAGTTGAGTTCCTTCATTTACACTCTCAGCACTAAAGCACAGTTACGAGGTCGATATGGTCTCAACCGACCTCAGTAAAGCATTCAACAAAATCTCCCACAATCTAATGATCTTCAAATTATCCGCCCTCGGTTTCGAACCTGGATTGCTGATATGGTTTTCTTCCCATATAAAGGATAGACTTTATTTTTTCGGTTCAGGTCCATGATATCCAACCCATTCCTTGCCTCCTCTGGGGTCCCTCAAGGTAGTCACCTGGGACCTCTCCTATTTATACTGGCCACTAATGACATCGATAAGGTCATTAAGAATTCCAGCTTGTCCCTATACGCTGATGATACCAAGTTATTCAAGATCGTGGAGTCACCACTTGATTCTGTGCTGCTGCAATCTGACCGTGACAGCTTCTCCACCTGGTGTGAATTGCTATGAAATTAATATCGCAAAATGGCAATTTATAACCTTTTCCCGTAAGCGTATTCACTCATCCCCACGTCCCTATACCCTTCATAACCAATCCCTGACCATTGTCCAATGTATTCGAGTTCTTGGGATCCTTTGCGACAGGGAACTTAACTTCCTCTCTCACATTGATGAGACGATCCGGAAAGCCAATTCTACCTTCGGATTCGTGAAACGATGGTCTAAGGAATTCTCCGATCCTTTCGTTACTCGATCTCTTTACCTTACCCTCGTCCGTCCACTGCTTGAATATTCTAGCCAGGTATGGTCGCCTTATTACAAGATCCATATCTGTGGAATCGAAAGTATTCAATGTCGCTTCCATCGGTTCGCTCTCCGAGGGCTAGGATGGGAAAACCCCTTAATCCTTCCCCCGTACATAAACCGCCTCAAATTAATCAACCTCAGAACCCTTGAGGAGGGCAGGGTCATGGCTGACAAAATATTTATTAATCGGGTCCTCTCCGCCTCAGTTGACTGCGCCTACCTCCTTAACTTAATTCCTCTAAACACAAGCCGAAAATCGAAATATGCGTAATCCTCGCCTTCTCTACATTCCCCCCACCAGACCTCTTATGGTCTGAATGAACCCTAAACTAAACTAAACTTAAGATCGGCATACAACCTACTACCTAGACTAGATGAGAAAATCTCAACTAGAAGCTTTAGAGCTGATATACCGGCGTAAATTCTTGAAATGAAATTTCCGTCAGAAACTTGCAAATGGGTCATTTGGTAAACGAATTTCCTTGTATTCAAGAATACCACTTTCAATTAAATCACTTAAATCTCAAATTTACCAGAATGGATATCAAAAGCAATTACATCATTATAGCCAAAACGACTTTTAAATTTTAACTGGCCACTGCAACCGTTTCTGAATCGTATTCTTAAAAATATGTTTTGGATTTTAGTTGTCCACTCCAATGCCAGAATGTGAACCTAAAAACTAACTAAAATCTTTTGTTTAGAATATCACCCATTTAATCGCGTCTAAAGTGCCCATGAAACTGAATAGACTTGTTGACCAACACCCAAGCCATTAGTCTGTGCAAAAGCGCCATATGCCAATTTTTAACTAAGTGCTGTTGAAGTATTCATTGCCGACCTTTAAATTGCTTGAAGACCATTTCATTGTTATGGCCTAAAATAAAATGTTCAACATAACCTCGAGACGGTTTTGTTTATAATTAATCCGTTCGCATAATTTTCAAACGTTTTTTCTGGTTTAAGTTACACAAAGCCCCTTTTACCAGAAGAGCCATCGTAAATCTTAATATAATGTCCAATAATAAGAGAGATGCTCCTCCAACCGCCGCGTGCGTTTTGTTTAGGTCGTTCGCAAGGCGGGGAAAAAAAAGAAAACCCTTATTCATAATTTACGAGCACCGAACAGATATACCCTAGTTTCGTCGGCAAGTAGCTGCTCGTTCTATTCCAATTTTAAAAACAAATTTTGTTTTTGAAATTGGACATAAGCCTGTGAGATAAGAACTTTCACATGTTTAATAACTTCCGAAATATTTCGCTCGTCGTAAAAATATTTCGAAACGTAATTTTTAGAACGTTTTGACGCGGAATTAATTTATTTGTGGGATATTTCGGAAGGACACCATTTAGCTAAATGAGTCTTACCGCCAATTTATTAATGGAAGCATATCCAAATTTTTCTGTCACTCACTGTCATTCAAAAAGCCCAATTTGGAAGAAGAAAGCCTTTTGTGGCGGGGGGGGGGGGGGGGGGGGGGGCACAGCACACTTTCTTTTTGTGTAAAAACGGTTGTGTGTCGCTTTTCCAGCAAACTTTTTTTATGCAATGTGACTCTTTCTAGATATTCATTTCAATTTAAATACCTACAAAGTTGTACGGTTAGACAATTTAAAAAATATGTCCTCCCATTGCATTTCAGTATACCGGGAGAAGTGAATAAGTTGTACGAGGTTTGTCTGTAAAACAAATTTCCGATTTTTTTTTACATAGAACAACGCGATTATACCTATTGAATTGTATAGCGATGAAAAGATTGGACTTTCAGCTATTTTTCGATGTAATCATCCTTGTGACCGATGCAAATCTGTAGGCACTGTGGCATTTTTCGCACACCGTCGCCTTAGAACTCACAGGTAGCGCTCAATCTTGTGATCAACTCGTCGCGGGTCTGGAAATTTGTTCCACCAAGAAATAACCTTAACCCAGGAGACAGTTGGTAATCACTAGATGCTTGGTTCGGGTTGTAAGAGAAGTTGAAGGTGCCCCATTCCTATTTTTTTTTATTACACTTCTCTCGGGAGAGGCGAACCTATATCACCGAGTGGACGCCCCAAGATGTCACCAAATAACTGTTGCAGTTCTTTTTGAACAGTTGCAGGTTGTAACGCTCCGAAAACACTCGTGTGGGGGTTCTACAGCTTCCCCGCTCTGTAACGAAACGAGTTCTGATGCATGGATGTTCGCGCTGTCGGGAAATGAACCGCCAACTGGTGCGATCCGTCTGATTGTCTTGTGGAGCGCATATAAGCCGAATTGCGTGGAACAATACCACGAATCTCCGAAGAACAGTACCCGTGATAATATCTATAAAACAGACAGAGGTCGACTATGCGCCTTCGATCTGATAGCGGCTGTAGTCCCGACGTCAGCAACGAGTCCCTGGTCAGGTTGATCGCTTGTGTCTGTATGCTCTCAAGTAGGTCGAGGGTGTGTTTAGAAGCCGAGTTCCAAACTAATTTGGGATGTATACAGGAGAAGAAGTTGGGCCGGAGTAAAATATTTCTTGGCTCTAAAAATATATCTCAGTTTTGCCGAGGCTGACCTAGCCATGCTCGACACGTGTTTATGCCACGATACATTCCCACAGACCGTGACGCCGAGCAATTTCAAGCTTTCCCTAGATACGAGGGCCTAGCCATTCATCATCAGCTGTGGAACCGATGATCCACTTTTCTTTATGAATGTTATATATTTTGTCTTCGCTGCATTGAAGTCGATGAGATTGGCACTTCCCGACTGCAGAACCATATCTAGGTCCTGATTCAGAGAGTCAATCTGACTACATATCAGCTAGTGCGACGTAGATGCACCAATCCGTCGAACACTCGAAAAGGAGGAAACAAGCGTACTATCGTCCGAAAAATTGAACACTTTGTTATACGTTGTCTCCAACAAATTATTTATGTGAGCAAAAACAAGGTTGGAGCCAAAGTAGAACCTTGGGGCACCTCCGAATTAACAGGATACAGATCCAAACACTCGCCGTCCACAACAACCCGAATCGATCGATTTTCAAGGAAGCTCTGCGTCCAGTCGCAAAGCTGCTGAGAAAGTCTGTGGCGGTTCTACGAACTACCACGATAGGTCGAGATGTCGTCATTCCACCAAGGAACATACTCACCTATAGCCAATCTCCACGTGCCCACAGACACGTGTCCCCGAAGTCCACCTGCCCACCTGACAAAAGGTGACATTCATCCTGGAGTCAACAACCCCGCGTATCCCCAGATACATGGGCCACAATTTCTGAACAATTTTCCTACACTTGCACGGCGATCGAAGGACATGACCCAGCATAGAAATTGTGCATCGATCCATCAAGTGGATAAACACCAACGGTTGGCACAGCTGCGCCAGATGTCGACAAACGTCACATCCCCGGCGACAAGCGAATTGCCGGAAAACCAAATCGTCGACAAAACCTTTGTCCCTGCCGCAATGTACTTCGCCTAAACAAAGGCCATTGCAGAGCAACGGCAATAAACGAAAACGTTGTTCCCATAGGGCAAAGTAAACACGATCCCAGGATCGACTAACGTAAACCACGCATTCGATTGTTTGCATAATCAAAGCAACAGAAGTGTGAAAATTTTGGTGGACCCACAGACGGCAACCTGCGCTTCTGTATGTGTGACCGCGATCTTCCCTGGTGGAGAGATTCTCGATTGAGAGAAAGTTACCACCCAGGAAAAGTGAAAGGAGAAAAGAAAACGATGGGATGAATGGAATTATCCCCAGAGAAGTAACCACAGTCTGCAAGGAGAACTCTAACGAGGAGGTTTAACGAAAAGAATTCTTAACGTGTGCCGTTTTATGTTTGATCAATATTCGTGCCAAAACAATTCGTAACGTGTATCGTTTTATATATGACCAATCTTCGTAACGAAAACAATTCTTAACGTGTGTGAAAGTTCGCCGTTTTCCTTTCTATAGACTAAACGAAAAAATTGTTTAAAAGTTTTACCACACACAATCAACCATTGTAAACCAGACGTATTGCTTCACTTTAATAAGGAACAGCAACCATTCTCAACTAGAAGTAGTGCTCCGTTTAATAAAGAACAAAGGTTAAGAACAAATTCCGCTCCATGTTTTATTGGTGCTACATCTGCTCCGAGTTCCGTTTGTTTAATTTCCTCTTCTGTGGACGGTGTTCGGCGGAACACTTCAACCATCGACCAACTTTCGAATAAAGACAAAAATCCGCCAAATTATCCGCCAAAAGTGCATATGAAGGAAGTTTCCTCAGCAATGCTCCGTGCCAGGCGCGGTCAAAAGCCTTGGAGATATCCAATGCGACCGGTCTTGACTCACCATGCCGCTCAATCGCAGATGTCCATATATCGGTTATAAGGGTCAAAAGATCTCCCGTTTACCGCTTGGCGCGGAATCCGTATTGACGATCATTCAGAAGTCTGTTGCACTCCAAATACTTAATTAACTCAGTATTGATGACTTTTTCCATCTAGTTAGATAAAATAGACGGTAATGCTACCGGACGGTAATTTCGTCGGAGACACTTTTTTTCGGTCTTTGGGATTGGTTGAACTCGAGCGATTTTCCAGGAGGCAGGAAAGGTCCTCCGTACATAAGATATGCGGAAGAGTCTGCCAAGAACCGGCGATACAGGAGCATACTACGCATCATTACTTGACTAACTGAAGGCAGAAATTGCGGAAAACGGCCACATTAGCAGAAAAAGAAAATCCCGTTTCTCCAAGACAACGCGCACCAAGCGACTTATTTTCCCTAATCTAAAAATTGGGCTCGGAGGACAGAGATTTTCGTCAAATGAGGACGCAATCACCTTCGTGAACAGTTATTTTTCAGAGAAAAATGCCGAGTATTATTTGGACGGTTTAGAGAGATGGGAGCATCGCTGGGAGAAGTCTGTGGAGTTACAAGGAGAGTATGTAGAAAAATAAAAATACATTTTAAGCAAAAGTATCTTTGCTAGGTCGGAAACTTTTCAGGCCGCCCTCGTTTATACAGTGATGAAAAAAAATAATAGAAAAAAGCTTGTTCTTCGACACTAATCGTTACGAAAAAATGTATTTGGGGAAAAATTAAAATTAAAAATTTGCTAATAGATTTGGTGCACTGTAATACATAAAAGAAATACTAAATTTTTAATATGAAAAAAAAATATATTGACTCCGGTTTTCCTTGGATTTTCCTCTAAAAAATAATAGAAAAAAATTAGTTTTTTGTTTGTGTTTTGTGAAGAATTAATTTACAGTAAAAGCGTTTCATGTCCTTTTAATACTTACCAGGTGTACCGGTGTGAAGTGAGCGTCAAGATACAAATGTATCGATAGGGAACGTTTGTTGTGAACGAGCCCTTATATTTTTTTTATTTGGCTGCTATGACATCTGTCAAACATATTTAGTATGCATCAAGTCATTGTACAAACAACATCATTTTTTTTTAATCTTGTAAACAATGTAGAATTTTGTACCAGAAAATGATGATTTGCGGAAAGCATTCATTTTTTGTTTTCATTTGAAGAAAAGTGCTGCAGAGTCGCATCGAATGCTTGTCGAGACTTATGGTGATCATGTTCTATCGGAAGCAACATGCAAAAGATGGTTTAAGGGGTTCAGAGATAATGATTTTGATGTGCTAAATGAAGAACGTGGACGACCACCAAAAAAGTTTGAAGACGCCGAATTGCAAGCAATATTGGATCAAGATGACACTTTAAGTCAAAAACAAATGGCACAAATGTTAAATGTTGCACAATAAACAATTTCTGACCGTTTAAGAGCTATGGGAAAGATCCAAAAGTGTAGAAACTGGGTGCCACATGAATTGAATGACAGGTGGGTGGAAAAGCGAAACACCACATGTGAAACGTTGCTTCTACAACACGAAAGGAAGTCAGTATTGTATCGAATTGTGACTGGTGATGAAAAATGGATTTATTTTAAAAATCCTAAATGCAAAAAATCATGGGTACATCCAGGAGAAGCGTCAACATCGACTGCAAAGCCTGATCGGTTCGGAAAAAAGACAATGCTCTTTGTTTAGTGGGACCAGAAGGGGTGGTGTATCATGACCTTCTAAAACCTGGCGAAACTCTTGATGTGCAACGCTATCGACAACAAATGATCAATTTGAACCATGTATTGATCGAAAAACGACCAGAATGGACCACAAGACACGGAAAGATAATTTTGTTGCATGATAATGCTCCGAGTCATACAGCAAAACCCGTCAAAGAAACAATAACAGCTCTCGGCTGGGAAGTGTTACCCCACCCGCCGTATTCACCAGACTTGACTCCTTTCGACTACCATTTGTTTTCATCGATGGGACACGCATTGGCTGAGCAGCATTTCAATTCCTACGAGGAAGTCGAAAATTGGGTCTCCTAATAGTTTACCTCAAAAGACGACCGGTTTTATTGGCGTGGTATCCACAAATTGCCAGAAAAGTGGTCGAAATGTGTAGAAAGCAATGGCCAATACTTCGAATAAAATGTTTTTTAGTTTCCCAAAAAAAACCGCTCACTTCATACCAGTACGCCTGGTAGTTGATGCATCTTTGTTTTTAATGATTGCTTTGCATCTTCGTCCCATGAAATTGACTAGTTTGGTACAAGTCGCGGGTGGTATAGAGTACCATTCGTCTTTTATTTTGGACCAAAGTTCTTCCTTATGTTTGGCTTGGCAGTCTCCGATATTGTGCTTAAGAATGCCTGATAGGTGTTCTATTGGGTTAAGATCAGGGGACTGCGATGGCCACTTCATTACATCGACTTTGTTTCGAAGAAACCACTCTTTAGCCAATTTTGAGGTGTGCTTGGGGTCATTATGCTGCATAAACTCCCATTTAAGAGGCATGTCCTCTTCAGGAAATGGTAGCATAACGGTGTTTAAGATTTCTACATAATCTTTAGCACACATTTTGTCCTTTATACGAAAAATTGGACTAACACCAGATGCTGAAAAGCACCCCCAAATCATTAAATTGTGTCCACCATGTTTCACTGTCGTTTTCGTATACTTTGGATCGAATTCTGAGTTCATTTGTTGTCTGACGTACATTTTTCCGTCGGAAGCAAACAAATTAATCTTGGTTTCATCCGACCATAAGATGTTATTTCAATTCGCACGTTGGAGGTGTTTTTTGGCAAAAACGAGTCTCTGCTTTATATTTTTCTTGCTCAAGTATGGAACTTTTCTGGGACCACTGTGGGGGACGAAGTGGGTTGAGCTGACGTACGGCATGGGGTTCACTTCTTCTCCCAAACGACACTATAAGTTTATTGGTTCCGCCATTAACCGATCACCAAGGACTAAGTCCAAAACACAGAACAAACACAGCATAGCGAATGAAACACACCGATGGAAGTCAACGAAAAATAAAACGCACTGAGCACAGGTTTGTTTTTATTAATGTTTCTTTATTTCACGTTTGCGCGATTGGTAATTCCACTTTACAATTAGAGAGGTCCTGGGGGGAAATTCCCAGCGAGGGAGCGAAAGAACAATTACATTACAAGCTTAACAAAACGTCAAATTTAATTGGTATGAACTGAACCACGATGAGAATATCAGCTTCGGTGGCTGTGACACTTTTTGGCTAACGTACTCAAGACTACGACAACGACTCCGGGATATATTCGCGGCCCCGTGCGCAACGGGGAGCGGGAACGGTAGCGATCTGCTCGGTCGCCGGGTGTAAAACGACTCGATCGAGGGTTGGAGTCTGGATCATGATTCACCCTCGATTCGGTGGTGGTGAATATCCTCTCTACTAAGAATATGTTTTTACTTACCACCAGAGAAACGTAAAGTTTCTCTTGGTGAAATAGAAAACCAGATCTCGTAATGGATATTATGGTGGTATGTGTGTGATCGTTTAGATCTGTGTTGTTTACTCATGCGCGAAGGCACTGGAAAAACAAAGCAGGCAGGCGGCAAGGACAAAGGAATCGGGAAGATCGTTGTCGTTGATGTGCATCGCGGCTAAATAAATAGACGTAGATGCATCGAAGAAATGTGCTACAAGAAAAGATGGGACGAGGGCATCATAAAAGTCTTAGATGAGTGATGCCCTTGTGTAAATAACCGAATAGACATTGGGAAAAGGTGCTAATGGGTTGCGATACTTTATACAATGAAAATTGTATATCGTATCTTGGGTCGGTGGCCGAAACGAATTCCTTGCTTGCATTTGTATATACGGCGTAATTCGTTGTAAGAAACGGATTCTATATTTGCATTGTTTATGCTTTGAATTCAATCCGGCGGCTATGCGCGAAGTCGATGATTGTTTGCAGATTCAAACAAAGGAGCATTTCTGGGTGTATCGATAGTTGCAAGTCATTGCGAAGCAATTCAGATGGTCACAGAATGACGGTTTGTATAACATCTATGCCAATTGTATATGGCATCTAAGGCGACTCAAGTGTCGAACTCTAGTGTGCGTGTTTACACTAAACGAGAATTCGGTTCTTCGTCGCTAATGCAGAGATGCATTGATGCCTGCATGAATGCCCTTGTGGGAGAATTCCTAGGTGTTGCGTATGTATGATTGGGATCTGTGATAAATTTGGATAGAATTCTTATGAGGAATTTTGAATTCGAATAAATGGATGCAGGTAAGAATTCTCTTCCAGCAGCTTTTAGCTAAATACATTTGGCCATTTGTTGCATTTAGTCTGTTTCTAATTGTACGACTCGTACAAGGTGCGTTTAACCCATGTTTTAATTCCGTTGAAGAAAAAACGGCTTATTCTTGGATAGTCGTATGGTTATTAAGCCGTATGTGTGCCGCCGTGGCACGGGTTCTACGACTATTCCACGCTGTTGCCCCGTTGGTCGCCTCCAAGGTGGGGTAATAGTTCCAGTATCTGCTCGTTATCGATGGATGCCGAAGGTTGAATTGTGAAAATGCACTTCCCGATTGTAGCCAAATCATAAGAGTCGAACGAGATTAAAACGCACTTTCGTTCCTTTTACACAGCACATCGTTGCTATACTTGTTTTTATTTTCTATTGTAGTTAATATAATTCACAATGGTGGTCAAAAGGCAGTCACTGCTAACTTAAACAAGGCTTTTTACTTAATTGATTATGAGTTAATATTGTTGTTAACTGCTCCTCAATAGTGTAGTGGTTAGTATACCCGCCTGTCACGCGAGAGACCGGGGTTCGATTCCCCGTCGGGGAGCCACTGGCGCAAGACTAATGACCTTGCCCGGAAAAAACAAAATCATTATGAAAAATTTAACAAGCCTCAGGACTTGCTAAATAAGGCCAAGACCGGTCCCCGCTTGTAGTGCCGATGATGATGATGATTATTGTTAACTATATATACAAGGACTGTCACTGTTGTTAACTATATATACAAGGAGTCACTGGTAACTTAAACAAGGCTTTTTACTTAATTGATTTTGAGTTAATGTCCTCATCCACTGATGGTTGTTGGGCACAGACTGACTATTTAACGTGGAGGCACGACTTGCCTCCACGGAATCCGTATCGCGATTGAAGATTCATTCACCGAAGACGACAGCACAGCAAATTTCGTACGTTGCTTCGGTGCCCGACAAGGGATGATTTTCGTTGCATTGGTCCAGCAAAAAGGGGTGAAACACACACACGATGATCGTTTCTGCTGCTCATGGCGTGTGTTCACGAGTATGCGGACCGTGGATCACCGAATCCACAAGGGGAATATTAGCTGGCATGGTTGCAGCTGGTGCAAATATCTTGGCGTAGATATTTTGTGTTTACACGATCAGCAACTGCGTACAGCATTTATGCTGATCGTGTCCATCTTGGCGGCATCTCCAAGCAGTCGAATTATCGCTGGATATTTTCCCTTTTTGCGGACTCGACTCCCTTGGGCGATCAGCCGTATGCCTTAATGTATTTGTCGGTTGGATGATCGACCGATGTGGGCATGTATAAAAAGGAAAAGAAGAAACATTTCCTGCACGTGTGCGGCTGACTCGTAAGGGGATATCTCATTGCTATGGTTCGGGTAGTGTTGGTTGCTTGATAGTGCAACCAAATTGTTTTTACTTGTGGAAAATACTTATTATTGCTGATGGAATTTTACGTCATCGAGAATTATTGATTTAAAGTATTTCTGTAGATAAGGATACAACTATGGAAGTAAGTACATGTTTTAATGGGTTTTAGGAAGACTGTTTCTTCATCATAGGTTGTAAGGTAAGTAGTGGCGTTCAATGGAACTGCCACAATACTTGTTTTATATCGTTTTGGATGCTCAAGGTTGGAAGTTTTTACATGGTTGATGGGAAGGTCAGTAGTGGCGTTATTGAACCGCCACAGTCGGATTAGCAGTTTGTCGAATTGTGAGGTTGTTTTTCTTTTTCTGCCTCTGGTTTCCATTTTGGAATCTGAATGAAGAGCTGCGAATATTTTTTTCTTAGAGCACTTCATTAGCTTAGCTATTTCGTCCATTGTTTTCCAGTCATTTCTTAAATTGTTTATCAATTCACAATCGGAACTAGTGCTATGTACTCCACGACCCATTTTCACAAAATTTTATTTTCATTGTTTTTTTTTTTCTAACAAACACTGAAACACAAGTCTAACAATATTACGAAGATTTCAATAAAGACGAACCAGTAATTTACTGCACAATCATGATTGAAGACTGTGGTGATGATTTGTTTCTATTATTTTTCCAGGCAAAATATCCTGTGGGGGTTTCTCTATTCTATATGAGAAACATCCCACAATTCCAACCACAATTCCTACCTAATTTCGACCTCCTTACAGCGCGTCAAATCAACCCCATCTCCCCCTACTGACCTGTTCACCTGCAAAGCATGTTTCCACCAAGGACACATAGCTAAACTCATTGTAGCACGCAGACAATGCATAAATGAGTTTAGCTTACCTTTTTAGCCATACGGCAACTCGTGTCCATGTCGATTAGCGACAACCAAATCCAGCCGGACGAAGTTGTCGCATCATTGCAGATCCACTGGGGAAATTTATCAAAACATTCGATTGAATCACGTGATAATATTTTCCTAGCGTTACTTCGGGTTTTCTCCAGACACTTCATTCGCTGTGGATCAATGTTCTCTTTTGCAGGTGAATATCATCAGCTTAATTCTCCTTTCTTTCTCAGTTCTGTCTTCGTATGGGTCAATGTACACTGAACTCACCATACTACCGAATCAGGTCAGTGGGTTCCGCTCAGAACTACATTGATTCATGCACATACAACCAAATCCACCCCAAGATAATCGTACATCGTGTTTCTGTTCTCTCATTGTCCCGCTCTCTTCGATCATCAGATTACCGATGTAACCTACCACACATCGAAGAACGTGGCAATGAGAGAGCAGAAGTATGTTCTCTTTTGGTTGTATCCAATTTCTTCCCTTTTCAAGTCAGTCGATTAACGCGAGTACGGTAGAGAGGTTGTGTCGCTTACCGCCGCCGCGTGTGCATGCTTATGCACACGCTTGTCCGCGGATATTCAATATCGATGTTAAATAAGTCGGTTCAAATTGTACGTTGTATGGTTGAAAGTGACGATTCATAATTATTAGAAATATTATCTGAGTTATGTGTTGTGTGACGGCATCGAAATGTCCTCGCGAGTGAATATTTTCAATAAATTAAAACGCTTGCTGGCAGTACTATCTGTTATCTTTCTTATTGATTACTTTGGCGTCTTAACTCACTTATTTGAATTAGACTTCAATCGTTTATTTATCTATCCACTTGAAGGAGATGTCGTCCAATATGCTCATCGGATCCGATATAATCAGAAAGTGGACGTGCGTCCCATAAATGTTTACAATTACACATTCCTCAATAAATGCGAACATAAATGTGTGGAAGAAGGTACTTCGCCAGTAAAGCCGATAATAACGTTTATAATCAAATCAGCGATGCCGCGTTTTGAGAGACGAATGGCTATACGACAAACCTGGGTTTTCGAGCAACGTTTTTCTGACGTTATTATTCGAACAGTATTCTTTCTACGGATTGATGGGGGATACGGAAGAACTGCGTGCCATGCGTTGGCATATCACCCCTATACCCCATAATCCCTTTCGCTTGCATTTTTTACTACTAGGCAAAAACAAAAAACTGATAAGAGCAAATTGATGCACCATATCAAAGTACTGTTAGGTACGGTTCGGGTATAGAATTGGTGTCGAAGAAAAACCAAATTGTACGCAGTTACTGATTGTTGATCGTTATCTAAACCTTTGTTTCTATTATTTTTTCCACCACTGTATATTATTATTTATATATATTGAAAAAATGCATTGATCCGATATAACTCAGAAGTATAGATAAGGCTGTGTACACTAACACGTCGTTTAATTGTTCTAATGTTTTGCAGTGGAATCTGACTCCCACTGCTCGTGCCAGTTCAGTATTTGTGAACTAGTCTCGAATAGTTTTTATCCCTTGTTTCGATGTCTCGCAGGCCTCTTGAAGCGTTTTGCTGCTACGATTATTTCGTCCTATATCGTCCACACGGCTTATATCTCTCCTCCTGATGGTTTATTTATGTTCGATGCCCGCTTATATATCATATTCTGTAGAAGTGGTCCGTATATATAAAGGTTGAGTACAGTGTCTTAAGATAATAATAGGTAATTCTAAATTATAGCACTATAGTAAAAGTTGTGTCGGGGAAGCTAATTGCCGTAGCGAAACAAGTTTGAGATATGAATTGCAAATTAATGGGATATTTCATTATGGCCTGTTGGTGCCGAAATAGAATGAAATTCCTTGAAATGAAATCACAACTCTCAAAGGAACATTTGCATAAAAGTCTATTATCCATTAACGATACGACTCACGTTGTAACCATGAACATTTCCAAGGCTTTCGCCAAAACCTTTCGCAACGTGATTGTGTTTAAAGTGTAAGCTTTGGCTTTTTAGTTGTATCCCATCCCATCATATGCCGTAGGTTAAGTTATACCTGGAAAACCGTCTGTTGTTACCGGAGATAACTTATATGTTTCTAAATAATTCATGAATTTCCATAGGACGTGAATTTTTATTTTGTTGTCTACTACTTAGCAAAATATTAGACAGTTTTTAAAGTTAGCCCAAATTCTCAACTAGAAATCGATACAAGACCTTTCCTGCAATTTCATCAACATTAACAATTCATGGCACAAATACTCATCTCCTGAGCTCATGGTGTTGCGTTTAGTTTTCAAACTGAGAAAACCATCTCGAATACATATCCCAAATAACATGTCTCCAGTTTGAGTTACGCAATCAATCACACAAACGCTCCCCACTGTCGTTGTTGACATTTGATTTAATCACATGTACACCTGGCAACCCTCCATCTAATCTCCAACTGGTATCATGCACAGTATTCAATCATTTCCCAAACAACAGCTTCTTTTCCTCCACCATCCAATTCTGGTTTATCTACCCCTTATCAAGCAACGAAATTAAATATCGAAACATACAATATATCAAATCCTTTCTGGTATACATGTAGGGCACAGCTGAATTCAACCTCCCGCGTTGATACTTAATTATCCTGGGCATGGAGCAGAGGCTTTTGAGAGCTGACTATTAACTAATGGTTCCCGCAAATATTTGTGCTATATCTGTATTATTTAGTTCACTTGGTAGAGATTTCAATTAACATTAATTTTCCAGGAACACAGGGATATGCAACACGTGCTAGTTTTGTGCAAGTTTTTGGAGAACAATTTGATGGCTTGGTCTACGTATCATATAACATTTATGATTGGCTCGTATCTTTTGCCGTTGATGATAATAAGCGCCCTCTATATCCGCATGATAATGCGCTTATGGCAACAGGGAGTGGGAGCAAAAATGTCCATCGAGTCACAGCGAGGTCGACGTCGGGTAACGCGTTTGGTCGTGGTAGTCGTAATTGCTTTTGCATCGCTTTGGTTTCCTATACAGGTAACTATTTTATTGAGGTGTGTTTGTATTGTATCTTAATGGCCACTTTATATTTTTTTCAGCTTATTTTGGTTTTGAAGAGTATGGACCTATTCCATGCGGACTCCACGTGGTCAGTAGCATTGCAGATAATCTCACATGTTCTTGCGTACTGCAGTTCCTGCATCAATCCTGTTTTATATGCGTTTCTATCCGATAATTTCCGAAAGGCCTTTCACAAGGTAAGTTAAATATCTATATTAAATATGTTGAAAACTGTTTATTGATCCTCCACTTTGTGAAAAGAGTAATTAGTATATGAGGATGATCGAAAACAAGCCAAAAAGTGGAACGGTTCAGATGCACAGATAAATTAACATTGGCGAGGACGTGATGACTTTTTTTTATTCAGAATACTATCATGGAAATGACAATTTCTTTGTCAGTGTTACATACAATCCTTTTGCATATATACACTCTGTGGACTATCCTCTGTTTTGGGACATTACCATGTGTGATGACAAAATATTACATCAACATTGCAAACTTTCCTCTCGGTCTATTTGCATTTGCCTGCTGATCGTGGATGGAACAGGACTGTTGCAAATGTATATACCTTTTTGTCTTTTTTCTTTTTCTTTTTTTTACATACAAACGAGTGCACTGCGTATTGAAGAAGGAATAATACCGAAACTTAGGTATGGCCAGATCGAAATATGAAATGTCGATATCACAAACTAACGGGTTGTGGGGGTTCTCTATACTACATGGAGAACCAACCCACTATTTCCGCCTTATTTCGACCGCTAACAGCGTGTCACATCATCCCCCAATTCCTTTTACCAACATAATTAACCTGTAAATCACGTTTCAAAAATGGACGCATAGCTGAATTCATTATCCTATGCAGGTAATGCATAATTGAATTCAGCTACCTTTTTGCCATAAGGCAACTTCATTCCGCTAACCCATGAGATTGCCACCGGAAATTCCAATTCATGTTCGTTAGCAACAACCAAGTCAAATCAAACGACGCGATTGCATCATCGTCCAATGGCTTGGGTAATTTCCGCATTCCTTAGCGTTTTTCCCACGGTAATATTTCCCTAGCCGATGTAGCGTCCTATCGACTTTCCCCAGACACTCTATTCGCTGGGGATCAATGATCTCTTCTTACAAGTGAATAGCGCAAACTACATTTTCCTCTCCTTCACAATTCTGTCTTTCCATAGTTCAATGCACTCTGAGATCACCACAATCACCGCACTAGGTCAGTGGATCATTCTCAGACGCTGCATTAATACACACACACTAAGCCAGATCAACCCTGGGTTATTGTGTTTTCCTTTTGATTTCTTCATCCTTTCTACGCCCATCGAAGTCGTCCACCTAGATGAGCGTGGGGACTTGAGGCATACACGAGAGAGCACGATTACCATTGGCTGATCGTTGTGCAAAAGCAGAAATCGCAATTTCCATCCCTAATTCGAGTCAGTCAGTTTCCATCCATCATTGAAGGAAGTCAAGTCTCAACCGCCGTGCTGTCGGGTTATTGAATTACAAAGTAAAGTCAGTCAATTACAAACACTCGTGGAGAGAAGTTATGGTATTTGGGATTGATAGTGAAGAACGTGTTTCGAACTGACGCTATGACAGTTAGAATCACCAAAAATTGAACCTAAGCGTAACACATCAGGTTTTTAAACTCAAGTATATTCCACTGATGTGAATTGTTATATTATCGCTATGGTATATGGCTCTGATGTATTTTCTTGTTCGGTGTTCTTCACTATTTGCTTGTGTGTACCGTGTGTGTATCTGTTAGAGACGCTGTAGTGCTCCAAGGAGTCCTACTGTTTTCCTTCACATTACATTTCCACCCACATTATATTTCCACCCACATTACATCTGCCTCCCACCTATAAGAAAATCCATTTGATATTCCAAACATAACATTGTAACCAAATCGAACTAAACGTTCAAATTCTCATTTATTGAATTCACATTTATTTATTCAATTTAATGCCTTTGTTCGATTCAATTTCCTAAAATCAAACAGCATAATGCATTATTTTCTCAGGTATGCTAAAAGCAATTAGCACCTAAAAAACCTACAAGATCCAAAACCTAAAAGTGCATGTGTCCAAACAATGGCATATCTTTTCGATACGCCGACACACAATTCTTGCAATAATAAACATCCAAACGGATACCAGATGTTTTATGACTAGCTAATAGACACGGATTCCCAGATCCTAAACTAACAACCGATTTCCACGGATCTTGTGCTACCTATTTGAAATGCACGAAAATTCTTGTTTGCATTAGCCAGATGGCTAATACAAATAAAAACCCCAATAAAGGATCAAACGATAAGTGGCGATGCATCTTGACCTTCGAAAGAACATAAAGATATTTGAAAATTAGAATTTTGAAGTGAGAAGTTAACTTGACAGGAGTCGCTTGACGGAGTCTGGGTGTAGCGCGCATCAGGAGAAGACCTCCTCAAAGAAAAATAAAAAAAGTTTAAGGTTTAATGTAAACAAAAATCTATTCTAAACTAAAAATAAAATCAGTTTTAGAAAGTGTATTGCGGTGTATAAAGTGTATTGTTTTTGCGAGTGATTAGCGTGTTTAATACGCGGAAAGTGAAAGAAGAGATCGACACATCCATGAAGGACAACTACGGTAGCCCACTCTTCCCGGGGAACCGGAAGCACGGTGGTGCACCCAAAATAGTACATAAATTTGGTGGCAGCGATGCGGAAAATCCCCTACCAACGAAAGACCAATGAGGACATATTTTAAGTGCGATACATCAAAAATCAGTTTTTCAACAATTAAAAAGTGAGAAGAGCACAAGTGATAGTGGAGTAATTTAAAATCCCTACCTAAACTGTGTGTGATTTGTGAACTTTTACAACGAGAACACTGGAGGGATAGATTTTCAAATATCCCCTATCACCACAAAAAAGGATCTCACAAGTAAACATTTACAAATTGTGCAAAATTTTATTGACAGTGGTTTTTCATACCCAAGTGAAGATTCGGCAATTTTTTCAAAAAACACTCCCGAAACAAATCAGAAAGTGACAAAAAGTAGTGTCGAACTCAAACAAACAAAAAAAATATATTTAAAACTGACAAATATGATTCGAGAAATGTGTGATGACGTCCGGCGACCAGCATCAAAGGAAAACGAGCAGCCGATCAATACATCACCGCGACGACGACCACAGAAGCAGCGCACACACAAAAAAGGAAATCAAGGTAATCAAAATTGTATGTCATTATTTTAATCCAAAGGGTACAAAGGAAAACCCCGAACATAAATTTAAATTTAAATTATAATTTGATACATATAAGGGGATAACAACAGCAAACCCCAATATAAAATAAATTTATGTGTTTAAAGGAAAATAAAGAAAACCCGGACATTTGTAAATTTAGAATTAGAATGTGATAGCATCAAACCAAAGGGGGATGCAAAACCAAATTGTGTATACTACTTGTTTAATGATAAATAATAAAAACCCCAAATCGAAATTCGACATTTGAATATAGGCATGCTAAATTTAAAATCTAGTGAACTCACATATTTCAAAATATACATATATATTTACAGATATTAAACTATTATAAATTTAATGGGAAACAAAGGATTTAAAATCGTTTACAGGTTTTGAATATAAAGTGTACATTTTAAAAGACTGTGATAATTCAAATGACTTGGGAAGATTTTTTTTTTATACTGTCGACTTAATAAGTTTCTCTTGGGTTTTAATTTCTTCGATCAGCTTTTGTTCTGTAGGTTTTGAGTACTTTTTCCTTTTCCTCTTAAGTCTGCTTAATTTTGGACAACGGTAATCTCGTGGCTGACAAGGACAGGAAATAAAATTCCTTCTATTATTTTGGGAATTTCGTTTCTTGTCGCTTTCAAGATTCACAGCATCTTTTTCGTTTAGCCAAGATAGTTTCAAGTAATTTCAGGGAAAAATGAAGATCTCATCTCTTTGCACTCTGCCCTTTTTCACGATAATTTGGGAAGGTCTGTTTTTCAAATATGTCGTAAGTGGAAGTACAAAGCCGGGTACTCGTTCACAGGCAACTGCGGCTGAGCTCTCGGAGAGCCTGCCCACTGAGACGCGCGAACAAACCTCGGGAATAAATACTAACCTCGGATTGAATGACATATTAGGATTCGTGCCGACGTTCAACGGTAATCCGGACGAATTAGATGGATTCGTCTGCTGTGGAGATATTCTTTTTTCGCAGACACGAGACGAAAACCAAAAGTCATTCTTTTTGAGAGTAATCAAAACTAGATTACAGGGACCAGCACGCGAATTTATTCAATACAAGGTCATTCCAACCTGGGAGGATCTGGTGTCTGAATTAGAAGGAGAATTCAAAACTCTAACTTCTAGGCCAGCGGCGCAAAATAGCCTAGTAGCGGCAAAACAAGAATGTACGGAAAATGTAAAGGAGTTTGGGGACAGACTCAAACACCTTCTGCATCAATTAGACGGCGCTACATTTGCAAGTTCGGTTGAGCCTACAGTGCGGACGTATCTTTTGGCAGAAAACCAAAGACTCGCATTGAACGCATTTGAAGATGGGTTGAGGGATCCTAACCTCAGGATTTTAGTCATATCGCATAACGCTCCAAATTTTAAAACAGCCATTAATTTCGCTGTGGAACAATCTCGAAGATTGGGCTGCGATAACACAATACCAATTTCCACTAACTTCTCTAGGAATAACCAAATTGTTTGCCAGACATGTAAAAAACTGGGACATACTTCTGCGACTTGTTATCGCAACACAAAATTTCCGAATTTTGTTCCCCAGAATGTCAAAACAGAGTCTGAACGCATCCGATGTACATACTGCAGAAAATTTAACCATTCTCAGGCAGAATGTAGAACCAGGTTATCCCATTTGCGAAGCCAAAATCAATCCCCTTTTGCGAACCAAAATACTTTTAGGAATCAACCTGGTCCATCACAAAATAGAGTAACAACAAATTCCACCCATATAGGAAACCGAAATTTCAGTCAAAATCAGAATCAAAACATTAATATGGTGTCTAACATACCTCAACAGGGAAACGAACTCACTCGGGCGGCAAGACACGGCACTTCTTCTCGAGTACAGACAATTGCCGACGTACACCCCATCCCGATGTAGATTTTAAAATGATCGTATTCTTCTGTCCCGAATTCAAAGAGCCAGTAATACGAATCAAATACAATCCATCGGATAAAAAATACTCTACCTTTCTTATCGACACAGGCGCAGACATCAGCCTGATAAAATCAAATAATTCGTACGTTGTACAACCCCTAGAGGATCCAAATCTAATAACAATATCCACCATTGCTGGAAACACAATCAGCACGCGTGGCAAAGTAATTGGAATATTAGAATTCGAAACCAAAAAACATACCATACATCTTGAACAAAATTTTTTCATAATAAATGACAATGAACATTTTCAGTACGATGGTATATTGGGAAACGATTTCCTCACTAAATTCCAGTGTCACATTGATTATGAAAAAGGATATTTGCAATTCACTATTAAGAAGGGAACCACGAATAAACTCGAACAGTCTTTACTAAACGAAACAGAGGTCAAGCAAAAAAGTGATAATGCCACATCTCACGAGATGTGTTCTACGGAAAATCTCGGTATTATTGAAAAATTAGAAAACCCTGTTCAGAAGCAAACATCTGAATCCGTTTGTCTACGGGCCGGATCTGATGATTTGGCAAACGCAGCGGAACAAAATACCTTGACATCATACTCTTCAAATAAAATTCGTAGTAAAGCACTTAAGGAATTCGAGAGAGGACAAAAATCAGAAAATATTAAAACTGAAACCCCAAAATCCTCTATAACAACTTCCAATAAGAAGCAAAACGTCACAGTTGACTTCATTAAGTTACAACCGCGATCACAACAAATAGTGGAAATACCCCTTAAAGGAGAACCTTGCAAACAGGTAATAATTAAAAAATCTGAAATCAAGTCAGGAATATACCTTGGAAATACATTGACGACGCCAAGGGACAACAAAGTCAGAGTGCTTCTGATGAACACTTTGGACACTGATCAGGAAGTAAGTACCAACAACATAGAATTCGAATGGGAAAATTTGGACGACTACGAAGTATGTCAGGCGGATGAAACAAACGATCTTCTAAAGAATAGACTTGAACGGTTGGAATCACTCCTTGAGTTACGCCATTGTAACCAGGAGGAAAGGAGATCAATCTTAGACATCTGCCGCAGATTTAACAATCTCTTTTACTTAGAGGGCGACCATCTCACACACACTGACGCCATAGAGCATCAAATTATCACTGAGGAAGGAAAGCCCCCACTTTACATAAGACCATATCGCCTCCCAGATAGCTCGAAGCAAGAAATCCACAAACAAGTCAATGAAATGCTTCAGGATGGCGTGGTACAACCAAGTTTCAGCCCTTGGAATTCCCCACTTCTATTAGTACCCAAAAAGGCAGGACCTGATGGAACTAAACGATGGAGAGTAGTTGTCGATTTTAGAGCTCTCAATAAAATAACAGTCGGAGATGCATATCCATTACCTAATATTACTGATATCTTAGACCAATTGGGCAAAGCTAAATATTTCAGTACTTTAGACCTAGCAAATGGTTTTCATCAAATATGCATGGACAACAGAGATAAGGCAAAAACAGCGTTTAGCACCCCTTACGGACATTACGAATATAATCGAATGCCCTTCGGACTTAAAAACGCACCCGCCACATTCCAGAGGCTTATGAACAATGTACTCATGGGTCTCCAAGGAATCGAATGTTTTGTCTATGTAGATGACATAGTAATTTACGGTTACGATCTGAACGATCACAATTCTCGACTCAGTCGAATTTTCGAGCGCTTACAAAGACATAATCTGAAAATCCAACCTGAAAAATGTCATTTTATAAGAAGAGAACTCACCTATTTAGGGCATGTTATTTCAAAGGAAGGTATAAAACCAGACCCTGAGAAAACCAAAGCAGTAAAAACTTTTCCGACACCTAGGAAACAAAAAGATATTAAATCATTTCTTGGTTTCGTTGGATATTATAGAAAGTTTATTCCAAACCTTGCCGAACTGGCAAAACCCCTAAGCAAATTACTGCGGAAGAATGTTCCATTCCATTGGGATGCCTTCTGTGACGAGGCATTCACCACCCTGAAAAGAAAGGTTATTACCCCACCAATATTGTCTTATCCAGACTATAACCGAGAATTTATAATAACCACTGACGCTAGCAATGTTGCGTTAGGAGCAGTGCTATCTCAAGGCTCAATAGGTCAAGATAAACCGATTGCTTTCGCTAGTCGAACTCTAAACGACGCCGAAACTCGGTATACAACATCTGAAAAGGAATTACTGGCAATCGTTTTTGCATTAGCTCAGTTCCGACCATACGTCTACGGACGAAAATTTACTATAGTCACTGACCACAGCTCCTTACAGTGGCTTATTGGACGAAAGGATCCCACATCCAGACTTATGCGATGGAGAATTCTACTCGAAGAATACGATTACACAATCGTCCATAGAAAAGGCAAGCAAAATGCGAATGCCGATGCTCTAAGTCGCATAACATCAACTACCCCAGATGTCCCCACCAAAAGTAACATTCTCGTTACTACTAGAAGCAAAGAAAAAGCTAGAAAAAACACAGACATACAACCATATGAAACCCTCACCAACTTTACATGGGAGGAACGAACTGGATCTATTCATGCAGGGAAAAAACTTGGGTTGCGTGTAATAATCCTCCCTTTGATAGATTCAATGGAAGAAAAAACCCTGGCTAGAAGAATCCCAAACTTCACCAAGCCAGAAGTAGGAGAAATTATGCTTCATGAACAAGACAAGTTATGGGCCATCACACTACCATTGCCTTTTAGAAACGCAAAGGACCAGGAAATCGCTAAGAATTTCCTAGGCGACCTGAAGGAAGTGTGCCTAGTCCAGAAACTCGACTCCATTGGAATCTCAATTTCTACAATAGACAATGAATCCCAAATAGTCTTTAAAAAACTTGTAGAAGAAATATTCGCTGAACTGAAAATAAAAATACAATCATTTTCTGATAAAAGAAGACTCGTAACAGACCCAGACGAGATACAGAAGCTTCTCGCAGAGTATCACAACTCGCCTTTCGGTGGCCACCAAGGAGCCACCCGAACTATAAACCGAATGAGACCAAAGTACTATTGGCCCACAATGACTGCCGACGTCACGGCTTATATTCGAAAATGTGCTTCTTGCCAAGTAAACAAAAGTGGAAGAAACCTCAGAATCCCCATGAGAATAACCACAACAAGCACCAAGCCATTTGAAAGAGTTGCGTTAGATATAGTAGGACCACTACCAGTCAGTTACAATGGAAACAAATACCTGCTAACATTTCAGGACGATCTGACCAAGTTTTCAGGAGCATACGCTCTAGCCAGCGCCGAAACTAAGGAAGTAGCAAAGGTTTTCGTGGAAAACATCGTCTGCCAGCACGGCATACCCTCTTCCTTACTGACTGACCGAGGTGCAAATTTTCTCAGCACGCTTTTTAAGGACATTTGTTCCTTACTTAAAATGAGAAAACTCAATACAGCACCCTATCATCCACAAACAAACGGAGCATTAGAACGAAGTCATAGGACTTTGGCGGAATACCTCCGACACTACGTCAACCAAGATCCTCTTACTTGGGACACTTGGACACCATACGCAATGTTCGTATACAACACCACACCTCATAGCAGTACAGGCTACACGCCACACGAACTGTTGTACGGTTTTCCTGCTGAAATACCAACTTCCCTTAGACAAAACCCCAGTAGCATTTACAATTACGACAACTATGCTAACGAACTAAAGGTACGATTGCAACATGGCTATTGCACTGCAAGAGAAATACTTTTGGAAAAAAAACAAAAATCAAAAGCGTACTATGACCAGACAGTGGGTCACAAAAAATTTAATGTCGGTGATAAAGTATTGCTAAAAAACCACACAAGACCCAATAAATTAACCTCCTTGTGGAAAGGTCCATACGAAGTAATAAAGATTTTATCCAGGGAAAACTCAATTCTAAAGATAGGAAAAGGTACTCGTGTAGTTCATAATAACAATTTAAAACTATTCGTAGATTAAACCCTTTGAATTCGAGATATAAAAGAAAATTTTCCCAACACAACCAATCTTTATTTCAGTAGAAACTTTTGAAAAAAACAGAAGTATATGTAAATATGTATGATATATGATGAAAAGAAAAAGAAAATATATTTAAATACACATGTTAAGAAATAATTATATGAACAAATGAAACACAAAAACAGAAAATGAAAAAATATACGTATCCTTAAACACAGAAAAAAATATAAACTAAACAGAAAATTTGTCAATTGCATGAAAAAAAAAACACAAATTAAAAGAAATATTACTTATTATACAATTTCTAAATAATTTATAAAAAAAAAAAATATTTTTAATATATTAAGAATAAACAAAATATGAAACGAATAATCATAATACATAAGAAAATAAAACAAAAATGTACAAAACATACAATATTATACACTGATATAATAATCAAACACTTATAAAATTGTGTATTAACTCTTAACTAACCTAAATCATAACAAAATTTGCTAATGAATCTAACACTAAATGAAAAAATACTTTACCTACATATGTCTTAGCATTAAAATATAAATAATATATAACAAAATGTTTAAATATTGTACATTAATACTAAGAAAAAACGCTACAAAATTGAAAACGAAAACATAGCTCGTAAAACTACTCTAAAACTACATATATACATTGTAATATAAAAAAAAAAAAAAACGTCTTAACCTACCAATAAATGTAAATATAGTATAGATATTGTTTCTAGAATACTTTATATTAACAAAAAAAAAAGCAACGACAAATAAAACTAGAAATATATAGAATCATTAATACATAGTACTCAAGCAACTGTTCAATGTCACCAAATCCGAAATCTAACTCAATATATCCAAAAACAATCATTACATGTATTTGTGTAAGAAAGAAAGTATAAAAAACAACATTTGTAACGAAGTCAGAATGCCATCGCCTTCACTTTTATCGCGTCACTCCTAGAAAATTAATCTCTTACAGATTAATTTTTTCTTGAAGGAGGGGAGGATGTAGTGCTCCAAGGAGTCCTACTGTTTTCCTTCACATTACATTTCCACCCACATTATATTTCCACCCACATTACATCTGCCTCCCACCTATAAGAAAATCCATTTGATATTCCAAACATAACATTGTAACCAAATCGAACTAAACGTTCAAATTCTCATTTATTGAATTCACATTTATTTATTCAATTTAATGCCTTTGTTCGATTCAATTTCCTAAAATCAAACAGCATAATGCATTATTTTCTCAGGTATGCTAAAAGCAATTAGCACCTAAAAAACCTACAAGATCCAAAACCTAAAAGTGCATGTGTCCAAACAATGGCATATCTTTTCGATACGCCGACACACAATTCTTGCAATAATAAACATCCAAACGGATACCAGATGTTTTATGACTAGCTAATAGACACGGATTCCCAGATCCTAAACTAACAACCGATTTCCACGGATCTTGTGCTACCTATTTGAAATGCACGAAAATTCTTGTTTGCATTAGCCAGATGGCTAATACAAATAAAAACCCCAATAAAGGATCAAACGATAAGTGGCGATGCATCTTGACCTTCGAAAGAACATAAAGATATTTGAAAATTAGAATTTTGAAGTGAGAAGTTAACTTGACAGGAGTCGCTTGACGGAGTCTGGGTGTAGCGCGCATCAGGAGAAGACCTCCTCAAAGAAAAATAAAAAAAGTTTAAGGTTTAATGTAAACAAAAATCTATTCTAAACTAAAAATAAAATCAGTTTTAGAAAGTGTATTGCGGTGTATAAAGTGTATTGTTTTTGCGAGTGATTAGCGTGTTTAGTACGCGGAAAGTGAAAGAAGAGATCGACACATCCATGAAGGACAACTACGGTAGCCCACTCTTCCCGGGGAACCGGAAGCACGGTGGTGCACCCAAAATAGTACAACGCTACAAAGTCGCTGATCATTCACCATACGGTCGAATCGTTGAAGGATAAATAAAAAACTAAATTACCTCGTGCGCGAAGTCCAAATAAATGTGTCAACTTACGTGTACCATTTTAAAAGTGTAAATTTTAATCAATTGTAAACAATCAAAAAAATAATAATCATTGAGAACAATAAAAACTAAATTACAACTAAACCAAGTGCCTTTCATTTCTTTCCTCCCTGTGAATTCGGCGAAGTGTGTTCGGCGGAACAAGTGTCGGGGATTAAAGTGAATCTGTGTCCATGTTCGGCATCATAACTTTCACCCTCACAGGGTGATTGAAATGGAGGTACATTTTCCTGTAGGCATTTAATGATAGATCAAACTGTCTCACTGTCATAGTATTTTGTTCAATATTGTTGGAAATTTCATTATGGAAGGACTTAGTCCGGCACAGGGCCTACAGGCCCCTCAGGTGTATTACGAAAACCAAGGATTCTGCAAGTGTCTCATGCGCTTAAAGAAACTTTTGGTCCACATCCTTGGCTTACCTAACGTACAATTCAATATAGGATCAAATTTGTTGAGACACAATTTTCATGATTGGTTAATACCCATCCAAGAAGCACACATTGAAAAATATAGCGGCGGAAGATGAGAGTGTACCTGAGGACCGTGCGGAATAGATTCATTTCAATATCTCAGTTTATTGTATGCAAGGCTTTTTTATGCAAGGCCCTTAGTTTAAAAGCCTACGGAATTCAAATCGTGCAAGAACTGAGGCATTCTTCCAAATCATTACCTTTTCAGACTTTCAGCTCTTGAGAAGCTTGAATAAGATCCTTTATTTCCGATCAGCACATTTCTAACTTAATGACTATAAGAAAAATTGCAGTATTTGGGGTGAAGAGTAACCCAAGGAGGTTCAAAGGCTGCCATTACATCTGGACAAAATAATGGTTTGGTGTGCTTTTTATGGAATTATCAGTCCATATTTCTTCCAAAACAAGGCCAGCTGGAACGTTATCGTGATTGGCGCCTGTTATCGCACCATAATAACAGACTATTTAATATCTGTCACTGAAGCCTGTGATCTCGAGAACATTTTGTTCCAATAAGGCGTACCTTCAGGCCTTTATTTGGTTCCTACATATTGCTTCAGTTTTGGCTTCTTGCATTCTTTCTAACTTTCGCGGTTCGTTCCCCTTTAATTCATGAATTATAAAATAAGCAAAAATTTCAATAATTATGACCAAACCGCATCCTCTTATGTATTAAGTTGTTCCACTTCCTTCAGCAATGCGTCATTATCATCATCATCGGCACGACAACCGGGATCCGGTCTTAGTCGTATTTAGCAAGTCTCTCCACCGGTATCCGCTCCTTATCCGAGACTTGTTAAATTGTCCGTAATAATTTGTTTTTCCGGGCAAGGTTATTAGCCTTGCGCTAACCTTTCTCGGGATGTCTATGCATGCATTGATTCACTACTTGACGGTTGCCAAAGTAGCTATCCAGGGGTGTCACGTGGAGACTGCATGTCAACTTGGATTGAACAGGGACAAGGTTCATCCTGGCCTTCGACGGTTTGAAATCAGAGACTTTGCCCTGTATGGTCGCTCCCACGCCCTCTCAGCAATGCGTCACCCTTGTGTTACGTACGTCGGCCACCACCATCATTTAATAATTTGCATTTAATTTTGTTTTAACATAGTATGATGGTAAGGTGGTGGAAGAATTGCACGATCCTGAAGTGAGTTTCTGAACCCACCCTGATTCGGGTGTGGATCGTGCAGTTCTTCGAGTTCGAATTTGTTTTTCGAAGTGGACGTGAGTGGAGAGCGAGAGAGATGGAGGGTTAACCTTTTTTCAAAGATACGGTTCGGAATTCCGTGGTTGACGTTTGACAACGGGAGAAGAAGAAAGAACGTTTTTTTTGAACAGTTTTTGATTTTTTTTTCCGGTTGAGTTGGCGAGCGGAAGAGGAAGGAATACAGAAGGAGCGAGTTCCCTTTTGTTTTTCTTTTGATAACAAGTAAAACTTTTAAAAGATTGTTGTAAAGACCGAAGTTTGAAATTAAACGTGAAATTAAGAAAGAATGTGTTTTTTTTCGTTTGTACTGCGAATTTGTGTGGCCTCTGTCGTTGCTTTCCTAACGTAATAAGCACACATTCAATTAACAGCGGTTGTTCAACACACTAAGAGTGACCAATTGGTGCTGAATCGGAAAAACATCCAGAGGAGCCAACACTGGATAGTTTAAAAACTACTTATTGCTGGAATCAGGGCAGCAATCATCGAGTCAAGTGGGACACCACGGACAGGATTGTGTCTGGGCTGCTGCACTGACCTGGGCCGAGAGCAACAAAGTTCATCGGCGGGTCACCCCGAGGGAGGAACCAGGTAACCACTTTAACTTACTGCTACTTGTAGAGATTTTTGTGGTTGTACACCACGACAAACTGGCGCTGCGCATAACCTTCCCAAGGCAGGTTTGGTGATTAAAATTGTTCTTTTGACAAAGCTAAAGAACCTATTGAGCTACATCAAATAACTAATACTCATTGCCTATCGGCTGGCATTGGCGGATAATTGGCGACGATCGTGAGCGGAGAGACCTGCATGGTGGAAGGACGGAAAGCAGAACGTGGAAATTTTTATTTTTTTTCTTCTCTTTTTTTTTGTTGTGAATTGAACAATGCTTGTTATTTATTTATTTATTGATTTTTATTGTTAAATGGAAAACTTGTATGTTAATTACTGTAGAATTGTTTTGGTTTTAGCCTTAAGCTGATACTTCGATGTCATTTATTGATTGTTAGTTATTGCTCTGATTTATTTATTTATTAACTGATTTTTGGCTTAATCGATCTCCAAATTTTTGTTTGGAACCGGGATTCTGCTTTTCTTTCCTTTTCAGCTTCGCGTGTATTCGAGGTGTGTAAGTTTCGGTGTTATTGCTGCATCGTCGCGTTTGATTTTCTTTTGTCTTCTCGGGTTCTTTTCCTTTTCTCTCTCTCTCTCTCTATTCTCGGGCGGTGTAGTGGTCATTTGTGTTGTGCAGTCTTTCGTTCGTTCGTTGGAGGGAACGTGTTTAATATTATTTATTTTATTATTTTTTTTTTGTGGTTAACGTGTTGAGTAATATCTCTCTTTGTGTTGGCGTGTGTATTGTGGTGTTCGCGTCCCTTCCATTGGTTGGGTCGGTCGCGTTCGGGGTGGTTGTCTTGTTGAGGACGTTATAATTATTGTTGTTGTTGGAGGCTATATTTCTTGTTGGAGCTCGGGGGTGGACTGTGTTTTTCCCATCACTAGGTTGTTGTTTTTTTTTCGGTTTTGCTGTTGGCCATAGGTCTTGTCGGGGTTCCGGGTTTGGTAGCGAGAGATTTTGTAGTTTAATAGACGGCCTATAAATGCAGACAAGGCAGCGTCAAAGAGATGTCCGAGAGGGCACCCCTGCCCGGGCACGACCCGAGGCATTTCCCGAGCCGCCGGTTGACGAGGTGGATCCGGAGGCGTTCCATGATTCGAGGGACGAATTTGTGGACGATCGATCGCCAACACGCCCCCCTCCCACCGTCGGTAAACAACCTGTCGGGAGCATGGAGGACACGCCGATGCCCTCGTACTTTAAACTGGGCCCACAACCATGTCCTGTACGGACCATGCTGGGCACAGATAGGGTTTTCGATCTTGTGTCGAAGGCGGTCCCCATGTTTTCGGGACAGAAAGGACCGGATACGGCCGAGAGACTCTCTTCGTTTCTCAAGGGCTGTAGAAGGACCTTGGATGGGCTGGCGGTGGAGGAGGAACATACCTTCCTCCGGTGGTTGCCCTCTAGGCTGAGCGGCGAGGCCTATCGGATGTTCGAGGAGAGACCACCCACGACATTCCTTGAAGCGGAACAGCGTCTTAGAGAGGCCTACGAACCCCGGGTGTCGTATGAGGAGTTGTGTGCGCAACTTTCCAAAATGCGACAACTTCCTTCCGAGGATGCCACAGGCTTCGTTTCCCGAGTGAAGCGGGCCGTGGTGCGGTGCGAGGAGGCAGCTGAGCGCTTTTATGGTCGCCAGGGTAGGTCCGTCTTCGCCAGCCAGCTTGAGGGCATGGCCAAACCGGTGTTGGTAAGGGGTCTGAGGGAGGAAGGACTAAAGCACTTCCTCCTCACGTTGGGTAATGTCCCTTTTCGTAGCCTGGTGGACCACCTAACCGGATTTGAGCGAGCTCGAAGGGAAATGCTGAGGCGGGACGACCTGTTTGTGGATGCGCGACCGACAGTGTCGGAAACATTAGAGTTAGGACCGGGAAGTTGCTCGACCGTTTTGGAAAGCTCATCCTCCACTTCTAGGGATTACACCGCGGCGCCGGCGCCGGTTTTATCGAACTTAAATCCTCGGGCGGTGTCATTCGTGTTGTCGGCCGAAGAGCCTGATAGTCGTCGACGAGGGGAGGATAGTTTCGTTCGGGAGCAGTCGTGCGGACCTCTCAATTATAGACGGGATGCTGGTGCCTATGCTCCGGCCTCCTCTGGCGAGGGAGCGTGGTCAAATACCGTGTCTTCCTCGAGTCGGAGTGAAGGGTCGCAGGGTTTGGCTCAAGGGGCGTATGTGCCTGGAGATCGACCGGGTCGGGACAATCCGTTCAGGGATCCGGTTGGTCGATCGGCGCACCCCCTGGAATCCCAGACAATATGCAATTTTTGCAATCTGAGGGGTCACGTGTACGACGAGTGTCTACAAAGACGAAACACTCCCTTCTGTCGCGAGTGTTGGCGGTATGGCCACGATATAGTGGACTGCCCGGATCGCCCGACGAGGACGCGCGGTCCCCAGACCACATACAGGGGTAGAGGTCAGCAGGGCGGATTCGCACGGCAGGAACCGCCTTATCAGCGACCACAGTTTCAGCGGAGAGCCCTACCAGAGCCGCAGCCCCCGTCTACGGGCGGCGGGCCGGCGACATCAGGCCCCAGAGTATTCAGCGTCCGGTGCTGTTGCGAGTTTTGTGGCCGCCAAGGTCATAGCTTGCACGGGTGCGAATACAGGCAAAGGTGGGAACAACGACAGAGTTCCCAGGGTTCTCCCCACAAGCGGCACGGCGGAACAGCACCTGTTGCGAGCCGAGAGCAAGACACCCGTGTGGAAACTGGGGCGGCCGCGAGAAATAGGCGCAGAGGGCGTCGGAGGCAGCGTCGGCGAAATCGAGGCGCCGGTAATGATAGCGCGAAAGGTGGGGATTCTCGGAAGGTGGATGGAGATGATGGGCGACGATCGTCCGTGTCGAGCGGTGGCGGTAAGCGACCCGACTCCATGGACTCAAAATCCTCAAAGACGGATGCCAGACATGATGCCGCATCAGGCAGCGCGGGGAGCCGGGAATGGCAGCCCCGGCGCATTGGGCCCAAAGTGGGCAGAAAGAATAGCTCCAGTTCCGCTAGTTCGGTGTCCAGTGGGACTCCCGAGCGGAATATTCCTGAACGGAGGAGCGGATCATTGTGCGAGTTTTGCGGTCGACACACTCACAAGGCGGCAGAGTGTCGACATAAGGCGAAATGGGAGAGTTCGGGAAACTCCCCAAGGTCGGGTCGGCAAGATCCTACCCGACCGCACTAAAAACGAAACCCAGCTCCAGCTGTTCTCAGTTTTCGCCGACTCGAGTCCCGATTGTCGCTCTCCCTCTAGACATTGGCCGTAGGAACCCTACGCGCCTAATCGTGGACACCGGCGCTGAGATCAACCTGTTGAAGCTGAAGGCACTCCATCCTAGATATGGCATGGATGTGGATAAATCTACAACGCTCCAAGCGCTGTTTGTCAAAGGCAAGTCGAAGGGATGCTGCACTGGGAATTTCAAGTTGCACCATGAGATTCCCTGCAGTTTCCAAATAGTAGACTCCTTGCCGGGTTTGGAGGAAGACGGATTGTTGGGGTACGACTTCCTGTCTCGGAATTGTAAGGTAGACGGGCCGGGTGGTTGTTTGGTTTTTCCCCGAACGACCGTAAATCCCGTGCCGTTCTCCATTCAATTTATCAGCAATGGGACGGGAAGGGTTGAGCGTGTGGCAGCCAAACGGGGAGACGTGCCAAAGGGACCTGTTAAGGTCGATACTGCGGCAGGTACTCGCCCGGAGACCCTACCCATACAGGGGAGGGCTGCGAAAAGCTGTTCAACCACGTGCTACCCACGAGGTCATCCGGATGAACCCCGAACAGCGGACGTTGGTAATATAGTTATTAGACAACACCTTTAATAAAAGAACAAATAAGGGAAGGATAAGCCTTCCTATAACTTGGAGCCCCTGATCCTAACTGGCCAGACTCTGGTTACCCTCCGGAATCTTCGTCCTTGTGACCTTCGTCGAGGGATACCAACTTGAGAGTCTGACGAAAAGTCTTTAAGGCCAGGCCTAATGCTGCAGCCGCAGTCCCAGCGCAGACTGCAGAGGCAAACCCCAGTGCTGGGGGTTGGATCGCAAATATGCAAGTGCGAAAGCGCACTATAATGTCGGGTGATGGTAGGTTTTGCCGCCGAAACGGGACAAACCCCCGATCTACCAACCCATGGACCGGGGCAAGTACCGAGTCCAAAAACAGGAGGACTAAATGAAATATATAGGAGCGGGACGCTTTCGCCGGCCGGGTGACATTTCGGAGGTTGAACGAGAGGGGATCGCCTCGCCTTAGCGAGGGGGTCCTAACCGGATCGTGTGGGCGGTCGAGCTTTCGGTCGGACCGTCGTTTCAGTGTCGGGCCCGCCGCGATAGATGGGAATCTGTGTAGTTAGTGTTCCCCTATTAAATGTTATTTATTTATTTATTTATTGTTACTAACCCTAGTATATAGGTAGCCTATAATCCCTACTAACATTAGCACTTAAGCATATAGACTAATTTATTTATTTATTTATTTATTTATTGTTCTGCTGTTTGTTTGTTTGTTTGCTCTCCGCCGTCCACTCTCCGGCGTGACATTCCTCTCCTAAGAATGCCACGCAGTCTTGTGGGGGGGGGGGGTGTGTTACGTACGTCGGCCACCACCATCATTTAATAATTTGCATTTAATTTTGTTTTAACATAGTATGATGGTAAGGTGGTGGAAGAATTGCACGATCCTGAAGTGAGTTTCTGAACCCACCCTGATTCGGGTGTGGATCGTGCAGTTCTTCGAGTTCGAATTTGTTTTTCGAAGTGGACGTGAGTGGAGAGCGAGAGAGATGGAGGGTTAACCTTTTTTCAAAGATACGGTTCGGAATTCCGTGGTTGATGTTTGACAACGGGAGAAGAAGAAAGAACGTTTTTTTTGAACAGTTTTTGATTTTTTTTTCCGGTTGAGTTGGCGAGCGGAAGAGGAAGGAATACAGAAGGAGCGAGTTCCCTTTTGTTTTTCTTTTGATAACAAGTAAAACTTTTAAAAGATTGTTGTAAAGACCGAAGTTTGAAATTAAACGTGAAATTAAGAAAGAATGTGTTTTTTTTCGTTTGTACTGCGAATTTGTGTGGCCTCTGTCGTTGCTTTCCTAACGTAATAAGCACACATTCAATTAACAGCGGTTGTTCAACACACTAAGAGTGACCAATTGGTGCTGAATCGGAAAAACATCCAGAGGAGCCAACACTGGATAGTTTAAAAACTACTTATTGCTGGAATCAGGGCAGCAATCATCGAGTCAAGTGGGACACCACGGACAGGATTGTGTCTGGGCTGCTGCACTGACCTGGGCCGAGAGCAACAAAGTTCATCGGCGGGTCACCCCGAGGGAGGAACCAGGTAACCACTTTAACTTACTGCTACTTGTAGAGATTTTTGTGGTTGTACACCACGACACTTGACAATATGCATAACTATTACCAGCGAATTCAAACTGTGACCACGATTACTGTAACGATTATTCAATAAGTAAGACTGTGGGGGGTAGAAGTAGGTGTGCCAGGACAGGGGCACGGATTCACTTTATCCCACCACGTCAATGGATGAATAATACCAAAAATCCAAGCACCAAGGAAAGAGCAGGAGAAATTAAAAATCACTGGTTTAATTTAGTTGTTCGTTTTTCTCTATTTGTTAATATAATCAATTTCTTTTACTTTACATTATAATAAATTATCACGCGATTTAAATTGAAGAACTATTTGTATTTACACAGGAAGGGATCACGACGCAATGTAACTATTGGAAAAGTACGATTTGGCAACTAATACACAAGGAACTACAGACCTTTTGAGGACTGCGACGAGTATGTTGGATGGCGTTCCACATACTTGTGTGTCGTTTGAGGAATGAATAATGGCTGCCTTTAAAAGTGTCGTAATTAAATTTTACCCCGGGCACGGTGGTGGTTGAGATATGACTGGTGGGAATTTTGGATGATGATGGGATTTTTCTTTTGCACAACGATCACCCAATGGTAATCCCGCTCTCTTGTGTTAGCTTCAATTCTCGACGTTCATCGAGATGGATAAGTACTTGTGTATATATTCGACGTCGATGGGCATAGAAAGGATGAAGAAATCAAAAGGAAAGCACAATAACCCAGGGTTGATCTGGCTTAGTGTGCGTGTATTAATGCAGTCTCCGAGGTGTTCCACTGATCCAGTGCGATGTCTGTGGTGATATCGGAGTGCATTTAACTGTAGGGAGACAGAAGTATGGAGGAGAGGAAAATGTAGCTGGTACTATTCACCTGTGAAATGAGATCGTTGATCCCAAACAAATAGAGTGACCGGGAAAAGCCGAAATGACGCTAAATTGGCTAGGGTCTGTGTTTATTTTAAAAGTTTAACAAACGAAAAAAGTATTATATATAATATTATTCATAGTATTATATATAATATTATTCATATTATTCATATCTTTGGTAATCGGCTGTAGGAAGGGGGAATGTTTTTACTTTGTTTATAATATAATTCACAGTTAGATGGTACGAGCGTGAATCAAACATAAACAGTAATTTAACTTTTTTGCTTAGCAACAAGTTGCGAGCTGGATAATCTTGGTAGTGGCTGTTGTTTGGTTTATGAAGAGTAGAGGAATCGACTTGGCTAGCGGCCGCGCTCGACTTTGTAATCAGTACAGCCATTGGCGAGCAAGAGGTAGATCTGTCTGTTGCGCAACGGATTATTATAAAAAAATTTACAAATGAGGGCGTTAAACCGTCGGAAATATTTGTCTCGATATCATGTATCTGACCAAAGTCAATCGCTATTTTTTTTTCATTTCATTTTTCATATCATTTTTTATTTCTTCCTCTTATTCTATTTTACTTACTCGCTAGACAAAAATGATTAACCTCTAGCTTATGGTATCTTATTTCCTAACTTACTGGCCCTTGCAGACTCTTTAAGTTACATGTGTACGCTTAAAGCGTGAAAATATGTCTTTCGGCATTACGATTCTTTTGTTTACATTAATTTTAATAAACTTAATTGGTTAGAAAGAAAATGAAGAACGGAAAAAAATGTATTTTTGTTATTGTTTTGTCAATACTAAACTAACTAAAACTTTTTTTTAACTTAACTCTATCTTAAACCTAACATCTAAACTCAATCTTCGAAATGCTAAATCTATGTAAGCTTTCCGTAGTTAATTTTTATTATTACTTCATTTTTTTTGCCAGTTTTATATGGAAATAGGTTTTTAATTGCCACTCAGCCACCAAAATCTCTTTTTGGTCTTTCTGTACTACTGCCCTACTGAACTGCGGGCCCTCTCCATCTGTGTGCGCAGCCTCTCGATTATAACATATTCGTTTATTTATGCCCGACCGACCCACGTGATAAATCAACGGTATAGCGGATTCATTTTGTATGACGATGTTCATGCCAAGATTGAGGAATGTTTCTGGTGGAATAAAGCCATAAAGCCAAAGCCCCCTCAAAATGCATATTGTTTGGATAATATGCACCAAAAATTACATCGTTTGCCGAGCTCATTGATCTCGCAAGATGCCCTCGGATCATCTCGATCATAAAGTTATCCACTTTGTTTATATTGGCCCCGCTGTACAACGCTTCATTGGGATAGTATTTTTGTGATTGGATTCAGGTGTTCGATGTAAGTTAAAGCACGTCCTGAGGCATTGTCTCTCAAAAATCCTCATCTTTTCCATTAGGCTTGGTCCCACATTAAACCACACTGGACATCCATATATGATCATCAGTCTGATGAGAGCCATGTAGCATATAACTTTAGCTCTACTGTCAAGTTGACTACTATGAAACAGCCTTGTTGTCATAGCATAAGTTTTCTTTGCCCTGGGTAGCGCAGCCTCCACATGTTTGTTAAAATATAGATACTGATCCTGGCAGATGCCCAAATATTTGACTACATTTTTGGTTTCCAGTGTTTGTTCGTGTGGTCCCATAATAGCTAGCTTTCGCCAGTTTTTCCTGGTGTCTCTGGTAGCTTGAGCCAGTGGTGTTCTAAAGAGGATGGTTTCACAATTCTGGATATCGATTTTGAGTTTCCAGACGTCGCAGTATCGCTGAACATCATTGAAATCCCCTTGTAATAATCCGTTAATGATTTCAATTTTTGGTGTTGTTCTATATATTAACGTCTGCATACACAATAGCCTGATGAAGAGACCCTATCAAGTTGCTAGGGTAAATATTAAAAAGGATTGGAGATAAAACCGCTCCCTGCTGTTAGACCGTTTTTTATTTTGTAAGTAATGTTGGAGGTCACATTGTCACTTTTGATGATGAATTTCCTTTCATTCAACATGTCGTTTAGTATATACAGTAGTGGTTTATGAATGCCCAGTCTCATTAGCTTGTAGTATAAACCGTCTGGCCAAACGGTGGCGAAGGCCCTTTCAAAGTCAATCAAACAGGCACCTGTGCACTGTTTCAGACTTTTATTCCACTGAATGTCTGAAACCAGTTTACCTGCGGAATGTATGGTTTTATGATCAGCTTTAAGACCAAACTGGTTATTTGGAATAGTGTTATTGTCCTCAACCCATTTAAGTATAGCCTTGTTTAGAACCTTTTCGAATACTTTACTGATACTCGGTAACAAGCTGATTGACCGCAGACTTTTTGGATTTGTTCTGTCTTTACTTTTTTTGGTAACGGTTGGATGATGGCCGTTATCCAACGTACCGGATAGTGTGCGTTGTTCAGCGCGTTGTTAAACAAAACGGCATATTCGTCCATTGCGATTGGAGGAAGATGTTTGAGTACGATATTGGATACTCCATCGATACCAACTAATTTTTTGTTTCTTAATGATGCAAAGACCGTGGCGGTTCCGCCAAACCCCACGGTTTGCTTTCCTAAAAACCCCCATCCCTACAACCCAGTCTGCACAAGCTTTCGCTAATGCAATCGCATTAGCACCTTAAATGCTTCACTCATCAAATAGATCCAATTATATAACCTAAAAGCTCCTGGAAGAGAATTCTTACCTGTATTCATTTATTTGAATTCAAAATTCCTCTTAAGAATTCTGTTCCAAACAGCATATCCCTGAAAAGAAAACAGTTCGCTTCACATATCATGTAACCATCCCAACCAGGGATAATGATCATTGCGTCGCCTATTCCCAGCTTCAACATGTGTGCAACAAATCCCTTTTCAAACACATTGGCTGGCGATCTTTTCTCCCAACATTAAACAACCCAAGCAGCTGCATATAATTAGCGCAATAGACGCTAATACTAATTTCCTTAGCACGCAATGTGCAAACAAAAGAACGCTGTCCTTCAAAGGTTTTCTGGCGATACCATAAACAAGCCACATCGTTTGTGGTATCCCAAATGCAATTCCCATTTAATGAGTTCCAGCTTATTTATTTAGCTGACCCTAATCACAGACCGATGCATTATGTCGTTTCTCCTTTATTCTTTTTCTCTAGCTGTAGGTTTTGTTTATCCTTGCTGGTGTTGTATTCCAGAATACTACCCTTATTAAATTTAACACTGACTCTCCTAACACATCCTTAAAAACTTCACTTAACATATATTACATTCTCACTTAATACATACCAGTCATAAACATTCACAATATTACCAGTTACAGCACAATTAATAACCTGCACCTTTTTATTTATTAAAAACATAGTAACTTGGATTTTCGTCTTGATTCATGTGAAAAGTCACAGAAGAAAAAAAGAATAGAGAAAAGGAGTTAGTTCATAAAGTTCGTTCGGATTAAGTTGAACGTTTTAAACAAATCTTAGAAATGTATAAGAAATCAATATACATATATATAAAGTATACTTCGTCTTGACCTGTGACAATAAATGGGTTTTCCAGTTAGTAAATTTCTGGTTGCAATCATCGAAAAAACATACGTATGAAAACGAAACAGAGAGAAAAGGAATAAAAATAAAAGGTCCCCGCTCTTCCCTCATTCCGAGGAAGCACGGCGTCCGGACCTCAACACTGGTGGCAGCGGTGGGATGATCCAACCAAAGGATCCCAAATAAAAAGAAAATAAGAAGAAAAAAAAAACAAGAAAAAAAAATTTAAACATAAAACAACGGAAAAAAAACAAGAAAAAAAAGTAAACATAGAACAACGAAAAACAAAGTAAACAAAAATTTAAAACAACAAAAAAATTGATTATAAGAAGAAAAGAGAACACAAGAGAAATAACCAAATAAGAAGAAGAAAAAAAATGTTTCAAGAAGAAAAGAGAAAAAAAAACAGGAGAAATAACCAAACCAAAATAAGAAGAAAAAAAAAAACCCGACATAAAACAACGATATAAAAAGAAAAAAAAAGGAAAGCAGCAAAGACCAGGATGAGCAATCAACTTTAGGACGTGAAGTCTGCCTGGCGTCAAAGAGAAAAAAAAATCTAAAAAGAAAAAGAACCACACAAAGGAAACAACTAAGGAAAACTGAAGAAAAAAAAAACCAGCAACACTCAAGACTGGTATCAACAGTACAACGACAACATATAGTAGAGTGAGAATTTTTTTTAATAGCGACTTTTCTCTCTACTTTTTAGGAATATTTTCTACTTGGAAGCTCTCTTTTTCACAAAAAAAAAAAAAAAAATTTTTTTTTTGGATAGAAATTTCTATCTATATTTTGAAAATTCTCATTTCAGTATTTCGACGACCTTTCCGTTTTTTTTTCCTTTTCGTCGAAAATTTTCTTTTTAGCTTTGGATCCCAATTATCGTTCTTTTCATATATTTATATTGAATAACAAAAGGAAAGGCCAAATTTTTTATAACCATATTTTTAAGTTAACCATATTATTAAGAATTGATAACAAATTTTCGCCATACAGTATTTTAAACTTTCACTATTACGAGTCCATATTACACGAGACAGGCGGCTAGGCAGGGGGAAGAACAAATCCACTATCAACAGATACACAGTAAACCCCCTGAAATGGCTCTCTCTGTCGGAATTTCTGATGTTTTCAGAATCGTCCCTACCTTTGACGGGAAACCCTGCGACTTAGGTAAATTTATTTCCGGGGGAGACGTTTTATTTAGATCCATAAAGAAGGCAGACCCGGATATATATGAGACATTTTTAGAGCTAGTCAAAAATAGACTAGAGGGTCATGCTTACGATCTGATTAGGTATAGCCAAATCGCAAAGTGGGAGGATTTAAAAGAAAAATTAGAATCGGAATATAAAGAGGAGCAATCTCGGTCGACGGCACACAATGAGTTGATTTCTCTGAAACAACGCTACAGAGAAACCGTCCGGGAATACGGCGATAGAGTCGCGAATGCTCTAAGGACTCTAAACTCTGCCACGTGTGAAATAACAGCAGACGCGGTGGTTAGGGAATATTTAATAGAAGAAAACATAAAATTGGCCGTACAAACATTTGAGGATGGACTAAACAACGAACAGCTAAAGATACTAGCTAAAGTCCATGGGGGAAACAATTTAAAACAGTCGATTGCACATGTAGTGTCACATGCGGCTCGAATGGACAACTCTCCCAGGTCATATTAATATAACGAAAAACCTACATTCAATCGTATAGTCTGCCTAACCTGTGGTAAGTCAGGGCATACACAGGACACATGTTATCGAAACATGCAGTCCACTTTTCCGAATAGACAACCCATAAAAAGGGAATATAACATTTTATGCAATTTCTGTGGTCGGAATAATCACACAGAGAATGAGTGTAGATACAAGATATCTAGGAATGGATCGTCTTCAACAAATTACCAACAAGGTACAACAACGCGTAACCCATTCCGAAACAATCCTACAAACTCTGAAAATCGTTTTGGTGAAAATTCTAGGACCACCAATAGACAAAACGATAGACAAAATGTTCACTTTTCTCGGGTGCAAGAGTCGGAAAACGAGGCCAGACGCCAACCAAAATTTATGGAAGACAAACAAAATTTTTCTATTTACAGCATTAGATCTTCGGAAATAGATAACGACCAATTTAATGAAACTCCTACCCAAATTTACCTTCAACCAGCTTATGATTATCCTAACCATATGAATACAAATATAAAAGAAGTTAAACCAAACCCTAATATAATGACTCCGATTCAGACTGCAATTCTGGAAAATAATTCAGCAACTAAGACTGAAAATTCGAAATTTTCAGCAGTATTAAAGACTGATATCCTTAATATTTCAGCTATCCCAATTGATTACCCAGACACTTCAGCAACCAAGACTGAGAACTCAGCAGTAATAAAGACTGAAAATTCGGAAATTTCAGAAAATATACAACCAAAAATCCCTTATATTTCGGCTATCCCAATAGACAACCCCGACACTTCAGCAACAAAGACTGAAAATTCAGCAGTGTTAAAGACTGAAGACCCAATAGTTGCAATAAAATTCGAAACCCAAGTCAGTTCAGCAGCTAATACTGATGAACAAATCTTTTCAGCAGCAAAGACTGACGGATTAAATGTTTCTACAGCAGATATAACTGAAGAAATAGTTCAAACAGCAAATAGGACTGGGAACCAAGATGTTCTAACAGCTAACAAGTCTGAAGAACTATACGAATCAGTAAATGAGACTGAGAAACTAAACGATCCATCAGCAGTGAGTAAGACTGAAAAGGTAGACGTTCCGACAGCAGTTAAAGCTATGGACAATGACAACACTAAGCCGAAAACAATAAATATTTTAAACAACGAAAACAAACACAAACACTTACTCAAACACGAAATAATAAAAAATGAAAATAATAATTTAACTAAAATAGGTATTGTAAAGAATAACTATATAAATACATTACAAGTCTTTTTTTACAACAATAAAAATTTATTCCAATGCAAAATACAAAAAAATAAAAGGTTACACCGTCATTTAAATTATTTAAGATCATTTTTCAAGAAGATTTTTGGTAATAATCATCTTTATTCAATCATCATAGTAATAGGCCCAGAAAGGTTTTGGAAACTTGTCCATAAATTTAAGGAAAAGATAAACACATAACAAATGGCCTTTGTTTTATTATTCAATATATATGAAATAATCTAACAATTGTAGGAAATGACGAAAAAAAAAAAAAAAAAAAAAGTTAATGAGGGGGACGAAAGAAAAAAAAAATTTTTTAGAGGTAATATATATATTGGAAATTTTGGAATTAATATATATTCGAACGGAAAAGGAAAGAAAGGAAATTTTAGAGGTAATATATGTATTGGAAATTTTGGAATTAATATATATATTCGAACGGAAATGAGAATTTTGAAACAATAATATTAATATTATGTAATTAATATAATAAGTAATAATAACTTTTGGATAAGAAAACAAAAGGTTCCAAGGAGAAATATTTAAATTTAGTTAGTTAATATGTAATGTAAATAGACTATTTGGACTATTTTTCTAGTGTTAAGTCCTTTTTGATTATTGGAAAAATTTAGTTAATACATAATGTAAATAGATTAATTTTCTAGTGTTAAGAACTTTTTGATTATTGGAAAAATTTAGTTAATATATAATGTAAATAGATTAATTTTCTAGTATTAAGAACATTTTGATTATTGTAACCTTTGATGAAAGATTAATTTTGAAAACCATTGTAATGTAATTGAACGAAAATCCAAACCTATAGTTACTAGAAAATTATTCTCTTCAAGGATAATTTTCTTTCTCGAAGAAGGATGGGATGTTGTATTCCAGAATACTACCCTTATTAAATTTAACACTGAATCTCCTAACACATCCTTAAAAACTTCACTTAACATATATTACATTCTCACTTAATACATACCAGTCATAAACATTCACAATATTACCAGTTACAGCACAATTAATAACCTGCACCTTTTTATTTATTAAAAACATAGTAACTTGGATTTTCGTCTTGATTCATGTGAAAAGTCACAGAAGAAAAAAAGAATAGAGAAAAGGAGTTAGTTCATAAAGTTCGTTCGGATTAAGTTGAACGTTTTAAACAAATCTTAGAAATGTATAAGAAATCAATATACATATATATAAAGTATACTTCGTCTTGACCTGTGACAATAAATGGGTTTTCCAGTTAGTAAATTTCTGGTTGCAACCATCGAAAAAACATACGTATGAAAACGAAACAGAGAGAAAAGGAGTAAAAATAAAAGGTCCCCGCTCTTCCCTCATTCCGAGGAAGCACGGCGTCCGGACCTCAACACTGGAATGCATCGATAAACACGGTGATGTGTACGTTCACACATACACACCACTGCATCAAAAATTCGCATTTCCTTGGTGGCCACACCCTTAAGAGAAAAATTTTCTCTCTCTCTTCCGTTCCTTAACCATAACCGAGGATGGAATTCAAACCAGAGTTCTACCCCCGAAGAGTCCTTTTACATCCGCCGTCCGAGCAGGTCGTGGCCATGTCAGCCCCGCTCCCCGGTGCACACGGGACGCGAAATTCAACCGCGAGTCATCATTAACGAGTCGGGGTTAGTTATTTTGGAGTCGTGTTCGTCCTTAATAACAGTTGTGTAAATTAACAAATCGTGTGGTCGTTGGTGGAAACTTTGTTTAGTGCATAACCGAGAATCAGTTTAGTGCATAAGAACCTACAATTAATACTAAATAAACCAATAACTATAATGCCGTGTTTGATTCCTGTGTGGTGTCCGCTCAGTGCTTTGGAGCTTGATTCTTGATGAACCCTTTGGCGGTGTTGGTCAGTGTTTTGTCCTCCATCCGACTGACGGTGTTTCTTGTTGGAGATTTATAAAGTTACGTTAGTGATGGGGAGTGAGGTGAACCAGCGCCGTGCGCCGGTGCAACATACCTCGGCCCCCACAAGACCCCATAGATTTCTTCACTAGTGATCAAAAGGCTGTTAGCGCTTTCGGCAGTGATCCGGCGTTTGCGGTATTTCCATTACTGGATTCGATAAAATCATGGTTTTCTGACGCCACTGTGAAATGTCATTTCGAAGATGACGATAATTTAGTAGAACTTTATCCTCCAAGTCATAGTTGCGGTGAATTACTTCATTTGCCTTGTACAATTCTCGAAAGACGGCCCCTACAACATTCACTTCAACCACAAACAGTTCACCATTTAGGATGGCGTTGTTTGTGTCTATGCCTATATTTGTCAGCATTCGTTGGTTTTCGTCAGTTCGTGGTATTTGGAGACACTGAATCTCATTTTCATTACCCCGTCTAAATAATTTATTAATTTGCGGGAACATACTAGGGTTATTGGATTTTACTGCCCGAACTTTATTGTTCCAATATAAATTTGCTGATAGCCTATAGTTAGCTTTTATCAGCTGTTGGAGATTTTTTAATCTGGACTTCAGTGATATTATCTCCTGGTCGTGCCTATCAATAAATCGTCTGTACCGTAGTTTTAGTTGAGACAGAAGTCTACTTTATTTTCTGTGGAGTGCGTTGATTGTGGCGTTTCGGTACATGTTCATGTTGTCCGTAGGTGTGGTTTTGTCCATAGTTTGTTTTATGGTTTCGTCCATTTTGTGTATATATTTGCCGATGTCAACGTTGGATATGTTTCTGTTGGTAGAGGGGTTAATATCTTTTAGGTGAATTTCTCTTGTTAAGGTTCTGGTGAAACGCGTCTCTAGCATACCCTCATAGTTATAGGGTTGCGACATTCACCAAGTTCCACAACTTCGCCTAGTGCTTTTATCACGAATGATAATGCACAACAATCGCTGTCTGACTCAATTGTGCGTAAGCAGTTTCTATTTTGTCTGCCAGTATGTGTATGTTTGAGTCGTGTGTCAATAAGCATAATATCTAGGAACGATCCTCCTCTGGGAAAGGAAGGATATTCTGTAGCCAGTGTAGTGCACCAAAAGCCCTACTACCTTTTTCCCCCATTTCTACATCCAAATCCTAGCTATCTTACGCTAAAACCAAAAAACCCATCAAAACCCACAAAAACCCAATCATGATCCAAAATTCGCAATAAACGAATCAAACATTCGTTTATCGCATAACATTTGCCCTCACGGCATAATTCAATCCAAAATCTAAAGTAAAATTAAAAGTTACAATAAACGAATCTAATATTCGTTTACGTTTCACATTTGCCCCACAGCATCACCCAAATCCAAAATTCAGAGATCATTATCTCTATCCGAAAATTTTCCATTCAGGAAAACAAACAAAAACCAAAAGCAGATACATTCCCACATCTGCGCAATAGTTTCGTAAGAATTCATTCTTATCTTAAGTAAATACATCTCTTTTTTTTTTTTTTTTTTTTTTTTTTTTTTTTTTATTAGACCTCTCCCGGGAGAGGCGAACCTATAGCGTCGAGTGGGCGCCCCGAGATGCCATCAAATAACTGTTGCAGTTCTTTTTGAACAGTTGCAGGTTGTAACGCTCCGGGAACACTCGCGTGGGAAGGGAGTTCCACAGCTTCCCCGCTCTGTAACAGAACGAGTTCTGATACAGGGATGTTCGCGCTGTCGGGAGATGAACCACAAACGGGTGCGATCCGTCGGATTGTCTTGTGGGGCGCATATAGACCGAATTGCGTGGAACAGTGCCAAGAATCTCCGAAGAACAGCACCCGTGATAATATCTGTAGAACAGACAGAGGTCGGCCACGCGCCTTCGATGTGATAGCGACTGTAGTCCCGACGTCAGCGCCGAGTCCCCGATCAGGCGGATCGCTCGTCTTTGTACGCTCTCAAGTAGGTCGAGGGTATGTTTAGGAGCCGAGCTCCAAACATGAGAGCAATATTCGAGCGCGGGTCTAATTTGAGATTTATATAGGAGAAGAAGTTGGGCCGGAGTAAAATATTTCTTGGCTCTAAAAAGATAGCTCAGTTTTCCTGAGGCCGACCTGGCGATGCTCGACACGTGTTTATGCCATGATACATTCCCACAGACCGTGACGCCGAGCAGTTTCAAGCTATCCCCAGCCTCGAGGGCCCGGCCATTCATCATCAGCTGTGGAACCGATGATCCAGTTTTCTTTGTGAATGTTGTATACTGGGTCTTCGTTGCGTTGAAGTCGAGAAGATTGGCCTTTCCCCACTGCAGGACTTTATCTAGATCCTGGTTCAGAGAGTCAATCTGTCTACATCTCAGCTGGTGCGACGTTGATGCACCAATCGGCCGATCACTCGAAAAGGAGGAAACAAGCCTACTATCATCCGCAAAACTGAACACTTTGTTATCCGTTGTCTCCAACAAATCATTTATGTGAAGCAAGAACAAGGTTGGAGTCAAAATAGAACCCTGGGGCACCCCCGAATTAACAGGATACAGATCCGAACACTCGCCGTCCACAACAACCCGGATCGATCGATTCTCGAGGAAGCTCCTCGTCCAGTCGCAAAGCTGTTGGGAAAGTCCATATCTCGCTCGAAATATCCAAAAAATCGAGATTGTTGCACGAAAATGTGTATCTCTGGGATACAATTTTCGAAGTGTTTTCCTTTATAAAGGGATAGCAAAACGATCTCGAGGCCGCAGTTGAATATCGTCCATTCTCCCTGGAGGAAGCACCCCAGGAGAAAGGCCGCAGTATCTAAATCCTCATGCCACAGAGAAGAGATTGGACACATTACAGTTTTACATCATAATTTAATACTTTAACAATAAAATCCAAATAAAACAACCGAAAATTAAATCTAACTTTCTTTGGAAATTGTGTGTTGTCACCAACGCTGGACGGTTCTTTTCCTTTGTGTACGAGGACGACTCCGTAAATTGGTACTGGAACCGGTACTGAGGTTGGTATACAAGGACGTTATCCCCTAGGTTACGTCCTACAAACAATCAGGACGTTGCTCTTCCCTCTGAGTCAGAGGAAGCACGGCAACGACCCCTTGCTGCTGGAGGGTGTTGTGTCAGGAACTACCACCAAAGAGATCTAACGTCCTTTTCATGACAAGAAAACGCGCTTCCTGAGGAACAACCCCCACAACAGCAAAACACCAGCAGGTCAGCCTTATATTCAATGTGATGTTGATCTAGTCAATCACCTAGTTGATTTCCTCTCGTGTTGGACATGCTATTTCGCCAATTTGGATGTTTAGCATTCATATCGCCACATACGATGTAATAGTTCCCTTCCGAGTGAAGTTGTAAGCATCGGAAAAGAGTCTCTAGCTCCACTATATACAGATTTCCCAAAGAGAGGAAAAAAGTGTCTGCCACAAAATTACCGACCGATAACATTACTGTCTATGTTATCTAAGGTAATGGAAAATATCATCAACGCCGAGTTAATTAAGTATTTGGAATGCAACAGACTTCTGAATGATGGTCAATGCGGTTTCCGTGGCAGGCGGTCCACGGGAGACTTTTTGACCCTTATAACCGATATATGGACATCTGCGATTGAGCAGCATGGCGAATCAAGGAGGATCGCATTGGATATCTCCATGGTTTTTGACCGGGTCTCTGGCACGGGGCATTGCTGAGAAAACTTTGCTCATATGGACTTTTCCAGCAGCTTTGCGACGAGACGAAGAGCTTCGTCAAAAATCGATCGAACCGGGTTGTTGTGGAAGGGGAGTGTTCGCATCTGAATCTTGTTAATTCCTGGGGTGCCTCAAGGTTCTGTTTTGGGTCCAACCTTGTTTTTGCTTCACATAAATGATTTGTTGGAGACAATGAATAACGGGATGTTCAGTTCAGTTTCGCCGATGACAGTACACTTGTTGCCTCTTTTTCGAGTGGTCGACCGATTAGTGCATTAACGTCGCACCAGCTGAGATATAGCCGGATCGACTCTCTGAATTGGAATCCGGATAGAGTCCTGCAGTGGGGAAAGTCCAATCTTGTCCACCTCAGTGCAATGAAGACAGAATATACAACATTCACAAAGAAAAGTAGATCATCAGTTTCACAGATGATGATGAATGCCAGGCCCTCGAATCTGGGGAAAGTATGAAATTGCTCAGCATCACAGTCTTTGGGAATCTATAGTGGCATAAACACGTGTTGGATATCGCCGGGTTCACCTCGGGAAAACTGGGCTATCTTTTTAGAGCCAAAAAATGCTTTATACAGCCTCAACTTCTTGCATAAATCCCAAATTAGAACCACGCTTGAGTATTGCTCTCATGTTTGGAGCTTCCGCTTCCGCTTCGGAAATTCGTGGTATTGTTCCACTCAATTCGGTTTATATGCGCTCCACAAGACAATCCGACGAATCGCACCCGTTTGTGGTTTATCTCCCGGCGCGAACATCCCTGTATCAGAACTCGCATCCATACAAATCGGGGAAGCTGCGGACTTCCATCCCCGCGCAAGTGTTCGCGGAGCATTACGACCTGTAACTGTTCAAAAAGAACTGCAACAGTTATTTTGTGGCACCTCGGGTCGCCAACGTGCCTCTCCCGAAACAAGTATATCCAAAAAGAAAAAAAAAAAAAAAAAAAAAATATATATATATATATATATATATATATATATATGTATATATACATTGTCGCATCTCGCTTAACAAAATAGCATAGCCAACATCAATCGAAAGACGACGACCATCGAACATTGCATTGACACCCTAACTGTCATAAGTCGTACGTCACATCATTCGTCCAGTTGTCGTTCTGCAAGGCATAGCCCCGCCTACTTCCGTTCACCAAAGGACTTTCGTTAAGTTGGCGGCTATTGAGGATTTCAACGGTGAAGATCTCTTCACAATTCTTTCATCTTTCGTCGTTCCAAAGCGTAACAGTCGCTTCAATCGTAATTTTCGTACGATTCCAACAAATTTGTAATCGTGTTTTTCGCATCTCAATTAAAGTTATAAATGATAAACATTTCGATTAGTCGTATTTATTGCCGTCAGTAGCTTCGCTAAAGATTTGTTCGTATTGCACGGTAAACGCGTCGTACCCAAAAACATTGGTTCTTCGAGCCGGATCAATAGCGTGTTTTCAAATGTCGTTTGTTATTTCGTTAATTTCGTGCAATTCTAATAAAATTGTAATCGTGTCGCTTGCATCACAGCAAATAAAGTTTCGTAGTGATATACATTTCGTGTATTTTATTTATTTTGCCGTCGTTAGTTTCAACGAACTTTAAATTCTGCACGGTAAACGAATCGTGCCCAAAACATATATATATATATATATATATATATATATATATATATATATATATATATATATATTATTTATTTATTTATATATAAATTCCAGATTCAAGTTTTCCTTTTTTTCTCTAATATAATTTATAAATTTTGTTTAAAGTAAAAACAATAAAAAGTAAATATACTGTACACCGAAAGGTAACATATAGAATGAAAACAAAATAAATGTACGTAGAATAATTTAGTGTGCTCATACAGAGCCAGTAAATTAATTGGTTAAAATAGCCTTAGCATTAGTCTAAAATTGTAAAAGGCCTTATCGATACTTTGGCAAATAAATGCGAAAAAAAGGTTATTCTCCCCTTTCAAAATAATCCCTATTTAATATAATACATTCATGTCAAACCTGAAACCAAGTTGTTCTACATGATTTTTATTCGGACAATTCTTAAGTATGGTAGCCAAGCTCGGTGACCATACTAAGATTTACATATTTGCAGAATCGGCTGAGTGTATGTTTAATAGATTTACTTTGCGTAAACTCCATGGAAGCGATCAAATGTACTTCCCTTTTTATAAAATTCGACAATTCTTGATTGACATTCAACCTCTGACCAAGAGAAGTGATCGCATCGGCATACTATTCCTGCATTAACTACTAAACGATAATCTTAACTTCAAGCAACTTCTCTTAAGCCATATCGACTAGCGTCAACTATGGTCTCAATAAAACCATCTCTCAACTAAATAGGATTAATAAGAATATCATTAAAAACGCTCATCAAAAAAATCTTTGCAACTATTGCTGACACTCACCCTTGGAAGCTAAATACAGCACTGGAAATAAAATTAAAATATTATAATAGATGAACGCATGTATTAAGCTTAAACAAGCAATTAAAGACACCTAATTTGGACTATTATTAAGAACACAACAACTACAACATTGCCAAATATACTTCAAATCGATTTCCGATCCATTTACGTTTTTCAACCGAAAATATTTCTCAACCTAATATATCAATAATTCCCAAGCCATTTCCTCTAAAGTAAAAATATTTCATTTATTCTTGAATCAACTGAAAGTTGTCGTGATTAAAATGGGGGTGAACGCTTTTCACCGAGTCATTTATGCAAACTCACAGCGCAACACAACCCATAGAATATATTAGTCCCTCTGTAAAAAAAGCGAAACGTTTTGTCTTTCTTCAACGACAGCAAACCATCCAGCAAGTAAATGTTTCCTCCCCATCTTGAACAAAAGAAAGCCTTGGCGATTTCGAAGTATTTACTCAATAGTGGAACTGAATTCGTATCTAGAAACACTTTAGACAGTTTGAGAGCATGTTAACCTTTTTTTATTTATCCTGTTTTTTAATGAGTAAATGCTTTTTTGTTTTCAACGAAATTTTTTTATTAAAAAAACAATAAACAATAGAAAATACCAATGTTGGACCCAATCCCATCATCCGCTCCGTGGCACGCCGAGTAGCGATTGCAAATTTGGATCTGAGAAGTAAAAATTAAAAAAATCAAACATTTGTTCCTAATCTATATAAGTATCACTACCGCAAAACGTAACGACTCTTTAAAAAAATATATTACTTTTTGAGTGATTTGTGAGCATTTGAAGTGAAAGTTCAATTTCTAGTCTGGCGTACAAACATTTATAATAACAATATAACATTGGAGCAACCATTTATTACAATAATATAAAATAAAAATAAATTGACCTATCGAAAATTCCCGTATTTAAGGTTCAAGTTACTTTACTGTAAATCTAGGATCTTAAAGCTGCCATTCATCATCATCATCGGCACTACAACCGGGAACTGGTCTTGGCCTTATTTAGCAAGTCCTGAGGCTTGTTAAATTTTCCATAATGATTTGTTTTTTTCCGAGCAAGGTCATTAGTCTTGCGCCAGTGGCTCCCCGACGAGGAATCGAACCCCGGTGTCCCACGTGACAGGCGGGTATACTGCCATTCTTTCCTCTCAAATTCTGTGTCATTTTCTTTCCTTGTTGCTTTAATGGTTTTGCGTACTTTTCTCGACGCATCTACCACCGGCAGGGCATCGTGTTTGATCCTTTGTTCCCTTTTGCACCAAACTTTTGCAAAATCGAAATTTTTACTCGATTAGTGCAACAACTTTTCACCACCGTTAACGAATATAAATTTTATTAAAAATACAATTTTTATCAACAATATGAATGGAACTTAACTGCATAACGATTCAAAAGGAACAGAACAGACTTTCGAAATATGGTGATATACAGAATTTGATACAAACCTTACACTAACGTGCGCACACACCCTTAAATGTTAGAGCACAGTTCGGCTGGTAGGAGAGAAAGAAAAGAAGTGGCTGATAAATACGCCTCCACTCCGGCAGCCGCATCCTTCGCTTTCATCCAGAACCTCAACGCTAGTCGGCTGTGTATTAAGCTTATTTTCATTTTTTCCCTGAAACCTAGATAAATAATCGGCTTCGCGTGGAATGAAGAGCACTTTTTCTTACATTAATACCCGCACAAAAGGGGATTTTGAAGTACCGTTAAATGTCAGGGTACAGTGCGAGAGGACGGAGATGAGGTGAATAAGAACAGGAGGTATCGATGTATATTGGTTTTAAATGCCTGGACATTACAACGACGAGGAAACACATGAACAGGTAGAGCAATCCACATTCGTGGGGGTCGGCTAAAGAATGACTCTGTATGTTCTTGTGTGCGCTTGAAGTTGACTTTCATCGTGAACTGATGCACATTCACAGATTGACGGGTATTGTGGGGAAATGACTGAAGGGGCATTCAGCAAGTTCAGTTGAGTAACAACCGTGGTAATACCTATAGAGGAGGGATAGGCGTGATGCGTTACGCCTATGTTCTAACGACGGAATTAAACGACTTACGGCTGGGATCCCAATAAATTTGATTGTTCGTTTTTGCATCCTATCAAGCACGTGTAGCCCAGATTTGGATGCGCTTGACCAAATATGTGTGTTGAACTCCGTTTGGGGACGAATATAAGCCTTGTAAATAGTGGCCAGGTTGGATGGAGTGAAGTATCTTTTGCATCTCTTAAGAGAGCCTATACATTTAGCTGCACTTTTCGCAGCTTAAAATATGTGGTCGTTACAATTCAGAGTCGAATTAATTTGAATGCTAGGGATTGATAGTTCCATGCAAATACTGTTTATCGACAGTACATTTACTTTGAGGTTGACCTTTGACGACAAGAGGCAACAGTGAGTTTTTAAAGCATTAAATTCTACTCGGTTAGATACTACCCATTGATATATCTTGTTGACGTCGGATCTGTATGGACCGGTCATTGAGAAGATTGTTACACCTCACTATACAACCCTCCTCAATTCGCAACCATCCACACAACTAATATTCATATTGCACACAAGCCAATGTACAAACAATTAACTGACGCCTTTTTCCGGAGGCATCGCATACGATGCGACATTCATTTACCACCTATAATGCATACTCACCTTCCAACGCTAAACGCATATCGTGTGTCATTGCACCCGATGCAATCAAACAAATTTAAAATCAAGCAATATTAAAAATAATTTATGTTTGTATTTAAAAGTTATATTTATTAGAAACTTAGAAATCAAAATAAAACGTTATACTAACAGGTCAATTGAAAAGTCCCCGGCCCGACACATAGATGGCGGCGCTAGAATTAAATCCATATTTTTAGTTAGCCCTAACCTTCAAAAGACGCGTGGATAAATTTGACAGATGTCGGATCATTAGTTTGTGAATTATAGTATTTTGAGTGAAGCAACTCCTGTTATTGTGAAAAAAATGGATAAAAAGGAATTTCGCGTGTTGATAAAATATTGCTTTTTGAAGGGAAAAAATACAGTTGAAGCAAAAACTTGGCTTGATGACGAGTTTCCAGACGCCGCCCCAGGAAAATCAACCATCAAGGATTGGTATGCTAAGTTTAGACGTGGTGAAATGAGCACCGAAGACGGTGAACACAGTGGACGCCCAAAAGAGGTTGTTACCGACGAAAACATTAGAAAAATCCACAAAATGATTTTGAATGACCGTAAATTGAAATTGAATGAAATAACAGGCACTCTAAAGATATCAACTGAACGTGTACATCATATCATTCACGAATATTTGGGTATGAGAAAGCTCTGTGCAAAGTGGGTGCCGCGCGAGCTCACTTTTGACCAAAAACAACGACGGGTTGATGATTCGGAGCAGTGCTTGGAGATGATCAAGCGCAATGAACCCGAGTTTTTGCGTCGATATGTGACAATGGATGAAACATGGCTCCATCATTTCACTCCGAAGTCCAATCGACAGTCATCCGAGTGGACTGCACACGATGAACCCGCCCCAAAGCGTGGAAAAACGCAACAGTCGGCTGGCAAGGTTATGGCGTCTGTATTTTGGGATGCGCGCGGAATAATTTTCATTGACTATTTTGAAAAAGGAAGGACCATCAACAGCGACTATTACACTATTATTGGGCCGTTTGAAGGACGAAATTGCCGAAAAACGACCGCATTTGAAGAAAAAGAAAGTGCTGCTTCACCAAGACAATGCACCGTGTCACAAGTCAGTGAAAACGGTGGCAAAAATCCATGAATTGGACTTGGAATTGCTACCGCATCCACCGTATTCTCCAGATCTGGCCCCTAGCGACTATTTCCTGTTCTCAGATCTCAAAAAAATGCTCGCTGGGAGGAAATTTTCGTCGAATGAAGAGGTGATCGCCGAAACTGAGGCCTATTTTGAAGGGAAGGACAAATCGTACTACAAAAAAGGTATCGAAAAGTTGAAGGGTCGCTATAATCAGTGTGTCACCCTCGAAGGGAATTATGTTGAATAAAAAAACGAATTTTGCCAAAAAAATGTGTTTTACTATGGAAGGCCGGGGACTTTTCAATTAACCTGTTATATAAAATTTATATTAACCAAAAACTTATAAATAGAAACTCATAAGAGTTATATTTAACAGAAACTTATGTAAGATATAAAAGCGTATGTAAATACACAACATAGATAGAATATCTTACGAAACTATATAAAAACTTGTATATAAAAAAAAGAACTCATATGTAAACACAAGACTCAACTCAAATACCAAAGAAAAAACATACATTGTAACCTTTGCACCCATTCTAGTTTCACAGAAAATCACTCGTAACGGGTCTTTCTTTCTTTTCAGAGGGGAGGATGTTACACAGCCCGCCCTCAATTAGCAATCATCCTCACAACTAATATTCATATAGCACACAATGCAATGTACAAATAATTAACTGATGCCTTTCTCCACAAGCAATTAACGTTCATATCACATACGTTGCGACATTCATTTACTACCTATAATGCATACTCACCTTCCAAAGTTAAACGCTTATCGTGTATCATTGCACCCGATGCAATCAAACAATTGACATACGATATCACATTCCCACTTCCCAAGGCCACACGCTAAATGCATTTTGCTTCATATTCAAAAACCAAGCAAGCACCTGTCCTCGGACCTATTCACACGGTTTCATATTTCGAACGCATTTTTTGCTTCATGCCCGAAAACAAGTGTCATACAAGTCATATGACACGGTCGGTGCTTTCAAGGGCTATTAGCGATGACTTAACTGAGCGTCAATCAAAATTCGGAGATCTACGAAAGGACAAACACAGCAACGAAACGCAAATTGATCGAACGATACGATTTGAACGTGGGCCAATGTACTTTAATTGGTTCGGTATATGCAGCAATCAATTAAGTAATTGCTTAAGCCAATGCCGTTGCACCTTAAGCAGGGCAATTAAGTGGAAATGATCATTGGGAAATGCAAATGACTCGTGCCAGGCATTTAGCCTCAATATGGGTCATACATTCCGGCTGAGGTAAACGCATCGTTTGCACTTCCTCGGCAATAATTCAAGTATAAAAGATTGGTTGCAAATGGACAGAGGCGAAGAACTAATCGATCAAGCAAAGCCGAAAGGAGAGGAAGGGAAGAAGTGGCTGGTAAATACGCCTCCACTTCGGCAGCCGCATCCTTCGCTTTCGTGCAGGGCCTCCACGCTAGTCGCCTGTGTATTAAGCTTATTTTAATGTTTTCCCTGAAACCTAGATAAATAATCGGCTTCGCGTGGAATGAAGATCACTTTTTCTTACATTAATGTCCGCACAAAATGAGGATTTTGAAGTATCGTTAAATGTCAGGGTACAGTGCGGGACGACGGAGATGAGGTGAATAAGAAAAGGCGTTATCGATGTATATTGGTCTTAAATGCCTGGATATTACAACGATGAGGAAACCCATGAAGAAGTAGAGCAGTCCACATTCGTGTGGGTCGGCTAAAGAATGACTCTGTATGTTCATGCGTGCGCTTGAAATTTACTTTCATCGGAAAAAGCCCTGGACTTTATAACGTTTGAAATAATAGTGAAGAAGATGGTGTGATTCGAACTGACGCTATGACAGTTTGAATCACGGAAAAAATTGAACCTAAGCGTTACCCATCAGGCTACTGACCGTGTTGTAAATTTGATTTTTAAACTTGAATATACTCCACTGATGTGAATTGTTATGTTATCGCTAGGTATACGGTTCTGATGTATTTTCTTATTCGATTTTCGTTCGGTGTTCTTCACTATTTGCTTGTGAATTGTGTGTATCTGTTAGAGATGCCACACCACTCCCTCCTCAGAAACTGCGTTACGATCAGCTTCCCTGCGAACGACGGAGAGAACGAGAGAACATCGGAGCAGACGAGTGTGTCTGTGCTCTATGCGGAAGTCATGATCGTGTGTGAAGTTCTGTTTACTACGGGAAGTGTGTGCTGCGTGTACACATCGCGTGGTAGTCACCAATTATAGCGTTTAAAATAATAGTGAAGAAGATCGTGTGATTCGAACTGACGCTATGACAGTTTGAATTACGAAAAAAATTTAACCTAAGCGTTACCCATCAGGCTACTGACCGTGTTTAGAATTTGATTTCTAAACTCGAATACATTCGACTAATGTGGTAATGGTATATTATTGCTATGGTATACGGCTTTAATGGATGTGCTTTTGGTGGTGTTGTTCTTTACTAGTCGTGATTGTATCTGCTAGAAATGCCACAACTTCAATGTAACGAAGACGCAGTGTACAACATTCACAAAGAAATGATGATGAATGAGTATGAATTTGCTCTTCGTCACGGTCTGTGGGAATGTATCGTGGCATAAACACGGGTCGAACATCGCCGATACCGCCTCTGAAAAACTGAGTTATCTTTTTAGAGCCAAGAAATATTTTACTTCCGCCCAATTAGACCGGCGCTCAAATATTGCTCTCATGTTTAGAGCTCCGCTTCTAAACATACCCTCGACCTATTTGAGAGCATACAGAAACGAGCGATCTGCCCGGTCGGGGACGCGGCGCGGCCCTAACGTCGGTACTACAGTCGCTATCACATCGAAGTCACGTAGCTGACCTCTGTCTGTTTACAGATATTATCACGGGTACTGTTCCTCGGAGATTCGTGGTATTGTTCCGCACAATTCGTTTTACATGTGCTCCACGAGACAATCCGGCGGATCGCAACAGTTTTCGGTTCATCTCCCGACGGGTTGAACATCTCTGCATCAGATCTCATACCGTTATATAGTGGGAAAGTTGTGGAATTACCTCCCCACGCGAGAGTTTCCGGTGCATTACAATCTGCAACTGTTCAAAAATAACTGCAACAGTTATCTGGTGGCATCTTGGTGCTATAGGTTCGCCTCTCGCGAGAGAAGTGTAATAAAAAAAGAAGAAAAAATCCTTTCAGCGAAGAATACTACACCACTCAAACATCAAAAACTCTCAAATGATTATAAATCCATCGAGAGTATCGATGGCTGAGGGATGCAAAAGAGGTGCGAAAAAGAGGAAAAGGGACGTTGAGCGAATTTCGAACGTCCACCAACGAATGTATCTCGTTGGTGGGCCAGGGGAATGACGTAAGGACCAAAATACGAAGCTCCTGCCGTGGAACGATGTGGTCCGAGGCCTGCAATCAACGGAATCGTATTAGGTTGAAAATTAAAACTATTTCCTTGTTTTACTGAGGATTTCACAGGAATAATCGTCAGGATGAGTTTTGCATCCTCTAATACATCGCTGGTAGTTAGTTTTGCATCCTCTAGTACATCGCTGGTAGTTCTATGGTGATCGTATCTGCATTTCCGATTTCATCATTCTTCTCCTTAATACGTATTCCACAAAGCTGCCTGCATCGTTTGGAGGATTGTCTCTTGTATCACAGCTTCCTACTGATTCACCAACTGACGAGTAGAGCGTTTAATTAGTCTTTTGAACCGCGGGGATGAACGAAGACTCAAATTCACTGCGATGGTTACCAGCCCAAAAAACAACACTGCACTATATTAATTGTCATTAAAAGTTATTTTTATTCATGAAGATTAACTTGTTATTGGTCGATTACAACGTTGAACAGTACATGAGAAAGGCTAGGGGAAGAACATTTTCTGCTCTGACAGCTCGTCAATTAATTATTCTTGTCAGCTGGTTGCTGACAGTTGTTATTATTTTTGTTGTTGATGGCATTCAGTTGAATCCATTGGTTGTGTTCAGTTACAATCCGCAACAGACGCAAAAGAATTGCCAAGAAGAGGAATAATAGACGCAAGGGAAGAACAGGTTATGAGGTTTTCACGCACTGTACAATTCCACACACTTTTCACTCTACAGCGCGAATCCCACAGAAAACTCTTCATTACGCTCGGACGCATGTGTGGAGCTCCGTTTGTTTATTTCGGATCCCTCAGAAGACTTGACGCGCGACCCGATAGTGCAACTGGGTATCTTAAGTTTATTTAAGATATCCAAAACGGGTTGTACAATTGAACCGATGGTACGGAGGCAGAGACGTATGTGCTGTCTCGTCGGCGGGTATAATATAGAGTTTATATAAAATTTAAAATAAAATAGTATGGATTGAACCATATTAAGAACAAAAACATATGTATATACATGTTAAGGAGTTAACTATTAAACACTAATTTCATTTATTAAAGAAGATCGGAGAAATTACGTCTAATTAGAAATGTGGAATGAGGCCAAAGAAGGTTGAGCATCATTTCGAGGAGCTTGTTTTGCATCGTTTGCAACCTCTTCAAATGGCGTTTGGTACAAGTACCCCATACTTGAGATCCATATAGCGAAATTGCTTATGTATAACTATTTTATTTTCATTTGATAATAAGGACTTCCTATTAATAAACGGATATAACAACTTAATTGCTATATTTGTTTTATGTAAAGTCCTTGCAATGTGCTCTTCAAATGTATGTTTTTGTCCAAATACACCTTTAGCATTTACGACGATAGTGAAGAGCGTGTGATTCGAACCCACGCTATAACGGTTAGAATCAGTAAAATATGGAATCAAAGCATATCCGTTAAAGCCGTATACCGGAGCAATAACTTATCATTTCCACATCAGTTGGGTATACTTGAGTTTAGAGATCGAATTGGTACATGCGGCAGTGGCCTGATGCGCTAAGCTTTGGTTCCATCTTTTACAGATGCCAACTGTTATAGAGTCGGTTCGAAATACACGGTCTATGCTATCGTCGCAAACGCTATAGCTGCTGACCCCGACGTGATCGGTACGACACAACATACACTCCTCTTCTACGCAAAGAGAACTTAACTAATATACTATAATCACACGACCTCTTCAAGGAGTACCGGTTCACTCGCCCGCTCTGACATTCTCTCGCTCCTCGCTCAGTCGTTCGCATTACAACGTTGATTGTAATAAAGTTACTGGGAAGGGTGTGGTTTGACGTTTTTAATGTTGTGTCCTTCAATAGCCGTGCAGGCGTGAGGAATTGGTATAGGAATGCATTCACATGACTGTGGATACGTGGGGCTGAGGACACCAGTATGTATGGCTTCTTTGGCAGGGCAAAAAGGTATTTAACCTCACAGTGATTTTTGAGGTTCGCAGCACCGCCACATACCCCCAGACAATTCACAACTGATTCCCATTTTATGCGGTTTTCATTTACTGTAAGCTGGTTGGAAGGCAGAAAATTTAACAAACTTGTTCTTGTGGAAAAGGCGGCTTTTAACCTTTCCTCATTTACTATTATTTGTCACTTGTTAAAATAATTAATTAGTACACCAACAAAAAGCAATGGTTTAAACAATATATATTTATTTTTATTACGAACAAGGCTTGATCACAGCGAAAACTAGACTGATCTCAAAACCAAACGAAAATTGACATTACAGCTTCCAAAAGATGGTGCATACATTTAGTTAGACAAAACAAAAGGTACGATTCAAAGAATTTTACAATTAATAGGTACCAAAAGCACAATTATCGGCGCAAGGCTAATAACCTTGCCCGTAAAAATAAATTATTATGGAAAATTTAACAAGCCCCGGGACTTGCTAAATAAGGCCAAGGCCGGATCCCGGTTGTAGTGCCGATGATGGTGATGATGATGAAAAGCACAATTGCTGTCATTGTAAATAAGTTTTGTGAAATTAAAGCAGTTTTGTTGGTGAAAAATAAAACCAGTTTGGTTGAATTAAATCAGTTTCTTCGTGAAAATTAAAAACAGTTCTGTTAAATTAAATCAGTCAACACACAGGACTCCCAAAGACTGTTTGCTGTAATTATAAATAAGTTTTGTAAATTAAAACCAGTTTGGCTAAATTAAACCAGCCTCTTCGTGAAAATTAAAAACAGTTCTGTTGAATTAAATCAGTCAACACACAGTACTCCCAAAGACTAATTGCTGTAATTATAAATAAGTTTTGTTAAATTAAAACCAGTTTTGTTAAATTGAATCATCTAGTTTATAGCATATTTCATGTTCACAATTTAAATAAAGTAATAAACGAGGTGAAAGTGAACTGTTGGGTGTTTCTCATTATTGTCAATTGAAGATTTCAGAGAAGTAGTGAGACACCAAAACCCACGGGACTGACTGCTATTGAACCCTCCTCGGTCTCATATCGATTCTTTGATCACCTCCTTGACACGGCGCCCCGACAACGTGTTAGATACATAGTGTTTATAATTATAGAGGTATAAGGCCTCCTTTGACCTTCCTCTTTTGAATATTATTACTCCTATTTGACAAAAAGGCGTCAGGGCACATAAACCCGTGACCTAATTTATTATTATTTATTTAAATACACCTAAGCTCTTTAACTTGTACGTGATTCAATCTTTGGTGATCCAACAGCCGATCGAGCAATCCTTCAATTTTTTTTGTTTGCAATTTGCAAAAAAAAAAGCGGTGAACCTCAAATTAAAATACGAGATGTTTACGTCTTAACAGATGAGTGTAGAATCACGTTTATTCTCTTTTTTTTTTTTTTTTTAAACTGTATTTATTAACCATAATTAGAATTTGTACATTTAAGTAATACAGTGACTTAAAATTAAATTCGTGGCAATTGCTTACATGTAATTATTAATATAATACATTTTCCAAACAATGTTTTAAGAGTTACAGGCTAGATGTGTGTTTATACATTTAGTAGGGTCTCGTCTTCCTGGAAAAGGTCAGAAAACCAGGAATTTCTTATTTTTACTTTACTTAATCTAAACCTAACCCTAAATATAAATATAACTTAACCTAACTTATTCTGATTATTATAAAGTGAGCTATAAACAAAACAAAGTTTTATAATTAATGGGATTTATGAATTAAAGGATGTGGAATGAGGTCAGTTATGGGTTTGAGGAAGAGTATTTCTTTCCGGTTGTTCGTTGGAAAAACGTAGGATGTTGGAAAATGGTTGGACGTTACAGTATTTGAACTGGTTAGGGGTAACTTCGGTGTTGTGGTATATGATCTCGTTTGAATCATTTACCAGTCTGCCTGAGGCGAAGATAGCTCTGGTATGGAGACAGTTGGGATAGTTAGTTCTGATATCTAGAGGGTTCTCTAAGAGCGAGGTTATTATGGGATTGGGATTATTTTGTAGGTTTTCGATAAATTTGATAGATAGCTCGAGGAATCGTCTATCGAGGCGCTCAATACCAGCGGTATTGTAGAGTTCGACGGTACTATAGTACTTATAGGAGTTAGGACGACGATGTACCCAGAGACATACCTAAAGCATTTTCTTTCGAATACTCGTAATTTCTCCATTTGGGAGGGAGTGATATGGTACCACAATGGGCACGCGTACGTGAGTGTGGGCCTGATAATTTGCTTGTAAATGAGCAGTTTGACTTTGTGAGAGAGACTATTAGGTTTCCACATTACTCTTCTACAGAGATTAAGCTGAATTGTGGCTTTTTGAAGGGAATTTTTAATGTGGGAGGAAAAAGACTAGTTATTAGAAAAAGTGATTCCCAGATATTTTAGGGTTTTGGAGGGTTTTATCAGAGTGTTGTTCAGTTGAATCTTAATTTTGTTGTGGCAGCATCTAGTGTTGTTTGTACAGTGCTCGTTTTTGCCCTTGAACACTATGAGCTGCGTTTTATTTGGATTAAGGTGAATTTTCCACTTATTAAAGTATGTTTATAGGTTAGGGAGGAAGTTGTTAATGCGGTTTCTTGCAGCCTTAACAAATTTGCTGCTAGAGTAAATTAATGTATCATCAGCATAATTCAGCATCACAACATTAGGAGATACGGGTTGAGGAATATCTGAGGTATATAACAGATATAAAATTGGCCCTAAAATGGAGCCTTGGGGAACACCCGCGGTTATGGTGTGGGTTTCTGAGACAGAAGAATTTATTCTCACAACGAATTTTCTGTCAGAAAGATATGAGGCTAAGAGCTTTGTTGTGTGAGAGTTTAGATTAAATATGGAGTGCAGTTTGTACAGAAGTCCTGAGATCCAGACGCAATCAAATGCCTTAGAAATATCGAGAGATATACACACAGTAGGGCTTTGGTTTTGGAGACCAGTTGTAACATCGTGTGTGAGTTTTAGTAGAGCATGACATGTGGATTGTCGCTTACGAAATTCGAACTGACAGTTAGGGATGAGGGCATTCTCATTGGCAAATGAGAGAAGATTTTGGTAGATCTTGCGTTCCAGTATCTTACTTAGTGTATTTAATAGGGATATTGGACGATAATTGCAAGGGCTATTACTACTACCGGGCTTCTTAATAGGAATTACTACCGCAGTTTTCCAGTTCTCTGGGAAGTGCGATGCATTAATTATATGATTAAGAAGAATGAGGATGGGAAGTAGATTCGGTGGGCGCAGCCTTTTAAATAGAAGACGTGGGATTCCATCTAATCCAGTTGACTTTTTGTTATTTCCTGATCTTACGATCTCGGATAATTCGTCTGCAGTTTGAAAATTTGTAGTGTCTAAGGGGTGTGAAGCTATGTTTGTGTTGTTGAATTCACCGATGAAAGGAGTAAAAGATGGGAATAATCTGTTTGAGATGTATTCGTTTACTGTGTTCTCGAAGCCAGGAGTTGAGAGACAATTATTTTGCTCATGGATCTTTGCAAAGTGTTCTGCGAGGCAATTTGCTATGTCCGAATCGGACTGGGCAATATTATTGCTGATCGGGTTAATGAGATGGTCAATTCGGGGTTTATATTTACGACCAGTTAATTGGTTGATGTTTTTGAAAAGATCCCGATTTGGTTTGATATTTTTAAGTGTGGAGATGTAGTTTTCATCTGCGAATTTTTTCAACTGCTCATTTATCACAGTGGATAGGAGTTGGATTTGGCTTTTAATAAAGGGGCAGTATATTGTATGGAGTTTACGGCGGAGCTGCTTTTTAAGGCGCAATAATTTGGTTAGGGTGCTGGGCAAAGGCTTTCCTAAATAGTTATGAGGAATGGTTGTCGGGGTGTTGTTGCTGAGAGCCTCCTTAAGAATTTGCTCTATTCTTAAAGATGCGTGATCGATTTCAGTAGGGAGTAAGTTAGATGCTTCAGGGATATACAAGTCAGAGAAACTTATCGCTATGTCCCTATTGACTTTTCTCCAATTTGTTTTGGTGAAGTTTGGGACAGGGTTTGACGAGTATAGTGGATCGAAAGAGGGGATTTGGATCGTGGTGTGAACGGAACCATGATCAGAAGGAAATATAAAGGAGACTGTAGGTGGACCCGCTGAATAAACATCGTCGGACTTGTGGAAGAAGTCGATTGTTGACCTGGCTGAGCTAGAGACACGAGTTGGCTGTAATGGGGAGTCAATGTAAGTATATGGATAAGACTGGAGGAGGGCTAGCAATTGGCGACCATATTTGTTGCATTTATTATCATTGAATGCTGTGTGACGAGCATTCCAGTCTCCTCCGATTATAAATGGAGCGGGAACGGACTGTTGGATAATCTGTGAAATGTCAGTATCTGGGAAATCTGGTTGTCGTGAAGGGTGAATATAAATGGATGCTAAGACGAGCACTTTATTGTTCTCACAGAAAAGTTTTACTGCTGTGTATTCAATGCTGAATACACAGGTGAATCTAATTTCACTGAATTGAAATTTTTCGTGAATTAATATGCCGGTACCTCCATGAGATCCATTAGTTCTGGGGTTAGAAACTAAAGTGTAATTGGGAATTGAAACTCGGGAATTTGGTTTGAGCCAGGTCTCTGAAAGGAAGAGGATATCTGGGGAAAACTTGTCAACAAACAACCGGAGGTGTTGCTTACGTATGTTAGAGTAAATGGATTCTGTGTTGAGGGAGACGTTTATTCTAAAAAATATTTTCCTTATATACAAAATTCTAAAACAACGAAACTTACTATCTAACCAATATAATAGGAAAAAACTGGATTACTTCCTCTGTACCTATAATAAATTATTCAACTCATATGGCGACGAGCATTATCCCATCAAACGGATATACATTCTCTATCCACGTCAAAGTGACGGGTCGCAACAATCTCTTAATTACTATGCTCTTTTGTTCGTTTCATGTGTCCATACAGTCGATGCTGCCGCGGCTGTATCTGGGAAAAACCCTTATTGGAAATTCTCCTTGTCTGTGTCATAAAAAATGTGCGCATCGAGGCCGTTTCGGAAAAATGGTAATTATCTGCTGAGATAATTGCCGTCGAAATGTGAACCGTCATAAAATAATGGCATTGTATGAAGGAATACTTGTAATATTGAATGCAGATAATTTGTATTCGCGTAATGATGCGCGATATTTTGAAATGCCATATGAAACGAACTTAGCCTAAGGGAATTGATAACAATGCGTAAGTTATAATACTTTAAGGTAAATTCTTAAATTAACAAGTAATGCGTAAGTATGAAACGTGGCTACAGTGTTTTATTTTAATGATAATGCTTAACTTAACATCCCCCCCCCGTTGAATGATGATTCAACCAGCTCAGATGGTTTTTTGTTTCTTCTTGGAAGGTCCTTCCTGGGGATCTGTCTTTGGATGAGTGTTGTTGTTGTTCAGTGTTGTCGGCCCTGGATCCACCGTGATGTCTTCAATTGGTAAAGGTGCTAAAGTGTGGATGGGTCGGCGTAATATTCCTGTAGCTGTCCTGACATCAACTACCCGTACGAAATCATCTTCTCCGCGATATGTTTGAATAATTCAGTCCAACTTCCATCGTAGTGGAGGTGTATTGTCTTCTCGAATGATGACCATAGTGCCAATTTCGACGTTGTGGATTTTCTGTTTCACCCTGTATTGAAGCTCGTGTAAGTATTCAGACTGCCAGCGTCTCCAAAATTCGTGTTTCAGGTGGGTCACTAATTTCCATCGGGCCTTGAAGCTGACGTTTAATGGTTCCGCATGTGCATCAACTCTGGCATTTAAAGGTTCGCCGATTAAGAAATGCCCTGGTGTGAGGGCCGTCAGGTCCTTGGGATCGCTTGATAGTGGTGTCAGAGGTCTCGAATTTAAAATTGCCTCTATCTCGGTTACCACAGTTTCCAACTCTTCATATGTTAGGGATGCTGAATGCAGTGATGACTTCAGTAAATGTTTCGCTGATTTTACTGCGGTTTCCCAAAGTCCGCCGAAATGAGGTGGTCGGGGGGAATGGGGTGAAAATCTGTTCCCTGAGAGCTGCAGGATGCTGCTATCCGATTAAGCACGTACTGCGAGACTAGCATTTCCTTGACTTCCTGCAGTTGGTTTTTGGCACCTACGAAATTGGTGCCGTTGTCACAGTGTATGTGTCGACAGTTCCCGCGTCTTGCTGAGAAGCGTTTGAGTGCTCCGATAAATCCTTCAGTGTAAAGATCTGTCACTAGTTCCAAATGTACGGCCTTCGTGGCGAAACAACAAAAAACGGCAATGTAGCTTTTTTGTGGCCGTTTTCCTCTTATCTTGAAATAGGTGTGAAATGGTCCGCAGAAATCGACTCCCGAGTTGATGAACGGTCTAGCTGGCTGCACTCGCTTTGCTGGAAGATTTCCCATCATTTGGTTTAACAACCTTGGCCGTGCTCTCACGCAGAATACACAAGGTTGTGTGATTGATCTGGCTAGAATCTTTCCCTTGATGGGCCAGTATTTCTGTCGAGCTATCGACAATAGTGCTTGTGGACCCACATGACTTTTCCAATGTGTAATTCGGACAGGATTATCTTGGTAAGTGGATGCATGTATGGCAACAGCATCGGATACTTCGCGTAGTATGGTAAATGTGAGTTTTCTAACCTGCCTCCAACTCGCAATACTCCATTGTCGTCAATAAAAGGGTCTAGGCCTGCCAGGGTACTTGTCTTTGATGGTTCCTTATATTGTTGGATGTGTTTTACGTCATCCCTGAACTCTTAAGATTGCATTGCCTTGATGATGGCTGTCTCTGCCCGTTCTAGTTCTGCCACTTGCAGTGATGACGTTGGTCGTGGTTGATCCTTCCGACGACTCCCTAGGCGCAAGATGTAGGCGACGATCCGCTTCAATTTTTTGAATGACCCACTGTAGTTGATGGTATCGAGTAGGTGAGTCGTTTCCCTTTGTTCCACGATGGCTGCCATTGCCGACCGCTTGCGGTCCACATTGCATTCCTTTATCTTCGTATAAGGGGGTGGCTAAATGCACTGATTACCGTGCAGAAACGGTGGCCCATAGAACCAAAGGTTGCAAGTCCCTAAATTTTCCGGCGTAACTCCTCTTGACAAGGGATCTGCTGGGTTTTCCTTGGAACGCAGATGTCTCCACTGCGGGGGTATGGAGTGCTTATGAATAGATGCTAATCTATTGCTGATAAACACCTGAAAGTCTTCTACTGCCGAGTGAATCCAGGCCAGAACAATTTCGGAATGGGTCCATAGGTACGATGGTTTGTCGTATAACCTTAAGCAATCCCTTACCTTTTTTAGCAACGTCGCTGCTAATTCCGTTGCACAAAGTTCCAGTCGTGGGATTGTAATCTTCCTTGGTGGCGGTGGTGCCTGGTTTTTGAGCTTAACAACCGCACGATTATCCTGCCATCCTTGTCCACTGAACGCATATAGACGGCGGCTCCGTATGCCTTTTCGCTTGCGTCTGCAAATGTGTTTAATTGATAGTCATGGGCGACACAGCCCCCGAATACATGCCTCGGTACCTGAAGTCCTTCCAACTGTGTTAGGCTGTTTCGAAAATGCAGCCACCTTGATTGAAACTCCATGGGGAGTGCTGCGTCCCAATCTTGTTTGAGCTCCCATAACTCTTGCAAGAATCGTTTTGCTACCACTGTCACTGGGGCAAATAGTCCTAGTAGATCAAATAAATGTGCTATGTCTGAGGCAACGGTCCGCTTCAATGTCTTAATTCTCGTGGGAATATTTATTTTCAGACAAAAGTGGTCTGTTTTTGGTAGCCAGATCAGTCCTAACGTTTTGATGGCTGAGTCCTCCTTGTCGCAGAGATTTAATTGCACTTCCTGATCACTGGGTGATATGGCACTCAATAATTTGGGGTGATTGGCGCACCACTTCCGTAATGTGAACCCGCCTTTGTTCAACACTGATATCAGTTGGGCTTGCATGTCTATTGCTGTTGATATGCTATCCGAACCAGTCATGACATCATCCACATAGAAGTTGCGGTCTATAATACCTTTGGCGTATGTAGATGTTGCTGCCTCCTGTTCACCGAGGCGTTGTAGACATTTGATTGCCAGGTACGGAGCTGCTGTTGTTCCATACGTCACCGTATTTAACTGGTAACACTTCATGGGCTGGGACGGATCATTTCTCCAGCAGATGAGCTGGTATTGTTTATCCTCTTCTCTTACCCGAATTTGCCTGTACATTTTTTCGATGTCTGCGGTGAAAACGTATCGAGGCAGTCGGAATCTCAGGAGTACTGCACAGAGATCTTCCTGTAGTGTTGGTCCCGGGTGAAGAATCTCGTTCAGTGATCTCCCCGAAGTGGTTTTTGCTGATGCATCGAAGACTACTCGCAGTTTTATGGTGCTGCTATCTGGCTTTAGCACGTGATGGTGGGGAAGGAAATAATGCGACGACGGTAAGGCGTTTGGGTCTATCTGATTCATATATCCTAGATTCTCATAGTCGTCCATAAACTTGATGTAGATTTCCCGTAGATCAGGGATTCTAGCTAACCGCCGTTCTTGCGATAGAAACCGACGTAACGCCATGTCCCTTGACTCTCCCAATGACTTTGGGTCTTCCGACAAGAGTAGGCTTACAACAAATCGTCCTGTATGATCTCTTCTGTAACTCTGTTCGAATATGGTCTCGCAGCGTCTTTCCTTTACTATGTGATGGTTCTCATGCATGTCCATTCCGTCCTCTATCTCCCAAAACTTCTTTATGGCGTCCTGGATGCCTTCTTCGTCGATCGTTTACATTCCGCACGAAAGAGTTGATGATGTTGGTTGCAGTGTCTTCCCTGCTATCACCCATCCGAATGTAGTATTCTGTCGAGTCGGTAAGTTTGGTCCTAGCTTGATCTGCCCAATGGAAAGGAGCTGGAAGAAATGTTCAACTCCTAATAACACGTCTATGTGTTCTGGCTGGTTGAACCTTGGATCTGCCAGCCTTATGTTTGCAGGTATCTTCCACGATGTAACATCAATCTCCTGGCTGGGCTGGGGAGAACTGATCTTGTCCAGAACGAACGCTTCTAGATGGGTAGAGAGCTCGTGTATCGTACTGGTAAGTAGCACTGTAGGGGTTTCTCTATCCTATAGGAGAAACAGCCCACAATTCCAACCACAATACCTACTCATTTCCTTGATAGGTATTTACCTGTAAAACATGTCAAAGGGACGCATAGCTAAACTCATTATTCTATGCAGATAATGCATAATTGAGTTTAGCTACAATCAACAACATACGGCAACACTATTGCGCTAACCATGGGATTTCCACCGGAAATTCCATTCGTATTGGTTAGCAACAACCAAGTCAAACCAAGCGACGCGGTTGCGTCATAGTCCATAGGCTTGGGTATTATTGAACATTCCACAGAATGGAATTATATCCCCAGCCGATGCGGCGTCCTATTGACTTTTCCCAGATCACCCATTCGCTTGGGAACAATGATCTCTTTTTGCTGGTGAATAACCTTAGCTATGTTTGCCCTCTCTCTCGTATTTCTGTCTTGCTATAGTGCGTTGACCTAAGAGATTGTCACTAGGTCAGTAGACCAGCCGTATACACGGCATTGACGCACACACACCTAGCCAGATCCACCCTGGGTTGTTGTGCTTTCCCTTTCGATTTCTCCATTCTGGCTACGCCCATCGACGTCGAACGAATACACAAGTACGTTTCGACCTGGATGAGTGTGGTGAGTTGGAGAACACACAAGAGAGCATGATTACCATTGGCAGATCAATGTGTAAAAAAAGCAGAAATTACGATTTCCACCCTAAATAGAGTCAGTCACTATTCAATCACCATCGCGTGTAGTCACGCTGCCGCAGTAGTCGCTATTCAATCATCACCACGAAAGGTCGCGTCGCGCCGAGTTACAAAGAGAAATAAAACACATGAATAAGATAAGAAAAAATGAGGAGCTGTAAATAAAAAAAAATAATAAAAAAAAAAAACACTTTAAATAAATAAAAAGACATTTTTCATTTCTTCCTGCGGAGTAACAAGTGTCGGGGGTGTACAGTGAATCCTATGCCATACGTTGGCAACCTACTTCAACCCCCACAGCACATTTACCCTCCGTTGCGTCTCCTGCATGCTGTGTCCGATGCCTTGAATTCGCATATTTGTGCGACCTGGCCTTAGTGCTAATCTTTTCACCACTCTCTCGCTGATTAGATTGACCTGAGAACCAGAATCCAATAAAGCCTTGCATTCGATTTGCCTTCCATTGTTCCCTGTCAACTTGACTCTAGCTGTGCCGAGTATGGTGCACGTTTTTATCGGACGCGATAAAGTTGTCGTCAATGACACTGATGAGCTCTTTGGCATCGTTTCAGGTGGAGTCATGCCCTCCGAACATTGGTTTACCAGACATTCTTTATCATTTCTTGTTTGGTAACGGTTCTGGTTATTGTGCAGCAGGGTATTGTGTTTTAACCCGCATTCCTTGCATCCACGTGATTGACGTCTGGCGCTAAAATGGCCTGGTTTCAAGCAATTTCTGCATAGTTTGTTCCGCAGTATTATGCTGTTGCGCTCGCTGACGTCCATGTCTATAAACTGTTGACACTGGTAGAGCAAGTGTCTGAGTCCACATGCTATGCAGTTTGAACCTTGTTGTCTTGTGGGAACTACCGATGATGTTAGAGATGAGCGGGTCTTTGTCTCCTCTAGTTTGCTGGATCGGCTTCCAATGGCTTCTAGTGATTGGAACCGTGCTTCTAAGAACCTCAGGAATTCTTCCGCTCCTGGCACTTCCTTAGGGTTGGTCAGACTTTGCTGGTATAGCACGTGCGTTGCGCGGTCTAACTTTTTTATTAAGATGCACATCAAGAGTGCATCCCAATCTGCCGTGTTAATACCCAGATTTTTTAAACCGAGAAGGCATTCGAGAGTGGTGTCGTGCAATGCCTTCACATGGTTACCGGTCGCTGAATTGGTTGGTTGCGCTGGTTGCTCGTTCAATTTATTTACTAGAGCTCCGACCAGTAACCTTTTGGCGGTTGTTTATTGCGTATTCTAGTTGATACTGGATTGTTTCGCCGAACACTACTCCCAAAACAGCGAAACACACGAACGGAGCGAAAACAATGTCAAATTAAACCACGAGAAGAATTGTTTCATTTTGTACTTTTATTTTGTGTCTAAGTTGCGCACTAGGCCGGATTCAAACTACATAAGTGTCTCGACAATATTTTTATTAAACACGTAGCGAAGCACATGCACGAAACACACGTTACTCCCTTAGATTCATCATCATCATCGGCACTACAACCTGGAACCGGTCTTGGCCTTATTTAGCAAGTCCTGAGGCTTGTTAAATTTTCCATAATGATTTGTTTTTTCCGGGCAAGGTCATTAGTCTTGCGCCAGAGGCTCCCCGACGGGGAATCGAACCCCGGTCTCCCGCATGACAGGCGGGTATACTAACCAGTATACTATTGAGGAGCTAACTCCCTTAGATTAAATTAACCGAAATTCGGATACGATACTAACTACCTCCTCGACGTTTCTCACTATCACCTTGACGTGATAATTGTCGTCCCGTTGACGATCGAAATCTGACTACTCAATATACCTGATGTCTCGAGCGTTCGGGGTAGACTCGCCGTCTGCTCACACAGATACTCAGATTCAAAACTGGTATCTGTATCTATCCGGAAAAATTTCCCTATTTGCTCTGTTAACAGAACTTCCGAATTTCTGTTAGCAGCATGTTATCACATCCCCGGGGATATTTTTTGGTTTCCTGAAAGGGGAAGGTCATCTTGCATACATCATCAATATCGCTAGCATTTCATCTCCACGGCATTCTGTTTGCACAGAACATCTGGCGCCCAGACCGGAGATATCCGGCGATTGTTTGGACGTGCAGCCCGTGGGTCTTATTTGAACTTGGTACCCGGAATCGAAATCCATTATATCTTTATAATGGTGCGAAATTCTAGCGTGGCCGTGGGACCGGAGTATTGCCTTTGTTGGCTTAACTCCTCATAAACCATCGGATATCTCGTTGAGATATTATCGATTACGATAAGTCGTGGCTGCCTTCTGTTGTTCAACGGATTTGGGTGGTCCTTGCATTAGATTACCCGCACGTGCATCCGTTGATCGGCTCATTTTTTGATGAAAGCAATTCGTTTGTATCGAATTTCGGAATTGCCGGTTCGATGAGATGTTCCTGGGCGCAGGCAGGATGTATGGCATTTTGGGAATTGTTTTTAGGAATAGAACTCATGGATGTTTATACCTTTGTTTCAGGCATGATGAATTATAATTGTTGAGCTTGACCTTAAAAGCTTTGGGGACGTTCAGTTCCTTGCTTTTTGGTGTCGGTCTCGACGTTGGCTGCGAGTTGCAGGCCCTATGGTGGGACTTTGAGACACGCGTCTGTAGGCGCGTGCAACGTTCTCAGGTAAGTAAGTTCTTTGAAGGTAGGAACCTTACCTGCAAGGAATTGTGCGTTCGTAGAACGCTACAACCTTTTGTTCTCATACCGTCCCTGGAGCATATTCCACGCAGCGTCATACTGATCGTCGGATGTCGAGAAGTGCCTTATTAATCTCTCGGGTCCTCCGGTTAGATTAGTCTTGAGTTACCACATCTTTTGGCATTTGCTTAGTGCCTGAGTGTGTACCATTTGGTTGAATAAGTCGGCGAACTGTCGCCATTTTGCGTAGTCTCCATCAAATTTTGGGATCGTAATCTTGGGCAACTGAACAGTTGGCATTGGCGTTGAGTGAGCCTGAGGCTCTTTTGCGATTCCCTTGGTGTGTACCTCTAGCATTGTCTGTTGTACAATTACTTCTAGGTCGATATGTTTACTCGCATCATATCCGTTCACCGAAGGGTCTTCACTTATTTCTCCAATGGTTTGATGGAGTTCTTCTAGCTGACTCCAGTACCCGCGAATGGTTTCCGCGTTGAGCTGATAGCACGCGGTGGGTTGAGTAATCTTACTCATGGTATCCCATCTATCAATCGCACGGGCAAGTGACTGCCCGATAATTTTATGTCGGCGAATCAACTTCGTTACTTCATCATGATTTGTTGCCTCAACTGAAGTGATACCTCTTCCTTGGGGGCTCTCTGTTACTTCGGCGTTGAGCGATGTTTTGCTAGCAACCAGAACTTCCTTAACTGACTGTTGCTCTGGTGCTGCCTTCTGCTTTTGTCCGTCCTTGGCGACGGCACCTTTTAGTTTGGCCCGCTCTTCTCCCAGAGCCTTTTGCCTGGCGGTCTGTTTTGGAGTTTTCTTGTCCTCCATTTGTATCCTTTTTTGTTAATTTGGGCAAAGCAGCCAAATTGATTGTCTCGAGAGCGTTAGATCACGTCGGGGTCACCAAATGTTTATAATTATAGAGGTATAAGGCCTCCTTTGACCTTCCTCTTTTGAATATTATTACTCCTATCTGACAAAAGGGCGTCAGGGCACATAACCCGTGACCTAATTTATTATTATTTATTTAAATACACCTAAGCTCTTTAACTTGTGCGTGATTCAATCGTTGGTGATCCAACAGCCGATCGAGCAATCCTTCAATTTTTTTTGTTTGCAATTTGCAAAACAAAAAAGCGGTGAACCTCAAATTAAAATACGAGATGTTTACGTCTTAACAGATGAGTGTAGAATCACGTTTATTCTCAAAAATATTTTCCTTATATACAAAATTCTAAAACAACGAAACTTACTATCTAACCAATATAATAGGAAAAAACTGGATTACTTCCTCTGTACCTATAATAAATTATCCAACTCGTATGGCGACGAGCATTATCCCATCAAACGGATATACATTCTCTATCCACGTCAAAGTGACGGGTCGCAACAATCTCTTAATTACTATGCTCTTTTGTTCGTTTCATGTGTCCATACAGTCGATGCTGCCGCGGCTGTTTCTGGGAAAAACCCTTATTGGAAATTCTCCTTGTCTGTGTCATAAAAAATGTGCGCATCGAGGTCGTTTCGGAAAAATGGTAATTATCTGCTGAGATAATTACCATTTTTATTTATTATCGTTATTATCACCCATTGTAAACATAGTGACAAAAATCACTATATAACATTACTCAACGAATCTTGCGACTTCACGTGACGAAATATGGTCCCTTCTATACATGTGTTGAAGCTATACTATTATAATATACTGATGGTTGAAATTGCTTCCAATTGAATAGATACGAGGTGGAATTGTCATGTATATTAGAGACAAATGTCAAAAAGTAAGCTATTATGCAGTACTCGTCGACAAGGTATTAACACATTCTAGGTAATCGTTCCCGAAAAGTGCAAACAATACACTGGAAAACATCATCATCATCATCGTCGGCACTACAACCGGGCACCAGTCTTGGCCTTATTTAGTAAGTCCTGAGGCTTGTTAAATTTTCCATAATGATTTGTTATTTTCCGGGCAAGGTCATTAGGCTTGCGCCGAGGGCTCCCCAGCGGGGAATCGAACCCCGGTCTCCCGTGTAACAGACGGGTATACTAACCACTATACTATCGAGGAGTCCATACATTGGAAAACACACCGTGATTTTACCGAAAAACAATTTGTACAAGCTTTTAATTGTTTTCTTCTTATTCTGCAAAGTTTAAGGCAATGAAATAAATCAATATTTTGAAAGTTCTGTAATGGTGTTGTGGCGTTTCTAACTGATACACACACAATACACAAGCAAATAGTGAAGAACACGGAAAGGAAACCGAATAAGAAAAAGCGTCAGCCGTATACCAAGCAATTACAAACCAATTCAACAACAGTTGAGCATTAGAAATCGAATTCGAACACGCGGCAGTGGGCTGATGTGTTGAGCATTGGTTCAATTTTTAGTGGTTCTTGTCATGATAGCGTCGGTTCGAATCACATATTCTTCACTATCGTCGCAAACGCTATAGTGTTACTCCTTAAGTTTAATTAGTGTAGGCACTACATTTCTGATATTGTTGAGTGGATATACTTTTCATAAATGATGATTCAATAAAACTTTTTCTTCCTTTTACAGGCAATCTGTAAACCAAGATATGAAAACATTATTACGGATTTACCACCACCTAGGAAGACATCGAATGCACGGACCTCAACAACCAGCATGTGAGGATGGGAAAATCACATTAGACATTCCGCAAAGTTAACAAGGAATGGAAAGTATTGATAACAAAACTGTGAAAATATAAGTTTAAAAATGATTATACACGCAGCGTAAATTTTTTTTTCCTTTTTCCTAAATCTCGAAATAAAATCATATATATTTATACAATCAATAAAAATGTTGTTTTTAAATAATAAATAATAAATCTATATATATTTATACAATCAATAAAAATGTTGTTTTTAAATAATAAATCTATATAGGTGTATGTGGAATCAGATAAACTTATAGTTCGCAGTCACATCGTGACAATGGAGACAGTCCGAATTTTCTTCACACTTATAATTCCCAGTCAATCAGAGCAGGGCACTCTTGATAGGCAGGTACATGTGACAATAAAAAGAAAGTCTGTGATTAATTGTCAGCTCAAACGAATAGTTAGTTCTAAGATGAATTAATAAAATGAATATTTTTGAATCAATAAAGTGAATATTTTTATATCACATTTGGGGGCTCAGGCGGGATTTTATCGAATGAATAAAGACGACAACGGAGGAATAAAGACGGCAAAGAAAGACTAACAACGACGACCAAGGGTTAATAATATCGAATAAAGACGACAGCATAGTTTCCAACCTCGGAAGGATAAATTAACCATGACTGAAGCGACCGATTTCACAGTTAGCGAATTGCGATAAAAGGCTAAGATGTGTGGATGAACGATAGGCGTTACGAAAGTCGAGATAATCGCCCAACTGGTTGAACATGATCCAACGGGCAATTGGATGAAAATCACAGACGAGGAGGAGAACCAGGAGTCCGCAATTGTCCAGGAAATGCCAAAGACAGGGTTCGCAGGCAAGAATTTCAATCCAGTGCAGCGCTAACAAACCACGGAAGAGAATATTCGCGAAATGTAATTAATGAAGCCTGAACTCGAACTCGCTCGACGTGAAACTCCGATGCTACGACAGGACCAGCACTTAGCCGCAGACGAGTCGCGAACACGAGAGACGCGCGGAAGACGAAGCGAAACAGCCGCTTTATTTTCACTGCAATCAAATATGAGCATTAAGATGATTGCTGAATTAGTAAGTGAGTTCGACAGTACGCCTGATAATTTCCATATGTGATCGATTGCAACGACGCCCAAGATATTTTTGTATATCTCAATGGTATTCACTAAGCGCTTATTCACTATTGACGGCTGTCAAACAAGTAATAAACAACGTAGCGTCTTCAAACTTGAAACTTAATCTTTCTGACGTTAATACTATCTACCACAGTAATTAAGTTTTAATAACTACCCCCATATATGTGTCAGGCCGATTAATTCTAGGACTGCCCTCGTATAGAAGATAAAATTCAGAATTATCTTTTGAAAATTGACTTACGGAACCAACTGCATTTTTCGCTTGAAAAACCACGGCGTTTCTTCTGTTTTTATGGGCGCCACTTCCCACACGAAGACAGTGGGCGCACCCCACGTGCTCACAGACCCGATCGTCGCCATTCATGGGCATTCGGAGGGTATTTTTATTTAGAAACAATCTTTCCCTGTGGAATTCATGACCACGATGGCTCTGCGTGCGTGGACTTTTGGCGGATGTTGATCTATCTGGGTCGTAAGTGTTCCACCGAACACTGCTGCTACAAAGAACTCCACCGAACGAAACAGCACAACTACAGCATCAAGAATTGTCACAAATGAAACTCAGAATATAATTGCAATTTCGGATCCTTTATTGTCTTAATTTAAAACAAAAACTGTTGTTTAACCCTTATGTCAATGACCGGGTACCCGGGTACCCATTTCGTCTCAATTTCACGATTGCTCGGCCTAGTAGACGAATTTCGGTTCCATGTCTTAGATCATCTCCATTCAAACGTTTCTGAATGATAATTACGAAATTTCAATGAAAAAAAATTTTGTTTTTACTTTCAAATTGACATTTTAAAAAATTGTATTCTGAGCCACGACCGGGTACCCCATTTAAAAAGCATTGAGAATGATGAAGAATGATGCAAAATTGAATGTTAAATAGTTAATTAATAATTAATTATTGATAATTAACTATTTAAATAACTAATAATTAATGAAAAACAATAAAAATGCATTTAAATTAACAAACAAATTTATTTAGAAGGACTTCTGTGACATGCATTACATTCAACCAACGTAGGTGCGTGTTCGTCGCAAACCGGCATTTCACATTGCCGACATGCCTCTCTTGTTTTTCGCCGCTTTTTCAGAGCCTGCGATAAACAAATGTGGCAACAACCAGTGACCTTTTTTCTTCCTGTACTATCCAGGGGCGGACATGCTGTCTGGGTCGTCGGCACGAGCGGCTGAACCTTGCCGATGATGGACTCGATTGCAAGTTTTGTTGAGTAATACCTCATGATTTGAACATTTTCCGAGCGTTCATGAATACTTGGCAGGGCAAGTTGTTCGCTTAATTGGAGCAAAAACATACAACGGGCGTTCGTCTTTTTCGGCAGCATGGAGTTGTTCTCTTTATAAATGACGAACACCGCGAGTGCGCTTACATCGAGGACATTGAAGAACATCGCCAAGGGCCACCTATTCGTCCGTCGGTGTGTCGTGTATCTGCCGGCCATTTGGTCCATTGTATCAACACCAGCTTTGTACCGATTATAGTACAAAATAATCTCGGGTTTTTTCTGTGCGTGGTCAGCGACTGCCATGTTCGAGTGCATCGTCGAAAGCAGTATAACTGCTTTATTTTTATTCGGCACATACGAACAAATCGTCGTTTTGCCGTGAAAGCCGAACAGTGTGGATAATTCTGCACGATCCTTTGATGCAGCCATCTCCTTTGGAATATAGGGTTTGTTTTTTCGTAAGGTTCCTACGACAGTCAAGTCCCACGACAATAAAAGCTTCGCGAGCGGTAACGTCGTGAAAAAATTGTCCATACAAATATTTCTTCCACTCCCTTTGTACGGTGCTGCTAATTTTTTGACAACATTTTCACCTTGATTTTTTTCTCTAACATTGCCACTTTTCCCGGTGTAAATAATGCCTTTCAGAGCATATGCATTTTCAGCATCACAAATCCACCACACTTTGTTACCATACTTGGCTGGTTTTGATGGAATATACTGCGTAAATTTGGTGCGCCCACGGTACGGATACAGCTGCTCGTCGATGGTAAGTTCTGTGCCGGGCCGGTACAGAGCGGACAAATTTGCATTCAACATCGCCCAGATCTCACTAATTGGAGCTGCTTTGTCCTCTCTGGACCGTTCCTCTCGTGTCCGCGCATCATCAAATCTGATAAAACGTAAGTTATTCCAAAAACGATTGATACTCATTGTGGCCCTGTATAAAGGGAATGATGACGTTTTCCACATCTCTGTAGCATGGTCTTTGTTTCCATCATTGACCCCTGCTGCAATTAGAATTGCAAAAAACGAATACATCTCTTGACGATTAACATTTTTCCACGTTCTCGACGGTCGATTTGAATTGTTTGCATTCCACTCTCGGATAACTAGATCTGCCTTTTGATTAGTGTAACGAGTCATCAAATCCACTATTTCGTGAGTAAGAATCCTTTTGAATGTTTCAGCCGCTGAGAGTGTTTCGGTCGAGCGATGGGGACCAGCTCTTTGTCTCACAATATTGTGACGGAGAGTTTGGATTGTGTTAGGAGGTGTTTTTTGCCATACAGTTTTATCTTTCGCGACAAACGTACGTCCAGTTGAATCTAGAAAAAAGAATAAAAATAATAAGAACGCGTTGTGCATGAAAAATTATTAAATAAAATGAAAAGAATTATTTTTACCTGCAGTTGAAACTGCGTCGACATCTCCGTTCGTATCATTGTCATCTTCGCTTTCAGAATCGTCAATGGCTGCTTCAGTTGTATCATTTTCGTCCGCGCAATATTCTTCGTTATCAGATACCTCGTTTTCATTTCGCTCGTCAGGAATCCAATCATCGTCATCACTATCAGAAAGGTTTATGCTCTCGTGGTCAGATTCACCACACACGCTTTTCAAGTAGGCATCTCGTTGTGCATAACATAATCTAAAAACAAAAATACAACAACAAAATTATTTAATTTTATTAAATAAATTAACAATATTAATTTTAATATTATTACCTGTTGAATTGAGCACGTGTCAACAAAGTCGTCATTTTGAAGATGCTCAGATGCACAAAGGACGCTGACTGAATCACGCTTTCTCTAATGCCGGATTCGAATGGTTTCACCATAAACTCGCAACTTATAAATAGAAAGTTGACCGTACAAGTTATTCGTCAACCGAATACTCGAGATCCCTCTAGCTGGTATAACTGAATTTGTTACATACCTCCCGATCCTGACCTTGCTCTGCGCCGATTTCAATAGGCCTTTTGTACCCGCAGATAGTCAAAATTCTTTATATTTATAAAAAATAATTATATAAAATACATAAAATATTCGCAATATATTTGTCTCTGATAAACAAATTAAAATCGATTGCAAAATATTTGTTTTAACATTGTTAAAACAATGTTTCTATGTGTGGGTACCCGGGTACCCGGTCATTGACTACTGTCGGTAAAGTTGGTCATTGACATAAGGGTTAAAACATGCACTTAAAAGTGGCTAAAACGCGTGACAAATGTTCGTTAGTTTTCTAAAAATCTCGACGAAATATTATTGGACACTAGGATCGTACTTAATGATCCTTGGACGCACATAACTACAGCGAAACACAACCTTTTGTCCAGAGCGAGGATTTTGGTACAGCGCGCATCGAAAAACCGAATATATAATTTTAATGTTGCCGTCGGTGGCAGCTCTGACAAATACTTGTTCCTCACGTCCTCCTAACTTCTTATCCTATCTGTCGACTACCCCTCGATGGGTTTCTCTCCGACTCTCGATGTAGCTCTTCGATGAAGACTGTTGTCACGTTGACCATTAGAATTGGACTATATCTATCTACTGAAAAATACCCTGATACAGCTCGTATCTGTATCTGTACAGAAAAATTTCCTATTCGCTCTGCTAACAGAATCTCCGAATCTCTGTTAGCAGCCTGTTAATTCGTTCCCAGGGGTAATTTCTAGATTTCTGAAAAGGTGAAAGTCATTCGTCACATACATCCTTATCACCATCCGTGGTGGTGATCGAAACTCATTTCCACGGCCTTCTGTTTGCACAGCACATCTGGCGCACAGACCGGAGATGTTCGATGATTGTTTGGACATACAATCCGTGGGTCTTGTTTGACTTTGTAATTACACGCCGAAATCCATTAGATCTTTCTAATGGTGTGAAATTCGAAAGGAACCTTGTGATCGGAGTAGTTCCTTTTGTTGGTTTTAACCTCATAAATAATCTCGAATTATCTCGTTGAGATAGTTACGGTTGCCTAGAATTTGGCAGCGGATAAGCGATATGCTTTATTGCATGAGGTTGCCGTTTCCTTTGTTTGCACGATGGATTTGGGTGGTCTTTGTGGCAGACTACCCGCACGTGCATCCGTTGGTCGGCTAATTGGTGGTGATAGCAATTCTTTGTATCGATACTCGGAATTGTCGGTTCGTTGAGGTGTTCCTGGGCTCAGGCAAAATGTATTGTATTTTCGTGAATTGCCTTTAGGAATAGGATGCGTGGATGTTTTTACCTTTGTTTCAGGTATGAAGAACTATGATTGTTGAGATTGACATTAAAAGCTTTGGGGACGTTCAGTTCCTTGCTTTTTGGTGTCGGGCTCAACATTGGCTGCGAGTTGCAGGCCCTATGGTGGGACTGTGGGAAGGAAGTATGTACCAGCATGGGTACTTGATTCACTTCCTCCTCCATCATTCACTCCGCTGAAAACAGTTCTCCGGACACAACGACAGGACAAACAGCAAAATATTCACAGAAAATTGTCACCAAAGAATGAAGGAAAACGCACCGATGGCAATCTCCGGAATAAAATGCACTGATTTGGTGGGTGATCACCGCTATTGTTTTATTGTGTTTTAATTATCGACTTTAGAATTTTACACTATTGTTTTAATTTTATGTAAGACACGTTAATATTAAATTTATATGCACTCAATACCGACTCGCGGAGACTACGACACAAACGATTATTTTTTATTATCGTTTCCCTGTGCGCACCAGGGTAGCGATTGAGCCGCGACCCGCTCGGGTCGAAGGATGGAATTTGACTCAGCGATCGTCATCTCATACAGAGATGATTTCGCTAAGCAAAAAAAAAGGAAGAGAGAGAAAAACTTTTCTCTTAAGGGTGTAACTAGTGGCGCAGTGGTATATGTGCGCGATCGAACAGATTCAATGTTGTTGCATGTGTTCGAAAACAGGCAGGCGGCAAGGACAATAGGGAAAAATGACCACATGCGCCGCTGGTAATGCGGGTCATTGTTTACACGATGCCTCGTCGCTATTTTCGACGTTAGGAGAAAAAGGTGCTAAAAGCAAATTGGATGTTTATGGCATCTCTGGCTGCAATAGAAACCGGGTTCATATTTGCATTAGGAAATGCTGGAGAATTTGGTTTCGGCGTCTATTGCGCTAATTATATGCAGCTGCTTGGGTTGTTTATTGATAAGACAAACAAAAAAGGTTGCCAGGCGATGTGTATGAAAAGGTATATGACGCGGCTGGGAAAATAGACGGCGCGATATTTATGGCCCGTGTCATGACGGTTACATTGAATGCAATCCGAATTATTTTGTTTACAGGAATTCATCTAAGGGAATTTGACTGGCGACGTAGATGCCGAAATTGATTGGAAATTCCTGGTAAGTTAATAAAGAAATCTTAAGGAGCAATGGTATGCGAAGAGAATGCATGAAGGTAAGTTTTCTTTACAGGGACTTAAAGATCATAGATTTGATCTCTTAAATGCGCGCAGCATTTTTAGGTACTAATACTGTTGCATTAGCAAACTAAAGGGAGTTGGGTAGTAGTTATGGGGGTTTTTCAGGTAAGTAGACCGTAGGGTTTGGCAGCACCGCTACAGGACTTTGGGACACGCGTTTGTGGGCGCGTGTAACGTTCTCAGGTAAGTAAGTTTCTTGAAGGTAGGAACCTTAACTGCGCGGAATTGTGCGTTCGTAGAACGCTACAGACTCGTTATTCCTGTGGACGATGGTGGTTATTATATCTCATCTCTGAATGGATACAGTAATCCCTGGCAATGCACCAATATGTGGGAACAGCATAACCTGTCTTATGGTACGTGATGCCATTCCCACGGGTAAAATTTCGTAAAGGCAAAACAAAACAATTGGTACTACCAAAAATCGATTGTAAAATTTATTTATGCTCGATACCCCTTTGAATCTGGTCTTATTGTCTGCATTTTTGCAGGCAACCAGCATTTGGCGATGCTAATGTTGGCCGATCCAATTACCCAGCGATTTCGTTGTCAAACCGGTTGAGCTTATTCACCATTTGCGGCAGAATACCCGTGCAGACATCCCACGTGAAACAACAACTCCCTTGTCTTTATGCACCATTCGACATAGACACTAAGGGGTTTGAATTCTGTTCGGTGATTGACGGACTCGGAGTCCCTAGTTTGGACTGGAAGAGTCGCTACAATGTCCCTAGTTTGGACTGGAAGAGTCGCTACAATGTAACCTAGGAGTTCGTTGCGATTCATATATTTGATCGATTCAATATTAATGACATTTGTCTTCATCTGGACGGTGAGATCATTTTGTGAGAGACATTCTTTTCGCATTCATTAGGATTGTACACCAGATTGATATCAATATAACAGTAAATGTCTGTAAAAAAGTTTGCCATTATAAAAACCGCCGACTGTTCTGAAACACAGTTCTTAAGGTCCACAGAAGATTTTATCAGCGTACCTTACCGAAAAGTGGAGTTGTGGCGACTCTTACAGATACACACACAATTCACAAGCAAAATAGTGAAGAGACCCGAACGAAAAAAATCGAATAAGAAAATACATCAGAGCCGTATACCATAGCGATAACAAAAATAATTCACATCAGTGGAGTATAGTCGAGTTTAAAAATCAAATTCAAAAAATCGGCCAGTAGCCTGATGGGTAATGCTTAGAGATCAATTTTTGGTGATTGAAACTGTCATAGCGTCAGTTAGAATCACACGTTCTTCTTCACTATTTTTTGAAACGCTATAGAGTCATCTCATCCACTACCTCGGCGAGGGCAAGCTTGTCGCATTGGATATTTTAAAACCTTCGACAGAGTTTGACATCCAGCCCTTTTGTCAAAATTGCATTCCTATGGAGTTGACAATTCCCTGATCCGAAGAATAAGAGGCTAACTTCTCTGGCCGATCAATTCAAGTAGTTCTTGGTGGTGTCAAATCTGCCCGGGAGAGCGTAGATCGATTTCAAAGAAGATGGGCGTAAAGGTTTGCCCACCGTATCATTCGTGAAATGGATTCATTACACCCATAAGAATTGTGTGATGGGTGGGTAAATAGAAGAGCCGGTGGTTTCGCAGGTTTCGGGGGTTAGTGTAAAATGTGATGGAGGAGGACAAGCTTGGGAAGTTGATTGAACCTGTGAGAAGACGTTGGATGAAGAGGATGCGGGCATGCATTCTGCGCTCTTAAAGTGTGTTCAGGTTAATTAGATGTAAACGGCTTATGTATGGGGGAAGTGTTCCAGGATTTTTCCAATTGAATACTCGGAGGGCAAAACGCAACAACAAAAAAAACGATGTTGCGCGTTTTCGATCTTGCGAATATGGGACGAGTAGCAAAGAGACCAGACCTGACTAGCGTATTCAAGAATCGTACGGACAAGGCTATATAGAGCGATCGGGAAACGTAGGGATAAGAGAATTCTTTCGACCAGTGTTTCACAAAACCAAGGGCAGAGTTGGCCTTGAGGATAATGTCATCAATATGTGGGATGAAATTAAGCTCCTATCACATAAGATGCTAAGGTCACAAATCGATAGTAAAGGTGATATCTGTTGGCTGAGTAGGAAATAGGAACGTCGTGATGAAGGGGGCCGTTTACGGGAGAAGGTGATTCAGTGAAATTTGACAATATTCATTTCGAATCGGGATCCATTTGGAGAAGTGAGGAGTCGAGAGGAGAGCGGATGATTTTGTAGAGTTTAGTGTCGTCCGCGTATGAAGAGATGAGAAAGTGATTGATACTGGAGTCTATGTCGTTAGTAGTAAGAATAAATGGGAGGGATCCTAGATGACTGCCCTAGGGAACCGCTGACGTGGGAAGAAAAGGATTGGAGAAGCTGGATCTAAATCTGATATGGTAGGTTCGATCGTTAAGATAGGAAGAAATCCACTTAATTAGATGGGGCTGGAAACCAAGGGACGATGGCTTAAAGAGGATGTGCTTGTGGGAGACTTCGTCAAAAGTTTTGCTGAAATTAATTATGATTACATCGACTTCGGTGCTATTCTCTAAGGCACGGCGAGTGTGGGATGAATGTAGGTGGTCGATCTACCCGTAAGAAAACCATGCTGGTTAGGTGATATTGCGGGGGTAAAAAGTCGGGTGCCGGCACGGGCACAGGTTTACTGATACGCTCGTGGGGTATTAGAATTAGTTCCACCGAATTGAATAAAAGAACAAACTGTAAACTGTTAGAAGTCTATTGTTTACTGTTATATACTTTTGATGCCGTATTTGATTACAGAATGGTTTACAAAATCTGGGTGAATCACTTGTAACTAAAGAAATATAAAATTTATCCACGGCACCTGTTTGAAGTCTATTGTTTATTGTTATATATTTTGATGCCGTATTTGATTACAAAATTGTTTACAAAAGTCTGGTTGTAACTAAAAGAATATAAAATTTATCCACGACACAATTGCAATAAAACTATTTGCTTGTCCTTTCCTTTGATTTTGTTGAACGTTTGTTAATTTACATTAATACAATATACCGACACTCAACTCCGGGGGTGTGCGCACGGTACGGTGGATGAAAAACGACTCTCTGTCACCGTTTGTGGCCGATCGCGATGGTGGTTGAATTTTGACTCTCTGGGGTGTACTCTATGATTAACTTCGAGAGACTCGTGGTGAGTCCACTCTCAGCTAAGGGTGAGTTTTCTTTTCTTGAGAGAAACGTGAAGTCTCTCTTTGTGGTGACCAATTGGAGAGGATCTCTCAGGGTTGGTCTTAGCTAGTGTGCCAATTGGTCCATTGTTTACTCATGCTAAGAGGTCGTGGGCAAACGATTCTGAGACAAATGGCATCATAGGAGACACAATGTAGCTGTACATGGAATTAGGGAAACCGATGCTAAAACCAATTCAGATACACAATGGTGATTGTGCACATTATTTTTGCTGGCGGAAAGGGTCGAATTCTTTGTATGCATGTTTATATGCTAGAGAAATCGATTCATGGCGGTTAGACACTAGATTCGCAAACTGCTTTTGCCGATTGGACAAAAGGCTGCCGAGACTGTGTATAAACCAGGAAAATATGCTGCGCACGTGTGTGGCTATCTGACAGGGGCGGCGATAACTTTCCTAATTTAGGATGATGCTTGTGTGTAAAGAATTCTTTTCAGGATTTTCGGATGATGCATTGAATGCATGAATGTTAGAGAATTCTTTACAGGGAATTTTGGATGATGCATTAGGTGTCCTCGGGAAGGAAATGTTTGAAGGTAACTGCAGGTTTGCAAACAGAGTTGGGGTTAGAATTATGGGTGGTTCTTTGCGTAGGGTTAAAGAACCCCCACAATATGGTGAATTGGCAGTGGAAACATGACGCATTATAAAGAATGCCTTCGAACAGTTTTGGAATCTGTGACAGTTTGGCGATGAGACGGAAGATACTAATATCGTTTTTGGGCCCCTTTTTATGTACAGAGGTGATAAAACGGGATTTTCAAATACTTGAGTGTCGACAGACTGACGGCGAATATTTTGTGTCGGTTACTTGTGCTTTATCAAAAACCAGTTGCACGATGGCCTTGATTTCCACTCGGCCACTGACCTTCAATTCTTTGAAGATTACCGCTCAATCACACATCCGTGTCGTTAACTTCAAATTCTAGCCACATTTTCAAAATGCTGCACTGTGGAAGCCATGTGAGCATGCGGATCTTGAGATCTCTCTCCCTCTTGCTCAATGGAAGCCATGTGCGCATGTGGATAGTGTTTTTCTTCGTGTTGATTCACATGTTCCTTTGTCCTTCGCCTCATTCGACATTGAAATGTATTTTTCCGACGGCAATTTGAGCGTTGGTCGAGGGAGTGTCATGTTGCCTTTTGCGACACTGGGAAAACGCCTTGTGTGAGGAATAAATTGCAAATCTTTTAAAGTGGGAGATAAAGAGAGGAGGAACATTTTTTTTAAAAGGGTAGCAAGGAGTCCACCAGCGCAAGGGCACAATTCGTCTTTAAGTAAGTATAATTTTTCTTCAACTACGGCCAATGGATAAATTGGACAGGTCTTTGAAGTAAGACGGGTTAAGCTCGAAAGAGTTATCCGTGAAGAATTTTTAAAATAAAGAAGCAAATAGCTTGGTAATAGTTTAGGGGTCGGTTGAAATACTCGTGTCATAGGAAAGGGCGTTTGGATAGGCGTCAGATTTCCGTTGGTAATTAATAAAGTGGAAAAAAATTTGGGGTCGTTGATCAGATTGTTTTGTGCTTTTGAGAAATAATTGAAGTAGAAGAAGCTGTAAAGCTCGGTGGATTTATAAAAGGAACCGAAATAGTTGGAGGGAGGAACGCCTTCTTAGGAAAATTATAGAGGTCCGCCGTAAACACAAGGTCAAGTTGACTCCCCATATGATTTGGGACATTACTTATTTGACGGAGGCTTGAATCGGTGATACCGTCTATAAAGAGATATTCCTTAGCATTTTTAGTGTTTGAGATGTAAAAGGATTGATTGTCTGACAAGGTCCATTGGAGATGGGAGACGTCAAAATCCACAAGAAGAATGACGTCTTGTAGAGAAGTATTTAACTCAGTTAGGTGATCAACCACTGTTATTGCGAGTTCGTACGACACGATAGGGCGTGAAGGATGTATACAGAAACAAATGACGTATAAAGACTTCGAGCAATGGTCGATTTTTATTGCGACATACTTAAGATTGGGAAAAGATGAGATGAGAATAAGAGATGAGGCGAGTCAGTTTTGGATAGCAAGCAGCACATCACCACAAGAATCAGGACATAGTCGATGAACATCGTCATTTCAAAAACATTAAAGGAGGAAGGGATTAATTCTTGACTATTATTACTGATGATAAGATTGATCTCGGTCATAGCATATATATCGAAATGGAGGGTATGTGCATTTTGAAAAATTCATTGCGTCTTAGAGTGGAGACCTGATAGTGGATGGTTATGGGGAGAGTGTGGGGGAGAAATATGTGTGCCGGCGTACGGCACGGGGTTCACGTCCTTCCCCATCATAAATACCGCCGTAAACTGTTCACCAAGAAAAGAGCCAAAACTCCACAACAAACCATTCATCAGGAGGAAAGTAAATAAAAAAAAAACACCCAGGAACTGCAACACAGAAAAGAAGTGAAACGCACGGAATATTGTTTTTTTTAACTATTGTTCTTTTATTTATTTTCACTTAAACTTTGTTCTTACATTTATTGTTGACTTAATTTCTTTGTTATTACTTATGGTTAGTTTTTGTATTATACTGGGGTCACAAGAAAAATTACTTTTAATTGAATACTTTTGCTATTTACTTAATCTGACTCAATATGCGTTCATCGCAATTTTCACACTTTTTTCCGAGAAGGGTCTTGACACTTGATTTATAGTAATTCGCTACTCCTGGTACTTACGCAAAGACGCAGCGCTACGGGTAGTGGTGGTGGAGGACCGACCGGCTCGGTCGGGTGACGGAAAACGACTCCACTGCTGGTTGTAATCCGTCTCTTGATCCAACCCCCAGTTCGATGGTGAGATCCGATGAAGAGAGAGAAAATTTCTCTTTAGGGTGTGGCCACAAAAGAAATAAAATCTTTCCTTTTTGCCAGTGATCAATGGAAGGCGATCTCTGGTATGCAGTGGTGTGAGCGTGTGATCGTGTAGATCATATTGTTTAACTCATGCACGAAGGCTATGGAAAAACAAAGCCGCATAATTGAAGGGAATACTGGGCATTGACGAGATGTGAGTTCAGCTAAGTAAATAAGCTGTAACTCATTAGGTGCTAAATACATTTGGGATACTTCAAACAATTTGGATTGTGTATCGTATCGCCAGGATGCCTGCAGACGAACCGAATTCTTTTGTTTTGCGCATGATGCATGCTGAAGAATTCGGTTTTAGTGGCTATTGCGTTGATTGTATGCAGCTGCGTCAACAAGCTGTCTTGGTGTTGCTTTATGTCGTTAGACAGATAAGTCGCCAAGCAATGCGTATGCAGGGAAAATTGATGGGATTACTGGTTACATTAAATCTGAACCATAATGTTTCCGGGGAAACGCAATGATGCGTTGATGCAAGGCATGATGATGGCCTTGGTGGTGGAAATGTGGTGCACATGTGTGTAGCAGGATTGCTTGGCATAGAAAAGATGCAGAATAATTTGACTTCAGGATGCCTGTCAAATGCAAGGGATTCTTTTCAGGAATTTTGTATGCAATTGATGCATGAAGGTAAGAATTCCTTTACAGGAACCAATAAGGTTATGCATTAGATAACCTTGATGCTTGAAGCTTTTGCGGATGCTAACGCAATTGCATTAGCGGGAGGCCAAGGGGTTTTAGGCGCTTCAGGACTGGAAACTTGGGGCAATTGGGCAAGTAGGTGGTGGCGTTTAGTGGAACCACCACAAGAGTATTGACCGTCTTGAGATTGACATTTTTGTGAAATTTAATAAACAGGTTCCGAAGGCTAGAAAAGTCGGTAGGTAGACCTTTCCGCTGAATGGAAACCATAACGCTGGTTTTCGTCTTACCTTCATAGCAGACTAAATTAGATTTGTCATGGAGGTAAGCAAAATAGAGGCGGACATTTTGGTAGGTCAGTTTATTCCTAAGTTTAGACAAAGCGTAGCAACATTCAAATGAAGTAATGGAATGCTGTGTGATTTTAAGAGATAGTGGTAAGAGTATATCTATAATTAGTTGAGGGGAAAGATCAGGTGCATCCAAAACCGCGCTACACGGGCTCGATAGGATGCAAAAAATGAGCAGTGAAATTCATTGAAGACCCAGCCGTAAGTCGTTTAATTCCGTCGTTAGAACATAGCGTATCATTTCTATCTCTCTCTATATTATGACGGTCTTTTATCAAATGAGCTTGCTGAATGTGTTCCCCTCTTCAGACATTTCCCGCGATTCCCGTCAGTCTGAAAATGTGCATCAGTTCACGTTGAAAGTCAACTTCATGCTTACAAATGAGCACCGACAGTCATTCTTCAGTCGAACTACACGTATGTGGGATGCTTCACCTGATAATGTAGTTCCAATCCGTTCTAATGTCCAAGCATTTAAGACCAATGTACATCGGTACCTCCTTTCCTTATCCACATCCTCTTCATCTGCTCGCACTGTGCTCTGACATTTCACCACTGAGCGAAACATTTCATCCGACATTAAAAAATATACTGATACGATGAAGACTCTAAGAGATCAGGGTCTAGGGATAACTTTGTGGGAAACAAATTCAAGAAAACATGGGTTTTAACTTTTGAATCCGTGGGTAGTATTCCATTGCCCGTTAGTGACGAAAACAGTAAAAAAAAGGTTGCTATTATTAATACCATTTGCCATTCACAAGTAGTGATATAAACCACTCTGGCTGTAAAAGCCTTCTTCCTGCTTGCCTCATTTAATCGACCTTTTTGGGAATAAAAAACGATCGTCAAAAATCCATGTTTGTGCTGCTGTAGTTCGTTTACATTTTATACCAAGCCAAGATTTATTAGATGAATTCCGTTTCAGAGAATACGAAGTTGCAAGCCCAAAACAATCATTTAAGCGATTGACTCTGCTCCGGCGTTAACACTGGGCTTTTTAATTTTTTGAACGCGGAAGGTACGCGAAGTAACCCCATGAATCGCGCCACCTGTAGCTTTGAATCATCCCACTGGGTAGCTCTGTATTTCCATTGTTTGAGATGCAAGTGATTGCACACGAGATCTCAGATAATGGTGCGATTTTTTTTTTTTTTATTGATGACGTTTGTGGAGAAGAGGTGCTTAACTCGGGTGACAGAAAAAAATCCAACCATCATCGCCTCTACTGAATCAATTCACGACTGATATGAACTAGCTAGCCTCACAGACTCATCTGATCTATACGGTTAGAGTTGTGTTGATTCACACCTTGACTGTGAAGGCTCTGCTCGAAAGGGGTTTTTAACGAACAATACCCAACATTATGAGCCACACCATCAACAATATGTTTCTGTTCTCTTATGCGACCGAATGAAATCCAAGGAAGTTCGGTAAAGCTACAATATCGAATGAAACTCCATTAAAATGACAGAATTCTGTTGCAGTTATTAATCTGATTCTAGAGGTGGACAAAGTTTAGGATTGTAGTTGTAAAAAGTGGTTTCTCTTGTTTCGATTAGTAAGGAGCAAACGTAATCGCTTCGCAATCAAGCCACAAATGATTCACTTCTCTCCTTTGCAGGATATCCTGTATCAAAGACACAGCATCCATACGAAATTGATATATCCCTGACGTAGGTGGAAACTAAATATTGGGTTGATTGCGGCATCCACAAATTAATATGCTTGTGACTTGAAGCTGTAATATAATTTTCTGCGGAGGGATTTCACTTGCATCCTTATGTTTCGTGTGAACCAATATAAATTAATCATCGTTAAAGCATTTTAATCAGGTTCTTGGTATCCTTGTGTTGCCCTGTGCGTGGGGTATTAATGTCAATGATGTAATGAATCCTACCTCGCCGACAACCGTTGAATAATGTCCCCAAGTGATTTCTGATAGTCGTTGTCTATACTACATGTGTATGTACCAGTAAGTATTGTCCTTGGAAGTCCCTTAAACTTCCTGGCTACATACGTGTTAAAGAACAAGGTAATGATTTGAATTAATCACCTGCAAATATATATACATTTGTGAATATGTGATCCCTTGAGGAACCTTCTAGACAGAGTACAAATTGACAGATGTGTATTTGAAGAAACAGTATCTTCGGGGATGTTCCAAAAGAAATGGACAGTCACTGGTCGGTGATGCATTAAGAAAAGGGATAGTAATCGTTTGTTATGTTCTGTTTTATGGGCGGTATAATGGTGTAAGAAACACGACTACCACGCCTTTTTTATGGTCGAAACCACTTAACTAGCAATGGTTATCAGAAAATTGAATGTAGGATATGCCTGCCAAAGACTCTCAGTTTCTCCACAGATGGCCACGATACGGGGTGCCCCTTTTATAGCAATAGGAGAAATGCTTAAATGTTATTGTTATTACTTGTTTACTTTTACGTGCGTAGGCACTTTAACCTTGCGTACAATGGTTTAATAGTATCATTAATATAAATAAATTATTTGCCTTGTCTACAGGAGTGAAGAGATTCATTATACAGAAGGTCTACGTTAATAAAAATACAATCAGAAGGTGTCAGGATCTGAAAGCCACCACTAGCAATGTGTTATTGTTTTTACATACAAACCGCCAGTCCTCCTTGAGAAAAAACTATTTACACCTGTTCATCCGGCCAAAACCTGCTTCGTTGAAATGCTGAAAATATTAGTTCGGGGTGTAAGAAATTATTTATAGTTAGTTATTTGTTCGCTAGATGGCTATAGTGATTTATATCTCGTAAAGTATTGACCAAACAAATTCAAATTTGTGGTTATTGGAAATGTGACATTCGGTAGCTATAGAATTCTTTACAGTTTTTTGATTGTTTGATTCCGTTGTCAGTTATAGCATGTAAACTATAGAAGATGACAAAGGAGAAATTCAGTAATTTTATAATTTCGGTTTGAAAATCCGTTTGGTGGCAAAAAGTGTGAATGATGTTTATAGCCCCGATAGTATTATAGCCAATTATGACGACCATTAGTTTCGTCGATTAAATTCCGGTATTTTTTATGTTAAAGATGAAATGGGTACAGCTAGGCCCATCGTCAAAAATGTCAATAAATTTGCATGTTAGAAGCCTTAGCCTCGCCCGGGCCTAAGGGTCGACCTGTAGTGCTCTGAAAAGCCCTACCATCTCCTTCCCCCACACATGCACCCACATCCCATAATCCTTAACTACCATTCAAAAAAACAATCATCTAAATTCAAAATTTACGATAAACGAATAAAATTTTCATTTATCGCCCATGCACCCAACTCCCCATAATCACCTAACTAATCCACAAATACATTATCCCAATCCAGCAAAATTCCTGGTAAACGAATTCTTTTATCATCCATACATTCAATTTCCCATGATCCTCAAACGAAAGCAAACAAATGGAAAATTGAACCAGATGTTCAATTTCCATACTCACGGTCATTTTTCTGAGAATTCGCTTAACCGAATTCGTTTCTCAAATTACAAAAAAAAAAAAAATGGGTTGGCGAGAGGGCCGACTTTAGCGAGACAAGGACAGATGTGTCCTTCATCTTGTCTCTGGCTTCTGGTCATCTTGCGATAACCAGAATCACCTACATCCGTGAGGATGTTGGGCTCGGTCTCGAGATATCTGAAAAGAAAAGAAAAAAGGGCGGGGAGGGTATCCAAGGATAGTACGGACAGTGTTAGTCCAGGTGTTCTCTAACTACTTGTATAGAGCGATGGTGGGAAAGAAATCATACAAGACCGGTAGGTCTTGGGTGCGGTAGTAAACGCAGATCACGTCTTGGCGTCTGATGATTTGCGCTTTGGCCGGTGTGTGTATGTTTGTGCCGTCTTGTACTGTGTCCGTGTGTGTGGTTTGTTAACAGTAGACCCTATGGGATGGATCCACGAATCCTCTATTATAGAGGGGAATGTTGTTGAGAAGGGTGCTTTGTTCAGTTTTAAACTGAAGAAGAAATTGTGGTGGTCAACAGAAACCTCGCCTACGATGACGAGGGTCTAGGATGGTTGGGTGCATGTTTGTTTAAGGAACTAATCATAGGGCACGGCCATTGGTATGATTGTTAGGATAACAATCATGGGTCGTGTGCAACTCCATGATCGTTTATCGCTTGTGCGACCGATCATGGGGAATTTGACTTGCCGATGTGCAAGCGTACATGCCCAGGGTGGTGATGGACCAACGGATGCTAGTGAAAAATACACCCAGTGAGATTACTGTGTGTTTGGTTTAGAAAAACGGATTGTGGGACACGGCCGTTGATTTGATTGTTTGAACAACAATTATGATCGTGTCTGACTCGATGATCGGTTATCGGTTTAGGCGATCGATCATCGGAAATTTGGCTTGCAGATGTGCAAGCTAGCAAGTTGTCCGACTTGTCTTTTGGACCAACGGATTGTTGAAACAAGTAAACACAGGAGGATTGCTGTGTGTTTGATGGACATGTTGCCGCCCAGAGGAACCGATCAGGTTCCTAACTGATTTATGTAAGATGAACCGAAATGGTTTGATTGGTATGCTCTGTTTGATGCCATGGCAAGATGATGATCTTGCCGTGGACTTATATTTCAGGTAAAAAATAATTTAAGGAGAGCTATGAATTGCTCATATGCAGGTAAGAGGCTACGGTAGGTAATGACATTGCGGTTGGGAAAGGGGAGTTGGGTTACGACGATGGGTGTTTCTTCGGGCGATCCCTAAAGAACCCCCACAAACCGATCACGCTTACTCATCCCAATGATACGTAATTTTCTGCAGCGCTATGGTTAAGACCACATCTAAGATAATAACGATGTAGTATAATAACTCTCTCTTTGGTTGATAACAACTTAGTATAAATAGCATGTCAATCTAGCCCTAAGCACTTTCTTTTGTACCAAAAAATTAGCGAATAAAGTATGGAACTGCGGCCGTAAGTTGGAAAAGAATAATTTTTGTAATAAGGAAGTCAAACTTAACTCACACATGGACTTCTTCAGAGTTGAGCTGATCCTCACTTGTACAATTTTATGACATTTTCAATTTCACTTTTGTTATTAATTATTGTGATGCGATTGTTCGGAGGATATATACGAAATTATGAGAACATATTGAGTTATATTCTTCTGTTCACATTAAGTAAGCAAACATTTGCCGCAGTGATAGAACTAAAAATCTTTATTCTATGATCGGAGGAAAAACCATCTAACGCATTACATCCAATTTTTCTTCATGTATTAGCGATTCAGGCGACTGGTGTCATTGGAATCCTTGGTATATCTTACATCCCTTGGCGCTAAGCGAAAATAATATGGGGAGATTTACGAACATTAAAACGCATTCGATGTTAACATTTTGAGTTTTATTAGAATAAAGTATTTATATTTATATTTTATGTTGTGGGAACACGCATTAATATCAATTTATATGTTTTATCAATTGGCTACGTCATGTATTTTTTCATCACACGGTAACCTATCTATAAACTACAAAACACTATGTTCACATGCAGCATATAGTTACGAAAACGACAAATTAAAAAATGAAAAACAAACACCACAAAATAAAAAAACGAAAGTATTTAATTAATTAAAATGAAATTTCGAGTGTGTCAAATACACGCTGTACTGAAGATACACCTTCATCGATGCATTTCTAGAACTTCCTGGAATGTCGATTCAATATGTTTTCCTTTTACGAGACGCATCATTTCGCGAAAGCATCGCTTTTGTGGTGGTGATAATCTTGAATAGTAATTGGAGGTCGCAATTTTAAATAGGTAAATATTATTACTATTCAGTTCTTTAAATTCAGATAAAGTAAGTGGATAGAGTTCTACGAATTCCGTCTGATCGGACGCCGACACGAAGAGAACAACCATGACCCACACTGCTAAATGCTCTGGTAGTCCCAGTATCGTTGGCATTGAAAATATGATACAGCTTCGCAATTCTTCAATGAATCTATTCTGCTTGGCTATGTCAAATACCTAAAATGAAAAGAAAACGTAGGAGAAAGGGTTCATCAGTTTTTGATTAATATACTACATGGACTGAAAAGTGCCGGGATTTTTCAATAGGTAACGCCACTAGAAAATGAACATGACTCATTTCAGGGCTCGTCTGTCACTAGGTTATGTATGAAGTTTCGAGACATTCCGTCAATTCGTTTACAAGTGACAGTCGTTTGAGTGACGCTACTTTCGCCTTCGTAAGGAAAAATGCATCTTTATCAAACGTTGTTTTTTGGTAGGAAAAACTTCTGAACAATCATTGCAATGGTTGCAGACATTTTTATCGGTGGTGTAGTGATTAAAATAGGTGATACAAGCCCCGAAGACGCACCTCACTCTGGAAGGCCAAATTAGGGTACGAATTCGGAAATCGTAAGCCAAGTGCATCGAATCGTTTTGAGTAATCGTAAACTGGATTAACGCGAGTTAGCTGAGGCCGTGGACATCTCAACAGAAGGGGCGAGATACATTTTGCACGAACTTTTGGAGATGAAAAGCTCTCGGTGCGATTGGTGCCGCGTTTGCTGACCGTCGACCACAAACAGCAGCGCGTTGATGTTTCATCGGCCGGATTTGGCATTGTTGCAGCGTAATCAATGGGTCCATTTTCGACGTTGCATGAAACGTGGGTCCATTACCATACGCCTGAGTCCTATAGCCAGTCTGCAGAGCGGCTGGAAAGCCACGAAAGCCGATCAAAGCCCTATGTCAGGGGGAACATCATTCAGTTATCATGATAAATAATGGAACTTTAAGAGCATCGTCATCGCATAACCGGGCTCGCTCTCGAGGGTCCGCCCACGCTCGACTGGTGACGGCATTTTGTAACATCAGAGGCATCGGTTTCACCAATACGAATATAAACGCCGTCCACCAATATTTGCAAACAACGAAACCGGATATCCTTGCCCTAACTGAGACCCAGGTCGATTCGTCAACTGATTCGACATATCTTCGTTGCTCAGGATACGACTTACATTCGAGATTTCGTTTTAAGGGCGGAGTCTGCGTCTTCACGCGGTCCAATCTGGCTTGCCAGAGGATGGCGGCGTTGGAACCCAATAATATGGACATCATATAGTTGAGGGTCGTGCAGAGGAATTCTGATAAATTGCTTTGTTGTCTTTACCGCTCCCCGAATGACGATAGACCGGCGACATTTTTCGAACATCTTTCACATACCGTCGACTGGATACAGATCAACCACCCAACTTCTGAAATTGTTGTCCTTGGCGATTTTAATGTGCGGAATTCCGGCTGGTTGTTGCATTCTAACAGAACCGACGAGGCTGGGAGGCTGGCGGAGATGTTTGCTGTAAGCCACAACTTGACTCAACTCGCGGGGGAGCCAACGCAAGTGCCGGATGCCCGAGGCGATTATGCGAACACCCTGGATCTGTTTTTGACATACGAACCGAGTATTTATACTGTAGAGGTTTCTGCGCCATTGGGAAACTCAGATCACTGCTTGGTATCTGTCGCGCAAGCACTTGCACATCAATCGAATAACCGACCTAGGCAGCTTCGCCATGTGTGGAAGTATGGGGCTGCTAACTGGGACGATCTGCGAGATTTCTTCGCATCCTTTCCATGGTCCGAGGTGTGCTTCGGAAACTCCGGTGTTAACGCTTGCGCGGAGTCGGTATCAGAGATTATTTTTTTGGGGATGGAGATGTATATTCCACATTCCATGAAACGAAGTTCGTCTGATAAGCCTTGGTTTGATAAAAAATGCGAGCTGATTACAGCGGCAAAAAATAGAGCTTTTAAGCAATGGCGCTCCAATCCCACCGATGTTAGCAAATTGAAGTTTGTTAGAATCAGAAACGCGTACAACCTGGCGATTGATACCGCAAAGAAGGCTCACAACGACAGGGTGAACAATAAGCTCCTTCGGTGCCCAACTGGTTCACGCTCCTTCTGGTCAATGGCAAAGGCTGTCAACGGTAACTTCGCATCCTCCTCTTTCCCTCCGTTGGTGACAGACAGCGGAACGTTAGTCGCGAATTCAATGGATAAAGCTAATGTGTTCACGAATTTATTTTCCGCGAATTCAAACCTCGATGCCGGTCTTTTGGAGCTCTGTGATCTCGTCGGTACGGTCTTCGGTGCGGGATGTCAGATTTCATCCGCGCACTATTCAACGCATTCTACGTGAACTGGATTGTAGGAAGGCAACCGGCCCGGACGGAATACCTGCAATAGTCCTTAAGAACTGTGCTTCAGAACTATCCTCGGTTCTTGGCAGACTCTTCCGCTTATCTTATGCACGGAGGACATTTCCTGCCTGCTGGAAAATCGCTCGAGTTCAGCCAATCCCAAAGGCGGGAAAAAAGTGTCTCCCACAAAATTACCGTCCGATAGCATTATTGTCTATTTTATCTAAGGTAATGAAAAAAGTCATCAATGCTGAGATAGTTAAGTATTTGGAGTGCAATTGACATCTGAATGATCGTCAATACGGATTCCGTGGCAGACGGCCCACGGGAGACCTTTTGACACTTATATCCGATATATGGACATCTGCGATTGAACAGCATGGTGAGTCAAGGGCGGTCGCAATGGATATCTCCAAGGCTTTTGACCACGTCTGGCACGGGGCATTGCTGAGCAAACAGCTTTGCGCCTGGACGAGGAGCTTCCTCGAGAATCGATCGATCCGGGTTGTTGTGGACGGCGAGTGCTCGGATCTGTATTCTGTTAATTCGGGGGTGCCCTAAGGTTCTATTTTGGCTCCAACCTTGTTTTTGCTTCACATAAATGATTTGTTGGAGACAACGGATAACTAAGTGTTCAGTTTTGCAGTGACAGTACGCTTGTTTCCTCCTTTTCGTGTGTTCGGCCTATTGGTGCATCTGCGTCGCATCAGCTGAGATGTAGACAGATTGACTCTCGGAATCAGGGTCTAGATATGGTCCTGCAGTGGGGAAGGGCCAATCTCGTAGGCTTCAATGCAGCGAAGACACAATATACAACGTTTAAAAAGAAAAGTGGATCATCGGTTCCACAGTTGACGATGAATGGCCGAGCCCTCGAGGCTGGGAAAAGTTTGAAATTGCTCGGCGTCACGGTCTGTGGGAATGTATCATGGCATAAACACGTGTCGAGCATCGCCAGGTCAGCCTCGGGAAAACTGAGTTATTGTTTTAGAGCCAAGAAATATTTTACTCCGGCCCAACTTCTTCTCCTATATAAATTCCACATTAGACCCGCGCTCGAATATTGCTCTCATGTTTGGAGCTCGGCTCCTTAACATACCATCGACCTACTTGAGAGCATACAGAGACGAGCGATCCGCCTGATCGGGGACTCAGCACTGACGTCGGGACTACAGTTGCTATCACATCGAAGGCGCGTAGCCGACCTCTGTCTGTTTTACCCGTGCTGTTCTTCAGAGATTCGTGATATTGTTCCACGCAATTCGGCTTATATGCGCTCCACAAGACAACCCGACAGATCGCACCCGTTTGTGGTTCAACTCCCGACGGCGCGAACATCCCCGCATCAGAACTCGTTCCGTTACAGAGTGGGGAAGCTGTGGAACTCCCTTCCCACGCGAGTATTCCCGGAGCGTTGCAAACTGCAACATTTATTTGATGGCATCTCGGGGCGCCCACTTGGCGCTATAGTATGTATAATCAAGTTTACCGAGTCTTTGTCGAGTTGGATTCTTTGTTTCTAAACGAAAATCATTTAGTCGTGTGTCCTAAAGTTCAAAACAAAATACATTTCAATTCAATTCAATTTTTATTTGGTAGATAATTACATTTATGGTATATTTTACAACTAGTACTTAAGAGATTTAGGATAGCAATTCCTTTACAACTATAATATTAAATCTATATAACGACAATAGCACAATTTTAATGAATAGCAAATAATAAATTAAGGGAAAACTACAAGAAAAAACCCTTATTTGAATCTTAAGACTAATATTGCACGAGCTTCCGGTTATTTTATATAATAATAACCTCGATATAATTTTCATAGACAGAGTACATATGTAGTGATTTAGGATAACGCAAGACGGGAAACGAGAATATTGTCAGAAAAAGAACAATTGACGAAGAAGTTTCGATTGAATTTGTCAATGTTGAACTCTACCTGTTTAACGTTAGCGTTTTCATGTAGTTCATGTGTCGAATAATGCCATGGCAAATTCAGCAACATTTTCAATATTTTATTTTGACACCTTTGCAATTTTATTTTGTGTGTGCGAGCACAATTACACCATACAGGGGCACCGTACAGGAGTATCGCTTGAAAAATGGTTTTATATATTATAATTTTATTTTCGATGCTAAGCTTTGACTTTCTACACACTAATGGATACATAACTCTTACGACTTTGTTTATTTTGTCTATTGTGGTAGTGATGTGTTTTTGAAAGATAAGCTTTTTATCTAGAATAATACCTAGATATCTACAGTCTTCGGACCAATCAATATCAATTGCACACATACTGAGTTTAGTGCCATTTGGTAGGTAGCAGTGTTTCCTACATCTCGAAAACCAGACAGCTTGTGTTTTATTACCATTTATTTTTATTTTCCATTTCCTGTAATATACTGCTAGCTTGTCAAGAGCTGCTTGCAAAGAGTTGTAGACATTATTGAATAAGGCACCCGAAGAGAAAATGGCCGTATCATCGGCAAACATAGCTACCTGAATGTTTTCACCTAGACATGGTAAATCTGCGACAAACAATGTAAATAATATGGGACCAAGGACCGAGCCCTGGGGTACACCATGGTGGATTTGGTGAGTAGAGGATATGTCGGTTCCTAAACTCACAACATATTTTCTCGAACGAAGAAAGCTCTGGATAATTTTGATAAGCGGTATTGGCAGCTTAAGTTTTAGTAGCTTATAAATCAAGGCATCGTGCCATACCGTATCAAAAGCTTTTTCGATGTCTAGAAGAACCAGTCCCGTTGACTCCTTGTCGATGAATTTACCAGCTATGTGGTTTTTAATGCGCAAGACTTGGTGGATTGTGCTGTGACCACTACGGAAACCGAACTGAAAGTTTGGTAAGATGTTATTGTCTTCCACAAAACGATCAATCCTTTCCTTAATGATTTTCTCTAAGAGCTTACTTAGACAGCTAAGTAGACTAATAGGTCTGTAGCTTTCGGGGCTGTTCTTCGGTTTGCCGGGTTTCGGGACAGGTATTACCTTTGCTGTTTTCCAACAGTCCGGAAAATAACAATTCTTAAGACAAGCGTTGAAAATGAACGTTAAATAGTTACTTGCAGCAGGTGGAAGTGCTTTGATTAATTTGTTGTTAATATTATCGAGACCCGCAGCCTTTTTTGATTTCGATTTTTTTATCAATTCTTTAACTTTGCTGATATTAGTTGCGTAAGTACTTTCAGCTGGTGTTTGAGAAAGTACATGGATAGTGTTAGAAACTTCAGCTTCAGTATACGCATCGCTTAGATGCATAGATATGGAGTGGTTCTTACTAAACGTGTTCGCAAGTAGGTTCGATTTCTCCACTGAAGAAATAAACAACTTGTCGTGAACTTTAAACGGAGGAATACTTGACCCTCTCTTTTTCATAATTTTTGATATTTTCCAGAACGGTTTGCTAGCTTTGTCAAGAGAGGAAAGGTGTTTATTCCAACACTTGTTCCTATATGTTGAGATTTCGTTTTTAATTATATTATTTAAGACTTTAACATTAACTAGAAAACAATAGATTCTATAACGCAGCCATTTTCTTCTTTCAGAGTTTCGTAGCCTAATCAGATGTAAGATATTTTCAGGAAGCGGTGCCTTATCAACTGGAGCAGTGGAACATTTAGGTATCGCAAGATCGGCCGCTCTATTGATAACAGAAACAAAATTGTGACATAGGATATCAATGTGCTCGCTGCAGGTTATAGAATTTAGGCTGGTATCACCTAGAACCAAGTTCGTGTTTATATATGATTTATAACAATTCCGGTTGGCGGCGGAATAGTTGTGGTATAAACTGGTACGATTTACAACTACTGTATGGTTCACTGTAAGGCTGATCGGAAGGTGGTCTGAACTTAACGCATTTAGAGTTAATGGTACTGTGCAGTAATTTGGAATATTAGTGATATATAGATCAAGAGTTGAGGGGTTCTTGTTAGCACTCGCTGGGATATAGGTGGGGAGAAGTGGATAAAGTATGGAAAAACTTGGGCTGGATTCAGTAACATCTAGTAAAATGTTACCCCAGCAGTTTGCCCTAAGACAATTCCACGACTGATGTCTGCAGTTTAGATCACCACCAATAATTACCTTGTTTCGAGTGTTGACTCTATACAATTTTTGCAAATCCCGCTTAAAGTAAGTAGATTTCTCAATGTTTCTATTTCCACCAGGGAAATAGACGGAAAAAAGACTCACCTTGAAGTTGTCACTTAATGTTACATCTATACTAATTTCCTCAATTAACTTAAGGTGCAATGAAGGACGCAAGGAATGTTCTATACATTTTTTTACAACAATGGCGACACCTCCACCACTAGCATGTACCCTGTCTAGGCGATAGCATATGTAATTTTGATGTGAGAAAGAAATGTCTTGTTTGTGCCAGGTTTCTGAAACAAGTGCAATATCAATATTAAAATTTATCAAGAAACTAAAAAATTCATGCTTTTTGTTTTTGATGCTTCTCGCATTCCAAGTTATGATGTTAAGAGAGTTTCTTAACATGTTTTTTCCGAGTATATGTACTTAATAGCTAATGAAGTAATGACGTTAAATTGGTCAGCTTTGGTTTGACAAGCACTAAGCTTGGTTACAACTTCATTAAGAAGAGAGTTTATCTCGCTAAATGAGAACAGGTTATCATTAGTTAATGTTTCTGACGGATTTTTCTTCGTGTGTGTCGTATCACTGTTGGAAGGTGGCTGGGTTTGATGGAGGCCAGAAGCCCAGGTGGATGAAGGAAGTGAAGGTTGACGCACAGATCGGGGTAATGGAGGAAAATTATCCATGGATAATCGGTCGGGCACTGGCTGCTGTTTGTCACTCGGAGGCTGTAGGAACGTTGTATTTCCTGTACCACGTCCACGTGGGGATAATTTGCGGCGAATGTCTATGTACTGCTTTCGGCTTATGCATTCTGGATCGGTGGATTTATGTGGTCCACTACAATTTGCACACTTGATGACCTCATTTGTTTTGCAATCGGATGTTTTATGGTTTCCCGAACATATTGCACAGAAGCTATTTATATGACAATGCATCGAGCCGTGACCATAAAGCTGGCAATTGTGACATTGTGTGACCTTACCTGGATTATGTTTTTTAAAGTCCCAGCGAACGATGGTTTTGAACAAGGTGGAGTAGTTCCGTTTTAGTTCGTTTAATTTAACAGTACCGCGTTGAATATAGACGATGTACAAGTAGTGTTTGTACAGGGCTTTTGTTGACGGATTTAATGTGATGGTTTTAACATCTAGGCACTTAATCCCGAGTGCAATTAACTCATTTTTCACTATATCGTTGCTTATTAAGTCTAGCCCGGATAACACTACCTTTAATGGACGATTTTCCTTACGCGAGTGGGTGAAAAACTCACATTTTAACCTTACGAGTTCGGTTCTGATTTTATTATATATGTCCATTGTTGGGGCACATATTTTTTGCCCAAGCGAAATGTTTTTGATTAAGTATTTGTCTATCTTAATGTTGCTCAAAATATCACGCACTTGAGCACTAGTTGTTTTTAATACCACAATTGGCGGAACGGTTTCCTTAGGAAGTTCTGCGCACTGTTCGTCATTGGTCGGATCCATTTCAGGAGAGTCTTCCATCAGACTTTGAAGTGGTTGAAAAAAGTTAGTGTTTGAACACATTTTAGATTTTTCTAGAACTGTATTGTTCACTTTTGAAAGTTTATCGGGAGGAGTTTGGCCTCCAATAACGGGGTCGTAACGCAACCGTTTGCGCTTAATTTTGTTTAACACACGTGGCCCAGGGGCCATAACTTAACGGTTTTAACACTTGTTCAAATTTTTGTATGCGGAAAACGAGGCAAAAAAAACAAGATAATGATAATTAAATTGTGAAAATTATTGTGAAAATAACGGTTGATTAAGATAAATAGCACGAGCAAAACTGTGAGACAAGTTGTCTGTTTGAAAGTCAGCCAGGTACTGAAACAAAATACATGATTACGGCGAGAGCAGGTGGACCTCGGACAACACATATAAACGTCAGACGTAAGGTATTTGAAAAAGTTAAAGAATTTAAATATCTGGGAATATCTCTCCCGAGAGAAGTCTAATATATTTATTTAAAAAAAAAAAAAAAAAAAAAAAAACGGTCAAAACGACGCTCGGTCGGGAAGGTTGTGGCCTCCCTTGTTTTTGGGATGCGCATGCCATAATCGTCATCGATTACCTGCGGAGGGAATAACAGTCACGGGAGAGTATTATTAGGCAAACTGAATGACGAAATAAAGAAAAAACGGCCCCATGTGGCGAAAGAACAACGTTCTGTACCATTACGATAACGTACCGCCACGCACGTGCTTGAAATCGATGGCCAAATTGAACCAATTACGATTTGAATTGGTTCCTCACTTACCGTATTCTCCAGACTTGGCCCCCAGCGGCGAATGAGGAAGTCATCGTGGAAACCGAGGCTTATTTCCAAGGCATGGACGTTTCGTACTACAGAAAGGGCATCGAAATGTGTACAAATTCGCTATACCAAGTGTATTGCCCTCGAAGGGAACTATGTTGAGAAATAGATATAACTTTGCCCTAAAAACCCAATTTTCACTAAAAATCCCGGGACTTTTTAGCCTATGTAGTATATATTAACAAAGTTGTTTTAAACTTAAAACTCCCAGTTTGTAATTTAACAAAATGTAAAAATTATGATATTTTACCTGATGTACGACGTTAGCAATCACGTCGCTATTTAGTTGTAGTGGGCTTAAAATTTCTTTAATCATGTCCATGAGTACCATTTGAGGTGGCGACAGATCTTTGAGAATTTGACACAGCACTTGCCCATAAATCCAGGCATTACTTCCATTTGACACTCTGATACAATGCAGCAGAAAAGTGACCTTCTGACCATAATAATGTTGATCGCTCTCGTACATCAATATAGGGTGTCCTATACTCCTATCTACATCACATCCTGTTAAAATGAAAAAAAAAATCATTAAATGGAAGCAAAGTGTACAAACAAAGATCATTCAAAAGTATATGGTAGAGAATTAAACCATTCTTACAAACAAAACAAGCATCATGAACCATTAACTGAAAACCACAAAACTAAGAACTCTTACATCTCCTCGATCCCTATTTCAAATTAGATTTTCCAGGAACAGAGATTAAAACGAAAGGAGAAAATATTAATTTACTACATAAAAATGAAAGTACTTGGAGTAGAACTGAAGATATCTCAGCAACATGAACGATTGGAAGCAACGACCAAGTTTATCTACAACTTTCAGGATAATCGTGGGCGTAAATATGGTATTCCAGGACATTTGTGGAAGCAAGTAAATCGTAATTCAATAGATTTGTCTGTTGTCTATACTTGACTACTACTATCTGCCCAATATCTTGACGTAGAAATCCCCTCGACTATCGAGAATACACAATGATAATAATGAGCAAGGATATCGTGGAATGATAGAAGGGCACAAATAACTGAAGAAACAACCTTTTGTTCATCTTATAATCTGCAACGACGAAGGCAACAAGAATAAACAATTGACCAATTGGATTGGAGTGATGGTATACATAACGAATCAAGGTTATTTGAGCTCATCGAAGAGGAAAACTTGTCTACGTGGTTGTAATGTGAGATGAAGGAGCTATGATAGAAATGTGTCCATGGGACAATCGATTCCTGAATGATCGGTTCGGGAATACTTTAATTAAAGATAAGGGGCCATTGAGGAGGAAATCAATGAACGACGAACTCAAGTAACAGATGAGCTTCAATGTCGATTTAATGGTGTGAAAGTCCAATGAATTCTGGAAAGGAGATTGGAATGATAACTGTGGAAGCGTTTAAGCTGGTCAAACTAAGGGAGAGGCAGCAAATTATGAGATAAGTTTCAATCAATCGATGAGGGGGAGACTAGAAAGCATTTGAGATGTAATCCTTGGGTGGACTTTATTTAGATAACTTAGCTGATATCTCCTTTATAATTCCCGTTCATAAAATTGGATTTGATATTTGGAAATTGTTACAAGACAGCAACGACATCAAATTTTTTAACTATCTCTCCAATGCTTGTCAATAATATCAAACGCTGTTAATAAACGATAAGCCGAAATCGTTTATTAGGTTCATGATCTGTATGTTGACTTGACTGTTGTTTTTTACAGGGGTGTCCTTGACTATCAAAGCAGAGTGCCGATAGAAGAAGGGAACAACCTTTGTACATTGATCTCGAATGTCAGGAGTTTTTTTTTTTTTAAGTTTTAAGTTTAAGTTGGAGGAGGAGGCTTTGATACTGGAGGTGAGGTTACTTTCGGTCAGAACGTATATGTCAAAAGGAAGGGAGTGAGTATTATGTAAGATCGAATGGATGGGCAGCCGATTAGGGCCGCAAAAAATTGTTATTGACGGGTTCGCTGCGTTAGTGACCAGATGCCATTTTCGTGCAAATGTATTGGGTAAAAGTCGAGAGGTCCTTGTTACTTTAAGAGGGGGAATATTGAAGTTTTCATGGAATTTTATGTACAGATTACGAAGGCTAGGGAAATCGGTGGGAAGACCTTCATGTTGAATGAAAACCTTAATGCTTGTTTCTGTTTTGCCTTCATACCAGACTGCATCGGATTTGCCATGAAGGTAAACTAGATATGCAGATGCGGACGTTGTCGTAAGTCCGACTATTTCGAAGCTTCGAAAGGCATAGCGGCATTCAGATGACTTAAGGGATAGAGAGAATATTATCATGAGGAAATACATGAACTGGCAGAGTACAGTTTCGATAAAAAACGATTGTCTATGTTTATACGTCCGATAGAAGTTATTTTTTAATGTGATCTTATACACATTCTCTGTTTGACAGATATAGCGGGCAAATAGTGAGCGAGATGAAATGCATTTAGAAAGTTCAATTGAAAAGCGACCGTTATAATACCGATAGAGAAAAGATAGGCTTTGCGCCCAATTTTTAATGGTTATATTGAAAGTATTGTACTTCACCATAGTGTACAAAGAGTCACTGCTGCATCTTCTCGAATGCTATTTTAGATGTGCCTCACCACATATAGGATGGATTTTAGTTTAGAACCAACATACGCTTTATGAATTGTATCCAAGTTGAATGGGGGTCAACATTTTCTGCATTTCCGGAGAAGTCCACATATTTGGCGATACTTTTCGCAGCTAGCTTCAAATAATTGATCATTCCAATTAAGAGTCAAATATATCCAAGTTTATTGCCTTTGGTGATATAGCTGTCATTCGTTGGCCGTGGGCCTATTTTAAGATTCATGGTTGACGACAATTGGCAATGGTTTAGTGGCATTGAATTCCTCTAGGCTAAGTAAATCCTACTTTTATTAAATTTAGCACACTAACCTAGTATTTTATTACCGATTTCAAAGAAGCTGGTGGAGCATATTGGAGTATGTACAAGAAATTCAAATAATGTCATCTACAAACGAGTGAATTGGTTGGTAACCAATGGACAAAAGATGAGAAATAGACTGTGAGAGAATACGACTGCCTCGACATCGACCAGAACTACGTATGGATATTGATTTTCTGTGTCAGGCCATTTCAATGGAACGGGAATTTCGCGTAGATTTGTATAACATTCGCGGCTTAAGATGCAATTATTCTTCTGTGTCTGCGCACATTTCTAAACAGAAACCAACTGTCCTTGCACTTTGCGAAACTCAGGTAATTACTAATACAGATATTTCCGATTTTAATCTACCTGGATATAACTTAGTACCACTGTTCTTTCCCCATCGTGGTCTATCCACATACACACAAAATGATATTACTTAACAGCTTTTGCCACAATATGGACTCTGCTCCAGTCCAGAATTTAATTTCTCATCCGTTAAAACTTCACGTTCGTAAGTATATCATACATTACTGCTTTCTTTACAGAAGCCCAAACTTGGATAGAAACGTGTCCTTTAACGAATTTGATGGTCTGTTTGATTATATCGATAGGATCTTGAACTTATATCCACACACTGACATCGTTATTGTGGGTGATTTCAATGTGCATAACACTTAGTGGTTTCGCCGCCTCTGGGACACACAACACCAAAAGGTCAATATGTCCAGCTCTTTGTTGATTCAAATACTTTAACTCAACTCGTCAATGAGCCAACACGGGTAACAGGCATAGACGGTCATTTCGCCAATACACTGATCCTGGTTCTCACCTCCCACCCGCACAAATACACAATTTAAGTTTCTTCGCCCTTGGGCACTTCAAACCACTGTGTGATGTCAGCTAAATTTGCTCTAACTAACAGCAAAGCTAACTCCAAAAAGAACAGTATGGTTCTACGAGAAAGCCATCTGTAAAGGTCTGAACAACTTTTTGGGAGGTTAAATTGGTCATTATTTTTCCTCAATAACGATGTTGGCATGTGAACCGTTATTCCACACAGGGTAAAGAGCATCAAACCTAAGGGAAATATTGCATTCGATTCGAGTGCAGAGAAGCCATTAAGGCCAAGGAGTTGGGCTTCCGGTTGTATAAATCAAACAATACTGAGGAAAACCGGAAGTGCTTTAAGAGATCTAGAAATGACTGCAATGTGTATATTCAACGGGCCAAGTTCTTGCAAGACCAGAGAATGAGACAAAAAATACTATACTCACCCACAGGTAGTAGAAACTCCTGGGCATTCATGAAAAACATTCAAAATCAGTCTCTTCATCCATTCCATCGCTTATGTTAACTCAACGCTGCCTAATACTGTGGGGGTATTAACTAATGTACCGGCACGGGCGCGGATTCAGAAAACACCCACTGACTGTCTAAGTTCGATGAAACGATTGTCACAAAAGCAAGCCAAACGAATGTAAGAAATGAAACGCCGTAGGTTTATTGTTTATTTTTTTGTGTATAATATAAAGATATTGTGTCTTATTTATTCACAGAGTTACAAGTTTTCACATTCACGGTAATCTATCTTAAATCATTGTTCATATGCACCCTGCCAAATTAAGTTGGTTAACAACGTATTAAACTGTTTATCAAGTTTACTGCATTCGCGATAATTAATGTTATAATTATCGTTCACTTGTACTCTGCCACTGTTGAGTTCGTTTTTGTTTCTTTAATTCTCTTTCCATTGATTACCATAACTGCGCAGATTTTCTAACCTACTCGACCACGTTTAAAGAGAACGCCTCGCGTGTGTGCACTCCACGGTGGTTACTATCTGACCCTTATTATTTTTAAAATTGAAAAACCGAACAGCAGAAACTCAACTTTTCCCTTCGAAGGATGAAATTTGACTCCACGATGCAATCCACATCTCATCAGATGCAACGGCGGTGGATCACATCGATGTAGGAGGATCCACCTGGCGACAATCAATGTACGATCGAAACGGAGTTAAATGGGAGGATTTCCCGTATGACCGTACTGTCAAGCGTAATGCCCTTTCGCTCGAAATACCGACAACGAACGATTCTGCCCTTGTTCAAACAAGGAACAAGCATAAGGGCTGCAGGCATCGTTATTGTAAATCATCGCAATGGTCGCCTGAGAACGAAATAGGTTTCTGCGTCCTAAGTCAGCAGAAACGCTATTTCGAGGGACGTACATTAGATGCACTTTGTTTGATTTAGCCGTATTGTTTTGGTGCACGATGAAGGATAATTATTTTGTTGACATTAAATCAACAGAAACCTCGCCGACGGTGGCAAAGGACCAGGCTGGATGGCTGTTTGGGCAAGCATCGTAGGACATGGCTGTTACTATGATTATTTACTTAGGAAACGATACTTGAGACATGACAGAGGTATGATTGTTTAAGTGGTAATCATGTTCATATCTAGTTCAACGATCGGTTGGTAGCCGATAATGGAAAATTGATTGCAGCTATTGCGAACCTAAGGATATGGGGGCAATATTTAATTACCGAATGGTAGGGAAACTATCGGCTGCAGCTGTGTCAACAAGTACGCTGGTCGACGAGTCTTCTGGACTAACGGATGGTTGGAACAGGAACACGCTGAAAGATTGGCGTATGTTTGGTGATTATGATTGCTGACGAGCTGAGCCGATAAGGTTAGGAATGGTTCATGAATTATGAATCAGAATAATTTAATGATATGCATGCTAGGGCTTTGCTTTCAGGTGGAAGATGATGCTGATAGCCTATGCTGCTCATTTGCAGGTAAGTAAAATGACTTTGAATTGTTAGTGGAAGACAGGTTAATTTAAATGGAATGGCGGTTCTTTGGGACTGCCTTAAAGAACCCCCACAATACCACATCAGTTCCATCTCAACTTGAGCGTAAGCAGTACACCATGAGCCAGATTCGCTTCGGCATGCGTACTGTTGCCCGCGCACTCAAAGAGCTAAACGCACAGAAATCCGCTGGTCCGGATGACATTCCCCCAATCCTCTTGAAGAGATGTTCCTCTTCACTCGCTAAACCACTGCAGAAACTCTTCCATTTGTCTTATTCTACTGGCCGTTTCCCAAATAGATGGAAGTCAGTGAAGGTTCAGCCAATTCCCAAAAAGGGTGACAAATCATCTCTTTCTTCTTATCAACGTCTATTCTCTCCAAGGTAATGGAATCACTTATCAACCGTCAACTTTCGAAATATCTGGAATCAAATGACATCCTCAATGAACGCCAATATGGCTTTCGTAGCAACAGATTCACAGGATTCATCCATTCCATCCACTACTCCAGCGAATGTAAGGTAGTCGCATTGGATTTTTCAAAAGCCTTCGACAGAGTTTCGCATCCAGCCCTTTTGTCAAAATTGCATTCCTATGGAGTGGACAATTCCCTGATCTAATGGATAAAAGACTATCCTTCTGGCCGTTCAATTCAACTGGTTCTTGATGGTATCAAATCTGTCTCCAATAAAATTAATGTAGGTCCGTCCCTAGGTTCGGTACTCTCGCCCACTCTCTTCCTGATATTTATAAATGATCTCTTGTCAATTACTCACGACCCAATTCACTCCTTTGCGGATGATAGCACGTTGACTTTCTCATACTCAGACGAACACTCCCGTTCTAACTCTTCGAACGTCACTACCAAGCAACTTATGCATGATACATTGAATTCAGACCTCAACACGCGAATTAATTCGACTCTTAATTGGAATGACCACATATATGAAGCTGCGAAATGCAGCCAAATGTATGGGGTTCCTTAAGAAATGCAAAAGATACTTCACTCCATCCAACCTGGCCACTATTTACAACGAATATACATTCGTCATGTAGTGCTCCAAAAAGCCCTACCACCTTTTTCCCCCATTCCTAGATCCAAATCCTAGATATATTACCCAAAAACCCAAAATCCTATCAAAACCCGAAAAAACCCAAACATGATCCGTAATTCGCAATAAACGAATCAAACATGCGTTTATCGCCTAACATTTGCCCCCACGGCATAATTAAATCCAAAATCACAAATTTAAATCAAATCCACAATAAACGAATCTAATATTCGTTTATCGTTATACATTTGCCCCACGGCACCAATCGAAAACCAAAATTCACAGATCGTTATCTCTATCTGAAAATTTTCCATTGAGAAAAACAAATACAAAACCAAAACCAGATACATTCCCACATCTGCGAAATAGTTTCGTAAGGATTCAAGAAATTGAATTCTTATCTAAAGTAAACACAACATCTAACGCAGGATACCCAAAAATCGAGATTGTTGTACGAAAATGTGTATTCTCGGGATACAAATCTCGATTTGTTTTCCTTTATAAGGGAATAGCAAAGTGATCTCCGGGCCGCAGTATCTTAATCCTCGTGCCACAGAGCAGAAATACTCTAATTTTAATTTTACATCTGCAGAAATACTCTGATTTTAATTTATATCTACATATCCCTCTTGCCATCGCCCCCAGGAAAATCAACTTACAATAAAACTAAACTTAAATTAATACCAACACATCTTTTATTATTTTGGAAATTGTGCGTCGTCACCAACGTTGGCTGATTCTTTGTGTACCAGGGCGACTCCAAAAAAAATTGGAAAAGGAACCGGTGAGTAGAGTGGTGTCAAGACCAAAGTTAACCCTTATAGCGTCCACGATTACGGACATCAACAGAAGTTACCAAAGTTGCAAGGTACAGGGACGCTATTCCCACAGTCACGTCCCACGAACGATCAAGGTTTGAGGAAGCACGGCGGCGACCGCAACGGGCCCCCTCGGGAGCGGTCTTAAAGAGATCTTTCGTCCTTTTCAGGACAAGGAGACACGCTACCTGGGAGCGAGGCCAGTAGTAACATCTACTACTACAACAGTCATAAAATGGAGTTCAACTCCTATATTTGGTCAGGCGCATCCAAAACTGCACTTCACGTGCTCCACAGGATGCAAAAACGAGCAATGAATCTTATCGGGGACTCAGCCGTAAGCCTATCAACTCTGTCGTTAAAACACAGGCGCAACGTATCATGCCTATCTCTTTTCTATAGGTATTACCACGGTCGTTACTCAATTAAACTTGCTCAATATGTTCCGCCCCTTCAGAGAAATGTGGAATGTTCTGCCTGAACATGTGTTTTCTGGAGTGTATTCAAAAAAAAAAAAAAAAAAAAAAAAAAAAAAAAAAAAAAAAAAACAGGAACTGCAGACCTAACAACGAACATCCTATCCACGCAACATTCCTGCACGAAAATAAATTTAAGAATACACAATACCATCGTGCACCACAATCAAGTCCCAAGGGTAATATCATTACAAGAAGCACATTCGCCAGTTAATACGGCACCAATAATTAGTAAATCCTATACAGAGTACTTCCACAACTCCTCTGCAAACACACATCACACAAACAAGGCATAGGGTTACCATGATAATTAAAAAGGTACTCCCTACAAAATCCTCCCCATCGTTACAAATATACAAGCTCTCGTTGTAGAAATACAATACCCTATAAATTTCACTTATATGAGTTTATATCTTCCCCCAAATCAATCAAAAATAAAAATGATTTTCAGTCAATACTCAATCAAACAAACGAGCCTAGAATACTTGGAGGTGACATAAATGCATGGAGTATACTCTGGGGCTCACCGTCTACAAACAAAGGAGGTGAAATAATAGAAAACATCCTCCTCGCTTCCAACCTTATCTTACTGAATGAAGGATCGCCTACCCACTTCTCTACACACAACACTCTTACTCGCATTGACATCACTTGTTGCTCTCCTCAATCGATTCCAAGAACTTCATGGCTAGTTCTAGACGATCTTTACAATAGTGAAGATGTTCTCGTTTTAACTATGATAAATATCCAACAATCGATAACCTATCATAATCCATCTCCAAACTATAAAACTGACTCTGCCAACTGGCCACTTTTTGAAAAAAGAGTTGATGAATTTCTTTCAAGCTACGCCCATCATCATCATCATCGGCACTACAGCCGGGAACCGGTCTTGGCCTTATTTAGCAAGTCCTGAGGCTTGTTAAATTTTCCATAATGATTTATTTTGTCTGGGCAAGGTCATTAGTCTTGCGCCAGGGGCTCCCCGACGGGGAATCGAACCCCAGTCTCCCGGGTGACAGGCGGCTATACTAACCACTATACTATCGAGGAGCTCAAGCCACGCCCATACACCTAATATAAATCATGAGGCAGCTATAATCAATTTCACCCAACTAATAATAACATCGTCCAGTCGGACACTGATATAGCAAACTGTCTCGCTGAACATTTCTGCAAAGTCCATAAGCAAAACGATACCCTCCCAGTAACAAATTTCCACGATACTGTGAACGATTACATTCCACGCTCACTGGAGCCATCCCTCACACCATTTATTACTGAATTCACCGAAACCAATAAAGCATCACACCCCGTAGGAATCGACACATTCCTAAGCCTTGAAGAACTATCCGAAGTCATTACTTCACGTAACAATAAAAAATCGACTGGCCTAGATGGAATCCCTAACCTCCTATTCAAAAGACTCCACCCAGGCAACTTGCTCCCGATTCTCGTTCTTCTCAACCACATAATAAACGCTTCACATTTCCCTAAAAGTTGGAAAACAGCGGTGATCGTCCCTATTAGCAAATCTGGGCCCTCCAAGTACCCGGATAACTTCCGTCCGATATCGCAGCTAAACTCGCTTAGCAAGATTCTTGAATGTAAAATCTACAAAAATCTTCTCTCATTTGCCAGGGATAACTCCCTCATTCAGAACTCTCAATTTGGCTTCCGCTCACAACACTCCACTTGTCATGCTCTCTTAAAACTGACACACGATGTGACGACCCACCTCCAAAACCAATCCCGAACGGCATGTGTCTCCCTAGACATAGCTAAAGTATTCGACTGTGTCTGGATCGCAGGACTGTTATACAAACTTCATTCAATGTATGGATTAAACATCCACTCCACAAAACTTCTCGCTTCCTACCTCTCTGATAGAAAGTTCATGGTGAAAATAAACTCAACTATCTCGACACCTTATAGCATAACCGCAGGATTTCCTCAAGGATCCATCCTCGGCCCACTACTATACCTTCTTTATACATTAGACGCACCGCAGCCACTGTTACCCAATACAACAATGCTCAACTATGCCGACGACACCTTAATTTATTCAAGCAACAAGCTTGTCAAGGAGGCAAGAAACTGTATTAACAGATATCTCCCAATCCTGTCAGCCTACTTTACCAAGTGGAGAATTCAACTAAATCCAACCAAAACTCAGCGCATTGTTTTTAAAGGCAGAAACGCGAGTTGTACAAACAACACTATTCGCTGCCATAATAAAATCAGAATTAAAATAAATAACAATATAATTAAACCCTCCAAAACCTTAAAGTATCTAGGTATAACCTTTACCAACAATCTGTCATTCTCCGCCCACATTAAAAATACGATTCGTAAAGCCACAACCCAACTGAACCTCTGCAGAAAAGTCATGTACAAACCGAATGGTCTCTCTCCCAAAGTCAAATCACTTATCTACAAACAAATAATCAGACCCACTCTCACATATGCATGCCCGATATGGTACCATATCATCATCATCATCATCATCATCATCGGCACTACAACCGGGAACCGGTCTTGGCCTTATTTAGCAAGTCCTGAGGCTTGTTAAATTTTCCATAATGATTTATTTTTTCTGGGCAAGGTCATTAGTCTTGCGCCAGGGGCTCCCCGACGGGGAATCGAACCCCGGTCTCCCGGGTGACAGGCGGGTGTACTAACCACTATACTATCGAGGAGCCCATATCACACCCGCCCAAATGGAGAAGCTACGCATTTTCGAAACGAAATGCTTCAGACTTATCACTGGCCTCAACCGACATCCCAACTCCCACAAATATTATAACAGTAGTTCGCTCTGCTATGTCGCTAATATTGAACGTATAGATCGACGCTTCCTCGAGCTGTCCATCAAATTTATCGAAAATCTTCCCAATAATCCCAATCCGATAATAAATACGTTCACATCGACTCCGTCAGATAACCGAACTGCCTACCCGAACTGTCTCCACACCAGAACCCTGTTCACCTCTGGCAGGTTGGTCAACGACTCCAATGAGATTGTATACCACAATACTGAACTCTCACCTCACCAGTTTATATATATATTGTAATATACAACCCTTCTGTAATATATTGCGTTTCAACGACCAATCGGAAAGTGTTCCCCCAACCCATATCCCCGACTGATAGTACCCACCCTAACCCAAATCCTACCCATCGACCACTATACCTCCCGCCCCACCCTACTCTAACTTATTGTAATAATAATAGATTTAATAGTTAGATAAGCTAGGCTAAGCTAAGTTAAGTTAAGCAAATTAGTTATAGGTTAAGTAAATAATTATATCCTGGTTTTCTGGCCTTTTCCAAGAAGCCCCACCTACTCCTATCTTGTCCACCCATGAAATATATAACTTTATAATAATGTTTGAAAAATGTACTAGCAAGTATGTGTAAACGATTAAAGCTAAGCTAATTATAAGTTATCTGTATTACTTATTGTAACAAATCATTTATGGTCAATAAATACAGAAATGTAAAATGTAATCAATAAAGCAATTAGATCTGCTGCCAACGTTTCAATACCACAACTACTACTATTTATTGGCCTGTAGGAACCCGAAAGTACATGACCACGCCCTCTATCCAACGAATTTAAGTAAATCTAAAATCACAAACTTCGTGAGATTGCGATTAGGTCATACGTCCGCTACGCGTCTTTACCTGCTCAATAAAGACACACCGCCAATCTGCCAAAAATGCAACACAGCACTTACAATCATTCATATACTAAAAGACTATCCTCACCTAAAACTTTTAAGAGACCGTCTATTTGGTAATATCATCATCATCGGCACTACAACCGGGAACCGGTCTTGGCCTTATTTAGCAAGTCCTGAGGCTTGTTAAATTTTCCATAATGATTTATTTTGTCTGGGCAAGGTCATTAGTCTTGCGCCAGGGGCTCCACGGCGGGGAATCGAACCCCGGTCCCCGGGTGACAGGCGGGTATACTAACCACTATACTGTCGAGGAGCCCATTTGGTAATGTAGATATTTATAAAATCCTCGAAGATCTACCCCCGACAACATAGAAAATATGGATAAGTTTAAAAAAATTCTAAAAATCAAATTATAATTTAAAAGTCCAGATCCAATAGTGTCAGCTGCTAGACTTATTACGTTAAGTCATTGATATGTAATTTTAAATTACTTGCTAATGTTAAATATATAAATAAATAACCTTTTCGAGGGCTCTATACACACTTTTTTTTACTCTCGAAGGACGTGTAAATGCCTCAAAAACAGTTTGAGGACATCATCTAACAAAGAAACTGAGAAAAAAAAACGGTCTGGAGTCTTTTCTGCCTTCGAATTCGATTTCTTTACCTAAAAATATAACAAATCTTTCGTAAAAGGTTTAAATATCATTCTCAAACTGCATGCTAACCGCATATGTCACCTTGTATTTCACAAAAACCATTCACTCCTCCTTGTTTCTGATACCTGTGAAAACGAACCAATTGATTGTCATACTTACTTATGTAAATGCAGGATAATAATAATCGCAGTGCTGGAATTGAGAATCGCTCGCTTTTAAATTTAATTATCGCAATAGCCTGAGCTTCAATGCTATCTAAGACTTCCAATCCCAGGGGTATAGTTACAACCATGCGTTCCAAAGCCTGAAATTATAATCCAAAAAAATGCATTGTTTTAGGACTGATCGCGTTACCAACATATTGCATGAATTCAATTATGTCCTAGGATTACAATCATTCACATGTCAGACCTATTAGAGATACTTCATAATAGGCCGAACATTCAACACACACCTCATACCAACAAAGCACACTATTTAAAAGTAGTATAAACAACAATTAGCATCGTCCTAATAGGATACTTCCCTATTTAGACAATGGATGAACCGAAATTGCCAATCAAAAAACCAATTTGGGAGCACACTGTTCGCCATGTTCTTGTTGGATGAATTCATGAGTGTAAATGTGAAACGCGTTTTATAGAGACATTAAAACGGGTGTCAGTGGATTGTGGGCTTCGTGCGGGAAACCGCCCGAAGGATGAATAAAACAGAATTCCATACAAGATAGACTTGAATGTATAGCCATTGGATGGCGTGCCTGTTATACAGTGTGGTTGTGGTTTTATCTAGTGGTAATGCCCCAGCGGCGATGTTTGGTGATATAGTGGAAATGGAAAAAGATGGTCAAAGCACATCCTGTGGGAAGATTATTTTTCAAATTGATTAGAAATCTCGGAAGGGATATTAAAGCCCATGAAAGAAGTGGGCAGAAAAGTCGATGTTTTTTTTTTCTTTTTTTCTTTTAGAAATATTAAAGATGTCAACGTATTAAAAGTACGAACCAAGATGAGGACCGGGTATGTTTATTTTAACACAAAATGATAAGAGAGTAATGCTGATGGGAGAAACGTATTTATAGATTTCGAGATTACGAGTATGAACTTCTTGATGATTATTACGTCGTAAAGATTTGGATTTGAAAACGATTTATCGAATATGGAAATTATATTTTTATAATATTGTGACGCATATGACAATCAGTACTAGAATATTCTAGAAAGTCCGAAACAAAGTACTAGAATATTCTAGAAAGTAGTGGAAAACTGGAGACTATGAGCAATAGATAATTCGAGGCTATGGAACGGACGGAAACGAAACACCAAATCAGAATGAGGAAAAATGGTATAAATACGTCGCACGCAGATCGGGAAGATAAGTAAGAAGTAAGCAGTAAAAGACGCGATAAGTACGGAAGCAAAAGTATCAGAAAAATCGTTCAGGAGTGATTTAACGCTTGCCTTTTCTCTATCTGTTAATCCGATTTTCTGGGACATCAACCTATTAACCACAGAGGATGCACCAGAGGGCTGTTGAATTGAATGGTCCTCTCCCCTTGTCTGAATTGAGCTTATCATTGACACGGGTGCACATTCTGCGATTACCTCCTTTTTTTTATTGCGATCGGCTCCTTGGACGCATTTAGTACTCTGACGAGTACGATGTGCTTCTTCGCATCGATAAGGGCTTTCCCAACAAGGATGTTCCCCTTACGCTGATTTTATACAGCTTCGGTGATGTAAAATCGATTGTCATCGGGATCACTCTCGAGACTGGTCCAAATTACCGAGTCTGAACGAGCTGGGACCTCATCCTCCTCACGCACATAACATTTCAGCATTCGCAATTGTTCGTCCTGCAGTGTAATAGCAACCTCCAAGTTACCAATTCGCAGTGTTCTTTGCCCGATATCTAGAACAACTTGGTGCTGTGGGGATTCTTTAAAGTCTTCTCCAAGAACCACCCACTTCGTCAACTTAACCTGTTTTTCCCCTACTCACAAGACACCATACCTACCTGCAATTTCGGGCTGCGTAAGCTCCCAGCAGCATTTTTCATACATGAAAGGAAATCTCTCCAACGGCATACATAATTCCGGACTTTTCTGGTTCATACTCCATGAACCAGTTTACATCTCTTATCGGCTCAGCTGGTCAGCAATTAACGATAAACAAACGTTGGCCAGCGTATTTCGGACACAGCTGCAACCGATATTCCCTTCTACCGCACATAATTATACATTACTCCTATCCCCTAAGGTTCGCTACAGTTTCGACCAATTTCCTTCATAGGTTATCAACCGATCATGGAATTTGGACATGGAAACGATCATCGTTTAGACAATCTTACCCATGCCATGCTCTATGATCACCCACAACAAAGCAAAGCAAACACACAGTACCTCACTGCGTTTGTTTTGTTTACTAACCGCTGGTCCATGGTTCCCCTGGTTGAGACGTTAGCCTGCACATCTGCAGGTCAAATTCCTCACCACCATATCCATGTACCAGGATATTAACCTAAAAAAGATAACATCCAACGTGACCCTTGGCCACCGTCGGCAAGATTTCTGTTGACTTATCGCCATCCCAAATCGATCCCCTATCGTACGATGGGAATACACCCAGCCGTACATGGATCATCATATTTGACCAGCTGCATGTTTGTTTTTCCTTTCCTGCGCCCAGCTAGTGTTTCGTGTGTCTTTCTGACAGAGGAAAGATTGTTTTCCCCTGCGATGACATGCGTGGAAACTCATCGCAATCGCCAGAGGCTGGGTCAACGTCGCCCAGCTCGTGGAGTCAGATTTCGTCATCTTAAGAGTGCACACGCACTATACGCGCCTATTAAGTTTTTTTTTAAGGAGTCGAGTCCGAACGGATTATCTTTTATCTCGTGCGTGATCCTATGTCGAGCTGGTGTTGAAGTCCGTCCTTGCGCGAGTCGCTTAATATAACCGCACAACCATTGTTGTTTGTTGAAAGGAACACTAAGTGCTGTGAAACGAAAATTAAATTTAATCAAGTTTATTGTGTTAAAAGGAACATGTAGTTAACGTGAAATCAATTAGGAACACAATTATACACCCATCCATCGGATCGAATTAACACAAATAAAAAGAACGTTTTATAACCGGAAACCATCAACTTGTTTCATTCATCGACTTCCTCAAGTGATCAGTGCTTTGTCTCAACATCGTTGGTGTTCCGTCGACTTCTACTCTGTGGGCGTTTACTGAATCCGCATCCGTGCAGACGCACAAGTAATAACACCCCCCAGTGCTCCTTCATTAAATCCATTCCAAGAATGCATTCGTCCGTAATATCGGCAACCAAAAATTGGTGGGAGATGGAAATATGGCCCAGCACTATTATGCTCTCCACTTCTCCGTAGACTGTGGAATATTCTCCTGTGGCAGTTTTCAAAGCGTATCTTCTATTTTTATTAAGGGCAATTTTGCCCACGCCACCCGGCCGAATTATGGATCTCGTTGCTCCAGTGTCGATTGTCACTGTTGTTGTCCTTGCATTAACAATCATAGTTATAACCAAACTTTGGTTATCCCGTTGGAGTTGTGATACAGTTACGATGCTGGGGCTGCACATTCCACCAGGCGACTTTCGCCCCGTAAAGTCTGCCCTTACAAGTTTCCCGGGCTATTGACCTCAGGTTGGTTCCCTGATAGTCTCCTCTTATGATTAGCGCATAAACAACAATTCTCACCTGATGTTTCATTCATTCGTCGACGTTTCCTACAGTCAACAGAGATGTGGCCGATTACGCCGCATGTCCAACACTTCATATCAGGTCTCGGGGTTCTCCGTTGTACATGCCCGATTCTTTGGCAGGAACATTCCTGGACGGACATTTCTAGGGCTCTATATGTACTCCAGGTAGCCAGTTTAGCAGATTCATATGCCAATGCGAACGCCAGAATTTCATTAGTCGTCTTCTTTCCCGCCAAACGAACGGCCTGTTGCAAGTCCCGATCTTGGAGAGCATTTATAAATGCATCCATTGCTACCTCGTTCAGAAATTACTTAGTCATATTTGAATAAGACAAGTTTGCCAATCGCTCAATGTCTGCCTGCAACTGTTGAAGATTTTCTCCAGGATTCTGCGTTCTGATCCGTAGTTGCATGCGGTAGACCTGCTGCATGTGGTTGTCTCCATTTAGCTTAAAGGCCGTCTCTTACCACTTGGAAATCTGTTTGCTTCTCTGCTGGTACGGTTTGTAGGAATTCTGCAGCTGCCCCGCGGAGTGACAAGATTAGTGATGTTGACTTTTGCTAATCCGACCACTTATTATAATTGGCCGCGGCGTCAAACTGACGTATAAATACGGAGAAGGGTCCCGTTCCATCGAAGGTTGGCGGTTGCACCCTTGTATCTTTGTAGTCATGTTGATTGCTAGGCGATGTCTTATTTCTCTCAACACATTCAAGTCTCTTTTCGATTTGCGTTATTGCTTCGTTTTTTAGATCCAGATTTTCTACTTCGTTTCGAATTTCTTCCTTAAAGTGTTGAAAATTACATTTCATCCACTGCGTTTGGGCATCCAGTTTCGCATTCAGATCTGCTGCTTGTGCGTCGAATTTTGAATTTTGGGCATCCAACTTTGCATTCAAATCTGCAGCTTGTGCATCGGATTTTGAATTTTGCGCGTCGAATTTTGAATTAATATCTGTAGCTTGCGCGTCCAGTTTTGTCATCATCATCTTGAGCATCTCCGAAATGTCCAACTGTGGCAAACTCTTCTTCGTTACATTGGCACCATCTTGACTGGCTGTTTCTTCTCCATCCGGACAGTCTGGCCCAATCGAAAAAACATATGTGTCGACATAAATACCCACTTCATCCATTGCTGCTTGCAGACGCTGTCGAAGAATTTGCTTCTGTCCTCTGCTATCCAGATTCCGGTCCTCAAGTTCCTTCTTCAACTCAGGAACGCGAAGATCCTCCAAATGTCGATCTGACATAGTCACACCACACTTTCACAGACTTATTTACTTCAACAATAATTAATCCCACTTCTGACACCAATTGTAGCGAGCTTAGGGTTCGCTGGATTAATTATTTTTAAATAAATAAGAGCCTTAAATCGATTTTTAATTAATGTAACACTTTATTAGTCCGTTAATAACAACCGTTACTTTTACCGTACACATAACGATTTCTTTATCGCTTCCGTACTTATCGCGTCTTTGACTGCTTACTTCTTACTACTTCTCCCTGATCTGCGTGTGACGTATTTATACCGTTTCCTTATTCTGATACGGTGTTTCGTTTCCGTCTGTTCCATAGCCTCGAATTTTCTATTGCTCATAGTCTCCAGTTTTCCAGTACTTTCTAGAATATGCTAGTACTTTGTTTCGGACTTTCTAGAATATTCTAGTACTGATTGTCATATGCGTCACAATATATATAGGGAATGAGAAATGGTGATTTTCATTAAAAGTTGAAAACATTTTTTTTAATCCGAAAAAAAGCTGTTTATTATATACACAAATATAACCATTTCTTGGAGAATTTCGAAGGTTTGTCACAAATCTCATTTGAGGATAATTTTACGCCAGAAAGAGAACGTAACAAATAATAATCTGCATTGAAATTGCCTAAGCAAGGTCACTTAATTTTTGTCGTATCATCAAAAGCGTATATGGCTAAGGAACTAACTTAACTTAGAGTTAGTCTATCTAAATTTCAACTTAAACTACGAGAACGGTAGAAAGGTAGACAAGAATAAAACAATAGTAAACCAGGGATAAAACAAAAGCACTTAAGATACAGGGTCTTACATCTCGCTACATAACCCCGCTCGATTATCAATCGACCACTATACATCTTTGGCGGATTTGAATTTAGCTGTAGTATTCCGACGAACACTGCCTACACAAATGAAAGACTTTTGACTCCATGAATATAATTTTATTAATTTTCGATTATTATCACGTGCACTCTGGTCGCGCCGTTTGTTATAAAATTGGTCTTGTTTTATACGAACACTGTTTATCACTGTGAATACAAAGTTAATCTTATTTTACAACAAAACACGGTTTTCGCTGTTGGTAAAAATCAATCTTGGGGGGATGGGTGCGAACATATAGGGCAAAGTCTCTGATTGCCTTCAACCCGGCGAAGGCCAGGACGATCCTTGTCCCTGTTCAATCCTGACATGCAGTCTCCACGTGACACCCCTGGATAGCTACTTTGACACCCGCCAAGTAGTGAACCAATGCATGCAGCGACATCCTGAGAAAGGTTGGCGCAAGGCTAATAACCAGGCCCGTAAAAATGAATTATTATGGCAAATTTAACAAGCCTCGGATATGGACCGGATACACGACGACGACCACGGAAACGAAAATGGCTAAATGATTTAAGGATTTTTTTGGAACGTACGCTCACTATACAAAGCTCGAGCTGCACAGCAGCTAGCCGATGCCCTGTCCGAATATAAGGCTGACATAACATCATTACAAGAAATAAGATGGACGGGTAGTGGTGTTTTTCAAATAAAAGAGTAGGATATTTATTACAGCTGTCACGCAAAACACCATGTGCTCGGGGTAGGCTTTCTAGTCAGCAGAAAACTGAAGCCTGCCATAATCGGCTTTAATGCAATAAATGAAAGGCTATGCACTCTTCGTGTGCGAGGCAAGTTTAAGAACATAAGCCTCATAAACGTTCACGGACCTACAGAGGGGTCCCCTGACGACGAAAAAGGAGAATAGTATGAGAACGTCGAACGGGACCTCAATGTCCTCCCAAGATACGATGTGAAAATCGTTCTTGGGGATTTGAATGCAAAAATTGGTCGGGAGCCCGTTTTCAGGTACTACACAGGTGCCCATAGTTTGCATGAGAACACTAACGACAATGGACTACGAGTCATCGAATTGGCAGCATCGAAAAACTTGGTCGTTGCAAGTACCAGGTTTCCGCGTAAAGATATCCACAAAGCCACCTGGGTATCACCTGATGGAGCCACTCGCAACCAAATTGACCACGTGCTGATAGATCGTCGCCACTCCTCGAGCTTGATGACGGTACGAACGTACCGAGGTGCCAACGTCGACTCGGATCACTATCTTGTTGGTACAGTTTTCCGAGCGCGGATTGCCTTACGGAGACGTATTGCATCCGTGGATCAGGTTCGAATCAACACGGCGGCCTTACGCAATGAGAATACCAGCAGCACCTTTGGTCATGCATTAAGACTTGCCCTCGAAGAGCTCGACGGAGGGAGAGTAAGTCCTGGGGCCAGAATGCCAGGCGTAGAAGAGAAATGGACACGCCTTAAGAATACTGTCATTAGTACTGCCAACTCCATCTTAGGCAGTAGTCGTAGAGATCGGAACGACTGGTTTGATGATGAGTGCAAACTAGCGACTGAACGTAAGAATGCTGCATACCGGGCAATGTAGCAGTCTCATAGGACGCGGGTACGCGAGGAGAAATACAAAGAGCTCAGAAGATCTGAAAAAAGACTTCACAGACAAAAGAAAAGTGCCTGGGAAAAAACCTTGTCTGTGAAATAGAGAATAGTAGAGAGCGAGGTCCGCACCAGGCGCGGAAGAGCTACCAAATAATCCGCAATATGACGCGGTACACACCACGCCGCACTTACTGCAAGGATAAAGAGGGTAATCTGATCACCGATCCTGAAGTGCACTTTAATGAATTGCTAAATGGTCAGTTCACAGAAGAATTGGAGGCTCCACCAATGCAAGACCAGGACCAAATGCTGCCGCCACCAAGCATTGAGGAAACACTAAAAGCCATTAGACAGCTAAAATCAAATAAAGCCCCTGGAGCTGATGGCATACCAGCTGAGCTGATCAAACAAGGAGGGACAGCGTTACGTCACGCAATTCACGAGATCGTGGTGCACGTATGGGAGCAAGAGGAGATGCCGGAAGATTGGCGTCGTGGTATAATTTGCCCCATACATAAGAAGGGGGATATCAGACTGTGCAGCAACTATAGGTGTATAACATTGCTGAGTACCGCCTATAAGATACTCTCCACTATCCTACAAGACCGGATATCCCCAAACGCTAAAGCCATCATTGGTCAATATCAGTGTGGCTTCATCCCAGGCAAATCAGCAATTGATCAGATATTCACCCTTAGGCAGGCGATGGAAAAATGTCTGGAATTTAAGATTCCACTATATCATCTGTTCATAGACTTCAAGGCCGCCTACGACAGCATAGCCAGGGTAGAACTATATAATGCCATGAGAGAATTCGGCATTCCAAACAAATTGATACGACTTTGTAGGTTGACCATGACCAACGTAACTAGTCAAGTAAAAGTAGCGGGATTGCTGTCCAAACCAATAAACATATATAATGGAATCCGACAAGGGGACGGTCTGGCCTGCCTCCTCTTTAACCTGGCCGTGGAGAAAGCAGTCCGTGGCTCTGGCATTACAACAAGAGGGACTATTATCACCAAGTCCAACCAGATACTTGCCTACGCAGATGACATCGACATCATCGGTAGAACCGAATCGGCGGTACAGGAATCCTTCACCCAGATCGAGCAGGCGGCACAAAAACTGGGACTGCACATTAATGAGGGAAAAACTAAGTACATGGTGGCAACTGCGAAGAGAAGACCTAACGTTGGTCAAACTATCAGGGTAGTGGACCACGAATTTGAAGTAGTGCGATCCTTTAACTACCTTGGGTCAATAGTATCAGCCGATAACAATATGGAAGAAGAAATACGCGAACGGCTGATTAAATCCAACAAAGCCTACTATGGTATATCAAGGCTCTTTAAATCCCGAAATTTATCCAGAACATCCAAGCTACTACTGTACAAGACCATGGTCTTACCAGTACTCATGTAAGGATCCGAGACCTGAGTGCTTAATAAAAGGCACTCTGAACTCTTGGCCGCGTTCGAGAGAAAGGTCTTAAGGAGAATTGTTGGCCCCGTATGTGAGAGAGGACGATTCCGAAGACGCTACAACCATGAGTTGTACGCAATCTACCTTAAAGCTAATATTGTAAGAAAAATCAAGCTCGGTAGACTCCGGTGTCCGGGACACCTAGCTCGATTGAGCGAAGAGGAGCCTGCCCGGAAAGTCCTTTGTGCCAGGATGTATGGAAGGAGACAGCGCGGCAGACCTTGTCTGCGATGGAGGGATGGTGTGGATCGGGACGCCCAGAGTTTGGGAGTGCCAAACTGGATGACATCGGCTCGAAATCGGGACCGGTGGAGAGATTTGTTAAATAAGGCCAAGACTGGATCCCGGTTGTAGTGCCGATGATGATGATGAAAAATCAATCTTAGTTTACAACACACACTGGTTTCGCTGTTGGTAAAAGTTAATCTTGTTTTGAAACTCTTTTTGTCCGATCTTCTTCGCTCCTGATATTTTTCTTTTGGATCTTACCACTCGACTGGTTAAACGAATTTTTCTCCAGTGATGAGAAACTCACCCGGTTGTTCTTCCTTTCTCTTCTGTTCTCTTATCCCTTGGTGTCCTCTCTTTACCAAGGGATTTCTCCTTGCCAGGAGATCACACTTTCACTTGCCCTACGATTTTGAATTGTTCGTAGGAATACTGCGAGGAACAAGCGAGCGAGAGAACGTCGTAGCAGGCGGGTGTGCCGGTGCTCTATGCGAAAGTCGTGATTGTAGTAGTAAAGTCCTGTTTGCCTGTGGATGTGTGTTGTGTATACAGATCACGTCGGGGTCACGAATTTGGCGGATTATTATTTATTGATGCTTGTGTTCCGCCGAACACTGCTTGCGAGTAAAAGTCTTTTTTTTTAATATGGCGATATGGCTTTATTTATTATTAACTTTAAAAAGGTTTCGCGGCGACCGACTCTTAGTTTTCTTTTTTTATTTTACTTGACACTTTTTTATACGAACACTAGCCCGTTTTTTCGAAGTATCGCGGATCTTTTCCCTGAAGTGGTTGTTATCACTGAACTGGTTAAACGAATTTTTCTCCAGGGATGAGAAACTCACCCGGTTGTTCTTCCTTTCTCTTCCGGTCTCTTATCCCTTGGTGTCCTCTCTTTACCAAGGGAAGTCACCTTTCCAGAAGATCGCACCTTCACTTGTCCTACGATTTTGTATTGTTCGTAGGAATACTGTGAGGATGCACCCCACACACAGAGACACGAACGTTGACAAAATATCGGGAATCGAATGACCTCCACAATGACCGCCAATATGGCTTTCGTAGCAACAGGTCCACAGGAGATCTGATGGCGTACCTTACCGAAAAGTGGAGCCATTCCATCCACTACCTCGGTGAAAGCAAAGTAGTCGCATTGGATATTTCAAAAGCCTCCGACAGAGTTTAATCCGAGTGGTTCTTAATGGTATCAAATCCCGTCCAAACTCTTCGAACGTCACTACCAACCAGCAACTTATGCTTGATACATTGAATTCAGACCTCAATATATATAGTGGGGATTATCTAACCGAGTAGAATTCAATGCCCAAAAAACTTAGTGCTGCTTCTTGTCGACGAAGGCGAGCCCCAAAGTAAATATACTGTCGATGAACGGCACTTGCATCGACGAAGCCAAGAAATTATCAATCCACGGCACTCGAATTAATTCGACTCTTAACTGGAATGACCACATACGAGGGTTGCCTCTTATGTTTCGGGATTTGGCAACCCTAGTGTTGCAATCCGGCAATTGACAGCTCTGTCGTAAAGTTGGACATTTTTGAGGTTATACGCACTCAGAACGTTTTGACATACGAGCGCTATTTGTGTTGTTTACAGTAACTTAAAAGATTCATCTCGGCCCAATTCAACATTTTCGTGCGATTATTTTTTACAACTTTCGGCGTGGATTAACTCAGGAACAGTGCATGGATGAACTTAATTCAATTTTTGGCGTTGAAGCTCCATCAAGGACCAGTGTTTATCGATGGTATGGTGAATTCAATCGTGGTCGTAGTTCACTCCAAGATGAATTTCGTGAAGGTCGTCCAAAATCAGTTGTTGTCCCGAAAACCATTGATCCTGTGCGCGAACTGATATTGGAAGATCGTCATGTGACCTATCGTGAGATTGAGACAACCTTAGGCGTTAGTGGGACCAGCATACATTCAATATTTCATAAACATTTGACTGTCAAAAAAAATTGTCCGCGTTGGATCCCACACAATTTGTCAATCGCCCAAAAAAAGGCTCGTGTCAATTGGTCGAAAGAAATGCTAAAAAAATATGGTCGCGGTGCTTCGAAACACGTCTATGACATCGTGACAGGTGATGAATCGTGGATTTACGCGTATGAGCCCGAAAGTAAACAGCAGTCGACTGTCTGGGTGTTTCAAGATGACCCAAATCCAACAAAAGTTGTTCGCGCACGAAGCACTTCCAAGCAAATGGTCGCCTGTTTTTTTCGGAATAAACTGGATATGTCGCAACCGTACCACTAGAACAACGCAGAACAGTCAATTCTGAGTGGTACACAACCATTTGTTTGCCAGTTGTCTTTCAAGAAATCAGGAAAACCAACCGCCGAAGACCGATCACTCTTCACCACGACAATGCGAGCTCTCACACATCGGCTGCGACAACTGCATTTTTGAGCACCCAAAACATCGATTTGATGGGTCATCCGCCGTATAGTCCTGACTTGGCACCGAATGACTTCTTTTTATTCCCGTACGTAAAAAACAAACTGAGAGGTCAACGTTTTTCGACACCTGAAGAAGCGGTTGCTGCATTCAGAATGCATGTGTTGGAGATACCTCAATCAGAGTGGCAAAAGTGCTTCGACAATTGGTTCAAACGCTTGCAAAAGTGTATAGATCTTCATGGGGAATATTTTGAAAAACAATAAAGTGATTTTCGATGATCAATATTTGTTTTTGTTCTCTAATCCCGAAATATAAAAGGCAACCCTCGTATTTGAAGCTGCGAAAAGTCCCGCCAAATGTATGAGGTTCCTTAAAAGACGCAAAAGATACTTCACTCCATCCAACCTGGCCACTATTTACACGGCGTATATGAGTCCTAAAATGGAGTTCAACTCCCATATTTGGTCAGGCGCATCCAAAACTGCAATACACGTGCTCGATAGGTTGCAAAAAACTAGCAATGAAAGTTAGTCCGTAAGTCGTTTAATTCTGTCGTTGGAACATAGACGCAACGTATCATGTCTATCTCTTTTCTATAGGTATTACCACGGATGTTGCTCAAATGAACGTGCTGAATGTGTCGGCCCCCTCATACATTATCTGGCGATATCCGTCAATCTGTGAATGCGCATCAGTTCACGTTAAAAGTCAACTTCAGATGCACGCATAAACAAAGTCATTCTATAGCCTAACCATACGAATGTGGAATACTCTGTCTAATCATGGGTTCCCTCGCCGTTGGAATGTTCAGGCATTTAAGACCAATGTACCTCGACACCTTTCCTTAACCACTACATCTTCTTTCACTCGCACTGTGCTCTGGCATTTAAGGGTATTGTTACGGATCTCGCGTCCATGCCCTCGCCCAACACAAACTAATCTTCACGAATTTCCCCTATCTACCTATAATTTAGAAATATCGTCAAGTAGCTAATTTACATAAACTACTTTAGCAAGTTGTACTTGACAAGAAAAATTAAAGGCGTTGGGGCCGAATATATAATAAAAACGAAAAACGGCAAAAAATCATTGATTCAATAAATCCGAATTCATAAGCCAGACAATTAACTGTGAAAGCGCCGGTGAATGCTTTAGCAGAAACGAAGTAAGTCCCGCTCTTATATTTGGTAATGCTAACCCTCGTGAGGAGAAACTTAAGGAACTAGACAAGGATGAAGATTTAACTAAAGAGAAACGCTTGAAGACAACAAAAGACAAATAAAGGTTACGGAAATAATACCAAAAAAGGAAAATTAATTCAATACAACTTGGGGTTCAAGATTCTTCAACCCTTGCACCCAGAACAGCCGACTGGCCGACCAAGAGGAGGTCCGACCATAAATATCAAGTAGGTCTCCTTGTTTACCACTTTCTAATTTGTAACTGATATTAAAATTATATATAACAATACTTTAAAATCCCTTTTCGTGGGCGCGGTAGTGTAAAAAAAGAGTGTATTTTGTATTGTCATTAATTTCTAGGCCCACCTCTCCTGCCGCTTGCTTGATGATTTCATTGTTTTTCCTTACAGTTTCTTCTTCACGGTTTTAAGCATTTGGCATTTGACCTGGGGTGGAGCTGTGGGGTAGGAGTATGGTGCACCGGCGTACGGCGCTGATTCACTCCCAACCCCATCATCACTAAACAAAGTTCCGCTGTAAATTGTCGTCAAAGGAAACAAAACTTCATGACAAACCGACCACCAGGAGGAAAGTAAATAAAACTCACTGTTTTAATGTTATTGATGTGTTTATTTATTTAAAACGGTTGGTAAACCAAAACAAACGACAAAAGGTACATTTGCACTTTGGATTATAAACTATTATGAACTTTAGCTTTATTCTTGATTAGTTTTTTTATTATATTATAAATGTCGCGAATGGCATAGAGCAGAGAAGCTCTTTACACACACATTTCGCGACTGGATGCTATTTATTTTCTGTTCAGCATATAGCACTGACCATTGGTTTCCATTAAGTTAGTCGATTGTTTATCTCACGTTTTCATTAATTCACAACATTTTGCACAGATGAGAGATTAAGAGTTTTATTACTGGAAGCAACCCGACCACGACTCTGAAAATAGCGCGTGTGCATACCCGCAGCGCTACGGGTAGCGGGAGATGAACCGACCGTCGCGATCGGTGGTTGAATTTCGACTTAATCGAGGGTTGGAATCTGGCTCTTGATTCACCTTGGATTCGGTGGTGGTGGATATTCTCTCAGCTAAGGATATATTTTTACTTACCACAAGAGAGACGTAAAGTCTCTTTTTGTGGAATAGAAAACCAGATCTCGTAATGAAGATCATGGTAGTATGTGTGTATGAGTGATCATAAAGATCATATTGTTCAACTCATGCGCAAAGGCGATGGAAAAACAAAGCAGGAAAACAGTAAAGGCAAAAGGGACGTGGAGGTCTTTGTTTATGGTGTGCATTGCGGCTAAACAAATAGACGGCAATGCATCGAGGAAATGTGCTAAAAGAAAAGATGAGACGAGAGCATCATAAAAGTCTTAGATGGGTGATGCCCTTGTGTAAATAGACGAATAGCCATTAGAGAAAGGTGCTAATGGATTACAATACTTTATATAATGAAAATTGTATATCGAATCTTGGGTCGGTAGCCGAAATGAATCCCTTGCTTGCATTTGTATATGCAGCATAATTTGTTTGTGGCAAAGAACGAGATTGGTGATTGTTTATTCTTTTAGACGAGGGTTCGTGGTCGGGTATATTCCAGCTGAACAAACAAGCTGCCTGACGCTGCTTTGGCCGTTGGACAATGGAATCGCCAGCCAATGTGTATGTAAAACATTGTTGTACACATGTAAGGCTGGGAATAGCCAACTCAAGGTTAAGATTCCCTGATTATGGGGTTACATTATATGTGAATCGATAAGTTTTCTTTTCAGGGATATTGTGTTTGGCCTTGGTGAATTCCTTTCAGAAGATAGTTATGATGTCATGGTTGCATGAATTCTTATAGGGAGTTTAATGCAATACCCTAGGTGCATTAATTTCTTACGGAAAGGAGATGTTTACAGGTGTGCTGGTAGATGCAAAAATGGGTTGCGAATATGGGGGGTTCTTCAGGTGAGCTTTAAGAACCCCCACAGAGCTGTAGCGTATCTAACAGATACACACACAAATACACAAGCAAATAGTGAAGAACGCCGAATGAAAATCGAATAAGAAAATATATCAGATCCGTATACCATAGCGATAACATAACAATTCACATCAGTGGAATATAGTTGAGTTTAAAAATCGAATTCTAAACATGGCCAGTAGTCTGATGGGTTGCGCTTTGGTTCAAGTTTTGGTAATTCTAACTGTCATACCGTCAGTTCGAATCACACGTTCTTCACTATCATTCCAAACGCTATAGAGCCACCATTCAAAAATCCCATTTTTAGCTGCTTATTCACATTCTTTAGGAACCAATCTACCGCTCCCACTTCACTCGCATTGTAATCACTAACTATGAGTAAATTCTAAAGCCCTACTCACAGCCCTATCATCGCTGCATGAATGTAATATCTGACCAGGCATAATTCACTTCCACCAATCATTAAAAACACATGTACTCTATTTAATCTCAACTAATACACCGCAACCACTCTGAATATGCCCTTCAATTCATGGTGTTAGGAATTAGTGTAACAAGATTGAAAACTGGAATTAAGATGATTGTGCTACTCTTTTGGCTTGTATTGTATTAAGTCAAATAAATATCATAGAAGGAGCCAAGAGTAAATGTCCAAGAGAACGCATTTAGCGTGCTTGTCATTGTTGGTAACGCGACTTTTTTAGAAATCAGCGAAAATATTATTCTAACGACAAATAATGTGTTTGCCGAAAACATAGAAATAGTAACAAATGTAACGGAGCTGTATCGTCGTTCTTAAATCTGCAAGAGGTTTCAAAAATTGGATATGATATACCGTGCAGACGTACGTCATTTAACATAGTTAAGATCATTTGCATCTCATTTATATACACAACTAAATCACTTTAAAACTATACTATACTATAATAGATAAACAATAATAGTTGAAACCTAATACTCACATGTATCACACAAAGATAGATGTCTTCGCTGTTGGTTGTATTAATGAGTTTAAGGGCCGGAGGTATTGTGTCCAAAAGCAGATTACACGATGTGGAAAACTTGGATGTCCACTCGACCAAACTGAATTGTAAAATCCAAATTAGCTTGGTGTGTGTATCACTGTAATGCGGCACAGATGCACTGGAATGAGGAACAAAAAATAAAATTATCATTTTAATATTAATATACAGTCAATAAAAGATGAGCTTAACATTTGAGACTATTAGTTCAGCAATTTTAATTCATAATTTGATTTTGACTACGTTTACAGAGTTACATTTGTCACGTAGTAACCTCCACCACCGCCATTGTCTCAGCGCGAAAATATTTAACACATAAAAATGCATGAAATATAAAACTTTAAACAATTTACAAATTGCACACATGCATGTTAAGAAATTCAATTTTCTATTTAATTAAAACATTTATTTGCATTTTTCAGTTAGGCATTTGCCTAACTAAATATTAATTAGCGCTTACGTTACGGACAATATTCACAACGTAAATTTAACTTAAATACAAGCTGATGCACAAACCTGCATGGCTACGATTGTCTGTTAATTTTGAAGGGACAGCCATGGCTGAGTTTTTTTCGGATGGGTAACTTGGGAATGGGGAAGGAGAGAGTTTTTAGTCTTTAGTCTTCAACAGTAGTCTTAAAGAAGTCTTGAAACGTGCCACACGCGAAGGAAGTTGACGGTTCAGTTCAGAAGTCGAAAATGTAAAACCGTAAAAGTCACAGTCGAAAAAGGAATTGGTCAAGCTAAACTCGTGGCGGTACAGAATATTTCAAACTTACACTTTAAAACTGTGTTCAATATAAATACTTGTATCCAGAAACCGAAACAGAATATTTAAACTTATACTTTAAAACTGTGTTCAAAGTAAATTACAATGAAATAAAAAGACTAAAACTGATGTGTAACAGAATTGCGGAGCAGATTTTTACAAAACACACTTTTCTTGTGGTGGAATACAGTTCTTTCTAGTGCTGCATTAAAACATCGGCCCAAAGACAGCACCCGCAGCAACGGGATCAGCAACAACTATCATCGGATTTGAGCTGAACCGGGATTTGGTCATTGGGGGTCGATTGGGAGCGACCACGACTAGACACAACGCAGGACAACTAACCAGATAGCAGCCGCGTAAGTACTTTTATTTTGTTGTGAATATTTATAATACAACATTGGCACATTAAATACTGCCTATTTAATTTGATGTGTCAAATTTTTAATACAGCACATTGAGTAAAAGAGCACCGGATGATAATGCGGTATTTGCTTCATTGTAATCACAAAATATGGGCATATTGAGCAGTCTTGTAGCGATTCTAACAGATACACACGATTCACAAGCGAAATAGTGAAGAACACGAACGAAAAATCGAATAAGAAAAATATATCAGAACCGTATACCAAGCGATAAATAACAAAAAAAAAAATAATTCACACCAGTGGAATATAGTCGAGTTTGGAAATCAAATTCTAAACACGGTCAGTAGCCTGGTGTGTAACGCTTAGGTAAAATTTTTTTCGTGATTCGAGCTGTCATAGCGTCAGTTCGAATCACACGATCTTCTTCACTATTATTTCAAACGCTATAGTCTCATTGTGCTTCAATTAAATTCAACAAATAGGCTTAAACAAGAGCACCGGAAATCGGGAAATTGTCGACCTAAACATTTTTCCCGGGTTAGTGCAACTGTCAGTAATTATAAAATCAAGTTTGAGTGGACTCTGCTAATTAGTGTTAAGTCGGTCGACATTAATAGTGCGCGTCGATTTATAATTTAAGTGAAGATATTGAAGAATGCATTTGTCTCAAATTTCGTGGTGCGTCACGATGTGACACTATAAGAAACCCGTGCATATGAATGGTGCAAAGCCTTAAAAAAGTTCGCCTCGTTGTGGACGCCCGTCAACAAGTCCGGCCGAAGATAACATCAAAAAACCTGAAGAAAATTGTATTTGGAATTCATTTTAATCAATATTTGGACATGAAAGGCATCGCCATAAGATTTGTTCCAAGAGACCTGATTTTTCGTCAAAAACGTTATCGTGATAGGCTTTCTGTTGACATTCAGGATCGCTGTAATTTCGATCCGCCATTCACGCATCATAACTGGTGAGGAGACATGGGTCTAGAAATACACTTTGCAAACAAACCAACAAAAAAAAACCGAAAAAGCCACCCAAACCCTCGTGGCGGTTCTACGAACCACACAATCCACTATGGGTTGACATAACGTCGATCCACCAAGGAACATACTCACCTTTATCCAAATTACACGTGCTCACAGACACGTGTCCGCAAAAGTCCTCCTTTCCACCTAAAATAAAAGATAACATGCACTGGGAGTCAACAACTCCACGCATCCACAGATACGGGGGTCACAACCCCGACCAATTGTCCTGCACCTGCACGGCGATTGAAGGACACGACCCAGCATAGAAATTGTTTACCAATCCATTAACTGAATATGCACAAACGGTTGGCACAGCTGCGCCAGATGTCGACAGACATCACATCCCCGGCGATAAGCGAATTGTCGGAAATCCAATCTGTCGACAAACCTTTGTCCTTGCCGCAATATACTTCATTTAAACAAAGACCAATGCGATGCAACAGCAATAAACCAATGTTGTTCCCATAGGGATATGTAAACAACGATAATTACATTATCCCATGATCGGCTAGAAGTAAACGCTCACCCGATTGTTTAAGTAAACAATCCATTAGAGGTGTGAAATTCGGATCACAGAGTGATCTACAGCATGCAGACAATAACCTCCGCGTCTGTATATGTGAGCGCGATTTTCTCTGGGGAAAAGATTCTCGATTGAGAGAAAGTCACCACCCAAGGAAAGTGAAAGGAGGAAAAAGAAATCGATGGGGCGAATAGGATTATCCCCGAGAGAAAGTAACCACAGTCGTCACAAAGAACCCGAACGAGAAGGGTAGTTAGTCCGCGCCGCGCAATTAATTAAAACCCCTAACTTCGCACTTAAGAAAAACGATCGCGAACACAAACGATATTTAATAACAGAAAAAATAGACAATGCTTTCCGAGTCGGTCGAAAGTGCATGCGTGATATCAGGTCGCTAATTAACAGCCACGGAGGTTAGATCCTCCATTCAGAAAAAGGAGTCTTTGTCGTGTGTCGAGTTAACGTGTGTAAAAAGGGACGAGATTAATATGTGTCATGTGAATTAAATAAGCGTGATATTAAGCAAACATTTTTTAACAGCAGTTTATGTGTTAATAAAAACAGCATTAAATAAACAATAAAAAATAGAAATAGAATTAAAAAAAAACAATTCCTCTTGATGTTTCATTTGTAACCGTGTTCGCTCCGTGTGTATTTCTCCTCTGTAGTAAACTGTGTTCGGCGAAACACTCCGACATCGCGACATTCGACCAAGACAACAAAATCCACAAAAGTGAAGGCGATATTTACTGCTTTCTTCAATACCGTGGTGTTGTGTTCTACAAATTCGTCCCACAAGGTCAAATGGTCGAGAAAAAATATTATCTAAGCGTAATGCGGTGCTCTTCGATAGTATAGTGGTTAGTATACCCGCATGTCACGCGGGAGACCGGGGTTCGATTCCCCGTCGGGGAGCCTCTGGCGCAAGACTAATGACCTTGCCCGGAAAAAACAAATCATTATGGAAAATTTAACAAGCCTCAGGACTTGCTAAATAAGTCCAAGACCGGTTCTCGGTTGTAGTGCCAATGATGATGATAATGCGGTATTTGCTTCATTGTAATCACAAAATATGGGCATGTTGAGCAGTCTCACTGTGCTTCAATTAAATTCAACAAATAGGCTTAAACAACCACTGTATACATCAGATTTAGCACCATGTGACTTCTTCCGTTACTCGAAACTAAATTACCATCCCGAAAAGCGCCTAAAAAAGTTTCGAAAGTCGGAAAATGCGACGTGCGTTGCTTCAAGCGGACCATACTTTGTATGCGACCCAATAAATGTTGGTCAATAAATGAAATATTTGTTTTATTAAGCAATTTCCGGCACTTTCTTGAAAGAATATATTCATATTATCATTATTGTTGCCGCTAAGGTCTTCGAGTGTTGTGTTTTGAAAAAATGGTTTATTATTACATGATTTGACTGGAATAATCTTTAACCCTAAACCGGTAAACATATTTTTGTCAACTTAATCCGGTAAACTGGGATTACCCCACTTGCACTTTTAATCTTTACTGTTCAAGCATGCATAAGCGACTGGAGCTAAAAGTGTGTCTCCCTACTCTTTAATGATGAAATTGAATTACGATCAGGGTTCCGTGTTGTAAAAGCAAATCGTTCTTTCGGTGGGAGTTTTAAAAACGTCTGGGGTGTAATTACCCCCAGTTTATCGGTTTAGGGTTAATATGCGCGTAGTATCAAACATCGTCTTGCGTTTTCGACGTTTGAAATTACTTTATATACTGCGATTTTGAGAAACCCTTAAATATCGGGTGGGCCATAATTTTTGCAAATGGCAACACTTGATTTCATAGAAACCGTTAGAGGGAGAGGCGCGCGAGTGGCGGGGAATTCTGCATCGCTTCGTGCAATTTTAGTCACGATGGACCGCTTCACGGAACAACAGCGTGTTTTTTGTGTAAAACAATTTTACAAAAAACAACGATTCATACGTTACTGTACGACGCATATTTAAATTGAATACGGATTACGCCGTGTAAGAGAGTCCAAGTGTTATTTTAATCAAAGCTTGGGTCAAGAAGTTCGAGCAAATGGGATCGACAACGAATATGAAACAAACAGGGCGGCCACGTTCAAGAAGAAGCGATGAGAACATTCGGGAGGAGATAGTCGCAATACCTCGCAGCATGTGTCAGCGAGTTTTCCAAAGTTTGCGTAATCGATTGCAGGGGCGCTAACGACGAGACGAGGCACATTTCAACGATGTCATTTAAAAAAAATTAATTTCAATAAATGTTTATTACGTTAAATAAATGATCAACAAAATAACATTATTTTATTATTTTATTTCTGTTCATGTTTCAAATATGTAAAAATTTATGGCCCACCCTTTATTAAAGCACAATGCGACCGAAAGAAAAAAGTTTAGGAAATATCAATGTATTGTTTGATTCGACTTAGATTCTCTCTATTTATTGAAGTTAAGTTGACATTTAACGTGAAATGAAGCGTACTTTTTGATTGACGGGTATCGCGGGAGGATGTTTGAAGAGCTCGAGTACATTCACCAAGTATGGTCAAGCAGCGAACATGATAATACCTATTGTTGGGGACGTGCAATTTATACCAATCGCTCTCTTTGTTCCTGTGACCAGATGCGAACGAGGGAACGCATACAAAAGAGAGAATAAAAGCGGCGGCAGTTGGGGAGTACAACCAGTACAACGCAAGCACCGGGCAAGACTACAACCCCCGTCATCCAGAGCAGAGTCCGGCCTGGATGTGCACAAGATAAAGAGATCGTGTAACCGAATACAGTTCTATATAAAAAAATATTACTTAAACAAATATATACTTATCGATGTAAATATATAATCAAACAAATAAATATACATCCATTCTTCGCTATACGGCTGCTCTTTATACGGCATTTCGCTATAACGGCACTCTTCAATTAAGGCACGTTTTCGATTTACGCCCTAAAATGTTTCGCTATAACGGCAAAAAAAAAACTTTTTTTCGATGTCGTTATATCTACATGTTGCAGATCTTGAGCAAGCGCAATCTCGATGCACACTCTTTTCTATTTCCTCTTGTTTACGAGCATTATTCAGTGTGTGCTCATAAAGCGGCTGGTTTAGACTTGTTTGTGAGTGTCTTATGTACATATGTATTACTGATTGTTACACATTAACTGGAAAAATTGGAAACAATTAGGGACATTTTTGGTACGCAAGTACATATGTATGTATGTACAAATTAAAAATTGTTTGTTGCGGATTCGCACTGGATGCAACCAGCGAATTCACAACTGAATGCAGCCCAAAACGAATCTATAACAAATGTCAGCAAACAGCTGTCATAACAAACAGAATTACAAAACGAACTGTCAGAAAATCAAAACTGCTTCTTCGTTAGATACTTGGCGACACAGATCGCAATCAAGACAAAATGCCACTGAAACGATTATCGACTACGGAGACTGATAAAAAGAGATGCCGAAAATCAATCACGCCAGGAACTAAACTAGAAGTGTTGCGTCGTATAGAAGCTGGAGAGAAAATTGTTGAAATTTGCAAGCCAAATCTACCATTCAAACTATTCGCGATAAAAAAGAAGACATTAAAACATATTTACAATCTGCTGCACCTTTAAATGTCTCGAGATTAACACGCCAAAGAAACTGGATTATGGAAAAAATGGAAAAACTATTGATTATATGGATTGAGGACAATAACAAACGGAGAATGCCAATGAGTCAAATGACTATCCAGGAAAAACCGTTAAGTATTTTCGAAAATTTGAAGAATGGAGATACCGATGAATCTGCTAAAGATGCCACATTCCAAGCAAGCCGAGAATGGTTTGAAAATTTTTAAAATAGATTTAATTTGCATAATTTGAAAATGAAAGGTGAAGCAGCTAGCGCCGATGAGGCCGCATCTAAGGAATATCCCAACATTTTAAAGGGAATTATTGAAAGAGGTGGCTATAAACCTGAACTAGTGTTTAACGTAGACGAAACAGGGCTTTATTGGAAGCGAATGCTTGATCGCACGTACATTTAAAAACCTGAAAAATCTGCGCCTGGTTTAAGGTGTCTAAAAAACGATTAACTTTGCTACTTGGTGCAAATGTCGCGGGTGATTTTAAGCTAAAACCACCCTTAATGTATTTGTCCGAAAATCGAAGGCCTCTTAAAGGACTAAATAAAAATCAATTACCCGTCATATGGAGATCCAACAAGAACTCTTGGATGTCTAAAGCTACTTTTGAGGATTGGTTCAAAAATCACTTTTGTACAGGAGTGAAAAAATATTTGCGAGACAATAACTTAAGCAACAAGGCTTTACTAATTTTGGATAATGCACCAGGGCATCCTATTAATTTATCCGAACTATCTGAAGATGTCATGATTGAGTACCTTCCGAAAAATACAACAGCTCTGATCCAACCAATGGATCAGGGTGCAATAGCCACTTTTAAGGTATATTAAATACACCGAACTTTCCGACAGCTTATAAGGGAAACCGATGGTAAATCTTCAATTAAAATGTTTGGAAAAACTATTGTGGGGGTTCTAAAAGCTCACCTTTCGCTTTGCGGCCAAGTTTCGTGGGACGTATCCAGTCCGTAAAGCGAGGTATGAGTGTAATACGTTTGTATTTTAAAATAAAATAACACGAAATACAGTTCACTCATTGATAGGCGATCCGTGCTTGTGACATTACCGAGACTTCGCCTTGCAGCAACACCTATTAAAAAAAAATAGACGTGTGGCGGTTCCGCCAGATCCCACGGCTCGCCTTCCTGAAAAAACCCCCATAACCACAACCCGGTCTGCACCAGCTTTCGCTAATGCAATTCGCGTTAGCATCTTAAATGCTTCACGCATCAAACAGATCCAATTATTATAACCCAAAAGTACCTGCAAAAGAATTCTTACCTTTTCAAGCATTCCTTCGCTTATAAATCCCCTGTAAGAGTTCTTAATTCCCTCATCATAAATTTCCTGAAAAAAAAAACCCTCGGTTCACATATCGTGTAACCATTCCAGCCAGGGATAATTAGCATTGCGTCGCCTATTCCCAGCTTCATTCATGTATACGATAAACTTCCTTATGTATACATTTAGCTGGCGACGTTTTTCTTCCAGCAATAAAATTCTCTGACTCGCACAATGTGCAAACCAAAGCAAATACGCATCTCGCGTCTTAAACCTATTAGCACCATGTGCATCGGCATTGCGGCTATCGTAACAGCTGTAATGCATACCATAGACAATTCACATCGTTTAGATATCCGAATCACATTTACTATTTAATGAGCGGCTGCTATTTATCTAGCCGACCCTCATTACCGAACTATGCATTAGGTCATATTTCCCTTGTCCTTTGATTCGCCGAATCTTGTCCCTTACGAACTAGATACATAAACAAATACAAAGCCATTATCATCCGACGAGATGCGATTCGTTTGTTTCAACAAACACACATCTCTTGGATGCCCATTATGCCCCATCCTTGAGTTTCAGGTTTATTCCTATGGCCTTGTTTATGAAAAATAAACCAATGTGATCTTCACTCACATTGTGAAGGAAAAAACAAATCATTATGGAAAATTTAACAAGCCTCAGGACTTGCTAAATAAGGCCAAGACCGGTTCCAGTTTGTAGTGCCGATGATGATGATGATCTTCACTCACACATACCACCGTGAGCAAGATTAGCGAGTGATCTCTGCATGAGATGACGATCGCCGAGTCGTCTTCCATCCGTTGACCAGCCTGGTCACAGGCGATCTCCCGCTCACTGCTGCGCACGGTGGCGCGAATCTAGTCGAGTGCGTCGTTGATATCTATCGCGTTTTACGAGTATTCTATTTTTCGAGACATTGTGTTGCGTTTCCAATTAAAGTTCAGAATGTAAAGGACAAAACAAATAAAATTAAATTTAAAGTGGTGATCACCAACCAACACTAGTGTTTTATTTCTCTCGGCCGTTTCCTGAGTGTTTGTTTTATTGTGCTGTTGTTTTTTTTTTTTTTTCTTGTGCACAGTTTGCCGCGGCGGAACTTCTAATTTGTGAGAACGAAGTGGAACCCAGCGCCCATGTCGGTGCTACGACTATCGCTCCTACAGACGCATTGCGGGTCCTCATGAGTTTCGTTGTTAGGTTTTGCGTCACACCAAGGACGTGAAGCGCTGACTTGGATGTGTCTGACAAAATATAGGAATCAAATTCTAGTCTAGAACGGATACATGTCTGGTAAATTTTGGCCACATTGGATTAAGCGAGATAATTCTCATATTTCTGAAGAAACTTCATACATTTAAGCACATTTTTGCAGCTGCAAACATGTTCAACTCTTATCCAAAACTGCGCCACACATTCATGATAGGGCGCAAAAACGGGTAGTGAAACTTATTGGGGTCCCAGCCGTAAGACGCCCAATTTCATCGTCAGAACATAGGCGCAACGTATCGTGCCTATCTCATTTCTATACGTATTATCATGGTCGTTGCATTCTGACATTTTCCAGCGACAACCGTCAATCTGTGAATGCGCATCCGTTCAAGTCGAAAGTCGACTTCAGGGGCACAAATAAACACAGAGAGTCACTCTTTAGCCGAACCACACGAATGTGGAATGCTCTACCTGATCATGTGTTTCCTCGTCGTTGTAATGTCCAGGCATTTAAGACCAATATACATAGATACCTCCTTTCCTTATCCACTTCCTCTCCTTCCGCCCGCACTGTGCTCTGACATTTAAGCATACCTCAAAATCTCCTTTAGTGCGCGAGTTAACACAAGCCTAGCCCACGGCTCATACAAAACACAAATCTCACAGACAACATATCAATGTAAGAAAATGTAGTTAACACAATCATAGCCCATGACTCATACAAAATACAAATCCCACAGATAACATATCAATGTAAGAAAATGTAGATAACATAACCCCAGCCTATGACACATCTTACAGATACAAGTCACAAAGATAAGAATTATACATAAATGGGAAATGTAGATTAAGTCAATCAGCCAGTCAGACAGAGTGGCTCAAACCTGTACATAGTAGTTTAAGTGAAGATTAAAAATAAAGGAGCTGGACTCCCCAAAAAAGAAAAAATCTTTTTTTTTTTTACCAAAAATCTAACAACATTAACTCGCGCGTTAGTGTAAAAAACAAAAGTGGCCGTTCCAATTAAGAGTTTAATTAATTCAAGAGTCAAGACTTGATCAAATGTCGTTCATCGGAAATCTTGGGATTCATCTTTGACGACAACCGGCAGCATTAAGTATTAGACAGTTTGAATTCCATCCGGTTAGACGTCAACTACAAATTGGTCTGTTGGAACCCGAAAATACATGACCTCATTAACCCGGGTAGGCCACCGTTCCTTGTCCTGCGCAAAAGAATGTTTGAAGAGGTGGAGTACATTCACCAACTTCAGTTAAGCAGTGAACGTGATAATACTTATACTCGTAGAAAAGAGATAGACACGTTGCACATATGTGCTGACGATGAAACTAAGAGACTTACACCCGAATCCCCATTGAGGAATATAATATAATATGCATATTCTGTTCATTGATAACGAGGTTCGAAAAGATTGGTCGAGAATGTTTGAATTATGTGATATCATCAGTAAACAAATGAAGTGGGTAGTGGTAACGGACAAGAGTTTAGAGAAATAAAGCAAGTGACAGTGCGGAACTCTGGGGAATACCATCGTTTATAAAGATGAGCAGGAGAGTGAGTGGGGGTACAGAACCCTTGGAAACACCTGCATTAATTTGATGGGAGACAGATTTTTACCATCCTGAATCACTTCGATTGAGCATTTAGAATGATAGTTTATTATCCATTGAATAAAATATTGATAACAGGACTGACTACCGAACTCTATTGAATACTTTTGAGACAACCAGTGAAACAACTTTGTTTTCATCAAAGTAGTGGTTTGCATTGCTAGAATTTACGATAAGGTTCACTATTAAGGGGACATTCCGGTTTGTCGGGTCAAAAAATAGGTTATTTTCATGATTTTTTTTTAAGAGAAAGTATTAAAGATATAACATTTTATTCATCTTTAGACTACGTTTGTAAATTTTGTCGAGTCACTCCGGAACCGGAACCCCTCAGCGCCTCGAAGCCGATCTCTGTCCCTCTCGTTCGCAAACGCTCTCGCAGCGTACCCAATTTTGATGCCCAAGACTTGCATTATTAGCAATACGGGTAAAAACCCCTCATTAAACATACAAGCTGCAGTAAGAGCCGCAACTTCAATGATTTTCTTACCACTGTATGTGTGTTTTGGCGCCATTTGCCAGATAGTAGCATTGAAACTTTCGTTGTTATTTTGCGTGAAACCTCCCTCACATTTTTTTAACAAATCGGGATCTGTCAGTTTTATGTAAACTGGGTAAATAGCTGTTCGCACTTTAGGATCCAAGGGAGGTTTGTCGTGGTGGAACTTTGACAGCTCATTCGCAGCTTCCACGCATTTCCATTTGCACCATGACTCCGGGCCCTCTGGACAGTTTTGATGTTGCCAATTTTCATCGGTTGATATTTTGTGGTAGTATGTTGCCCAAACTTCTTTCGCCATTTCTTCAGCAGAGTGAGGATTGCGTCCAATCGCAAGTTCTTAATAAGTCGTCAGTTCTGTTATCATGTTTCCCGTAAGTTTGCCAGGACCAGCTCCTCCTAATTGGTGTTTTTTTTTTTTTTTTTTTTTTTTTGGCTTTTTTATTACACCGCGTAATTGCGAACCGATTCGCTTTCCCACGTGATTGATACACTCGGCCTTTACAACATTTAGAAATGATTTCTGCAACGCATTCATTATTTTTACATCCCCGTCTCCAACGTACCTTTCGCAAATGCGGCCGTGCATATCAAAAGCACGCTCGAACATCTCTAATATTCCGTCAGGCTCCATTTTACCCGAACTTCCATTGTGATCCAATGTGCAAACTGGTTCGTGCTCATCCCACCAAGTATCATATTCAGGGGTGCCTTTCTTTGTTTTCATAAGGTTGCAGCCTTGGCAATAACGCGATTTTACAGTAAGATCGAGAACTTTGTTTGTTTTGTTGCCGATCAATGTCATAACGCCATAATTAGCAGTATGACCCCTTTTGCTCCAACTACCATCTCCAGAAGCAGTACATTTTTTATCTTCACTTTCATCAGTTTTTTTTTCTTCTTTGCTAGCCTTTTTTATCACGGAAGAAAAAACGCCGATGCAAGCGGTGTGTGCATTATCAAGAACAGCGTAGTAGATGTGTTTCGTAAATTCGCCAATATCCATCAGTGAAGTGAAACAATGTAATCCATTTAACCCGACACCCAAGATGCGCATTACGAATACTATTCTACGATTAATTTCGTAAGCTTTGTTGGCGATTCGTGGACAGGACTCGATGACCCTATCACCACAGTTGCATTCGACGATCAGTTTGAATACTAGGCCTTTCTCAGATTTTTTTGAAAAGTTTATCGAACCGACACAGTTTTTACACTTTATAATGTTTGAAAGTTCGAAAAAAACTGAAAAATAATGTAACATCACGTATGCTGCCGTCACTGTGACCGTTGGAGCGAAGTCGGTCGATGTAGCCAATTTTTGTGCCGATGTAGTCGCATACTCCGTTTCCAGTTCATTTACAGTTCCAATAAATCCTTTTCGTTTTTTATATCGACTCCCTGGACGCACCCCTGACTTACGCGACCTTTAACGTTTTTAAACATTATGTTAGAAAAATTTACCTTTGAAAAACGTATGAAACGGACGCCTAAACGCGAGCACAGCACGCTCTGAGACCACGTTTACCCTAAATACTTTTTCCTCCTCATGAAAAAGAAACAAAGAAACATCAAAAATACCTACCCCGCGACGTCACCGGTAGGAACATCTTCCATAGTCACCAAACAAGAAAAAACCACCAGCACCGTGCAACGGGCAAGTTCGTTTCATATACGAGGGTTGCCTCTTATGTTTCGGGATTTGGCAACCCTAGTGTTGCAATCCGGCAATTGACAGCTCCGTCGTAAAGTTGGACATTTTTGAGGTTATACGCACTCAGAACGTTTTGACATACGAGCGCTATTTGTGTTGTTTACAGTAACTTAAAAGATTCATCTCAGCCCAAAAATGGAATTAAATCGTCAACATTTTCGTGCGATAATTTTTTACAACTTTCGCTGTGGATTAACTCAGCAACAGTGCATGGATGAACTTAATTCAATTTTTGGCGATGAAGCTCCATCAAGGACCAGTGTTTATCGATGGTATGGTGAATTCAATCGTGGTCGTAGTTCACTCCAAGATGAATTTCGTGAAGGTCGTCCAAAATCAGTTGTTGTTCCGAAAACCATTGATCCTGTGCGCGAACTGATATTGGAAGATCGTCATGTGACCTATCGTGAGATTGAGACAACCTTAGGCGTTAGTGTGACCAGCATACATTCAATATTGCATAAACATTTGACTGTCAAAAAAATTTGTTCGCGTTGGATCCCACACAATTTGTCAACCGCCCAAAAAAAGGCTCGTGTCAATTGGTCGAAAGAAATGCTCAAAAAATACGGTCGCGGTGCTTCGAAACACGTCTATGACATCGTGACAGGTGATGAATCGTGGATTTACGCGTATGAGCCCGAAAGTAAATAGCAGTCGACTGTGTGGGTGTTTCAAGATGAGCCAAATCCAACAAAAGTTTTTCAGAATGCATGTGTTGGAGATACCTCAATCAGACTGGCAAAAGTGCTTCGACAATTGGTTCAAACGCATGCAAAAGTGTATAGATCTTCATGGGGAATATTTTGAAAAACAATAAAGTGATTTTCGATGATCAATATTTGTTTTTGTTCTCTAATCCCGAAATATAAAAGGCAACCCTCGTATATGAAACTAACTAAAACTCAGGCAATCGCAGGTCACCCACAGTACGCCCGAATGTAAAAACAACATACACAGGAGCAACTATCCATTACCGCTTAAGAACATGTTGTTCAATCGCACAAGATTGCGACATATTCAAAGAAGTGGCAGTTGGCCCAAGCCAAGGAAGGATAAAACTATCGATTAAGCAAAAAAAAAATTGATTTTTTGAACCGAACAAACCGGAATGTCCCCTTAAATCTTCCATGAATCTGTTGCTGCGAAAACGATACTGGCGGTCGTGAACGAGTTTTTGGTTTGATTTCAGAAATTTCAAAAGTTGAAGATTGACCAGTAACGCGATAACCTATGATAAATAGACGTTAGTATTATGAGTCGATATGAAGAGGGGATTGACTTATCGCCCTCTATGAGAATCTATTTGGGAAATGGTATGTTGAATATTTCGTATTCCGTTTAGTGAGTCAGCAGCGACATTACGTATTATCTTTTAATATAAAAATGTATATTAAATATTCAAAACACAGTTGAGTATTATTATCACACAACCTTAGTGTTGCAAAACGCAACATGATCCACCCAAAAGATAAACGTACCACGTAAATTTCAATTTCAATTACGTGATCACGTAAAATTCGATTACGGAAGCCGGTAATCTACAAAAGACCGTAGAACACACCTTCAACGAACCAACTGCCGTCGGCATAATACTTGCAATGTCGATCAAGGCGGAGACCGAAGGTGCGTGTGCAGCAAATGGAGAAAGTTATGATCCAAACGTTCACATAGCTTCCACAAGCAACAGCCAATAGAAAGGGCGGCTTGAATTTAGGTCAACGAGAGAGATATGGGATGGAGAGTTGTCGTAGAGAGATTGCAGGTCAGTGGCCGAGAAATCAAGGCCATCGTGAATCTGTTTGGTTCGAAGAGGTAACTGAAAAACAAGTCGTTCGCAGGCAGTAAGAGTGTGCAGTAAAAATTCGTCGTTGTCGATACAATATATTTTTACAGTTAATCCGTTGTTAGAATATTTTTCGCGGCAAATTCTGCTACGAACTTCTTCGTTATATTGTTTTGGGTGAAATAAAGTGAATTTGTTAAAATAGAAAGTGCAACATAAATTGTAAATAGTAACACAAAATCGAAGTGGGTGTTTTTCTTTGCCTGGTGGTAAAACAAAGTTCGATCCGGTGATTACGATACGTGTGCTCCGCAAGGTAACCTTCACCTTCACGTCGGGACAAATTTACTCTATAGTAATCCAATCGCTCTATAGTAATCAACAATAAATCCCGCTTATTTTACATTTTTACAGTGGTGTTCAGTTTTCCAAATAATTGTCCCAAAAATAAATAAATAAATAAATTGGAGTCAGAGATTATCATGAAACAAGCTCCATTGTTAGAAATAAAAATAAAAACAAAAAAAAAAAAAATAAATAAAACAAATCCAAGAATATTTCTTACCTATCGTCGAGGGTAATCCCATGGCTATTGACATAACCTGTGATCAGATCCGTTAACATGACTAACTCATCACTTCGTTTTCCAATCTTTGTATTTGTTTTTGAACAACACTCCAAAAGGCACAACAGACCGGATAGAGTTGCATTCCTGATGAATATATGAGAGCTCTTCAAGTAGATAGCTGCCAAGTTACACAAGTGTGAGAGTTCATTGAGGGATGGAATCAGTATTGCTTGAGTTTTACACAACAAGTAGATTATGTACTACCATTTCAGCAATCACGACGACCAAAAAACGAGAATCAAATGGAGAAAAAATGATTATTAGACTCGAGCAATGTGTTTCAATTGAGATACAACAGCCAGATAATTTAGTATAAATTAACCAGCATATAATTTATCGGATTTACGTGATTCTTGTAAAAGTTTGTTTTTCGGCTTACTTACCTGATGGCTTATGGCATCGTCCATGGATATAGCTTCCTGCAGCTTCATCACTTTATCCTTGATTAGTTTGATTTGGGACCGACTATCACAGATCTCAACAAATTTTACCAGATTCGGAAGAACGAGGATGTGATTTTGCTAAAGACAAGAAAGGAAAGACACAATTTTATACTTTTATAAAACGAAGTGCTCAGTTAATGCCGAAAGAAACATAGGGGCTATCGATATATTAAATGGAAGTTAATAGATGGATTACAATTTAAACAGAACTGAGTGAAGAGAAAGTTACTTTAATTAGAACATATCACTTTCAGAGACATCTCCGTTACACAATTAAAATATAGATTTGATATATGCCAAATAGTTAGTTTTATACAGATGTTTGAAGGGATATGTTTTTGGCAAAACGAATAAATGGGAGTACTGCTTCATTTCAAAATTCTTCGTTTTAGATAGATTCCCAACCAACAGAAGAAAAGTATAATTAAATCGGTAGCTGAGGTTTGATGTGATCATACATCTATTGAAATATCGAGAAAATACACAACATGGTTCTAAATATTACCACTATTACTATTACTACTATTTATTGGCCTGTACGAACCCGAAAGTTCATGACCTCACTGAGTCGTCTAGGTCTTCTTTTTGCCAAGTCGGAGTTTTCTTGATGAATTCTTCCCTTCGGCTCATCACACCTATACCTACCGGGTTTTTCGTATGTTTATTGTATTTGTAGTTTTCATTCATTTTTGTTTGTTCCTTTGAGTCTTGGGGTTTCCAATAGTCCGCCATATCCCGTTTTGATATGGTAAGGTCTACTTACTGCTTTGGTTCGACGCGGTGTCAGAGAGGTGCTGTTATAATACAGTCGGTATACGCCTGACTGCAAATTATCCAATGGGCACGATGACGCGTACCACCATGGATTAGGGGTGGCGGCAAATATTTATGTTACTCCTCGCTAGCCTGTCTGACATGGGTGACAACCAAGCAGGGTACAAGTAATACAATTTAACAAAGTAAAATCATATAGGGGTAGAAGGTCATTTCATAATGCCTCTCTCATAAAAATCTCGTCTACTACCCTTCCTTCACACGGTCTAATTATTGACAATGCGCGTGCGAATTTAGAGTTTGGCCGTAGGGGAGCACCTTTTAGTAGATGCCTCCCTGCCAATTCCATCAAACACACAGCAAAACCTTCCTGACTGTCAATCCTGGCTTGGCCACAATTTGCGCCGACTTTTGGCGGATTAGAATGTTGTCGTCGAAGTGTGACCGAACACCGTTCGCAAACCAAAAAGAAATACGTTGAAGCGAATACCGTCATAAATGATACACGGAGAAGTGGTTTTCGAATCTTTATTTATTGTTTTAGAGTTTGGTCTCCACTTACGACTAGGATACTCTTTTGGACACACTTAACTTAGGTTACGCCGTTTTGAACTATTTTGAACCACACATTCGACCTTATTTGTTCTTTCTTATTTTCGCGATATCGCAGCGCGGACCGACTTCCTTATTGTGTTCCTCTCTGTTCGAACGTATTCTCTAGACTAATTGTCTCCATCCTAAAAATATCCCATTCGCATTACTCAACCCGCATCTGCAAAGGAAAATTTCCCCATCCAATCTGCTAACAGACTTTCCCATCGTATCTGTTAATAGCATAAAATTTCCCTTTGTATCTCAAAAGGAGAATTTCCCATGGGATCTGGAAAGGAGAAATCTTACCTAATAATCATCATTGTTCGTTGCTGATGGTCGGAATTTTTTTTTCTTTTGTTTACGGATCGGATGCCGCCGCTTATTCTCCGATCTTTCCGTGGTTTATTTGAACTGCACATCTGGCATGCAGCAAAGGATCGCCTGCATTTCGGATGTGTACACGGACTATGGGATATAAGGCTTTGTTTGCCTTTTCCATCATAAACATCTATCAGGGATAGTGTTATGCGTTTATGATTGTTCACCTGCTAATCAGCGGTGCAACGAATCGTTTGTTTGCTCAAGTGTGCCTTAGCATTAGGTCATGCAAGGGATTTAGGTGGTAATTGCTTTTAGCTACCAGAGAATGCATCCCTTGTTCGGTTTGCTTACCGACAATGGTATTTCGTGGGAAAACATCGCGTTGCTGCTCCGGCTGGGTGATCGGTTTACATGCGATGCTTTCCTGCATTTTTGGATTGGCTTTGCATACGATGTATGGATGTGTTGAACTCGATATTGGAACTTTTTGAACGTTAAGTTCCTTGGTTTTTGATATCGAGTTCAACATTGTTGCAGTTTCATATGACCTTTGTTACAGGTATGATTAAGGACTTTGGGACACGTGTCTGTGGGCACGTGTAATGAATAAAGGTAAGTATGTTCCTTGGCGGAAAGGACATCTCAACCTATAGTCGGTTGTGCGGTTCGTAGAACCGCTACAGGTTCTCCGCGATTCGACACGACCATTTTCGCTTGACGCTGTCGTAAGTGACCCACATTTCATCACCAGACACAGCCGCTTCAGAAGTGGGTCAATTTTGCGTCGATTTAGCAGCGTTTTGCAGTTGGAAATTCAGTCAATGGGGTTTTTTTGCATTAGCTCGTGTGGCACCCACACATTGAGCTTCTTTTTATACTCAGTCTATTCAAGTGGTTCCAAACGGTTTTAGATACAATGTTTAGCTCCTAGGCAATCGAAACAGTGCTTAAGTGCCGGTCAAGCTCGACAATTTCCATTTTATCGACATTTCCGATAATTGCCTTCCAGTGCGAGGTGCATTTTTGACATCAAAATTACCGAAACGGGATAGACGAAACCATGCGAGTGATTGGCTATTACAGTATCAGAACCATAAACACTGTTCACATTTTCAGCCGCCGGGCTTGAGTTTTCGCCTTTATCGAAGAAAAACTATAAAATATGGCGTATTTGCTCTTTGCTGGTGTCCATATTTGACACGCGCTCAAACAAAACTTAGGCAAGCAATCACAAAACTGTCTTTTTAGTACGAAATCTTATCTCTCTAATATCATCTAGCGTAACCCGATCGCACTTATACAACGCGAGATATAGATTACTAAAGCCACCATTGGAAAAATAATGAATTTATTTTTAATACAACTAATACTGCATAACATAACAGCGGTCCCAGTATAGATCCCTGAGGTACGGCAGCTATTATCTCATTCTTTTATGGTCCTCCATCGGTGTCATAGCGCAATGTTCTATCAGAACGATAACTCGTCCGAGTACCTCCCCTGTTGTTTCTAGCATGCCTCTGGTGGCTTGACACACGACTAAAGAGAAATTGCCGAGTGCAGACGTGCTTTGAAGGCTTTCGAGTAACTTATTTAAATATATACATGCTATATACTTAAAGTGTTCAATGACGCCAAAACTTTATTCCGCTTTATAAATTACAAACGTAAATCCAACGCCTATCCGAACTCCCTTTCCTTGAAGTAGCACTGTGGACAAATAATATCCAGGATAACTCGAGCGCTTGTTTTCGTATAACTTCTGCTTAAGAAATTCCCGTCATCAATTTCTCTACGTGACATTCGTTCGGCTAATTCTTGGGGATGGAAGTCGAGCTTAGTCACGATTTGCATATCCGGATAGAATATATCCAACATGAGTTTGTTCGATTTGCTCTACATGGACTCACCTGGAGCGATCTCCTATAATTTCTCTCATACGGAAATAGACTATTACTGATTGGTATCTGACCAAAAGACCAACGTGTTATTTGTATATACATCAACTACCAAATGGAAACAGCCGGTCTTAATTTCAAACCTCGTAACTGTTACGGCTAGTGATACTGATAGTATGGAAGGTGCTGCGACTCAATGATGTTGGGGTGGCGTGACTAAAATAGAGCCTGAAATTAAGTTGGAGTGGATGACACTTTTGGGTTTGAAGGCCAGATGGAGGATGACTCAAGTGACTTGCTGAAAGAGGTAACGGCGCTAAGAGAACTACACCATTGTCGTAGATCCGGGTACTGTGCGTGATCATATTGATCCACCACTGGCGTAGGTGCATATTAATCTATCGAGTCCTATCAGTTAGGAAGTTGAAGATTGTCGAGGGAGCGCTTTTTTCAAGTGCCGGCCAGTAACATGACGAGATACCGTAAGCGTAGATGGCTTAATCAATCGAGCAACTTAGGTTAATCAACCGTGAGGCAGCGCTTACCGAGACTGATTTCGCGTAGGGACAACGTGAAGTCTAAAAAAAGACAGCATCTTCGTACACAGGGAGTATTTTATTTTATTTCATTTATTATAATCTAAATTTAAAGTATTTTATTTATTATAATTATAATTTAAATTGTATTCGACTTCTCTTTTTCTTCATTTAAATTTCATCTCATTCTCAATTTCAATTTCATTTAATTTTCTCTTTTTTTTCATTTAAACGTTCCTCCAACACAAACTTGGAAACCCGCTTTTTAAAAACCATAAAATTGATAATAATTTTTCTTTACCCTTTTCCAAATATTTCTATTCTAATTTACTTAGCAACTTTTTACATTTCAGTTTTGTGCTGAAATTTTGGTTCTCATTTAGGTTTCATTAGGTTTATCTTTTATCTTCCTTCTTTTTGTTCCTATCTTATTTTCTCTGTTTCCTGCATTCCTGCTTGCTTTTATTCACCTGCTTCTTATCTGTCGGCTTCTCACTCTTTGTGATTTTCCGTGTCCATCACTTTCCTTTCATTTATCCTTCTCAAAAATGGACCTCTCTTCTCTTCAGAGCTTGGGGCATCAACCCCATCAGGATTTGATGACTCTTCTTGAGAGATTGAGAAGCGAACTCGTGACCGCGGTAGCCAAGATTGCTGCTCTCGAGAGGGAGAATGCACCATTGAAAGCTACTTCACCCCCGACCCCCCCCCCCCCCCCCCCCCCCCCCCCCCCACCCCAACACAAACCTGGAAAGCCGCCATTCACAGATCGAACCTGAAATGACAAGCCTCGATAGCGAATTTGATGTCTCTGCCGAGGAGAATGGTCTCCGTCCCCCTACGTTTAATTCTTCCCGCTCCACGCCCACCTCTCTTCGCGCGGAAAAGCGGAAAATACCACGACCAACGCCGAACAGCGAGGAAGATCCCTCCAGTAAACATGTTGCCACCGGCTGTACGCCAATAATATCCCCGGCTTCGGCTAATGAAATCGTGGCAAACCTCTCGGTAAACCCCACTGCACAAACAGTCATTCCTTTGGAAAAATCGTGCACAGCGAAGGCAGCATCCTCCACAACCCCAAAACCAAAGACCGCTCCAAATCGAAAGGCCAACCAAACAGCGTTCTTTAAACAGCCTGCTTTAAAAAAGAAGCACCAACCTGGGGTCTTTGCACGAGACCTCAACCTAAAGGAGTTCGTCGGTGATATGAACCGTTCGTCCTATTTCGATTCTCACTTGCATCAGCAAAATATATGAAAAATTCATATACGAGATGCTAAATAACTTTATCAGTGCCAGGAATCTAATACCTGATTTCCAATTTGGATTCAGAAGAGTGCACAGCACCACTATGGCTCTCAACATATTTCAAAACCACGTCTGCGTGCGCCTCGTTAATAAAGAACCCACTGACACTGAAAAGGCCTTTGACACGACGTGGATCGAAGGTCTCATTTTTAAATTACTGAATACTGGCCTCAGTAAAACGCTGTGTAGTATCATTTCGTTCTAAACAGAACCTTCCAAGTTCGAATGAATGGAAAGCTGTCCCGAACCTTCAACGCCGCTGCAGGCGTACCACAGGGCTCCATTCTAGGTCCCATCTTGTTTAATATCTACACCTCAGGTATTCCTCGCCCTGTGGATGGGAGAGTAAACCAGACATGCTATGCGGATGACGTTGTGGCGGTTCCGCCAAACCCCACGGTTCACTTACCTGAAAAACCACCATAACTTCCACCAAATCTCATAACTTCAGTAATGCTATCGCATTAGCATCTTAAATGCTTCACACATTATATAGATCAAATCTTTAACCTAAAAGTCCCTTTTTTTTAATTAAACTTCTCTCGGGAGAAGGGAACCTATAGCGCCGAGTGGGGGCCCCGGGATGCCATCAAATAACTGTTGCAGTTCTTTTTGAACAGTTGCAGGTTGTAACGCTCCGGGAACACTCGCATAGGAAGGGAGTTCCACAGCTTCCCCACTCTGTAACCCAACGAGTTCTGATGCAGGGATGTTCGCGCCGTCGGGAGATGAACCACAAACGGGTGCGATCCGTCGGATTGTCTTGTGGAGCGCATATAAACCGAATTGCGTGGAACAATACCAAGAATCTCCGAAGAACAGTACCCGTGACAATATCTGTAAAACAGACAGAGGTCGGCTACGCGCCTTCGATGTGATAGCGAATGTAGTCCCGACGTCAGCGCCGAGTTCCCGATCAGGCGGATCATTCGTCTCTGTAGGCTCTCAAGTAGGTCGAGGGTATGTTTAGGAGCGAAGCTCCAAACATGAGAGCAATATTCGAGCGCGGGTCTAATTTGAGATTTATATAGGAGAAGAAGTTGGACCGGAGTAAAATATTTCTTGGCTCTAAAAAGATACCTCAGTTTTCCTGAGGCTGACCTGGCGATACTCGACACGTGTTTATGCCATGATACATTCCCACAGACCGTGACGCCGAGCAATTTCAAACTTTCCACAGCCTCGAGGGCCCGGCCATTCATCATCAGCTGTGGAACCGATGATACACTTTTCTTTGTGAATGTTGTATACTGTGTCTTCGTTGCACTGAAGTCGACGAAATTGGCATTTCCCCACCGCAGGACCTTATCCAGATCCCGATTCAGGAAGTCAATCTGTCTACATCTCAGCTGGTGCGACGTTGATGTACTAATCGGTGGATCACTCGAAAACGAGGAAACAAGCGTTCTATCATCCGCAAAACTGAACACTTTGTTATCCGTTGTCTCCAACAAATCATTTATGTGAAGCAAGAACAAGGTTGGAGCCAAAATAGAACCTTGAGGCACCCCCGAATTAACAGAACACAGAGCCGAACACTCGCCGTCTACAACAACCCGGATCGATCAATTCTCGAGGAAGCTCCTCGTCCAGTCGCAAAGCTGTTGGGAAAGTCCATATGAACGAAGTTTTGCTCAGCAATGCCCCGTCCCAGACGCGGTCAAAAGCCTTGGAGATGTCCATATATCGGTTATAAGTGTCAAAACATCTCCCGTGGACCGCCTCCCAAGGAATCCGTATTGACGATCATTCAGAAGTCCGTTGCACTCTGCTATAAGCAGTTAATCCGATCTGGAAAATCCTACACCTTTCCCGTATGGTCCTCCATATCTTCGGCTCAAATGGAGAGACTTCGAGTTTTCGAAAGAAACCTCCTCAGAAGATGCATCAACCACTTTAAAAGGACTGACGGTCGCCATTACCCGAACTCTCACCTATACGAAGGTGCCTCCATTACCCCTGTGAGGGTATATGTATGAGTGCACCGGCGTACGGCACGGATTCAATTAACACCCACCGATATGTTCTTTTATTGGCGTGTCCGATGTAAAACTCCACTGGGTGTCACTGAAAATTGTTCTTCAAAGGAAAGGAAAAATAAAACGCCATGGTTTGTTTGGTTATGATTTTATATTGGCAGCTAAGGATATCCTTTAAGAACACTAATTATAAAGGTTACACATATTTGGCAAGGTCGTACACTAACGCACTGTTATTAGTTCTAAGTTCACATACGTGGCAATCGTACTGATGAATCGAACTTTTAATGTCAAACTTGAGGCAATTACACCAGTTGTAAATGATTACATTCAGATCGCCGTTCGGACTCAAACTACAATTTCGTGCTCGGGACAATTATACAACTTGTAAGTAATTTGATTGCGCACTGAATCGAATAAATCGCAACAATAGATCCGTTGTTAGAAACACTGATACAAAGCGCCGACTCAACTGCTGAACAAATTGAACACCACGGGCAACGACTATGAAAAGAACTATTATTGGTTAATAAAGGCTCCCGGACTCTCAGTGCGTATGTGCACTTGAAACGATGAATTCTGACTGTTGGTAAACGCAACGTCCCCGGTACGTGTGCGTTTCTCGGTAGTTACGATCTGATTCCTCGACGATCGGTTGTGGGAAGTCCACCGCCGCGGTTACCGCACCGAAGATCCAGCCAGTCATGGCTGGGGTGGGCTTCCACTGAGTGGGTGAGAGAGAATTTTCCTCTCAACCAGCAGCCAATGAGGGAAAGCCAGAGAGTTCTCGCTGGAAGGGTTCCGGTGCATGAGTGTATGCAATTACATCGGAGATTGGATGCAAAGAAGAGAATTCAACCAGTCAGCTGTGCAAACAAATGATCGCTCGACAGCGGCCGAAAAAGGTTGGTCTGTTTATTCTAGCAATTCGTTTATGCTAGAGAATATTGCCGTGCATGCCGAAATAGCTTCTTATGTTTATACATTGTGTATACATAAGCGTTCTGTTGATAGCCAGCGTGAGAATCGCTATAGACAGCGAATCGTTAGACACGACCGATGCGGTGATCGTTTCTCGATAAGGCAACGGATCATGTAATTGGTCGTGCGGCTGTACAAATAAATGAACGAACAATAGATTTTTCTGTGACATTAAGTCAACAGAAAATTTGTTCACCGTGGCAAGAGCTAGGTTGGAGATTGTTTGCGTTAGCAAAACGGTACGTGGGACATGATCATTGGTATGATTGTTTGAATAACAATCATGATCGTGTCCAATTCGATGATCGGTTGTCGCTTGGGCGATCGATCATCGGAAATTTGGCTTGCAGATGTGCGAGCAAGTTAGATGCCCGGATGATGATCTTGCCGTGGGCTTATTTTTCAGGTAAGAAGTAATGCTTAGTAAGGTTTTAAAGGCTGGGAATGGGTGTAGTGCTCTGAAAAGCCCTACCACCTTTTTCCCCCCATTTCGACATCTAAATCCCAGCTATTTTACTCCAAAACTCAAAATCCGATCAAAACCCACAAAAACCCAAACATAATCCAAAATTCGCAATAAACGAATCAAACATTCGTTTATCGCATAACATTTGCCCCCACGGCAAAATTTAACCCAAAATCCGAATCTAATATTCGTTTATTGTTCTACATTTGCTCCACGCCATCATGAAAATTCAAAATTCAGAGATCGTTATCTCTATCTGAAAAATTCCATTGAGTTAAGCAAATAGAAAACCAAAACCAGATACATATCAACATCTGCGAAATAGTTTCGTAAGAATTCAAGAAATTGAATTCTTATCTTAAATAAACACTGAGCATCTCACTCAGGATTCCAAAATCGGGATTTTTGTCGGGAAATTGTGTATTTTCGAGATACAAATTTCGATTTGTTTCTCTTTATAAGGGCGATGGATTTTATATTCGTGGATCAGTCGTGGTTGTCGTTCGAGATGTAAGGACGCCAATAAGCAAAGTTTAAAATAAAGCAGTCGTTAAAAATAGTTTTGTTTGATTTGTTATTGCAATTTTAAATTGAAGACACGAACGACAAGGAGAGTGAGTGTTGGCCGATCCAATCTTACATAGAAGACGAGAATGAGCATCGGCTGCTCAACTTTAAATCGAAGGTGAGAGCAGGTCTCGTTTTTGAGCAATCGGTTGTCACTCTTCCCTCAAGGCATATGAGGAAGCACGGCGGCAACCGCAACGGGTCCCCTCAGGAGAAGACAAGCTCCCTGAGAGAAGGACCACAACAAATTGGTGGCAGCGGTCTGGGATACTCAAAATCCCCTACCAACGGAACAACAATTTTCGAAGAAGTGAAAAGTGCACAAGTGACAGTGGATTAATTTAAAATTCCCTACCTGTGTGATTTGTGAACTTGAATAACGAGAACACTGGAGGGATAGATTCTCAAATATCACCTACCAACACAAAAAAGTGACAGTGAGTTAATTAAAAAAAAAAAATCCCCTACTAGTACAACAAAACCGTTAAAAAAAAACTGACTCAGATGGGATACTCAAAGATCCTAGTGAAATCGAAAACTTTTTTTCTGAAAAAAAAAAAAAACAAATATACACGAGTTCGACACATCATGAAGGACAACCACGGTAGCCCACTCTTCCCGGGAAACCGGAAGCACGGTGGTGCACCCAAAATATTATAACATGGGGAGTTGGGTTAGGAAAATGGGTGGTTCTTCGGGCGAGCCCTAAAGAACCGCCACACCCCTATCGACGAGTACTTGCTACAATTAGCATACAAGTACCTCGAAAGCATTCAGAACAACGAGAACCCACTTGTCCGGGAGTTCCTCGCGGATGTGGGTGATTCTGGTTATCCCAAGATGACCATAAGCCAGAGACACGATGAAGGACACATCTGTCCTTGTTTCACCAAAATCGGCCTCTCGCCACTTACCAGGAGTCGTCACAGGAACTCCTCAACAAACGGTCTTAACGAGACCAATTTTAAAGAGAAGATTATATAATGCAAAAATAAACAAAAGACTGCATTCCGGCAACGCTAGTTGGCACGCAGTCAGTCAACTGCTGAAATCCAGATTGCTATCACGTAACATAAAGCTCCGTGTCCATAGAACCATAATCATGCCGATTGTTCTATATGGATGCGAAACATGGGCTCTCACAAAACGGGAAGTAAAACAAATTCCACGTATTCGAGAATAAAGTTTTGAGGGGCATCTTTGGAAGTAAATATGACGAGGAAGCAGGACAATGGAGGAGACTCTTTGGCGGTTCGATGTTGATTAACTTTGGCGGTGTGTTTTGGTGTATGTTGTAAGTGTCCCGCTAAACACTGTCTACGAAAGCGATATCCACACCGGAGCACAAATGGAGCGAAAACAATTGCCAAAAACAAACACTGATGGTTATAGATCCAGTTTAATTTACTTTATTTGTCTTAATAACTGAGTTCGGTGGCAATTCCGAAGGATCACAGTTTTTCATTACACTACAATGACTTAACGTACGTGAACGAGCGACACACGCGAGGCGACAACACACATTTTCGCGACGGCACGATCGATAACTCAAAACGATCGTGGTTCGGACTCCATTACAAAATAAACCCTTTTGGATACTTTTCACAAACAACTCTACTTCGACTCCTTTTCCATACTGGAGGTTTTCTAATGATGCCGTTTCGACCTCAACATCCCAACTCCTTGTCTCCTTGACGACCGCTTGTGAACTAGCTAATAGACCTCTTGTCTCGAGCGTTCGGGGTAGACTCCTGTCTCTCACACAGATATCCAGATTCCAAACCGGTATCCGTATCTGTACGGAAAAATTTTTCTATTCGATCTGCTAACAGAATTCCGTTAATCTCTGTTAGCAGCATGCTATTTCATCCCAGGGGTAATTTCCTATTTTCCTGAAAGGAGAAAGTCATTCCTTGCATACATCATTATCATTGGTGATAGAATTTCATTTCCACGGCCTTCTGTTTGCACAGAACATCTGGCGCCCAGACCAGAGATATTCGGCGATTGTTTTGACGTGCAGTCCGTGGGTCTTATTTGAACTTGGTACCCGGAATCGAAATCCATTAGATCTTTATAATGGTGCGAAATTCTAGCGTGGCCGTGGGACCGGAGTATTGCCTTTGTTGGCTTAACTCCTCATAAATTATCGGATATCTCGTTGAGATATATTCGATTGCGATAGGTCGTGGCTGCCTTCTGATGTTCAACGGATTTGGGTGGTCCTAGCGTTAGATTACCCGCACGTGCATCCGTTGATCGGCTCATTCTTTGATGATAGCAATTCTTTTGTATTGAATTTCGGAATTGCCGGTTCGATGAGATGTTCCTGGGCGCAGGCAGCATGTATGGCATTTTGGGAATTGGTTTTTTTCTTAGGATTAGAACGCATGGATGTTTATGCCTTTGTTTCAGGCATGAAGAGTTATAATTGTTGAGCTTGACCTAAAAAGCTTTGGGAACGTTCAGTTCCTTGCTTTTTTTGGTGTCGGTCTCAACGTTGGCTGCGAGTTGCAGGCCCTATCGCGGGCTTTGGGGCACGCGTCTGTGGGCGCGTGCAACGCTCTCAGGTAAGTACGTTCTTTGAAGATAGGAACCTTACCTGAGTAGACTTGTGCGTTCGTAGAACGCTACATCACTCCCCCCCTAGTGACGTAGTCACGATATGAGGTAGTTAGTTGCTTGGGGGGTGTAGTTGAGTTTTACGAGCGTGCTCCCTTCCGTATTGGGTGGTGTTTGGGTGGTAGAGGAGCGAAAGTTAGCGCGTTCGTCGTTCTTTTTCGCTTGTCAGAAGTTGGGGTTTCAGGTTGCCGTACATTGAGAATCTTCGCAGCGTCTTCTTGTGCGCGCAGATCTCGGGCGCGCTGCCGCGTTATCGGTCCGTGTAGGATGTCCGACGCCCCGCGCGCGACCATTTCGCGAGGGTTTGGTTGATTCTCAACATTTGACGTGCCTGGCGTTTCATGGGAGTCTGCTGGGTGGCGTACGGGACAGGTTTCGGCTGCCGCCGCTGGTTGTTGATGCACTTCTCCCAGTACGGTATCTGGTGGTAGTTCCAGGTGGCACGGTTTCAGTCTTTCGACACTGACGGTGTACGGCTTGCCGTCGATGTCAACGGAGAAAACTCGGTCGTTTATTCGATCCAGCACCTTGTATGGCCCTTCGTAGGGCGGTTCTAGAGGTTTCCTAACTTTGTCCACCCTGATGAAGACGTGCGTGCAGCTGTCCATCTCTGGGTGAACAAATATCCTCTTGGAACCGTGTCTGGCGACAGGTGTTGCCCTGACCTTTCGCATGAGTTTGCGTAGGTTTTCCAAATTTGGCAACTGTTCGAGCGGTGGTTCTCCATCGGCGAAGAACTCTCCTGGGAGGCGCAGATTGGTTCCGTAAGTCAGATCTGCTGCTGAGGCTCCCAGGTCTTCTTTTATGCTTGTGCGCAAGCCTAAAAGAACTGTCGGTAGTACGTCCAGCCATTGATTATCGTCGTGACACATCAGTGAGGCTTTCAGTGAGCGATGCCATCGTTCAATCATTCCATTGGACTGGGGGTGATAAGCTGTCGTATGGCTTTGTTGGCAGCCGAGTAGATCGGTCAGCTGCCTGAAAATCGCTGCCTCGAACTGTGGTCCTCGATCGGCTGTGAGAGTAGCTGGGACGCCGAAACGTGTGACCCAAGTCGAATAGAATGCTTTGGCCACATTCTCTGCGGTCACTGTTCTTAGTGGCACTGCTTCTGGCCACCGAGTGAAGCGATCGATCATTGTCAGGAGGTACATGTAACCTCTCGACGGCGTAAGCGGTCCCACAATGTCGATGTGTACATGGGCGAATCGTGCCTCGGGGAGCTTAAACTGTGCTGGTTGTAGCACGTTGTGTCGATCGACTTTGCAACGCTGACATTGCAAACAATTGCGTGCCCAATTTGTTATGTCTTTTGCCATATGTGGCCAGACGAATTTACGTCGGACGGCTGCAGCGGTTGCGCGTCCGCTTGGGTGGGCTGGGTTATGGAATGTTTCGTACACATTCCTTCGAAACTTTTCTGGGATGTAGGGGCGAGCTGTCCCTGTCGATACATCACACCAGACTTCATCTTTTGAGTCGTTGAAATGAAGTTTACGCAGAACTAGTGCTGTCTCCGCTTTCAATAGGGACTCGAGTTGATGGTCCTCTCCTTGCGCTTGTGCCAAGTCGGCATCATCGATTTGCGCACGGAGTTTAATTGCATCGATACGCGAAAAAGCGTCTGCAATTACGTTGTTTGCACCTGGAACATATTCGATTCGCGTGCTAAATTGCCCGATGAAATCCAGGTGCCGCTCCTGTCGTGGGGTTGAACTTTCCGCTTTCTTTCGGAAAGCGTACACCAGTGGTTTGTGATCAGTTTTGATCGTCAACTGGCGTCCTTCGACCATGTGCCGGAAGTACTTTACTGCGGAGTAAATCGCTAGTAACTCCCTGTCGTAGGCACTGTATCGTCGCTGGGTCGGGTTCAATTTTTTTGAGAAGAAACCCAGCGGTTCCCATTTACCATCGCACTCTTGTTCGAGTACGGCCCCAATTGCGGTGTCGGAAGCGTCACACTGTATGGACAATGGGGCTCCTTCGATGGGATGTCGAAGTAAAGTTGCATTCGCCAGCTGCTCTTTCGATAAGCGAAAAGCTTGGTCAGCTGACTCGGTCCATTGAATCGGTCGTTTGTTGTTTCGTTTGGCTCCTACTAGGTATTCGTTCAGAGGAGCCTGGACCTGTGCGGCGTTTCGAAGCGTTGGGCGATAAAAGTTTAACATGCCCAGATAACGCCTAAGTTCTCGCACATTCTTGGGGCGAGGAAACTGCATTAGTGCATCCACCCTGTCTTGTAATGGGCGGACGCCTTGGCCATTTATACAATAGCCAAGGTACTTGACTTCCGCTTCTCCGAGGTGGCACTTGTCTGGATTGATTACCAGGCCGAAATCTCGGAGGCGCTCGAACACTTGCTTCAAATGGGAGCGATGTTCACTCATGTTTTTCGATGCTATGAGTATATCATCGATATACGCATAGCAGAAGTCAAGTCCGCGGAGAGCTGAGTCTATGTAGCGCTGGAACGTTTGCGCTGCATTTCGGAGACCGAATGTCATCACCTTGAACTCGAATAGTCCAAAAGGTGTGGTTACCGCGGTTTTCGGTATATCTTCGGGAGCCACCGGAATTTGGTGGTACGCCCTCGTGAGGTCGAGGGTCGAGAAAACTTCGCACCCCTGCAGCTTATAAGAAAAGTCGTGCAGGTTTGCTATCGGATATCGGTCGGGTGTCGTTACTGCGTTCAGCATTCGATAATCGCCACATGGACGCCACTCGCCGTTACTCTTTTTGACGAGATGAAGTGGACTCGCCCATGGGCTGTCGGACGGCTGGCAGATTCCTAAGTCGAGCATATACTCGAATTCTGCACGAGCCTCGCGCAATTTTTCGGGAGCCAATCGGCGCGGGCGTTGGCTCACTGGGGGGCCGCGCGTTTCAATGTGATGGAAAACGCCGGCCTTTGCGCGTCGGGGATTGCTAAGCGGAACTGTTATATCCGCAAATTCTCGCAACAGATCGCTGAATGGTCCGTTTGCGACAGTGCACGTTAACGTCAATGCCTCTCCCGCCTTTGCGTTTACTGGCTGAGAGAGAGACGTTAACGGGTCCATCAGTCTGTTGCTGGCTACGTCCACTACTAGTTTGTAGTGTCGCAGCAGGACCGATCCTATTAGAGGTTCGGTCACATCGGCCACTACGAAGTACCATCGAATTGGTCGACGTAGGCCTATTTTTAGTGTTATTAATTTCCGTCCGTAGGTTTTAATTGGACTATTGTTCGCGGCGAACAATCTCAATTTACCCGGCAACCGATTTGCAGATGCGTATGAGCGCGGAAGAACGGAAATATCCGCACCTGTGTCAATAATGAAGTCCATATTTAACTTCGAATCGTATATTGACAAGCGACTTAATTGGGGTTTGCCGGCCGTTTGCGCTTTTTCTACGGTCGGCAGTTCTAGTTTAAAGAACTAGCCTGTATTGCCGGCACATGTGACCAGTTGCAGGGTTGCCTGCACTTCCTGGCTTGTGCCCCGAAACGATGGTGGAAGTAACACCTGCCCAAGGTGTTTTCGTTGGTTGGGGTGCGCGATCTACCGCGCCCGCGTCTAAAGTTTTCGCGCGACCTGCTTCGTCGCCGTGATCTGTCACGGCCAGGCCATGAATTGTTCCCCACGCTGAGGTTATTCAGTTGCGCTTGCAACTGCTGGACCTGCCTGCCTAAGCGTTCTATCTCATTGCTCGTTTGTGTTGCATGAGTGCACGTTACCGTGGAGGTTCGTGGTTGGGGCAGAGGTGGATTTTGCGCGGGGTTCGTTGCCGGAAGGAATTGGAGATCCGTTCGGGATCTATCCGTGGCCATTACTGCCTCGGCGTGTCGCGCTAGCTCATCAAGACCAGATTCGGCTAGAGGCGCGACGATTGCCTGAACGTATTCTGGTAAAGATTCTCGAAATATAGCCGTTAAGGCTGTCTCGGACATGTCCGTTCCGGCCAGCGCACGGAAATAGGCGGCGCGCTGGGATGGTCGCATCCCAGAGGTGTCGGTCGACCGTAATAAACGTCGCAAGCGATTTTGCGGCGTTTCGCTATAGGCGTTAGTCACCATTTCTTTAAACGCCGTGTACGGTTGCGGAGATGGGGTTTTTATCAGACACTTCGCATATGGAATTAATTTTGGGTCTTGTACCCGTGTTACCACGAGGAATTTCACTTCCTCGTCGGTGATTCCTTCCACTCTGAAAACCCTTTCGGCGTAACCGAACCAGTAATCTGGGTCGTCGGACGTGAAGTCCGGTAATATTGCGTTACGCAGTTGTGGGCGGTGGTCCGCCTGGAATGGAATGTCGGCTTCTTGACGGAGGGCAGGAGCCTGTGATGTCGTTGGCGAAGGTCCGGCGTCGTTTGCCATTATCGTTTTTTTTTGAGCCGCGGTTTTCGACCTAGTAGTTATCGTTAACTTTGGACGATTTCGCGTCGAATTTTTTTCTTGGGGAACGTTTATTTTTCCCCGTAACGTTTTCGTTAGTGGACGCGACGAACGAGCTGCTGGCTCCAAAGATTTCTTTTTTAGGGATGGGCCTAGCATAAAGGTTCAATCTAATTTCCAAAGGCGAATCAGGGATGGGCCTACACCAGAGGATTCTTCGGTTAATTCGACGGTGCTAGGAGCGGACAGAGAGAAACTTTTCCGTTCGGAGGAGGACGAGAAGAACGAGGAGGTGAGGACTATCGAAGTTTTCTCGCGGATGCGCAACTGTTTCTTCGTTGCCTTTATTTCGGGGGATTAATTTTCCTTGTATTTCGCGGTCGTCACGAAAGGAGAAAAACGAGAAAAAATTTGTCGAGTGTGTCGTCGGTTCGCGTGTGCTTCAGGCTCTGAAGGAGCTTACAAAAATCTTTAATGACTATGTAATTTCTCTGGGTTTTGCTTCTAGGTTTACTTTTTTTTTTTTTTAATTTTTCTTACGGGTTAGTTTTTCTGTTTTATTTAATAACTACTTATCGAGCACAAATGCAATTATAATTTAGGAAAGAATTTTAGTACTAGATGACATCCGTGCTGTCTCGGAGGTGCTTTTGAAAATAATATCTATACATCTTAAGAGATGAGCACGTACATTATTGCGATATTATATAATGTAGATTAATTTCGTTGTTGTTTCAAATACAAATTTAAACGGAATGCTTTAAGTTTCTTAAATTTTTGCACCAGACAACAACTTGGATTTCTGCTTTATTCCTACTTATCACAAAATTTGAAATAGAAAGTAAAAACGTTTTGTTTTGTTTTCATTTGGTTATATAAAAGGAAAGGGTCTGTTTAAAGGTTGTATTGGTTTTTTGTAAATTTATGACTATTAATGTTTTAAGTTTTGCTCAGAAGGAGCTTTGTCAATTTAAAAAAAAATTGTTTTTCACTTTTCGGCTCAGAAAGAGCTCGCACAAAGAAAATAAATACATGTTTTAAATTTTATTTCAGCAATGAAGCAAAAAAAAAGGAATATAAAAGAAAGAAAATTGCTTTTAAAAACTTGCGGCTTTCTGCTATCGTTGTTGTCCTGCATTCAGGGCGTCGTGATGAGTCCTGGTATCCTGTCCGAAAGTGGGCGGCAGTCAGGTGGGCACTGTGGGTGGTCGGGTCACTTTCCACTGTCACATGCACTGGGTGTCACTGCAACTGTTTTTTGTGTCGTAATTGTTACTATCACTGTTTGTATTGTGATCCATAGCAAGTTCTTTCGTTTCGCGGCACTGGCACTGGAACTGTCTGTATTTTGTGTTGAGTTTCCGGAATTGTTTTTATCTAATTTTCGCGTGTTCACCTTTTGTATTTGGTGCGTGTTCTTTTTACTCGCGTCGCGGTCACCAGTTTGGCGGTTCGATGTTGATTAACTTTGGCGGTGTGTTTTGGTGTATGTTGTAAGTGTCCCGCTAAACACTGTCTACGAAAGCGATATCCACACCGGAGCACAAATGGAGCGAAAACAATTGCCAAAAACAAACACTGATGGTTATAGATCCAGTTTAATTTACTTTATTTGTCTTAATAACTGAGTTCGGTGGCAATTCCGAAGGATCACAGTTTTTCATTACACTACAATGACTTAACGTACGTGAACGAGCGACACACGCGAGGCGACAACACACATTTTCGCGACGGCACGATCGATAACTCAAAACGATCGTGGTTCGGACTCCATTACAAAATAAACCCTTTTGGATACTTTTCACAAACAACTCTACTTCGACTCCTTTTCCTTACTGGAGGTTTTCTAATGATGCCGTTTCGACCTCAACATCCCAACTCCTTGTCTCCTTGACGACCGCTTGTGAACTAGCTAATAGACCTCTTGTCTCGAGCGTTCGGGGTAGACTCCTGTCTCTCACACAGATATCCAGATTCCAAACCGGTATCCGTATCTGTACGGAAAAATTTTTCTATTCGATCTGCTAACAGAATTCCGTTAATCTCTGTTAGCAGCATGCTATTTCATCCCAGGGGTAATTTCCTATTTTCCTGAAAGGAGAAAGTCATTCCTTGCATACATCATTATCATTGGTGATAGAATTTCATTTCCACGGCCTTCTGTTTGCACAGAACATCTGGCGCCCAGACCAGAGATATTCGGCGATTGTTTTGACGTGCAGTCCGTGGGTCTTATTTGAACTTGGTACCCGGAATCGAAATCCATTAGATCTTTATAATGGTGCGAAATTCTAGCGTGGCCGTGGGACCGGAGTATTGCCTTTGTTGGCTTAACTCCTCATAAATTATCGGATATCTCGTTGAGATATATTCGATTGCGATAGGTCGTGGCTGCCTTCTGATGTTCAACGGATTTGGGTGGTCCTAGCGTTAGATTACCCGCACGTGCATCCGTTGATCGGCTCATTCTTTGATGATAGCAATTCTTTTGTATTGAATTTCGGAATTGCCGGTTCGATGAGATGTTCCTGGGCGCAGGCAGCATGTATGGCATTTTGGGAATTGGTTTTTTTCTTAGGATTAGAACGCATGGATGTTTATGCCTTTGTTTCAGGCATGAAGAGTTATAATTGTTGAGCTTGACCTAAAAAGCTTTGGGAACGTTCAGTTCCTTGCTTTTTTTGGTGTCGGTCTCAACGTTGGCTGCGAGTTGCAGGCCCTATCGCGGGCTTTGGGGCACGCGTCTGTGGGCGCGTGCAACGCTCTCAGGTAAGTACGTTCTTTGAAGATAGGAACCTTACCTGAGTAGACTTGTGCGTTCGTAGAACGCTACAACTCCATAACCACGAATTGGAAGAGCTATATCGCAAACCTACAATAGCGAGAGTAATCAAGTCGCGAAGATTAAGATCGGCCGGAGACGTAGCGCAAATGGGGAACGATAGGACCGTGCATAGAATTCTTGACGGTAGACCAACGGGAAAGAGACCGGTAGGACGGCCGCGACGGAGATGGGAGGACAATGTTAGGTTTGACCTGGAGGAGATCGGATCGAATGGTCAAGCGTGGAAGGAGAGTGCCCAGGACAGGGAACGATGGCAAAGCCGAGTCGGTGAGGACATGAACTTCCGGGTTCCTACAGGCCAATAAATAAATAAATAAATATATATATATATATATATATATATATATATATATATATATATCTATATATATATATATATATATATATATATATAAATAAACAATTAGATTAAGCTAATTGTACCAGCGTGTTATATTTGTTTTGTTTCGTTTTCGTCTCCATCTTAATCGTTGAGGGCAGTCGCATTCTCGCTATTCGTTTGGTTGTGTTGCTTTCGCCTGTCGCAGTAAATTGTACTGGCCAAGACTACAGCGCCCTTTCATCCAGAGCAGAGTCCGGTTCTGGGAGTATAGTTCGTTAACGAAAATAGTTCGTTTAGCCAACCAGCGCCGATTTATACACAGTCCACTACGGGAAGTTGCGACGCCGCTGGGAAGGGGGCCGTTCAAATGTTGTTTTTTCTTTTCAGCAGCAACAATCATAATGAGATCTGCTGACTTGTGAATTCTGTGAAGTTGATCATGCACAAACGGAATTGCTAAATAAACTTTATTTCATGTATAACGTAAACACATGATATGATTTCCGTACAAATAAAGGAAATTGCTTCAGCGTCGATAACATAAACATAATGTGTGAGTACAGTATAATTAAAAGAAAAAAAAGGCCAACTCAAGCAAAAGATGCAATTCAATAGGGGGTTCGTTGGTTCCATCCTATAGCGATGTGCTATGGTCTGGCTTTTCATTTAACAGTAACCTTAAATCCTTTCGCGGGGTCTCATTGAACCGATGTTGTTGCGCAAATGCAATGAATCAACGAGAATATGTAGTTTCCATTTCTCAAAAACCACATTAAAAATAACCCTCCTATTCCCCACATATACTTTGGACTTTCGCCCTTGAGAATAAAACTTATTATGAGGCTAGAAATAAATTAAAGTTTAATATTTTAAGGCTTACTAGGCTAAAATAAATAAATAATTACGCGTGTGTAGGCTGGTGAAACAATTAGGACAAAATTCTAGAGCAGCAAATTTCGTGATGCTATCAATGGACGGGTCTTCTACTCAACATGTCGTATCTAATATAAAGTAAATTTAACTGTCCTTGAATTATACATCAACGGTTGCCTTCAATTATATTAATTGCATCTGGTGGTTAAAATTGGCTGTTCTCGCTTTAAACAGCATTAACATTGTGAATGACACACTCAAAAAGGAAATTCCATCCCCTAAAGAAAGATCAACCATCTAAAGAACCATTATTCCATGCAGCTACCTCCCACGGAACATTTTACTAATTCATCCCGGTAGAAGTTGCGGTTAAACGAGCCATTAAATAAAAATCCACAAATAGAATTTTATACCCACACTACAAATTGTTCCCATGACTTCACTTCACATTCGCTTCGAGTGTGGTACACAAGGGAACACACGCCCACAACCCACAATGAGTAGTGGTTCTGGTCCAATGTTCCAATGTTCGATAGTAAAATGGTCCCTCATTCATTATAAAACTTGTCCAATTGCAATTGATGGTCAACTGGGAGCTGGTTAACCAAAATGACATACATAATTAAAATGTAGGGCTGCTAGAGCATTTAAAGGATTTAGGATCTCATGCGCTGTCGCAATTTTACTATTCCTGTATGCCATTGTCACCTCTGCTGCTTGAATAATAAATTTACAACGCATATAAATTTTACGCGAAACGCATTTCAATTTCGAGAAACCCCAATCCCGGCATATTAAATTTAAACAACTAAACTCACCTCATTGATTTGCATTAGAACATCAAATATTAACTGGGAGCTGCTTCTCAAATCAATTCCTGAAACCTCTAGACTACGGCGAAAGTTCCTCACGACGACATCCTCTCCACTGATGGGATGTTTCACAGAAGTCGTACTGCTGGTTGCTGATGATGGCGAATGCGCACCGTCTCCACCGGTCGAGCCAATTGACTGGCTATTCAAATTATTATAAGCGTCCATTTGTTGCCAAATAAAATTGAGGTCATATTGGTTTGGTGTGAAAGAGCATGTCCCGATGACGTTATCCATCATATTGAATCTACCGTCATCTTTAGGTAATAGATTGCGTTCCAAATTCGGATGGTAAAATAAACTTACGCTCCCTGTATACAGTTGGGCATGGTGTAATTGTTGTAACCTATAACGAAAGGATAGAATATGTATTGAGGAGAGATAAGGATAAGAGCAGACGAAAAGAATCTGAATGCAAACATGTTTTACGATACGCAAAATGCGGAAAAGGAGACGGTAATTAAATGAGATAAATCTGACTCAACCCAATACGCATAGTTGGGATTCATACAATCTGCGGATTGTATCCTTAATTAAACCGCGTTATGGGGGGTTATAAAATGTACCGTAATAAAATTCCACCTCCTGTGGACCTCGTCTTTATTTATTACAACCCCCAGCGATCGATAAGGCCGGTTTCGGATAATTTATTGCGTACTTGTCTCTTAGTTTGATTGCTGTAATTATGAGGAGAGAATTCCTTTTTCTGGCTTTCGACTATGGAAAAGTATAAAAAGAAATTCCTGCACAAGGAAAAGGATATTGTTCAAGGTTAATTTTCGGTACGACTAGCATCTGTTTCAGCAAACAAAAATGTAGTCAGTTGGTCTGTCTTCATATTTGGGGTACACCAGTTGTGACAAACTTGTTGATTAAACTCCGAATGAAATAGTGTTGGTTACGATAACTGCAACACAAATACACAATAAGTTTTGTAATGACAATTTAATTAATGATTAAAGATGCCATGGGCTCTTGCCCAACGGGGCACTATTCGGCAATTAATAAGCAATAACTCTGCTAAAGAACTTTTATTTTATTATTTATTGTAATATTTTCCTGATACGAGGGGAGTTTGATGTCAGTGCCTTTTTGAATTCCCCGAGCTAAATGCACTGCATCCGTTAACTGCAAATTATAAAGAGACTACTGTCAAAGTTTGAGCAAGCTGCGTCCTTTGGTTTGTGTTTGACAGCCATTGAAAGCAGGTAGCCTCGTGAATTTTAACGAAAATTAAAGAAAGCTATTTTCGTGTGCTGATCAAGCAAAATCTATAAATTGAGCTACAAACTGCTACCCTATCCAGCATATTCTCCAGATTTCTGTGACTATTTCCTGTTTCCAAACGTGAGGAAATGGCTGGGCAGTAGGAGATTTTGGTCGAATGAAGAGGTCATCACAGAAACGAACGCCTATTTTGAAAGCCTTGAGGAAACCTATTAGCTCCTCGATAGTATAGTGGTTAGTATACCTATGGGTAGAAAAGTACGCCGGTTATACTTCTATCCCAAGAAGTTACCCCGAGGGTTGTCATCAATGTGGGGTAAAAGTTCCGCTTTCGGCTTTGTTATCACTGGAGCTGACGATCACCTTGTGGAATGCACTTGCCGTGGATGCCATTCTAAACTTCGAAACATTTTATTTCTGTAAACGATCGCTGCCTTGAGACACACTGATTTTATTGGGCATCTTGTCGATGGTCCTTTCTATATCACTATAATCGCGACTATCGTAATGCAATGAAACGACACATCATTAATAAAGGCGGATTAATTAGCGAAGAAACAGCCAAAGGATAAACGTCAAGGAATTTCAACGGAGCAAGGCACTTCCCGATTGGGTCAATTCTAAAACCAGTCGAATGAGTTTTAAACTAATTTATTTATTTCATTCGTACTATTACTAAAACACAAATCGGATAACTCAAGTCTGGGGTCAGGTTTGGTTGATTTGAACTGTTGATGATGCACATTATCTATCGTCAAAAAAAAAAAAAAAATGGGTGGCGAGAGGGCCGACTTTAGCGAGACAAGGACAGATGTGTCCTTCATCTTGTCTCTGACTTCTGGTCATCTTGCGATAACCAGAATCACCCACATCCGTGAGGATGTTGGGCTCGGTCTCGCGATATCTGAAAAGAAAAGAAAAAAAAAAAGGGGGGGGGGGGGGGGGTATCCAAGGATAGTGTGGACAGTGTTGTTAGTCCAGGTGTTCTCTAACTACTTTTATAGAGGGATGGTGGGAAAAAAATCATACAAGACCGGTAGGTCTTGGGTGCGGTAGTAAACGCAGATCACGTCTTTGGCGTCTAATGATCTGCGCTTTGGTCGGTGTGTGTGTGTTTGTGCCGTCTTGTACTGTGCGTCCGTGTGTGTGTGGTTTGTTAAAAGTAGGCCCTATGGGATGGATCAAGGAATCCTCTATTATAGAGGGGAATGTTGTTGGGAAGGGTGCCTTCTTCAGTTTTGTACTGAAGAAGAAATTGTGGGGGTTTGATCCGAAGAGATCGAGAGAGGGACGGATCAAGAACGCAAGAGTCCCGTACAAGTAGGTTCTCGCTGTTCTGAATATTTTCGAGGTACTTGTATGGTAATTGAAGCAAGTACTCGTCGATAGGGGTAATGGAGGCGCCTTCGTATAGGTGAGAGTTGGGGTAATGACGACCGTCAGGCCTTCTAGAATGATTGGTGCATCTTCTGAGGAGTTTCCTTTCGAAAACCCGGTCTTTCCATTTGAGCCGAAGATGTGCAGGACCATATGGGAAAGGCGTACGATATTCCAGATCGGATTAGCTGCTTATAGCAGAGAAGCTTAACTTTGCTGTCAACTTTGTTGCTCCACTTCAAGATGTTGTCCAGCTGCTTAGACCGACCGAGGCCCCTTTGAAGAATGTGGGTCACATGTTTGATGAAATTCATTTTTGGGGTATAAGTGACTCCATCCTGTCCTGTGGCCTAATCGTAGTATCTCCCATTTTTTATATATTCTGTCTATATCGAGAAGTAGGTTGGAAGTGTTTACTACTCAGAATTATAGCTACTGCTTTGGATGGGTTAAGTCGAATTTTCCATCGACTGTAATACTGATACAGTTCGTCCAGATGACGGTTGAGTCGGTTTGTTGCGAGTTTTGGGCTTTTGGATGACGTGTACACTAGGACGTCATCCGCATAGCAAATCTGGTTTACTCTAGCATCCACAGGGCGAGGAATATCTGAGGTGTAGATATTAAATAAGATGGGGCCTAGAATGGAGCCCTGTGGTACGCCTGCAGCGGCGTGAAAAGTTCGGGAAAGCTTTCCATTCACTCTAACTTGGAAGGTTCTGTTTCGAACGAACTGGTAGATGATACTACACATTATCTATCGTCTTTAATTTCCGTTTATTATATACAAAATTTTGGAACTGTGAAATTCTTACACACAACCCTTTCGTTTGCGCGAGAAAAATGAACAAAAGAAAATAATACACTGCGTAGACGTTATCGGACGCGCAACAACACTAGCGTATTCACTCCACCCTCGACTCACGTGTTTCGTTTTACGTGGTGGCTCGACTTGCCTCCACGGAATCTGTTGGACGATTAAAGATATCGAAAGATAATTTCTTCTTTCGTTTGTCGACACAAGGGGATGATTCTCCTTGTATCGGTCCCAGCATAAAGGCGCGAGACACACACACGATGGTCGCTTCTGCTGCTCATCGTGTGTGTTCACAAGTATGCGGACCGTGGATCGATCAAATCTACAAGGTTGCAGCTGGTGCAGAAGTTTCGATATAGGGGTTGAAGTGTTTGCACGATCAGCGACTGTGTAAAGTATTTATGTTGATCGTGCGCATGTTGGTGGCATCTCCACGTAGTCGAATTCTCGATGTAGGCATGGATGCAAAGGAAAAGATAAAGTATTTCCTGCATGTGTGCGGCTGGCGCGTAAAAGTATATCTCGTTGATATGGTTGGGGCAATGTTGGTTGCTAGGTGATGCAACCAAATTGCCTTTAATGTGTGGAAGATACCTGTTACATGCTAGCCGAAAGCCTTAGTCGCTAGTGCTATAAGTTTTAAGTTACCATGTAATTTACTTGCATTGTAATAAATAATAATAATAATAATACCTGTTACATGAGGGAAACCGATCCGAGACATGTTCAATGGATTGGTTCTGTTCATGTTGGTTGCATGGTGAGGCAACCAAATTGCCCATAAGGAACATGTCTGTTTGGTGCTGATGGATTTCGCATCAGCAAATATTATGATTTTTACAGCGTTTCAAGGCTTTATGGTACAACTATGAACAGGTAAGTACTTGCTTTACAGGTTTCTGTATGCCCTAGGTGGGAGTTTTTACTTGTTAATGGGAAGATGATTGGTGGCGTTCAAGGGAACCGCCACATACCCGCCTATCACGCGGGAGACCAGGGTTCGATTCCCCGTCGGGGAACCTCTGGCGCAAGACTAATGACCTTGCCCGGAAAAAACAAATCATTATGGAAAATTTAACAAGCCTCAGGACTTGCTAAATAAGGCCAAGACCGGTTCCCGGTTGTAGTGCCGATGATGATGATGACGATTTGCAAGGAATATAAAAATTGGAAAATCGATGGAATAAACGTATCAAGCTAAAAGGAGACTATATTGAGAAAAAATTTCTTATTTGCCGAAAACATAAGTTTTATTCAACAAGTCACTAGCCTATCAAACTGCCCCCGTATTAATATTGGCTCTATTATGGAATATGACTTTCCAATAGGTGGGCAATAATTTAGAAGTTCCAGAGTCGGGGAATATTTTGAACCACGTATGAATATTGATCCTGATCACAAGAATATCTCAATTTAAAAGTTAATATTTTATTTAATATTGTTGAATTTTTCGGAATGTAAGTTTGTTTTCTTCCACAAGTGATGAGAATAATTAAGGTATGATTATATCTATATTATTCCAAAGGATTTATGAACACACCCCTGAATAGCAACAACACTTTGGCACCCGCCAAGTTGTGAAACAATGTATGCAGCGACATCCGTTCGGGGATGACCCGGCCGTGTTGTCGTCTGGTACCTTACTAATGACATACTCGAGCACAAGGTTAAAAAGACATGGTGAGAGGCCATCGCCCTGTTTTAGTCCGTCCCGTATTTCAACTGGTTCTGAGAGGTGGTTTTCTATTCTAACTCGCCCTTTGTTTTCGTTCATGCAAATTTGAATGAGGGTGACATATTTTTTCGGGACTCCCAGCTCAACTACAATATGGTAGAGTCTTTGCCTTGCGACTGAGTCGTAGACTTTTTTGTTTTGAACAGTTGGTGAGCCGTCTCTCCGTATTCCCACTTCTTTTCCAGCAGTTACCTTATTGCGAACATTCGGTCGCTCGTTGACCGGTTCCTACGGAATCTGCATTTGTAGTCTCCCGGTATTTCTTCTGCGTAGGGTGTTATTGTCGCCAGAATGACATTTGTTAGTATTTTGTATGTGATTGGGAGCAATGATATTCCTCTGTAGTTTTCGCAGTCAGATCTGTCGCCTTGTTTTGAAAATAGGAACGACTATTGAGGTTTTCCATTCTTCCGGAGTGACTTCCTTATCTCATACTATTTTGATGAGTTGGTGGATCTTTCGAGCGCTTGCCTCTCCTCTATGCCTCATAAGCTCTGCCGGTATGCAGTCGACTCCGAGAACCTTGTAGTTTTTCAATCGAAGTGGTTGAAAGGGTCAATAAATTATATAGTGCTCGAATCGAAAGCTTGTTATTATTTTTTATTGTATTTGTTATTTAAAAATTATCTACAACGAGTTTGTCAATGAGATCAACAAAAACAAGCCGTTAATTTGAATTGCCGCAATTCCTCGAAATCCAGAGCTAACCTACAGACGGTCAGCACCGCTGGTCTCAGCGAACTCGAATTAAACTTTCCCCCGAGTGCTCTGCCTAGCAGACTTTAAAAAAACGACCAGTATTAAATTTTAGTTTTCTTTCCACACGTTAAAATACAGAAATTATACATGACGTCTATTTGTGTTTAAAAACTCACGAAACAGCTGCAAGATTGATTACTATCTTCACATGAATAATTACTATCCCACATACACACTTGTATTCATATACTTATAACAAAATTCCAAAATTGCCATCAACTTGGAGCAATTTTCTTAAAACGTTAACGATGATAATTAAACTTGGCTAAATGGATCAAATCAGTACTACTCACCTCTGTTCCTTGCAACTAAGTCTGGCCCATCGAGTTGTATGATAAAAATGTGAAAGTTTATAGCCACCACCAATCGGAAAAGTTCTGCACATAATTAAAAGTTCCAGGATAGCATCTAAACAAATGCTTTTTATTTGAAATTGCTCCTGAACATCGACCATATTTTCATCATAAACTTTATTGATTAGCAGGAGGAATGTCATGAAGTACTCTTCGAACTGTTGTCGTGTTGTGAAACCAAAAATTGATAACCTGTAAAGAAGATAAAACGAATTTTATTGGGTAAACAAAGAGCAACAACGGAGTACTGAAATATCCTATCTTTGAAAACCACAAAATAATCAAGTGAATGTTGTTTTTGATCCAAGCTATTATCGGACTATTGGTAACGATGAAATATCCGTTAAAGACTTTATGTAATAACTTTAATAGACGTCAAGGACATTGTCGAGAATACTAGCTCATTGTCGGACGAATGATTTGTACTTTGTTAAACGTCCCACTGGGATAAATTCCTCTTAGCTAGTGCCGAGTTTTCCTCTAAATTTACTCATCGTATTGTATAGACACAAAACTAACAGGAACACGGTGACGAGCTTAGATTATACTCGGAGATATGTGATTCAGTCCAGATAGAGAACAGGCGTAGTACACAATTTCGAAGGATCCCACTTCCGATGTGAACTTAGGAATAATTTGTTTCCATAGCTGCTTCAGAGACAGTGCGCTGATGAGGAAGTTTTACTTTTCATTAAACTAGAAGGGACGATGACAACATTTCGTTGTCTTTGGCAAGGCAACCTAGGTCGTAAAGCAACCTCAATGTGGATATGTAATCGGACCAGTACATATGGATATGCAAATGATAGTAGTGAAATTCTTATTTATTACCGCTTACGGCTAATTGCGACATGTCAGTGAACTTAATTCAAAATGGAATTGTTGAGTACACACCGAATTTATGATATTTGTTTAGGGTAAGCTCTTGTTGACACTGAGAACTTACGGGGTAAAATATTTGAATTTTTGTAGGTATTATATTTTCGGATTCCTTACTTCAAAGATGGAATTCGTTAAATGGGAGCCTAGATTGTGGTATTATAATTCTGAAAACCGTAGTTCATTCCTTTTCCCAAGGAATGAACTACGGAGATGAGTTTTTACGAATATGTGAAACTCGTATCACACAAGTCTTAAAATCCAGCAAGGAGTATTGTCCAATTGACGTAGCTTATCGTAGAGTAACACAACGTAACGTTCCTGAAAATCTCTGACTCTGTTCTTCTAATGGCAATGTTTGCGGAGTTTCAAAATATTACAATATTATCGTGGATGTATATGCTTCACCGCGGCTGTTGGCTGATTATCGAATTCTTTAAGGTGGCGTATGAACTTAATCAAAAGTACCAGCCCAACACTAGTTCAATCTGGTGCCAATAAAATGAAACCCGCAAATATAAATTCAGTGTGCGAATTCGACCTCGATATTATCAACAGGGCTAGAGCATTGATTTCATTAAAGGGTCCGCGAGGAATAAAATATACGATCCATAACTATTGCATGCAGTCAGTAAACTACTGAAATCCAAACTGCTATCACGGAATATAAACCTCCGTGTCTCTAGAACCATAATCATGCCGATCGTTCTATACGGATGCGAAACATGGGCTCTCACAAAACGGGAAGAAAACAAGTTCCGCGTATTCGAGAATAAAGTCCTAAGGGGTATCTTTGGCGGCAAATATGACGAGGAGGCAGGACAATGGAGGAAACTCCACAACCACGAATTGGAAGAGCTATACCGCAAACCCACAATAGTGAGAGTAATCAAGTCGCGAAGATTAAGATGGGCCGGACACGTGGCGCGAATGGGCAACGATAGGACCGTGCATAAAATTCTTGACGGTAAACTAACGGGAAAGAGACCGACAGGGCGACCGCGACGGAGATGGGAGGAATATGTTAGGTTGGACCTCGAGGAGATCGAATCGGATGGTCGAACGTAGAAGGAGAGCGCACGGGACAGGCAACAATGGCGAGGTCGAGTCGGTGAGGTCATGAACTTTCGGGTCCCTACAGGCCAATATATAGTTAATATAACTATTTCACAAAGACGCACTTGTGGGGACAAAAATAATTATGAAAAAACCACCGACGCATACGAAAAATCCGGAAGGCGTAGATGTGATGAGCCAACACTTACCATAAGGGAAAAATTCGTCAACAAAACACTAACTCGGCTAAAGTACGACGTAGAAAAAAAATTAGGAAAAACAGGATATACGTGTCGGCGTGTGGAATGTCCGAACGTTATATAAAGCAGGCGCGATACAACACGCTATAGAGAACGCGAAGCAATATAAAATGGACATCATCACGCTTCAGGAAGTTCGACTCCCATATCAAATACACAAAGGGAACGAATTCACACTTTTATGTGGAGGCATGAATTCAAATACCCTGGAATTGGCTTCATCATAAGTAAAAGGATTATGACATGCATGCCGATGCTAAGAATACAGGGCCTGTGGTACAAGTAAGTACTCTTAAGCATACACGCCCCAACAGAATCTACCGACAAAGAAACGAAGGACACTTTCTATGACCCCTAGCAAATGTACTCGACGGAATTTCATTTTTCAATTTTTACTCAGGGACCTTAACGCGACAATTGGAAAGAGAGATATCTTCCAATAAACTATATTAACTTAATGACGTCCCAAACGATAATGGAATTCGTATTTTCATGTTCGCAGCATCAAAGTCACCCAAGGGATTAACGCATAACCAAATATACCACTTCCTCAAACACAAAGTGTTGGCGATGGCTTTGCTTTAAATGCCTTCGCTCGAACATCTGATTGCCAGGCACCACCGTGCGATAAGTGCGCAAGAGGGCACCACGTCACCCTCCATCCAGACGAATTTTCACCGAGGATGGCACAAGAAGAGAAGGAAGGTCACGCCATGACACAGCTCCATCGAACAACGATGTCTCGAGCAAACCAGAGAAGAAGTGGTCACTTCCATGCGCACCGTCAGTGGCACCAAATCACCTGAAGATGATTCCAGTGGATCTCTATGGACCTAAAGGATCGGCCCGGGTATTGGGTCTGCTTGACGAGGGAACCACCATTTCGTTGCTGGACTCGTCAATCGCCGAAAGGATCGGTGCAAAGGGCATACAGGAGGCGCTCGTTCTGGAGACAGTCGGTGGACTGGCCGTCAGGAGGAACGACTCACAAAGAATCTAAGTGCGAATCAGGGGAGCCCATGGCCGAACTAGAAATTTGCTCGAGGTAAGAACCATTCCCAATTTTAAACTTTCGAAGCAGGATGTGAGGAATGAAACGATCGAAGGATGCAAGCACCTACGAGACTTCGGAGACCAGCTGACCTACACCCAGCAAGAGCCGAAATTACGCATCGGTCAGGACAACTGCGGCCTGATAGTTACGAGGAGGCTGAGGAAAGGGAGAAGCACCGAACCAGTTGCTTTACTTACCAGTTTGGGATGAGTCTTGCACGGGTGCGAGGCCAGGGACAGCGCGCCAATCAGATTTGTTAACTGCGGCAGGACAAAGAAAGACGAGACGGAATTGCTCGGTAGACGCAACTTCGAAATCGAAGAAATGAGAAGTAAACCTAAACCTAAACCACCAACGGAACGAACTCCACGTAGACCCGGAAGGGGAAGAAAAAAAAAGAAAGAATTGAAAACTCCGCGGACAGTACATTCCACCGGAACATTAAATTGGCAAAACAAAGCTGAAAATGTATTCTAGATCAGTGAGGGAGTAGCTATTTACACCGGACCCAACAACCAAGTACAAATACAAATGATGTGATGTCGAAGAAAAGTGGCTGCCTAGGCAAGAACATGGTGGTCAACCCGACGACAGTGCCTATCAACTGATGAGTCTTTACGAAAACGAACACTATCGCTGGTGCACGAAAACAAATCAATGGATTCCTAAAGCTCTGGAAACGAATGTTAAATAATTCGAAACTGAATATTATCGTTGGGATGTTAGCAAGAATCAATGGATACCAAAGAATCAGATATCCGTGAATGGGGATACCTATAGTTTTGAAAATGGTGTACGGACATACACATACTTTTGCGACACCGAGAAGGAAGCATGGTTTCCGAAAATCGATGATGACTTTATGGCAAGGTATCAAATGAGTTATGGTTTTATTGACAACACAGCACCAACGGCTTTACAGCAGACAGAGAAACGAACAAAACCGCCAGACAAGGTTGTAAAGGAAGCGGTCAAAACGATTGCATCTGTGGAGAGTGGACCTGTAAAAGCAAGGTTGCTACAGAGTCACCACAATGGCTTGATTTGAAATCGAACGACGATGAAAACCTCACGCCGAACCATTTCCTGCTGGGGCGCTCTTGCCGAGCGACGGCACCCGATGACTTCGATGACCACGACCTTGTTGGTAGGACGAACTGGAGAACAGCGCAGCGTCTGACGGACCACTTTCCGGAGAAGAAGGGTAAAGGAACACAACGCCACACGACGGAAAGAAAAAGCAGATACCACAACACATCGAGCCGATGGCACGCGTTAGAAAAGCCTGACCTCTCATATGTATACTAGCAAAGCAATTTATATACAAACTAATGAGAAATGGTACTATAGAATAAAAGCCAAAAATTAGACCTACCGGCCAAAAATTAGATCCGTAGATCGCGCCGGAAAATGTTCACCCCATCTTCGTCCGTCATAAGGCATGACTTAAAACTTTAAACGCGATTATCTGAAAATCATATTTTTCAAATTGGCTTGCAAGATAACTGTTTCAATTTTTATCCTTATCTTGATTATATTCAGAGAACGGGTTTTTCCAAATATTAAAAATTATAAAAGTTATTAACAAACGAATTCTTTTTTTTCTTTTTTTTTAAATTGATATTTTTAAAATTCAGTACGATATTCTCTAGACATTTTTATGTGGTTTAACAAGACTTTTTTTGTGCATGGACAAAACTCCAAGGTATTTTGCAAGCCCCAGATCAAATTTTTAAAAACACGTTTTTTTTTACAACGGCCGTGTGCCCCAATTTTTTTAAATTAAGTTAATACATATATAAAAATGTGGTAAACTTCGTTTGTTGGCGCAAGGCTAATAACCTTGCCCCGAAAAACAAATTATTATGGAAAATTTAACAAGCCTCAGACTTGTTAACTAAGGCCAAGACCGGATCCCGGTTGTAGTGCCGATGATGGTGATGATGAAACTTCATTTTATTAGTAATACATTTTTTACCATCTAAAAAAAAATACCAAAGATGTGATCGGTTTTCGGGTCTCTACAGTGGCATAACCCCTTAAGTCAGCCCCTTGAAATATTACTAGATAAGTGTTGGGGATTATTTTTTGAACATCTATGCAGGTTATAATTCTCCAGAAACACCCACATAACTGCATATTTTGTTACCCGTTGAGTTGGAGCCAAAATATAACTTTAAGTTACCTCCAAATAAATACAGTAGAAATCTGAAGATGCACTATCTACAACAACCCAAATCGACATTCCATTCGGGACAGTTGCATATTTACAGTCTAGTTCACGGAGAATGCGAATTATACGAAATACCAGCAATAGTCCTTAAAACATGTGCTCCTGAACTATCGCCGGATCTTGGCAGACTCTTCCGCTTATCTTATACACGGAGGACATTTCCTACCTGCTGGTGGCTCGAGTTCAGCCAATCCCAAAGAGGGGAAAAAGTGTCTTCCACAAAATGACCGGCCCTTATCATTACTGTCTATGTTATCTAAGGTAATGGAAAAGGTCATCAATGCCGAGTTAATTAAGTATTTGGAGTCCAACGGACTTCCGAATGATCGTCAATACGGCTTCCGTGGAGGCGATCCACAGGAGACCTTTTGAGCCTTATAACCTATATATGGACATCCACGATTGTGGGGCTCGGTGAGTCGAGGACGATCGCATTGGATATCTCCAAGGCTTTTGACCCCGTCTGGCATAGGGTATTGCTGACCAACCTTCGTTTATATGGACTTTCCCAGCAGCTTTGCGAATGGACGGAGCTTTCTTGAAAATCGATCGATCCGGGTTGCTGTGGACGGCGAGTGTTCGGGCCTGTGTCCTGTTAATTCGGGGATTCCTCAGGGATATATTTTGGCTCCAACCTTGTTTTTGCTTCACATAAATGATTTGTTGGCGACAACGGAACAAAGCGTTCAGTTTTGTGGATGATAGTACGCTTGTTTCCTCGTTTTCGAGTGATCCACCGATTAGTACATCAACGTCGCGCCAGCTGAGATGTAGACAGATTGACTCCCTGAATCGGGATCTGGATAAGGTCCTGCGGTGGGGAAATGCCAATTTCGTCGACTTCAATGCAACGAAGACACGGTATACAACATTCACAAGGAAAAGCGGATCATCGGTTCCACAGCTATTGATGAATGGCCAGGTCATCGAATCTGGGGAAAGATTGAAATTACTCGGCGTCACGGTCTGTAGGAAAATATCGTGGCATAAACAGGTGTCGGACATCGCCAGATCTGCCTCAGGAAAACTGAGCTTTCTTTTTAGAACCAAGAAATACCATATTTTACTCCGGCTCATCTTCTTCTCCTGTATAAATCCCAAATTAGACCCGCGCTCGAATATTGCTCTCCTGTTTGGAGCTCTGCTCCTAAACGTACCCTCGATTTACTTGAGAGCATACAGAGACGAGCGATCTGCCTGATCGAGCACTCGGCGCTGACTTCGGGACTACCGTTGCTATCACATCGAAGGGACATAGCAGACCTCTGCCTGTTTGACAGATATTATCACGGGTACTGTTCTTCGGAGAGTGGTGGTATTATTCCGAGCAATTCGGTCTACATGCGCTCCACAAGACAATTCGAGAAATCGCATCAATTAAGGCTCATCCAACGACGGCGCTAAAAACATCCCTGCATCAGAACTTGTTCCGTTACAGAGCGGGGAAAGCATGGAACTTCCTCCCCGCGCGAGTGTTCCGGAAGCGTTACAACCTCCAACTGTTGAAAAGGAACTGCAACAGTTATTTGGTCGCATCTCGGGGCGCCGTGGCGGCTCTATAGCTTCGCCTCTCCCGAGAGAAGTATGTTTATTATTTACAACAAAAAACCAACAAAAAAAAATTAAATATTAAAAAAAATTAAAAATTAAAAATTAAAAAAAAAATTAAAAAAATTGTAAATTAAAAAAAAATTTTTTCCATTACTGACCTCTGAACACGAAGAAACTGCGAAGAAACTCCTCAAACTGTCCTAGTTAGTGGGCAATAACTCCATACTTAACGAAGTTGTCGCTTGAGGTGCATGTGAAAATGGTCCGAGTTTCCCAAATGGCACAGTCGTTTCTACGGAATATATCCTTGGCGCGGATAACAGAAATAGATCTAATGTTTGCAGAATCCTCCACTGTTTATGCTTCTCCACTTGTTGCACCAAATTGCGGCTAATAGCGAACTGACGCAATACTTCAGCGAAAAAGGTGGAAGAGGCGTTGAGTATCAGCAGAGAAATAATCCGAATTGCTGTTCACAAGGATTTGGGCAAAACTAAGATCCATGCAAAATGTGTTACATTGATAACCAAAAATCAATCATTGCTTGTTAATTGTTGACTCAATATCAAGTCTGTGTGTTGAATTATCCGCGAAACTTTAGTTGAGAGGATTTTTTTATGAGATTTTGACCATCAAAACAGCTACAGCATAAGTGTGGGGGTTCCTTAAGGCGACCGAAGAACCACCCATCGTTTTAGCCCAATTTCCCTTTCCCAACCAAAACTATTGTACTTACCTGCAATCGAGCAGCGTAAGCTACCCGTCAGTATCTTGCACCTAGAAGTTAAACCTCAGCAACCATGCCTATAGGCAAATCATTTCGTTCACCACCTGAAACATAAATCCACGGCAAGATTACCATCTTGCCATGCCATCAATTAAAACCATTCCGGTTCATCCTTCATAAACCGATCGGTTCCTAAAGTCGACCACATACCACCAAACACAGGCCAATTCTTTTGCGTGTCTTTATCCAACAATTCGCTGGTCCAAAAGACACCCCATGGCAAATATTGCTTATACAGCTGCAGCCGATTATCCCTGATCGGTTGCATAAGTGATAAACTAGCATCGAATTGGACGTGAACATAGTTTGTTTTTCCTAAACAATCTAGCAATGCTCACGTCCCATGTTTTGTTCGCCAATACAAAGCATAGCGCAACTCGCGCCTAGCTGCCAGGAGCCGAATTCTTTGCCTGTGTAAATATTCACACTGGAATCCGACCCTTGACTCGCTAAGGATGCAATGCACAATGGACGTGGATAAACGCACAACCGTCATTGTGTAATCATTCTGATCACCAGATCAGGTCCCACGGTATAGTTTTCCTAAACAACCTATATACCATTAGCTAAGACAAACAGACGGCTATCTTTGCGCATTGATCCTCGAAATAGCGTTCTGTTGACATAATACCCAGAAATATAACCCCGCATCAACGAATCGCTAATTTAAACATCTCTTTTCGGCCGCTATACGAGCGACCATCTATTTGCACAGCTGACCTAAGTCGAATTCAAATATCATTTAGTCAGTTTTTGCTGTCGCTTTTCCTTATTCGACTTCAGTCTATATGTGAAATACTGTCATTCCCATGTACAGGCTCTCTCCCTGTATGTGTGCAATCTCGAATAGAGATATCCGCGCGAAACAACATCTAGATTGATCAAGGAGTCAGATTCTAGCAATCAGGGAGTCAAGTTCTAACATCGAACCAAGAAGGGACATCTTTCAACCCTTGTCGCATATACACGCGTTTTTACGAATCGAGTTTCAATCATGGTGGTCAAGTCGCGAGTCAAAGTTTACACCTATTAACGAGACGGTCTTGTTGTTTTGTTAAGGAGACGGCACCGTTTTACGCATGTTAACGTAGTGGAATCTACCTGGTGTTGACTGACCTTGAATTCATTTGCTGTTCGATAAAAATTGGATAATTAACTAAGATAGATAGATTTTGTGAAAGATACAAAGAAGACGATTCAGTGCAGAAGAGTTGTTACAAAGAATCAGTGTAGTTATATTGGCTTTACAAAATATCACAGTTATGTTATTAACAATATTAAGAGAGAAAGTGATATAGCAAAATAATATATTTTAAGAACTACAAACAGAGTGTGAACTACGTGTATGTGCTGTCCTCATAATGTATGCAGAAATAAAACAAACATTAAATCAACCAACTAACTCTAGCGTTTCTTTTATTCGTTCCCTTCTTCGTTGGCGAACAGTTTCCAGTGATAGTTAGTGGGTGGTCACAAAATGAGCTAGAATATGGATTTTAATCACTAGTAAGCGTATTAGAACTAGAGAAGAACATTTCAAATAGAAAAATCGAAAAGTATTCAAATATTTTGCTCCAATGATGTTTTCCACAGTCAATCTCTGAACTTATTTGTCGCTCTTTGTGTTCTTTGAATCATTAGTTTAAAGGCGTTGATCAAAGAGTAAAGGTTGCGATACGACTACTCTGAATTAATCTTTCATTACATCATTTACACGTTCCTAACTTGTGTCCTAAAATGTATATCTGCTTTATTTTACTAACTTCGAACTTGTACTTTAAAACATAAGTTTAAACTATTTATGGATAACACAATGTAAATGTACATTTGTGGTATTTGCCAGACGCAGCCGCCCTTGTGTCGTTTTACACGTATGATGGATAACAAGATACTTATTCTCGGTATTATATTTTATTGTGCGTGATTGTTAGCATTTTTGGTTGAGGTATTGCACGTGATAGAAAATGAAGAAAAATGTTACATCCACCCAGAATCAGTTTGAAAAATAAGGAATAAATATAATCAAACATTTACGGTGAAAAATGGATTAGAAATATATACAATCCTTCTATTATTAGCTTACAAGCTGTCATTTCTATTTCACTTCTTAAGAAAAGTTTCCAAGTTCCACTTCATCTGCCTTTTTTGTTATTTTTGTTTTCATTTTTCAAAAGTCTATAAAAAGAGCAAACCAATGTCCTTTTTGTCGGCTTTTCATGTTCTCACTTACCTTTTCACAAATTTCTGCAGGACATCGACGTCGCTCAGATGTTCAACAGAAATTGAGGGAAGTTTCCCATTCGAACTTTTAATTTGGTCTTCGTAGCTGTTGTCGTCAGTTCCAGAACTTTGTTGGTATATTTCCAATGGGGTCACAGCACATGCATAAAAGTGATTCATTCGCAAAATTGAGATTCCAATCGATTTAAGGTATCGCTGAATGGAAAGACATATAAAAGAATATTAATGTACATTCGAGTATATATTGAGGTTGAACAATAGTACATTTAAAATATTCGAAACCATTCATAAGCCGTTCGGCAGGTATAGAGTAAATACTTGATTTCACAGCTAGGAAATGCCATATACTTATATTATCGAATTGAACGAGTATAGTGTTGGTAAAAGTAATATATTGGTGTTATTTTATTATTATGCTCCTCGATAGTATAGAGGTTAGTATACCCGCTTATCACGCGGGAGACCGGGGTTCGATTCCCCGTCGGGGAGCCTCTGGCGCAAGACTAATGACCTTGCCCGGAAAAAACAAATCATTATGGAAAATTTAACAAGCCTCAGGACTTGCTAAATAAGGCCAAGACCGGTTCCCGGTTGTAGTGCTAATCATCAGATGATGATGATGATTTTATTATTCCAAGAAAATTGTAAAAAAATGGGCAAATTCATTAAATTCAAATAAAATTGATTAACGATTTTACGGTCCTCAGAAAATACCAATTCGTATTAAATTTATTTAAGGAACCTGAAGGGCTGTATGTTCAGCCGATTCAAACAATTTAACTCAACTTGTAAATCAGCCAACAGATGGGTTCTCCAATAGGGATTTGACAACTTTTTTTCGGTAGTAAATTTTTATAATTTGCAGACGTTGTTCGTTCGTGTACTTAACCATGATGAAAATGTTGAGTTTACTGAATAAATTGACAGACAGTTCGATGATTAATGAATGGGTGCGTTCACAAATTAAATTCAAAGTTGTCAAGTCCCTATTGGAAAACCCAATACTAGAGCGTTTTTTTTCGAAATAGTGAAAAACGTGATTCGAATCCATGATAGGAAAAATTTGGAAACCAAGCATTAGATCACGGTCGCGTGTGCAGGAGGATGATTCAACACGCTATTCAAACTGTGTGATTGTTATGTTAACTGCTCTAACATACGGCTCTAATTAATTTGTTGGATTTTCTTGTGTACTGTTTTTCGCTATGGTTCCGTGTTCGCTTATGTCTGTTGGAATGGGCACACTACTGGCTCCCCATTAAGCATGTTGCGATCATGTTGTGTGGAGCAGGCGGAGTGAATTGAACAGAACAGGCATTATAAACCCACCAGGGAGAGCGAGAGAGTGACGTAAAGTCCTGGTTTACCATAGAAGGGTGTTTTGCTGTACCGACAGATCACATTGGGGTTACCGATTACAGCGATTTAAAATAATTGTAATAGGGTAAGGCTTAAATTAAACTGAATAAGGAGGGTTTACTTTTCTACTGGACTTTGACGCTGTTGTTATGTGAAAATAGGGATGAATGCAGATTTTTTTTTTTCAGCCGAGTGGTTCCTATGAGATGGTCATTTGGTTTCATGGTTTCATTTTTATTTTGTTTTAAGATATTTTTTGATTAATGTTTCTTTTTCCAAAAACAAATGTTTAAAAAAAAATCGTAAATTTTGACTGAAATAAATTTAGCTTTGAAAAATTTAGTTCTTATGCAAATTTGATTGAACCTTGAACATTTTAAACTATAACTTTTCATATTAGACTACTTACCAGCACCATTGTGGCATTTGTGATTTGCGTTGTTCTCAAACAGTTGTCGGGGGCATCTTCGTAGCCTATTTCAATTAATTTCGCTAAGAAAATAGCCTTTTTGAATATTGATGTTGCATTTTCAGAAAGGTCCTGCTGTGAGACATGTATCTTGAATTTTTTGTAGAAAATTGAGTAATCAACTGCAAGACTCATAGCGATGAAAAGTGTATTCAAAACATCATTCAAGAGATCAATATCTTCGCGGGAACTCTCTTCGCCTTCATTAGAACATTGGTTCAATATTGACCACATATATCTTTGCCTAAGCAGCTCATCAATACATCGCACATAGGTGGAAAAGTCCAATAATTTTTCATTCCACTTCTGGAACAAGAACAGCTTTTTGATGGAACTACAACATATCCGCAGCATTTTTTTCATTGTTTTCATAGTATCACTTGTTAGAATAATATCCTGTAAATATTTTTCGATGACTTTCGAATCGATGTAGATTAACGCTGCATTTTCAATATCTCTAACGTTGACCAAAAGTGAGATTGTCGAAGTTGCTAAATATATTGAAGAATCCGTGTAGATATTATCAAACTGATAGTTTTCGATGTGCTCTCTCAGAGTTTCAAGAGAGACCTTAAATAATTCATAGGGATCATTGCGGTGTAGATTGTTAATAGCTGGACGACCTGTCACACAACGTTGGCGAAAGAAAAGTAACATTCTTTTAAGAGTAACATCAATGGCAGAGGGAAGTATATGCTTAAGTCTACTCCGAGCTACGCTAAAAATGCTCCTTTGATGATGTTTTCCCACCGCGATAAGTGCTTGAGAAAGCCCCATGGGGTATGCATTTTCCGAGAGCTCCAACATCTAATATAACAAAATAAAATAAAACAATTTAATAGATACAGTTAATTGTTTGCTACACAGAATACGTAATGAAAATTTGTATCTATAAACATTTTTATCATCAAGCCTGTGGCCGCAAACCTACAATAGTGAGAGTAATCAAGTTGCGAAGATTAAGATGGGCCGAACAGTAGCGCGAATGGGCAACGATAAGACCGTGCGTAGAATTCTTGACGGTAAACCAAGGGGAAAGAGACCGGTAGTACGGCCGCGACGGAGATGGGAGGACAATGTTAGGTTTGACCTTGAGGAGATCGGATCAGATGGTCAAGCGTGGAAGGAGAGTGCACAGGACAGGGAACGATGGCGGAGTCGAGTCGGTGAGGTCATGAAGTTCCGGGTTCCTACAGGCCAATAAATAATAAAAAAATAATTGTCTCATTGTAATAAGTCTGCAGCCGTTAAGGTTTCAAAGAATTGGTCAGTTTCTACGTCTGTCCGTGAAGGTGAAACTCCCCTTGTAATCAAAACGTTAAAATATATTCTGACGAATATGACAATCAGTACTAGAATATTTTAGAAAGTCCAATACAAATGTAATGCAGGTTCGCCATGTAAGGGGGGGGGGGGGGGGGGGGGGGGGGGGGTTATGTTTTGGGGTTGTGTCGTAATATCCTATCTATCAGACAACTTGACAAAAATATCTATTTCCCTACTTTCGCTGTACAAAGCGCAGCTCGCTGAATTTTGATGGCGAAATCGCCGCAGTGTGGTAAATCAACGCCGAAGGTTGGTTTTTGATTAATTTACTTTCAAAAATGCTGGGGTATTTATACTCCCAATCATTCGTTCAATTATTTACAATTCTTATATAAATATCGCTTAATATGCTATTCTTTTCTTAATGGTAACTTCACCTATACAAATTTTGATTACTTAAGCTATTTCATTCTTTACAATCAATTAAGAGTGTAATGCAAAAACCACGATACGAATTGACCCAATTAATTCATTAATTGCTTGCCAATGAAAAACTCAGAAACGTTTCTTCGTAACCGGAGCTATTCGTTTGTTTATGAAAATTAATGAGTTGACCTTGAATTTATGGTCAACAACGAATGCTGGTTATTCGATATTTGGCAATTAATGCATTTGATATTATTGTCTGTGGTCATGTCATGCGTATGTTATTACACTACACAAAGTACTAGAATATTGTAGAAAGTTCTGGAAAACTGGAGACTATGACCAGTAGAAAATTCGAGGCTATGGAATGGACGTCACACGGAGATCAGAAAGTAAGAAGTAAGCAGTAAAAGACGCGATAAGTACGGAAGCGATAAGTCAAGATATCGTTAAGTGTACGGTAAAAAGTAACGGTTGTTATTAACGGGCTAATAAAGTTGTGGCGGATCAGCACAATCCACAACCTCCACGCAATCGCCGTAAGCAAAGACTCACACCGAGAGTGGCTTTCCACTAATTAAGTCAAGTACACTCGGTCACCCTCACACACAAAGGAGAGTCACGGCTGAATTGGCGTGGAGTCGACGCGGTACTACGTTGGTGTCGCTTACACGTAGAACGAGAACCGACGCCAGATCTTTCCCGCCAATTTCGGTTGACACACACCACATGTGTGGACAATTGGCGCGAACACAACCACTTCGACATTAGCCGCCGCCACGACCAGACGTGCGAGTCAACATAGGGGATTCTACATTTGCCGCATCAACACGCAGGGACTTCAGCGTTAGCAGCCGTCCGACAAGGACGATTTGGGGATCGTAACCCCCAAAAAGTGTTACATTAATTCAAAATCGATTTAACGGCTCTTATTTATTAAAAATAATTAATCCAGCGAACCCTAAGCTCGCAACAATATATTTAACAGTCCTGAAGTTACAAAAGGTTAATTAACAACTTCCACAGAGTAAAAAATGATAGGTATCCTAATATTCCACTGTAAAAAAGGGTCATTCAGATTAACTATACATATTGACATTAGAAACACGAAATATCACATTTATTTTGTTCAAATATTTTAAATTTTGCATACAATCAATTGGTACTTAACACCGAGTGGCGGCCAAGTCCAAACTGAGTGAACTCGAAAATAAGGTGAATAAATTTCAAAAGATAGCGAAAGGAAAATTGGTACTGGAACTGAAACGCCGACCAGAGGCCACCATTGAGACAGTGAAAGCAAAGGTACAAGGCGTGCTAAAGAATCTTGAAATTGTATAGAAACAAGGGTCGAGTGTCGGAACCTAGATGAGGTTACCACTGTCAACGAGATACTGAAAGCGATCACAACACAGTTTCCTGCACTGACCGCGATTTCAAGGGAAGCGGTAAAGTGTTTAAGGAGGGAACCAGATGACACACATGTTACTATGATCACTCTACCAAGAGAAAAGGATAAGATATTACTTGCTACCGATTTCCTGCTTTCTGAATGTTCTGAGAATCAGTTGCGAAGACGGTAACGCACAGCTACAAATGCCTAGCATTCCAAAACGCCATGGCCAACCTTCTGAATATAAAAGGGAGATGTGTACTTGTATACAAATTAACTTAAACCATTATGAAGCGGCACAATATCCCCTTATCCAAAACGGTTAGGAAATATGGAGGTATGGAAATATATATAGGAAGAAGACAGCAGTGCAACAACGGCCATCTGGAGAACTAGAAATTCCCCAAGAAAACATAGAATTGACCAGCGGCAGCAAGGATTCGCCAAATCTAAGATCAAACGAATTCATTTCTTCTGTTGTTACGAATTCGAATGTTTCTTAGGTCGGGTAATCGAATATCCCAGAACTAAGAGCCCCCTTATAATTGCTGAAGATTTCACCGCATGGGCGGTAGAATAGGAAGGTGCCAGGACCAACAGTAGAAGCCAGGCACTGGTCGATGCCTTCGCAGTCATAGATGTAGTACTATTTAAGGATGATGCCGAGCACATCTTTATAAACAAGAGAGGCCAGTCCATATTCGACATCACATCTGCCAGCTCCACGTTGGGAAGAAAGATAGAGCGTCGAAAACCTCCAAGCAGTGATGTAGAAAGCACTTCTACACTGGGGATTCATCACAGGCAAATAATTGAAGACAGCCCAGAAAAGTGGATGGAAAGAAAAGTTCCTCGATGCATAGAAATTGGCTAGAAGCGAGCAGGGTGCAGCAGATTACGAAATTTGCAATTAATTGCAAGAAACCGTAACACATACCCATATATATATACGGAATTGGTCAACAAACGGAAGAAGTTGAGGAATATAATCCGTAAAGGTAAATATAATACGTTCTGCGCCCTAAAGGATGAATTAAATTACAACCCATTGGTGCAACCCCTAAAGGATGGTCATATGCGAAGACTACACAACAGTACACAACCCAATTCACTCGTTTGCTGATGATAGCACATTGAGTTTATAGCGTTTAGGATTGATAGTGAAGAACGGGTGATTCGAACTGACGCTATGACAGTTAGAATCACCAAAAATTTAACCAATGCGTAACACACCAGGCTAATGGCCGTGCTTAGAATTCGATTTTTAAACTCAAGTATATTCCACTGATGTGAATTGTTATGTTATCGCTATGGTATACGGCTCTGATGCATTTTCTAATTCGATTTTCGTTCGGTGTTCTTCACTATTTGCTTTTGTATTGTGTGTGTTTCTTTTAAGGACGCTACAAGTTTCTTATACTCATACGAATATTTCCGAGCAAACTCTTCCAACATCAATACCAATCAGCAGATTATGCTTAATACACTGAATTCCGCCCTCAACAGGATATATCAATGGGGATTATCTAACCGAGTAGAGTTCAATGCCTTAAAAATGTCGTCAAAGGCGAACCCCACGGTAAATACACTGTCGGTGAACGACACTAGCATCGACGAAGCCAAGGAACTATCAATCCTCGGCACTCGAATTAATTCGACTCTTAGGTGGAGCGACCACATTTTTGAAGCTGAGAAAAGTGCGGCCAAATGCATGGGGTTCCTTAAGGGATGCATAAGATAATTCACTCCATCCAGTCTGGCCACTATTTACAAGGCGTATATTCGTCCCAAAATGGAATTCAACTCCCATACTTGGTCAGGCGCAACCAAAACTGCACTTCACGTGCTCGATAGAATGCGAAAACGAGCAGTGAAACTTATTGGGAACCCAGTTGTGAGTCGATCAATTCCGTCGTTAGAACATAGGCGCGACGTATCGTGCTTTTCTCTCTTCGATAGGTATTATCACGGCCGTTGCTCAACTAAACTTGCTCAATGTGTTCCGCCTCCTCAGACAATTTTCCGAGATTCCCGTCAATCTGAGAATGCGCATAAATTCACATTGAAAGTCAACTTCACGCGCACAATCAAACACAGAGAGTCATTCTTTAGCCGAACCACACGAATGTGGAATGCTCTACATGATCATGTGTTTCCTCGTCGTTGTAATGTCCAGGCATTTAAGACCAATGTACATAGATACCTCCTTTCCTTATCCACTTCCTCTCCTTCCGCTCGCACTGTGCTCTGACATTTAACGATACTCCAAAATCCCCTTTTGTGCGCGCGTTTGTATAAAAAAAAATATATATGCAAAAGTGACATGGCCAGAATCGTTGCCGTCCTCTTCCCGCAGTGTGATGAGGTCTTTAGAGCACAAAAAGAATTGAACATCACTGAAACAGAAATACCTCTCGTGACCACTAGAGGGGTACTGTTGGCTGCAAGGATTGCTAAAAAAAAACAATACCCCGGGACTGGGTGGAATTCCTAACGCTGTGGTGAAGACTGCATTAACAAAAAAGCCGGAGGTCTTCAGCTATCTCCAAACAACACACTTTTCTCTACGATGGAAAAAAACAGCGGCTTGTGCTTATATTAAAAGGAGTCAAGGAATCAGAAGCGCCGTCGTCTTAATGCCGGTTGTGGATACTGGACACAACAGGGAAGCTATATGACCGAGTAATTACCCCTCACCTGGAACAATGGATCCTGGAAAGGTAGATCTATCGGTAAAGCCCTATCTGTTGTGTGCGATATCGTTCGCAACGCGATAGCTGGTCCACTATAGGCGGAAAATACTGCGCCGTGATGAGACTAGGCATTAAAAATGCATTTAATCGGCGAGCTGAAAACAGATACCAGAAGCGTTGGGCGATCTACAAGTTTCACTCTACTTGGTGTGTTTAATAGCAAGCTTATGTGTGTTTAATAGCAAGCTTTTGGCGGATTCGTTCGATGTATTCCACCGAACACAGTCCATACATTTCTTTTTTTTTTTTTTTTAATAACATCCTTTATTGGATATGAATAGTACAATCTTAACAATTTAATTTAATACTAGGTTTAAATTGTACTTAATTTAATTTAATTAAGTAGAGCGTGTGAGGGTTTACTGGACCAGTGTTCAGCTCCCAACTCGATTTTAGTATGTTCGATTTTAACATATTAATTCATGAGGTTTCGTCCGTTTTAGCCGTCTCAATTCGTGCGTAATATCCAAGAGCTGAATGGCTTCTACGTTGGTATGATTATGTAGGCGTCTTTCGTGTTTGACAGCATATTCTTGGATAACTTCGTAAATCCATTTCATCTCTAGGTCATCATGAATTTCCTGATTTGTCACAAAACGGTAGGCATTCGTGATAATGCTAAGGAATTTATTCTGGCTTCGTTGAATTATATCTCTATTGGATTGCTTTGTACAGCCCCATAATTGGATTCCATTTATCCAGATCGGCTTGATGATAGATTGATAGATCAATCTTTTACAATGGAGATTGAGTTGAGAGTGATTCCCGATTAACCAATTCATGTGTCTACGTTTCAGCTTTATTTGCTCAGCTTTTTGTTTCACATGATGTCTCCAGTTTAGTCTGCTATCTAGATGTATACCGAGATATTTCGCTGAATCTGCTTTGGGAACTGGAATTCCGTTGAGATATGTAGAAATATTGTTATCTGATCGTCGCAATGTAAATGTTACGTGAATAGATTTCATCTCGTTGAATTTAATTTTCCAATCAGTGGTCCATTGGCTAATTCCGTTGAGTGCCTGTTGCAATTGTTGTGTAGCTTTTTTTTGATTATCGTCAGCTGATATTATAACTGCATCATCTGCAAAGGTGCCTATGAATGTGTTCTTGGTTGTTGGGATGTCCGCTGTGTGTAGTAAGTAGAGGAAAGGAACCAGGACACTTCCTTGTGGTACGCCTGCTTCTATTGGATAGAAACTAGAGTGAGCTCCTTCGTGTGTTACTTTGAAGGTTCTATCAGACAAGTATGATTCGAGTATATGGCAATAGTTTGCTGGAAACAGTTTACTCATTTTATATATAAGACCTTCATGCCATACTCTGTCGAACGCTTGGGAGACATCAAGAAAGACAGCTGGGCAATATTTCTTTTCTTCGAAAGCCTTTTCTATTGCTGTGGTTACGCGGTGAACCTGTTCAATAGTTGAGTGTTTATTCCTAAAGCCAAATTGAAAGTCTGGAATATTGATGAGAGGCTTGAGGAGTATTTTCTCAAACAGTTTTGAAATGGATGGCAATAGCGATATGGGTCTAGAAGACGTTACTTCTTCTGCTGGTTTCTTGAGCATTATTATCTGGGCTGTTTTGAATGAATTTGGAATGTTTTTTTGTCGAAAGCAAGCATTAAACAAATATGTTAGCATAATGACAGCTTTTCGAGGTAATTCCTTGTACACGCCAGGTGATATTGCATCGATGCCTGGTGCTTTTTTGTGGTTCAAACTTTTGTCGGTTTCTTGGGCAATCTCTATTGAGGTCACTGGTTTGATTGTTTGCTCAGTTTGATACCTGGGTGAAGGATCAATACTACTGTGAATGTTGTGTGGTTTGAACACTGAGGCCAGGTGTTGTGCAAATACTTCAACTTTATCTTCAGTTCTGCGTACCCACTGTCCCTGCGTTTATTTTATAGGTGGCACTTGGATCAGGGGGCGTTTAAATTTACGTGTTGCCTTCCAGAGAGAGTAATCCGTATCCGCTGACGGACTTAGTTCACTTAGATACTCATCTATACAACTCTGTTTATGGTCTTTAATTAATTTGTTAACTAGATTCCTCGCCTTGTTGAATACTTTTTTATCGTTAGGGTGTCTGGATCTGTGCCAGGTTCGTCTAGCTTTGCGCCTGTCTTTGATTAGATCTCTAATCTCAATAGGGTATGTGGTTGCTGGTTCTGGTTTATCACTTGGCACCGGAGTTGCTGTTGCGGCTGCGCTTTTCAATGTTTCGATAAATTGTTGCACTTGTTGTTCCAATTCTTCACAATCTTGAAGTTTAGCGGTTAAGTCAATCTGATTGTCAAGCTCTGTTCGGAATTTTTCCCAATCTGTATATTTGTTTGTAAGATTTAGTTTTCTGTTCTTTCTGGGAACAGCTGCATTCAGTTTTAGTAGTACTGGAGTGTGGTCAGACGTTAAATCAACTAAACTATCCGTTTCAATATAATTCGATGACACTCCTTTCGAAATAAAGAAATCGATCAGGTCAGGAGTTTTGTTGCTATCAGTAGGCCAGTATGTTGGTGAACAAGACGAATGAAATTCGCACTTTGCTTCTTTGATGGCTGTAAGCAATTCATTTCCCTTGCCTGGAGTAATCAACCTTGACCTCCAAGCGTTGTGCTTGACATTGAAATCTCCACCAATTATAAACCTTGGTCCGAGCTTCTTGAAGATATCCGTGAATTGTTGTTTTGAGATTGTGTGTCTAGGTGGGCAATATACAGCACCTACATTTAAATCAGCTCAATTAAGGTTGATAGTGACAATGGAGGCTTGAATAAAAGTTTCTTTTATTTCTTCTTGTTGGAAGTGATGTATATTTTGTTTTATTATCAGAGCTGTACCTCCACGGGCACGGTCGCTGGGGTGCGTAGTCCAATAGGCCATATAACCTCTGTTTTTTATGAAGCTCATATGAGAAAAGTGTGTTTCTGATATCAACGCAATAGCTATGTTGTGCTCTTTTATAAATATTTCTAATTTTTGAGCCCTTTGGTTGAGCCCATTTGCGTTCCAAGTGATTATTCTTAGGAGCCGATTACTCATTGTCTTTATTTCTTGGATTTCTTGGACGGTAGTTTTTGAAAATTTTCAAGTTTACCTACCCTTTTTGCTAGCTGGTTGATGCTTTTTTTGATGTCGTCCTGGAATACAGTGAGCATCTTCATCATATCCATGATGGTAGGCTCGTTATTGACAGGTTGTTGTCTGCTTTTATTATCTGTTTTCTCATTTGGGTTGTTGTTCATTTGTGTGTTGTTAGTACCGGTTGTGGTTGGTCCCGCTCGCTCTGTATTTTTGGATTGCAGTCTTTGAGTGACTGTCGTTTTTTTTTGGATGCTGTGCTTTTAGTTTTTTTTTTGATACACTGAGCATCCCTTGTAACTAGCTGGATGGCCATTCTCGTGGCAAAGCGCACATGTTGCTATGCTGTTGCGTTGTTTCGAGCATTGGGTTGTGTGGAGAGGCCCAGCACACTTAACACATCTTGAATTATAGATGCAGACATTTCTGGTATGACCAAGCTGTTGGCAATTATTAGATTGAGGTATCGATCTGACCTTTTTGGGTGGTTCAATCGATACTTTGCACCATAATAATTCTTGGATTTCATTATTCTCTTTTTGAACTATATCGACATAAAACAAAAGAAAGGCTTTAAAGATTTTTTCTCCTTTATTTGACGTGGTGCTTTTCCTGATGTTTGTTACCTTTACCACTTTACGGTTTAGTGAGCATAATTCGTTTGCAATCATATCTATGGACATTGAAGCTGGAAGTCCTCTGATTACGAATCTAAATAGTCTCTCACTTTTTAGTTGGTAGGTATGATACTCTAAATCTTGGGTTCTTACATCCGTCTTAAGGGAATGTAATTTCTCTTTAACTGTTCTGTATGCATTTTCTGTTTCGCATGTTATTTTTATGCATACATAAGAAAGGAGATATCACACCGTGCAGCAACTATAGGGGTATAACATTGCTGAGTACCGCCTATAAGATACTCTCCACTATCCTACAAGATCGGATAGCCCCATACGCTAAAGCCATCATTGGTCAATATCAGTGTGGCTTCATCCCAGGCAAATCGGCAATTGATCAGATTTTCACCCTTAGGCAGGCGATGGAAAAATGTCTGGAATTTAAGATTCCATTATATCACCTATTTATAGACTTTAAGGCCGCCTACGACAGCATAACCAGGGTAGAACTATATAATGCCATGAGAGAATTCGGCATTCCTAACAAATTGATAGGACTTTGTAGGTTGACCATGACCAACGTAACTAGTCAAGTAAAAGTAGCGGGATTGCTGTCCAAACCAATAAACATCTATAATGTACTCCGACAAGGGGACAGTCTGGCCTGCCTCCTCTTCAACCTGGCGTTGGAGAAAGCAATCCGTGACTCTGGCGTTACAACAAGAGGGACTATTGTCACCAAGTCCAACCAGAAACTTGCCTACGCAGATGACATCGACATCATCGGTAGAACCGAATCGGCGGTACAGGAATCCTTCACCCAGATCGAGCAGGCGGCACAAAAACTGGGACTGCACATTAATGAGGGAAAAACTAAGTACATGGTGGCAACTTCTGGGAAAAGAAGACCTAACGTTGGTCAAACTATAAGGCTATAAGGGTAGTGGAGCACGAATTTGAAGTAGTACAATCCTTTAACTACCTTGGGTCAATAGTATCAGCCGATAACAATATGGAAGAAGAAATACGCGAACGGCTGATTAAATCCAACAAAGCCTACTATGGTCTATCAAGGCTCTTTAAATCCCGAAATTTATCCAGAACATCCAAGCTACTACTGTACAAGACCATGGTCTTACCAGTACTCATGTATGGATCCGAGACCTGGGTGCTTAATAAAAGGCACTCTGAACTCTTGGCCGCGTTCGAGAGAAAGGTCTTAAGGAGAATTGTTGGCCCCGTATGTGAGGGAGGACGATTCCGGAGACGCTACAACCATGAGTTGTACGCAATCTACCTTAAGCTAATATTGTAAGAAAAATCAAACTCGGTAGACTCCGGTGGGCGGGACACCTAGCTCGAATGAGCGAAGAGGAGCCTGACCGGAAAGTCCTTTATGGCAGGATGTATGGAAGGAAACAGCGCGGCAGACCATGTCTGCGATGGAGGGATGGCGTAGACCAGGACGCCCAGAGCCTGGGAGTGGCAAACTGGATGACATCGGCTCGAAATCGGGACCGGTGGAGAGATTTGTTAAATAAGGCCAAGACCGGATCCCGGTTGTAGTGCCGATGATGATGATGATGATGTTATTTTTAATTCATTATTAGATAATGCTTTAAATTGAATTTTGTCTTTCACTACAGACAAAATGGCAGTTCTAAATGCATTAAAATGCCTTATATTCTTCACATTGATTGGTGGTGGCAGGGGAATTTTCCTTTCTTTTATAACCGGATTTGTTGATTCACGAACTGACGTCATATTGTTTACAGTTGGTATTGTAATTTGTTTATGACTGTTGTCAGTTTTTCTTTTCTTATAAACTGTAGAGGTTTCCCCTTCCAGCTCTTCTTCATCTGTATGGTATTCTGTTGGCAAAGGGATAGTGGCACATACCTGCGATTGCATTTGGTTTTCCATTGTGTTGATTTTGTGGAGCATTTCATTTATCATCGCTTGTTGTTGTTGACACATAGCTGCTTGTTGTTGGTATGCTGCTGCTAGCTGTTCATACGTCATAATGTTGCCGTTATTCGAATTACTTAGCTGGATATTTTGTTGGTTGAATGATGTAGTATCCATTATTAATATTATGTATTATTTTACACCTTTTTTGTTTTGTTTTTCACACGTTTTTTGTCGTTGTTTTTTGCACTTTTTTTTTTGTGATTTACACTATTCACTTAGCACTATCGATAGAGAACCCGCGTACGGGTTTATTTACTTTCAGTTTTGTTTGTTTTTTTTTCTTCTTTTTTTTGTGTGTATTCAATGGAATTCCACCGCTTCACAGCTCTGTAACGGAACGAGTTCTGATGCAGGGATGTTCGCGCTGTCGGGAGATGAACCACAAACGGGTGCGTTCCGTCGGATTTTTTTTTTGTGATTTACACTATTCACTTAGCACTATCGATAGAGAACCCGCGTACGGGTTTATTTACTTTCACTTTTGTTTTTTTTTTTTTTTTTTTGTGTGTTTCAATGTGTGGCGAGGAGCGTGATTTAAAACATCTTTGCGGTTCGAACGTCAAGTGAACACTGGAGTCCATAAATAAAATAAAAAACATTTTACCAAAGAACCATTTTTTTTTATTTTACCTTTATTTTTCAGAAACACTCGCGCCGACGCACTGGTTCGCACCGGAACACTTTTACCCGTTTTCTTCTAGAGTCATTCCGCTTCTAATGTTATAACTTGACAGGCTAAACACTTTGTAACGCTCCCGGAACACTTGCGTGGGAAGGGTGTTCCACAACTTCCTCCCTCTGTAACGGAATGACTTTTGATGCAGGAATGTTCGCGCCATCGGGAGATGAACCGCAAACTGGTGAGATCCGTCGGACTGTCTTGTGGAACGCATATAAACTGAATTGCGTGGAACAATACCACGAATCTTCGAAGAACAGTACCCGTGGTAATATCTGTAAAACAGACAAAGGTCGGCTACACGCCTTCGATGTAATAGCGACTGTAGTCTCGACATCAACGCCGTGCCCCCGATCGGGCGGATCGCTCGTCTCTGTATGCTCTCAAGTAGGTCGAGGTTATGTTTAGGACCCGAGCTCCAAACAGGAGAGCAATATTCGAGCGCGGGTCTAATTTGGGATTTATATAGGAGAAGAAGTTGGTTCGGAGTATAATATTTCTTGGCTCTAAAACAATAACTCAGTTTTCCAGAGGCTGACTTAGCGATGCTCGACATGTGTATATGCCACGATACATTCGCAAAGACCGTGACGCCGAGCAATTTCAAGGATTACCCAGATTCGATGGCCTGGCCATTCACTATCAGCTGTGGAACCGATGATCCACTTTTTTTGTGAATGTTGTATATTGTGCCTTCGTTGCATTGAAGTCGACGAGAGTGGCCCTTCCCCACTGCAGGACCTAATCCAGACCCCTATTCAAAGAGTCTATCTGTCTACATCTCAGCTGGTGCGACGTTGATGCACCAATCTACCGATCACTCGAAAAAGAGGAAATAAGCGTACTATCATCCGCAAAACTGAACACTTCGTTATCCGTTGTCGCCAACAAATCATTTATGTGAAGCAAAAACAAGGTTGGAGCCAAAATAGAGCCCTGAGGAACACCCGAATTAACATACAGATCCGAACACTCGCCGTCCACAACAACCCGGATCGATCGATTTTCAAGAAAGCTCTTCGTCCAGTCGCAAAGCTGCTTGGAAAGTCTATATGACCGAAGTTTGCTCAGCAATGCATTATGTTACACGCGGTCAAAAGCCTTGGAGATATCCAATGCGATCGTCCACGACTCACCATGCCCCGCAATCGTGGATGTCCATATATAGGTTATAAGGGTCAAAAGGTCTCCCGTGGATCGCCTCCACGGAAGCCGTATTGACGATCATTCAGAAGTCCGTTGGAATCCAAATACTTAATTAACTCGGTATTGATGACCTTTTCCATTACCTTAGATAACATAGACAGTAATGCTAAGGGCCGGTCATTTTGTGTAAGACACGTTTTTCCCCTCTTTGGGATTGGCTGAACTCGGGCGATTTTCCAGCAGGTAGGAAATGCCCTGCGTACATAAAATAAGCCGGAGTCTGCCAAGGACCGGCGATAGTTCAGGAGCACAGCTCTTATGACTATTGCTGGTATTTCGTCTAGGTCGGTTGCCTTCCTACAGTCCAGTCCACGTAGAATGCGTTGAATAGTACGTGGGCGGAACCTCGCAACCCTTATCGATGACAGTACCGGCGCGATCACAGGTGGCTCCAAAAGACCGGTATCGAGGGTTGAATCCGCGGAACACATTAGCTTTATTTTTTCAATTTGTGACTAGTGTTTTACCGCCCGTCACTAACGGAGGAAAATAGGAGGAAGCGAAGTTATTGCCGACAGCCATTACCATTGACCAGAAGGGACGCAAACCAGTTGGGCACTCAAAGAGTTTATAGGTAAGCCTTCTTTGCGGTATCAATCGCCTGGTTTCGCGCGTTTCTGTTTCTAACTAAATTCGTTCTATATAACCGAAGAGAATTCAATACCTCTATGGCCCAGTACTGTAACACACATATTGTCAAAAAGAACTTCGCTGCGTTTGGAGCGCCATTGTTTAAATGCTCTATTTTTCGCCGCTGCAATCTGCTCGCATTTTTTATCAAACCAAGGTTTATCAGATGAATTCCGTTTGATGGAATGCCGAATGTAAATCTTCATTCAGAGCAGAATAAGCTCTGTGGCCGACTCCGCGCAAGCCTTAACGCCGGAATCTCCGAAGCACACCTCAGACCATGGAAAGGATGCGAAGAAATCTCGCAAATCGTCTCAGTCAGCAGCCCCATACTTCCATACATGGCGAAGCTGCCTAGGCCGGTTATTCGCTTGAAATCCAAGTGGTTTTGCGACAGATACCAAGCAGTGATCTGAGTTTCCCAGCGGCGCAGAAACCTCTATCGTATAAATAATCTGGTCGGATGTCAAATACAGATCCAGGGTGTTCGCATAATCACCTCGGGCATCCGGCGCTCGCATGGGTTCCTCCACGAATTGAGTCAAGTTGTGGCTAACAGCAAACATCTCCGCCAACCTCTCAGCCTCGTCGGTTGTGTTAGAATGTACCAACCAGCCGGAATTGTGCACATTAAAATCGCCAAGGACAACCATTTAGGAAGTTGAGTGGTTGATCTGTAGCCAGTCGACGGTATGTGAAAGATGTTCGATAAAATGTCGATGGTCGATCGTCATTCGGGAAGCGGTAAAGACAACAAAGAAATTTAACAGAATTCCTTAGCACGACCCTCAACCATATGATGTCCATCTTATTGGGTTCCAACGCTTCCATCCTCTGGCAAGCCAGATTGGACCGTGCGAAGACGCAGACTCCGCCCTTAAAACGGAATCTCGAATTTAAGGCGTATCCTGAGCAACGACGATATGTCGAATCAGTTGACGAATAAACCTGGGTCTCAGTTAGGGCAAGGATATTAGGTTTCGGTGTTTGTAAATATTGGTGGACGGTGTTTACGTGTTCGTATTGGTGAAATCGATGCCCCTGATGATATAAAATGCTGTTACCAGCCGAGCGTCGACAGAGCTTCGAGAGTGAGCCAGATTATGCGATGACGAGTTTCGATTAGTTATTATAATATTTGCATGTTCGATTATTTATTATATAGATGCGAATGGAAAACTAGTTTGCTTCCGGAATTCTTTATCTCAGAAGGTACCACCATGACTTATCTTCGTGTTAGTCTGGGCCATCAGCTATACATCCGAAACACAGTCGAAGATTTCTGCCGATGATATCGCAGAATGTACAGCGTGACGGAGTGGTATCTCACCTTGTGACCGACTACCGACTAAACCAACCTTTTCTCGAACCTGTCCATCGCCCAAGCTCCAAAAGATAGCCAGGGATTTCTCCCGACCATTTCACGGAGCCTATAGCTTGATGGGGTGGTATTTCACCGGGCGGCAGGGCGTTGGGACCCCGTCTACCACTCGGCCTTTAGTCGCCTCTTAGGACAAGCCGGCCTTGCTGTGAGTATATTCTAACCCCCTACTCACAAGGCACTATACAGGAAGTGAACTCAGCAGGTTGGTTGTGGTTGATCGGCCATTGAGAAACCCTGTTGCCTTGATGAAATAAAAGATTTGCAACGAAAACTAAGAGATTCGTATAGAATGCTTTCGAGAATCTTGGGTAAGTGGGACAGTTTGGCGAAGAAGCTACATCGTTTTTGGGACCTTTCTTGTGGATAGGGGTGATGAAGGAGTCTTTCCAAATGTGACGGAATACGCCTCGAGAGAGTGAGAGATTTAAAGATCAGCGAGAGGGGAGCAGAGAGAATGGATGAGCATTTCTTGAGGTGGATTGCAGGGATACCATCAGGGTTCAGTGTAAACTCGTCTTTGAGTTGCAGTAGCTTGGATTCAATTAAGGGGGGATAAAAGGAGTTGCGGAGATGGGTCCCGAGGGAAAATAAATAAGTATATCAAAATGAAAAGGGAAACGAAATATCCGAAAGGTATAGGAAGTAGTGGTTAGTTTTAGAATAATTACAAAATAAGTTGGGTAACGCCAACACAGTGTACATACATTTCAAAGAGTCAAGACTCGCATAAATATTATTGCTGACAAAAAATAGAGCACAACGGCAATTGGAAAATAATATTAGGAATAAATCGAAAATTCACTGGTCAACCGTATTAACGTCTCAGCTATTGAGTTAATCTGTTTCAAAAGTTTAATAACTGGCAGATTTTTTTACAGACAAAACAACTTATGCAAACAAAATGATATTCTTAATAAAATAAGATGCAGTACTACATATTAAGTTCTACAGTACTTGGTTATATAATTTGTTTATATTTACCAGTCTCGTATGCCTTTCTAGATCTCTCAATGAGCTTGAAAACCGTTTCATAACATGTACATTTAAGTCATTAGGTATTGCGTTTGACCTTTTTGAAAAGAAAAAAAAATAATATGGCAAGATAAAACAAAATGTTGTTTCATAAGAAAAAGGAAAAATTATTTATATATATATAAGGCTAAAGAAAACCACTTACAATAATGGCATCAGCTCTACCTCAATTTCGTCCTCTATGAATTCTTCTGTTAATTTGTCAATGTACGTTACCATTTGGCGTTCAAGACGCCTATTCATATATTTAAGAGATTTGTTGTATAATCTCATTATCATAGGCAAATACAAGAGTGAATACGATTTCAGATCAGTATCCCATACTTCGTAAACTGCAGTAATGAGCCATCGAATGGAATTCTGGAAGAGTACATTAAATGGGTAAAAAATACTTCATGAAATACCAATTCACTCAGAATTCCACAGATTGAAGTAGAAAATGCATAATTGTGAAAATTCATTAACCACTTACCTTGTCATGTGGAGAGTCGTACAGTGCCGCAAGTTTACTACCCCTCGAGCGTTGATAAAAGTATCGAACGAATGGCATGTTCTCGGTAAGCAAATAATTTGAAAACCGTTCCAACATATAAAACATATCATCAGAACTTTCTATGTGGGCCTGTGTTTGAAAATAATTGAGCAAATTAAAATATAAGTATAATATTGAAATTAGTAAGTGCCCTGCAATTTTTTTTTCTTATTAAACTTCTCTCGGTAGAGGCGAACCTATAGCGCCGAGCGGGCGCCCCGAGATGCCACAAAATAACTGTTGCAGTTCTTTTTGAACAGTTGCAGGTTGTAACGCTCCGGGAATACTCGCGTGGGAAGGGAGTTCCACAGCTTTCCCGCTCTGTAACGGAACGAGTTCTGATGCAGGGATGTTCGCGCCGTCGGGGGATGAACCACAAACGTGTGCGATCTGTCGCATTGTCTTGTGGAGCGCATATAAGCCGAATTGCGTGGAACAATATCATGAATCTCTGAAGAACAGCACGGGTAAAACAAACAGAGGGCGGCTACGCGCCTTCGATGTGATAGCGACTGTAGTCCCGACGTCAGTGCCGAGTCCCCGATCAGGCGGATCGCTCGTCTCTGTATGCTCTCAAGTAGGTCGAGGGTATGTTAAGGAGCCGAGCTCCAAACATGAGAGCAATATTCGAGCGCGGGTCTAATTTGGGATTTATATAGGAGAAGAAGTTGGGCCGGAGTAAAATATTTCTTGGCTCTTAAACAACAACTCAGTTTTCCCGAGGCTGACCTGGCGATGCTCGACACGTGTTTATGCCATGATCCATTCCCACAGACCGTGACGCCGAGCAATTTCAAGCTTTCCCCAGCCTCGAGAGCCCGGCCATTCATCATCAGCTGTGGAACCGATGATCCACTTTTCTTTGTGAATGTTGTATATTGTGTCTTCGTTCCATTGAAGTCGACAAGATTGGCCCTACCCCACTGCAGGACCTTATCTAGATCCCGATTCAGAGAGTCAATCTGTCTACATCTCAGCTGATGCGACGTTGATGCACCAATCGGCCGACCACTCGAAAAGGAGGAAACAAGCGTACTATCATCCGCAAAACTGAACACTTTGTTATCTGTTATCGCCAACAAATCATTTATGTGAAGCAAAAACAAGGTTGGAGCCAAAATAGATCCCTGAGGAACACCCGAATTAACAGGATACAGATCCGAACACTCGCCGTCCACAACAACCCGGATCGATCGATTTTCAAGAAAGCTCTTTGTCCAGTCGCAAAGCTGCTTGGAAAGTCTATATGACCGAAGTTTGCTCAGCAATGCCTTATGCCACACGCGGTCAAAAGCCTTGGATATATCCAATGCGATCGTCCACGACTCACCATGCTGTTCAATCGCAGATGTCCATATATCGGATATAAGTGTCAAAAGGTCTCCCGTGGACCGCCTGCCACGGAATCCGTATTGACGGTCATTCAGAAGTCCGTTGCACTCCAAATACTTATCTAACTCTGTATTGATGACTTTTTCTATCACCTTAGATAAAATAGACAGTAATGCTATCGGACGGTAATTTTGTGGGAGACACTTTTTTCCCGTCTTTGGGATTGGCTGAACTCGAGCGATTTTCCAGCAGGCAGGAAAGGTCCTCCGTGCATAAGATAAGCGGAAGAGTCTGCCAAGAACCGGCGACAGTTCTGGAGCACAGTTCTTAAGGACTATTGCTGGTATTCCGTCCGGGCCTGTTGCCTTCCTACAATCCAGTTCACGTAGAATGCGTTGGATAGTGCGCGGACGAAATCTCACATCCCGCATCGAAGACCGTACCGGCGAGATCACAGGTGGCTCCAAAGGGCCGGGATCGATGTTTGAATTCGCGGAAAGTAAATTCGCGAACACATTAGCTTTATCCCTTGAATTCGTGACTAACGTCTCGCTGTCTGTTACCAACGGAGGGAAAGAGTAGGAAGCGAAGTTACCGCTGACAGCTTTTGCCATTGACCAGAAGGAGCGCGAGCCTGTGGGGACCGAGGGAGCTTATTGATCACCCTGTCGTTGTGAGCCTTCTTTGTGGTATCAATCGCCTGGTTGCGCGCGTTTCTGTTTCTAACTAAATTCGTTCTGTATAACCGAAGAGAATTCAATACTTCTATGGCCTAGTACTGTAACACTCATATTGTCAAAAAGAACTTCGCTGCGTTTGGAGCGCCATTGTTTAAATGCTCTATTTTTCGCCGCTGTAATCTGCTCGCATTTTTTATCAAACCAAGGTTTATCAGATGAATTCCGTTTGATGGAATGCCGAATGTAAATCTTCATTCAGAGCAGAATAAGCTCTGTGGCCGACTCTGCGCAAGCCTTAACGTCGGTATCTCCGAAGCACACCTCAGACCATGGAAAGGATGGGAAGAAATCTCGCAAATCGTCTCAGTCAGCAGCCCCATACTTCCATACATGGCGAAGCTGCCTAGGCCGGTTATTCGCTTGAAATCCAAGTGGTTTTGCGACAGATACCAACCAGTGATCTGAGTTTCCCAGTGGCGCAGAAACCTCCACGGTATAAATACTCGGTGCGGATGTCAAAAACAGATCCAGGGTGTTTGCAAAATCGCCTCGGGCATCCGGCACTTGCGTTGGTTCCTCCACGAGTTGAGTCAAGTCGTGGCTAACAGCAAACATCTCCGCCAACCTCCCAGCCTCGTCGGTTCTGTTAGAATGCAACAATCAGCCGTAATTCCGCACATTAAAATCGCCAAGGACAACAATTTCAGAAGCTGGGTGGTTGATCTGTATCCAGTCGACGGTATGTGAAAGATGTTAGAAAAATGTCGCCGGTCGATCGCCATTCGAGGAGCGGTAAAGACAACAAAGAAATTTAACAGAATTCGACGTTTGTAAATATTGGTGGGCGGTGTTTAGGTTCGTATTGGTGAAACCGATGCCTCTGATGATACAAAATGCCGTCACCAGTCGAGCGTGGGCAGAGCCTTGAGAGATCGAGCCCGGTTATGGGACGACGAACCTCTCAAAGTTCCATTATTTATCGCGATATCTGCATGATGTTCCCCCTGACATAGTCTTCCCGGAGTCCCGAATGGGAGACTAGTTTACCTACGGAATTCTTTATATCAGAAGGTACCATCATGACTTATCTCCGTGTCAGTCCGGGCCATCAGCCACACATCCGAAACACCGTCGTAGATTTCTCTCGGCGATATCGCGGAATGTACAGCGTGACTGGGTGGTATCTCACCTTGGGACCGACTACCACCTAACCAACCTTTTCTCGAACCGGTCGGTCCATCAGCCAAGCTCCGAAAGATGGCCAGGAATTTCTCCCGGCCATTTCACGGAGCCTAAAGCTTGATGGGGTGGTATTTCACCGGGCGCATCGGGCGTTGGGACCCCGGCTACCAGTCGGATAATATATACAGTGACTATATTGTTATGTACTGTATGTAATGTATTTGGCACAAGGCTAATGACCTTGCCCGGAAAAATAAATTATTATGGACAATTTAACATGTCTCGAATATGGACCGGATACTGGTGGAGAGACTTGCTAAATAAGGCCAAGACCGGATCCCGGTTGTAGTGCCGATTATGATGATGATGTATGTAATGTATTATGTCATTTTTAATTAACATTCAATTGTATCGTTAAAACAATAAAATACCTAGCATATTCTATCAAGACAAGTTTTAGATGGTATTTTGTTGCACAAGCTACAAATGTCAAACGCGCATAAGTGATGAATTGCAAATCTGTTTGCACAGTATTATATTGGTGTGTTGTTTATGTCGTAATTTGTGGTAAATAAAGAGCATTCCCAAGCAGCACTACTTTTTTATTTTCATTAAAGCAAAAAAAAACATCCTGTTGAATCATGGCGTTTGCTTCGAGAAGCTTATGGTAAACATGCTCCAAGGTAATATCCGTCGGCTTCGACGGTTCCTTCCGAAATTACAGAAAACTACAAGCATTGTCGGATGCAGACGATGCATAAAAAAAGTTCCCAGAGCCACTAGGTATGCTGTTTCTAAGACGGATAGGAAACATTCAGACGGTCGATAGTTGGGTAGCGCATAAATATGTTTGCATTATATATTTACGGAGGATGCGGTTTTATTATGAGAATCCCATGCAATAAAAAACATGGATAGACCTAGGGACGTCATCAACATCGACCGCAAAACCGAATCACTTCGTCTTGCTATCAACAATTCGACCCAAACTGTTCGGTGCTTAAAAATGATCTGAGCATCAAAAAAGACAACACAAACTCTTTTTTCTTCATAACAAAGTATGGATTTCAATGTACTTGTGTAGCATTTAGGGGGTATTCTGGTCTAGAATTTTGAAAAAATTAACATGTTATAAAAAAATCTGATACACGAAAAACTTTTTTATATAATAGAGAGATACTTTTAAGAATATGCTGTCCAAAGGAAATTTTAAAATTCCAATAATTGGCGAAGTTACAGCTGCTTTAGTGACGCGGCAACTAGACCGGACCTGTCGTAACGAATCAAATAATAGGCGGTACATACTCCCCAACTACCTACGCGCTCGATGTCCATCCATACAAACCATTTGTCTCTGAAAAATGGCTTTGAAATGAATTATAACGGTATTCTGTGACGTATTCTGTTGAAATATTTTCATGTTTAGTGTTCAGTTGAGATCAGTTTAGTTTGAATCTTCAAGCAACGAAGTTCTCTCTGTGCAGTTAAAATGGATAGAAAAAGTAAAGCAGTGTGCGACCAGATAGACAAAATAAACGAAAATGTTGAGGGAATCAGCATACTGTGGAAGAAGATACTTGTTGGAGACGAAGCAGCACACGACGGCAACACTGGATGCAACCAGTGCAGGCACTATTGAATGCAGCATTGACAAACAAATATCAAATGTCAGCAAACAGCTGACATTCAATAATATTAAAATGAGCTGTCACTTCTTCGTAAAATTTGATTCAAGATAAACGCACAACTTAGTTCATAGTTGGAATATAATTTAATCAAGACAAATAAAACAAGTTAGTCACTAATACTCAACGCGTTTCATTGAAGAATCGACCAAGCCGTTTTGCTGGAGTTCATCCAAGGTATGCGGTCCACTTTCCACTAAATAAGCCATTGTTTTCAGGAATTAGTGTTTTTGACGCCAGGAATTTCTTGTTCAGCAGCGGGCCATATATCTTACCACTAGACGCAGTTATTGGTGGACGCTGCGTACGTGTTAGCATAACGTGCAAGACACTTTTTACAAGTTCACATTCGACGCTTGCTCGAGCGCGAAACAATACTAGTTTTACTAGTGCATCAGCAGCCAGATTAAAAAAATTGGGAGATAAAGAGATTATTGAAGAAAATAATTACGGGTACTGTATTTTAGAATTTTTTTCTATGTTTACAACACTCACTTCATTAGTGTTATGTGCTATAAGTAGGCAAGAATTAAATTTTGTCGAACTGCTCCTCGTGGATTAGGATTTAAAATTGCATTGCACTGCAGTTGTGAAGATATAAAACACATTCCATCATCTCCATTCATCAATAAATCATTTGAAATAAATCGAAGAATCGTAACAGCAATGAGACTTTTAGGAGCCGGAAGAGAAGGCATCAATATATTCTGCAGTATAATGGATATTTGTCAAGGTTTGTCAATTAGTACATATTACGGTTGCCTTGAAAATGTATATTCTGCCGCATCAGCTGTTTATCTTTTTTTTTTACACAAACGCGCGCACAGAAGGGCATTATGGAGTACCCTTAAGTGTCAGAGCACAGTGCGAGCGGTAGGAGAGGAAGTGGATAAGGAAAGTAGGTATCGATGTACATTGGTCTTAAATGCCTGGACATTACAACGACGAGGAAACACATGATCAGGTAGAGTATTCCACATTCGTGTGGTTCGGCTAAAGAATGACTCTCTGTGTTTGATTGTGCGCGTGAAGTTGAATTTCAACGTGAATTTATGCGCATTCTCAGATTGACGGGAATCTCGGAAAATTGTCTGAGGAGGCGGAACACATTTAGCAAGTTATGTTGAGCAACGATCGTGATAATATATATAGAAGAGAGATAGGCATGATACGTTGCGCCTATGTTCTAACGACGGAATTGATCGACTCACAGCTGGGTCTCCAATAAGTTTCACAGCTGGTTTTTGCATCCTATCGAGTGCGTGTGGTGCAGTTTTTGGCAAGGTGTTCTGCAGATCACATCACTAGTCTCCAGTTAGTAGAGTGATTAGCCACAGAGACTGAAAAGACGTTAATGAACCGTTCCACCAATTCTGATCGTTGAATGGCAACTGAAGGCAGGTTTGTCAAATTCTGCAGAGTAACTTGCATCAGTGATACGCTTCCGTGTATTTTAGGATAGGAATTACCTAGATTTAGGTATAAAAACAATGAAAAAGTTGGATAAATAAATATATATACCTTCCAATTAGGTTTAAAGAAAAAAAGAAGCATTAAACATAGACACAAAGCTTTTTAACATCTTAATTTTCTTTGCAACAATAAGTAATCCATAATTTTTTTAAAACGCATAAGATGAACAGGACCGGAAAGCAATTGTGTATGAAATTATTCACCCTATTTTAAACTTCTAATATTCTAATATTCCTAACAGTGTTAGGATTAAAAATATATGACCTAAGGTTTAAGCCTTTTTTGTCTAGATAGCAAGTCAACAATTTAAGAACAAATGAAATAAAACGTGATTTAAAAATGACAAAACAGATGCAAACAGTAGAAAAGATGCATACTGCACTCAACACATGCCCTCGGACGCACGTATGCATAGACCCGGTTGCTCACATTGGATTGCACGCGAAATTCATCATAAGTATATTGTCAGATTATTTGTTTGTAAAGAATATTTGGAAAGTTTCAAGTTATTATACTATTATTTCTATTTACATTATTAATTGAAGAGCACCTCTAGAGCATTTAATGTCAAATGATTACAAACTACTTACCGGACTTAGTGTACTTAAAATCTCCTTTAGGACATTGATTTGGATCCAGTCTACAACCAGTTGATTGATAACACAACGAGTGAACCTGCTAATATGTCGACTAATCGCAAATGACAATTTCATCATCTGTAACTGCAGTTCGGGGTCAACACTTTGGTAACTGTGCCACAAGCTTTCCACATGATTTTCTATCTGACAAGGAATCTTCAATGGTTCTTTGAGTAGTTCTTGCTTTCGTTTGTTACTAGCCTTTTCCCATACCGCCCTTATAGTCTTAACGAATCTTACCACAAGTTTACAGTAATCTTTATTCGGTTGTGTGTGCATTTTCAAAAATGAAAGGCAATACTCTAATTTCTGAAGCAACACTTCTATAAAGCGAGTAATTGCGCCCAGATCGTTATGTAGAGCAGAAGATTCACTGCAAACTTTGGATTTCAGACTTTCGTCAGTTGATGAGTTCGATGCGCTGTCGTCCTCGTCGCCTTTTATACATAGTTGTATGTTACTTTTCAGAAAAATCTCGTCGACGTTAGGAATCACACTTTCCAGGATAATGACAACAACAGCTAAATCACCAAAGCTCTGAATACTCTGAATACTCTGTAATAGAAGACAATATAAAATTACTATAACTATATTATATGGACAAAGAAAAAGACGAATAACGAGCTATGTAAAGAAAAAAGAGTGAAAGTTAATTGGTAATTAGTAAGTGGTCCGAGGAGAAGCTTTGTTCCAGAAAAATTATAACCCGACGGTTACAAATTCCGTAAGGGTTTTATCCATCCATTCTTTAGATCACACCACTAGTCCGTCTGTAGTAAATGAAACTGCAAGAAGACTAAGCTTTTGGTGTTTATTATCGCATCGTCGTGTGATGCTTCTGTTGTCTACTATGCTCTCTATTGTCTGTACCGATATCCTATGGGTTCATTTACAAGAGGGAGTAATAACAGTTATACGGTCCAGTGCACCAGTTATCCGAAGGAAACTGATTTTTATGGCGGGTAGTTGGATCTTAAAAGCTTACAGTCTCAAAGAAATCACTGCACTGAACACAAAAGGATAAAGAGTTATGTACAGGATATACACAACTAAATATATATAAATGTCTTCGCTCCGTGGTCATGAATTCTATTGTTTCAAGTAGCTCTTATGGGCATCTTTACGACACCATGATAGGAGGTTTAAATTTATGGGTAATCGAGTAAAGTTTTCAATAAATCTACGTATAAAACTTTGGTGATCCTTGTGAAGGAGTTAGTGGCTCATTCAATACAGCAGATTGCTCAAGTAGAACGAGGGGCCATAATTCTTCTTTTTGCTTAAGGGAATTGATAGAAGTAAATGAGTGGAGTATAATATCAATTCAATGATTGCTAATAGCAAGAATCCTTTTGTGGAATAGCGGTGTGTTCAATTGATTCGGAAGGTGTCCAAGGCTACCAGGAAAAAGTATTATAAAATATGAAAATCAGTTAAACGAACGCGTTGTTTTCTTTTTATTAAAAATCGTGGTACGGGGACAACGAATATACAAATTCGAGACATGATTGATAAACTAATTTACTATTACTATTACTACTATTTACTATTTATTGGCTTGTAGGAACCCGAAAGTTCATGACCTCACCGACTCGACTCCGTCATTGTTCCCTGTCCCGTGCGCTCTCCTTCCACGTTCGACCATCCGATCCGATCTCCTCGAGGTCCAATCTAACATTTTCCTCCCATCTCCGTCGCGGCCGCCCTGTCGATCTCTTCCCCGTTACTTTACCGTCAAGAATTCTATGCACGGTCCTATCATCGCCCATTCGCGCCAGGTGTCCAGCCCATCTTAATCTTCGCGACTTGTGCACTCTCACTATTGCAGGTTTGCGGTATAGCTCTTCCAATTCGTGGTTGTGGAGTTTCCCCCATTGTCTTGCCTCCTCGTCATATTTGCCGCCAAAGATGCCGCTTAGGACTTTATTCTCGAATACGCGGAATTTGTTTTCTTTCCGTTTTGTGAGAGCCCATGTTTCGCATCCGTAAAGGACAATCGGCATAATTATGGTTCTATAGACACTGAGCTTTATATTCTGTGATAGCAGTTTGGATTTCAGCAGTTTACTGACTGCATGCCAACTAGCGTTGCCGGAGTGTAGTCTTTTGTAAATTTCTTTCGACATTTCGTTACTGACCATCAGTATTGTTCCCAGATATTTAAACTCTTTAACATTTTCAAATACCTTGCCCCTGACGTTTATATGTGTTCCTTGAGGTCCACCTGCTCTCGCCATAATCATGTATTTTGTTTTGTCTTCATTTATTTCTAGGCCCACCTCTTCTGCCGCTTGCATGATGATTTCACTGTTTTTACTTACTGTTTCTACATTACCGCCCAGAATGGCGACGTCATCGGCATATGCGAGCACTTGTGTGACCCCGTTCAGGGATGATCCGGCCATGTTGTCGTGTTGTACCTTTCTGATGACATACTCGAGGGCAAGGTTAAAGAGACATGGTGACAGGCTCCGAGAGGTGGTTTTCTATTCTAACTCGCCCTTTGTTTTCGTTCATGCAGATTTGAATGTGGCCGGTATATTTTTTCGGGATTCCCAGCTCAACTACAATATGGTAGAGTCTTTGCCTTGCAACTGAGTCGTAGGCTTTTTTGAAGTCAACGAACAGTTGGAGAACCGTCTCCCCGTATTCCCACTTCTTTTCCAGTAGTTGCTATATTGAGGTTTTCCATTCTTCCAGAGTGACTTCCTTATCCCATATTGTTTTGATGAGTTGGTGGATCTTTCGAGCGTTTGCCTCTCCTCCATGCTTCACCAGCTCGACTCCGGGAGCCTTGTTGTTTTTCAATCGGTTTATTGTGTCTATAACTTCGTCGAAAGAGGGCTTTGGGATTTGAGCCTCGGTTGTATGTACATCTGGTGCGTTTATTTGTAGTTGTTGGGTGCGCACATTGAGCAGGTTTTCAAAGTACTGCTTACATCTTGTCACGATATTGTTTGTTTCTGTGACCAGACAACCGTTTGTGTCTCGAATTATTTTGGCTCTCCCTCAGTGGCCATTTCTAATTGAATTTATGCCGGCATACATACCTCTGATATTCTTTGCTCTGGCATTTTCTAAGATTTATTCGATCCTAGTCTTCTCCCATTCGCGTTTTTTGCGTTTGAAAAGTATGGTTGTCTCTTTCCGAATTGTCGCGTATCTTTCTGCGTTGACTTCACCATATACTAATTTACTACAATAAATAATAAAATAAAATTCTAGGAGTTCGGAGTAAATAATTCGGATAGATTTCTATTGTACTTTTATTATAAAGAAGAAGATTTATAACAGAGCTAAATGAATAAAATAATAAACATAAAATTGAGGAAATAATTTCGTTGGAGGGAAAAATGAAACAAAACCCTTTATATAAAAATAGTTTGGATACGAGTTCTACTCAAACACATTAAAGAAGCAGAAATAGAGAGACATCAGAAGAAACAACGAAAAAACGTAAATGAGAACGAGAGGAAAATAGATGGTGGAAGAAATAACGTATCCACGTGGTAGAAACATTGACGTGGTGAGGAGGCTTAAATTACAATGAATCACCCAGGATATCCTGACGGAAGTATGTGCTTCCAATAGGGTCACCCCGGTCAGACAGCTGTGCACATTGAGTGGTTTGCAGCCAGGGGTATAGCAACGGTATTATAACGGCGCCTCTCTGACACCGGGCCGAATCAGAGCTGTAAGCAGATCTTACCATATCAAAACGGGACTCTGATATGGCGGACTATTTGAAACCCCAAGACTTGTGGGAACAAAAAGGAATGAAAACTATAAACAGAACAAAACATACAAAAAACCTGGTAGGCGCAGGTGTGATGAGCCGACACTACCGTAAGGGAAGATTCATCAAGGAAACATCGACTCGGCATAAAGAACACGTAGACGAGTCAGTGAGATCATTAAGTCTCGAGTTCCTTCAGGCCAATAAATAGCATAGTATAGAAAGAAATAACGAGATTGCGATACAGTTGGATAGAAGGAAAAGCAGTAAAAGGGCCAATGGGATAGAGAACAAAAGAAACAATGGAATTAAGCGAGGAAATAGAGAACGAGAGAGATGCGGCTAGAATCATAGTCAACAATGAATTATAGCGTTTGCGACTATAGGAATGCGATTCGAACCGACACTATAATGGTTAGAATCATTAAAAGATAGAACCAGAGCCTCAACACATCAAACTACTGCCAGATGTACGGAATCATTTTTAATTCTTAAATACATTCAACTGATGTGAAATTGCAATATTATACGGCTCTGATGGTGATGATTATTCGATTTTCTCTCAGTATTGTTCTTCACTATTTGCTTGTATATTCTATGTCTATCTATGACAAGTTGATATGCAGTCTTCAAGTGACACACCTGGATAGCTACTTTAGCACCCACATCAATGCATGCAGCGACATCCTGAGAAGGGTTGGCGCAAGGTTAATAACTTTGCCCGGAAAAATAATATATTACGGAAAATTTAACGATGACCACGAAAACGAAAATGGCTTATCGATTTGAGAATTTTCTCAACTAATGTGCGCTCAGTATACAGAGATCGAGCTGCAAAGCAGCTAGCCGATGCCCTGGCCGAATAGAAGGCTGACATAACAGCATACAGCATTACAAGAAAGAAGTGGTGTTATTCAAAGAAACGAGTATGACATTTATTACAGCTGTCATGCAAAACACCATGTGCTCGGGGTAGCCTTGCTAGTCAGCAGAAAACTGAAGCCTGCCATTATCGGCTTTAATGCAATAGACGAAAGGCTATGCATGCTTCGCGTACGGGGCAAATTTATGAACATAAACCTCATAAACGTTCACGGGCCTACAGAGGAGTCTCCTGACGACGAAAAGGAAGAATTGTACGAGATCGTTGAACGGGCCCTCAATGCCTGCCCACGATACGATGTGAAAATCGTTCTTGGTGATTTGAATGCGAAAATAGGTCGGGACCCGGTTTTCAGACACTACACAGGTTCCCATAGTTTGCATGAGAACACTAATGACAATGGACTACGAGTCATCGAACTGGCAGCATCAAAAAACTAGGTTGTTGCGAGTACCAGGTTTCCGCGTAAAGATATCCACAAAGCCACCTGGGTACCACCTGTTGGAGCCAATGCAACCAAATCTTAGAGAAGGAAGCCATATTTTGTTTAATACAAAAAAATCAGAAAGAAATCGGTGAGATGCGAGAAAGTAAGCACATATAACTTTTCAACTGTAAAAATTAAATTAAACAGCCAAAATGACTAGATGTTAATATACGTCGGGAACATATGAACCTGTTTTATAAGTCCGTCAATTTAAACACATATCCATCGCAGTTAAGCATTCAAACCCAAATTGTATTGACATTCGCCAACCCGCTACAGGTCCATAAGCAGAATTTCGATTGTTATGAAGTAGCTTCGGAAGAAAAAACCATTTAATATTCGTATTGAAATAAATCCTACTTCAAAAGAACCAATATTGAATACCTCACCCTCGTTGTAATGAAAATAGAGATTCATTTGGATTTCCGTTACCATATTGCTCTCCTATGTCTTCTAAAATATGAGCCTATTAAACATTATTAGAAAACCATAAGAATTATCAACTTTCCCTCAAAAATACTAAGCCACCATTTACTTCGTACATTTCTAATTTTCCCCTTGAGTTAAGCCATTCCAAATGAAGCCCAAAACATTCCATTATCGACTTATTGTTCTCTGTTGATTTGTGAGCAGTAAGTCATTTTTCACCGCGGTAGATTTTCTCAAGTGGCCTTCAAACTATTGTTTTCTGGATCGTACTTCTTCTTTGTAGCTTCAACATCTTTTTTACCCAGAGAATATATTCCCATTTGTACCATTTCGCCTCTTTCTGAAGAAATTAATGATTCATATACCCTTTAAGTTTGTGCTTACTTCAGGAAAAAGGATTTCATGTCCTTTGGCCTTTGTTGATAAACGGAAGCAGTCCAATAAAACGCCATGTGCACATTTGATTTCTCGTGCCTTTGTGCTGATGCTGCAGTTGAGATACTTAGAACGTCGTACGCTCAATAATAAATTTGTAAACCGCATGCTTCTCCTCTCTTACTCAAACACGCGGTTAGTTCTGCTTTCCTTATACATCGTTGCACAATCATGCATGAACGTTGGAATCAACTGGTTTGCTAAGGATATCCCCAGTATCAATTGTTATGAACGGAGACTCTGTGTATTCTTCTTGACTTACCTGAATCGATTCATAGAGTAAATAATAGGATCATAAATTCTTGCAAGAGACCGAACACATCGTTTTCTCAACAAGGAATGTACCCGCTTTCGAAACTTCAAGCGGTGAACTGTGAATACGCGACTAACGGTTGTAATATGGAATTAATATTCATTTGACAATTTATGAAAAGGTTCGATTGTGTCTGTAGATTCATTGTTTTTTCTAACACCGGAGTTCTCATCCTGTTCTATTGTATGTGGAGAATATGAAGCTTAGAAATACATTCTTCTCCGTTAGATACAGAAAAAAGTACACGGTACAACGTTTTGAAATTCAAATTGTTTAAATTATAGGACTACCAAGAATCTATGTGTTCTAGTTAGCCAGGCTACTGGAACGTCAGTATCGCAAACATAATTTCATTTCAACAAAATTCTGCGTGAATATCGATTTTATAGCTACCTAAAGGATCTATTATAAGGGGATGAAGAAAACTCAAGTTTTAACAGGAATGTTATCATAGAGCGAAAATCGGAGAACTTAAAAGTTTGTATGTGAAGTTGATACATAAGAATTCTTTTGGGAGTATCTGCGTTACTGGAAAGTTCTTGGGTCATTAAATTTGTATGAAGGCTTTAAATTTCCTTGAGCTTATTAAGTTTACCTTTTTGAGAATAGAATCTCTATAATGAAGCGGTTTAACTTTGTGTGTGGTGTGGTTAGGAAGAAGTGGAATTTCTTCGAAAATTTGTCCTGTAAGAACTAAAGCACTGTAATGATAAATTTGTGCTTTTAGTAATGAAAACTTTTGTTATGCAAAACGAGGTACGAGTAGAAAAATAGATCCAGTCAGACGACAGTTTCATTCGTGCTGATTGCGACGTTATTATATTCAAAACGTGAATAGTCTTTTGAGAGATTTTTCGTCTGTCTTGAGATCAGTCTCCAATTGAATTGGAATGTCCAATAAAATAGGATAACAGTTTCAAATGATACCTCCCAAAATATATTTGATTTATATTGATTTAGTTCAACGGTATGAAATAAAATCTTGGACATTGCCCCCAATTTCTTAAATTATATCGCGTTCAATATTTACTTAATTTTTTTGTTGATTATTTTTTTCCGAGCTATTGACGTTTTAAAGTTGCAATTCCGAATGACTTGATTTTGGATATTCTTCCCGCCTAATAAATGTTGACGAAGAAAACTCAAATCATTTCGACTTGCTAATGGTAATTTTGAAACAAAAATTTCCAACGTGTAAATCTATTTAACTAGAGCTTAAATACACAGGGCTTTTTTGTAGTGCTCTGAAAAGCCTTACCATCTCCTTCCCCCCCACACACATCCAAATCCCTACACCCAAACTTAAATTCCTGATAAACGAATCAAATGTTCGTTTATCGCCCATACACCCAATTCCCCATAATCCTTACATTTAAATTCGAATCCATCATCCAAATTCACAAATATATTCTCCCAATAAAACAGAATTCCTGATAAACGATGCAAATGTTCGGTTATCATCCATACACCCAATTTCTAAAAATCCCCACAAATTCCTAATACTTGACTCCAGCCGAAGTATCTTTTTCGAGATTTTGCCTACACTTCGATGCATCCGCGATGTAAAATCTCGATTTCAACTTCAGGCATCCCCACTGGAACAACCCCGCCTCTTGCCAAACGGCACAAAGTTGTTCCAATGGTACACTGAAAACTGTTATGCCCTCAACTTCGAAATAGTCGTGTGGCGGTCCCCCCAAACCCCACGGTACGCTTTCCTTAAAAACTCCCATAACATCCATCTTCCCATATAATTTCACCAATGCAATTTCACCCTATAAAGAAAACTTACCTTTTCATGCATCCCTTTGCATTCAATTTTCTGTAAGAATTCTTCTTGACGTTTTTAGGAATTCCATAACTCCCATTGTTTCCCGCCAATGCATTTGCATTTGCCCCAGAAAACATTTCCTTTTCCAAGGACATGTAATGCTTTCAAGCATTATCTGAAATTCCTAAAATTGATCCTTAATGTGCATATGCACCATAAATACCAAACATTCGATACCCTTTGTCTGAGTTAAAATACTATGTCGTCAGCTTGTTTTTACAGCTGCAACACTGGCGATTCAATAGACAAACTATGAGGCATTTCTTTCGTCGCCACCACTAATTACTTGGAATACCTAAATGCAAGCAAGGGATGCGTATCGGCAATTAACCCAAGATACTATATACAATTTCCATGGTATAAAGTATCGTATCCCATTAACACCTTTTTTTCCAACGTCCGTCATAGCGACGTTGCATAAACATGACGCTCATAACGGAGCAAACCATTTGGTCGCCTTTTCCTTTGTTCTCGCTGACTGCCTTTCTCGTTGTTCCAGTGCTTTCGAACACGTGGAACAACATTGAATCTGTTCGATCGCGCGCACACACCACTGTACCAAAAAGATCGCATTTTCTTAGTGGCCACACCCCTAAGAGAAAATTTTCTCTTTCCCCTCCATATCGCACCCTTAATTGAGGATAGAATAGAAGTCAGAGTTCTATCCTCGAAGAGTCCTTTACCATCCGCAGGCCAGTACGGTCATGCCACTCCCGCCCGTAGTCGTGCGGGCGATAGTTTCAAACCATTTTTTGTGAAGTTGTAAACGTAACGAACAGCAACGTGTTGGTGATCGTGTCAAAGTTGGTGAAAGTTTTAACTAAAATGTTGTCATTGTAAGTGTTGTTCGATTTTAATATGCACCAAACTAAAGAATAAATGTAAGGAAATCTAATAAACGTAACGTAAAATAAATAAAGCTAAAACAAAGATCTCCTGAGTTTTATATTTTTATTTGTGTGATGGCATGATCAGTGACAATCAATCGACGCTGGTGTTTCCTTTCCTGCTGCGGTGAATCATCAAGAGTTTGAGCGGAACCGTGTGAACAGTGGAATGAATGCTGGAGGAAGAAGGGAACCAAGTGTCCGTGTCAGGCACAAAACTTCTTCCCCACAGTCGCACCTACGATTGGTACCCGAGGCAACTCAATCCTGAACATCTTCATTGTGTCCAAAGACTTACTTCCTCAAATCACTCCTCCCCAAGTTTCTGCGGGTGTATCTGACCACAACGCTGTGGCCATGTTCATCCGCGGCTATCGAGCATCCCGGGCTCATATCAGATACATTCCCGATTATGAGCGCACAAATTGGGACTACTTCAATATTAGATTGAACGAAAAACTCCACCAACTCTGTCTTCCCACTGACAGGAACCTAACGACGGTTGAGATAAATAACGCTGCAACTCGACTTCACGAGATTCTAGTTGAAACTTCGGAGACTCATGACCCGAAGTACAAACTTGAAAATACTTATCAGATTCCCCTTGACGACTTCACTCTTCGTCTCATCCGGGAGCGTAAAAAAGTCTGCAGAATGAGTTATCGTCACCGCTTTACCCAAAGGGAACCATTATCGCGATCCATCATTCACAATATTGGTACATTGATAAAACAAAGAATACAAAACAATCGTACCCGACGATTGGAAGACAAACTCAAGGGTATTCAGATAGACCAGAACGTTTATAAAAATGTTAAAAAGATATGTGGCACTTCTCGTATCACTGGTCCAATCATACACAACGGTGTTGTTAATAATGACACCAATAAAGCAAATATTATCGGAGAGACCTTTGAAAATAATCACAGGATTACTCTCCAGGATGGGGACCCGGATATTAATACATCCATTAATTCAGAGGTCCAAAATAAACTAGACAACTTTAACGAGCCAATTGTTGTCTTCAACCCATCTAGCAGTGCATACTTCGATGACACACGTGATAATGGTCACGGTTTCGTCACGCCAAATACCCTAGAAAATCTTGTTAAATCTCTAAACCCCAAGAAGTCACCCGGTATCGACAACATGTCGTACCATTCGTTGCGAAGGCTTTCTGCTTTATTCTTTATAAAGCTCTCCATTCTGTTCAACCATGCCTATAACATGGGGTACTTTCCCCAAGCCTGGAAGCATGCTGTTGTCTGCCCAATAGCCAAAGCTGGGAAACCAACATATCACCACTCAAGCTTTCGTCCTATTTCGCTCCTCACCTGCATCAGCAAAATATATAAAAAATGCATATACGAGAAGCTAAATAACTTTATCACTGCCAGGAACCTCATACCTGATATCCAATTTGCATTAAGAAGAACGCACAGCACCACTATGGCTCTCAGCATATTTCAAAACCACGTTTGTGTGCGCCACTTTAATAAGGAACCCGGTGAGCCTGGACATTGAAAAGGCTTTTGATAGAACCTGGATCGAAGGTCTCGCTTTCAAATTACTGAATACTGGCCTCAGTAGAACGCTGTGTAGTATCATCTACCAGTTCGTTCTAAACAGAACCTTCCAAGTTCGAGTGAATGGAAAGCTATCCCAAACTTTCAACACCGCTGCAGGCGTACCACAGGGCTCCATTCCAGGCCCTATCTTATTTAATATTCACACCTCAGATATTCCTCGCCCTGTGGACGGAGGAGTAAACCAGATATGCTATGTGGATGACGTCCTAGTATACACGTCATCCAAAAGCCCAAAACTCGCAACAAACCGACTCAACCGTCATCTAGACGAACTGTATCAGTACTACAGTCGATGGAAAATCGACTTAACCCATCCAAAGCAGTAGCTATTATTCTGAGTAGTAAACACTTCCAGCCTACTTCTCGATATTCACAGAATATCCGAATACAAATAGGAGGTACTACGATTAGACCACAGGACAGGATGAAATATCTTGGGGTTATCTATACCCCAAAAATGAATTTCATCAAACAAATGACCCACATTCCTAAAAGGGGCCTCGGTCGGTCTAAGCAACTGCACAACATCTTGAAGTGGAACAACAAAGTTGACACCAAAGTTAAGCTTCTCTGCTATAAGCACCTAATCCGATCTGGAATATATTATGCCTTTCCCATATGTTCCTGGATATCTTTGGCCCAAATGGAAAGACTGCGAGTTTTCGAAAGAAAGCTCCTCAGAAGATGCACCAACTACTCTAGAAGGCCTGGCGTCCGCCATTACCCGAACTTTCACCAATACGAAGGTGCCTCCATTATCCCTATCGACGAGTACTTGCTACAATTAGCATATAAGTACCTCGAAAGCATTCAGAACAGCGAGAACCTACTTGTACGGGAGTCTTGGGCTGTTGACCCTTCTCTCTCTCGATCTCTTCGGATGAGACGACCACAATATCTTCTTCAGTACAAAACTGAAGAAAGCACCCTTCCCAACAACATTCTCCTCTATAATAGAGGATTCCTGCACCCATCCCATAGGGTCTACTACTGACACACTACAAACACGCACGCACAGTACAAGACAGCACAAGCACACACACACACACACACACACACCGAACAAAGCGCAGATTATCAGACGCCAAAGACGTGATCTGCGTTTAGTACCGTACTCAAGACCCACCAGTCTTGTACGATTTCTTTCCCACCATCCCTCCATCCAAGTAGTCAGAGAACCCCTTTCTTTTCAGATATCTCGAGACCGAGCCCAACATCCTCACAGCTGTGGGTGATTCTGGTTATCACAAGATGACCAGAAGCCAGAGACAAGACGAAGGACACTTTTGTCCTTGTCTCCCTAAAGTCGGCCTCTCGCCACCCCATTTTTTTTTTTTTTTTTTAAGAACAGCAGGAGGAACTCCTCATGGAACGATCTTAACGAGACCATCATTATAAAGAGAAGAAGGGATTTTGTATAGATAATGGAAATAAAATAAGGAATTAGAATAAGCGAATTGGTATCGCGTTGTTCCGTTTCTTGATTGTTTACGGATTTTAGGAGATTGTACTGGGCAAGAGAATAATGCCCGTTCTTCCAGAGCAGAGTACGGCTCTGGAAGTACAGTCCACTAATTTAAAATCCAATCATCGTTGGCCGGCCAGTGCCGGATTTACAGTCCGGCGAAGGGGGGGAAAGACTGAGACATCACTGGAGAAGGCACCGTCCGCAATTTAAGTCATTTCTTTACAGTAACAAAGTGTTAACCTCAATGTTGTTCAACGATTGATTAGGATTTGATGCAAGTCCAGCTTGAAGCTGTCAGGATCGCTGATTTAGCTGTAAGTAGGTCAGCTGCACATACCGGTAACTGGAAAAGGCCAACCTTTCAAAACGTTCCAGATAGTGCAATTAAATGATTTATTGTATATATATATTTTTTTTTAAGGAGCAATGCGGAATGATATCATGATGAGGTGATGATGGTTGGGACATTACACATAATAGCAACTCGCCAGATCGTAGTTGAGAACTACGCACAAAAAACAACTGACGAATTCAAGGCTGGGAATTGACAATAGGGCAGAATTCATGGTTTGGACACAGCGCAAAGCAGTGGACTATAAATAAAAGCACAAAGCAGCAGAGTATGAATAAAAGGACTTAATCCGACTAGCTTTTCGAACGCACTACCTCAATTATTTTTTTTTTCAGCTGGCTCCCTGTTTTACCGGCCGCCGGATGCAATATGGAACCTTCCTGTAGATACGATAATAATCTCCAGAAGACATTATGAAGTTGGGACGCGATCAACAAAGCTGCCGTCACGTAATATACAGCTCCATATATTTACAGAACCATAACCAGGCCGATTGCTCTATACGGATGCGAGACAAGGGCGGTCACAAAATTGGAGAAAACAGGTTCCACGTATTCGAAAATAAAGTTTTAATGAGTATGTTTGACGGTGAATCTGATGAAGAGGCCGGATAATGGAGGAAACTGCGCAACCACGAATTGGAAAAACTATATCCAAAACCTACAATAGTGAGAATAAGGTTAAAATGGGTCGGGTATATATCGAGAATGGGCAACAACAGAAACGTACGTAGAATTCTTGACACGAGACCAACGGGAAAGAGACCGGTGAGAAGACCGCGACAATGTTAGCCGCATTCTTGAGATCAGATCAGATGGCCAACGAAAGAGAATGGTCAGGACAGGGAAGGATGGCGAAGCCGACTTGGTGAGGTTTGGAACTTTCGGGTTCTTCTAGACCACTAAATGGATAATAGATAGATAGACTGACTCGTTAACCTACTCAATATATTTTTGTTGCTCGGAATACGAATCACATGTGAGTTTTAGTTTTAAAGGTGAAATCCGCCTCACCTGGTCAGATTTCGTTTACCAACAGACGACGTGGATATTATTAGGATACAATAAGTGTTAGGAAGCTCCGTTAAATTTCTTTGTTGCCTTTACTGCTCGCTAAACGACGTTCAACTAACGAAATCCTTGAATATCTTTCATTTCAATTGGATACAAATCCACCAGCCATCATTCTTGCCGACTTTAATTTACACAACCCAAATACGGGTGTTTTAAGGATCTCTGTCGAAATTAGCTAGGTTGTACTTGTTGATCTCCCCTAACAGTATATGTAAAGTATTCAGAGTTGGTCTCCTTCAACATTTTTTAACTTTACTAATCATTTCTATTGTTGACTTTTACATATATCTTATTTCTAATAATTTGCTTAACAACAAACTTATCACTACCTATTTTTTCATTTAATATCTTACCTAAGGTTTCACTGTCTTCTTTGACGATATTAATTGGTGATCATCATCATCATCGGCACTACAACCGGGATCGGTCTTGGCCTTATTTAGCAAGTCTCCCCACTGGTCCCGATTTTGAACCGATGTAGTCCAGTTTGGGACTCCCAAGCTCTGGACGTCCCGGTCTACGCCATCCCCCATCGCAGACAAGGTCTGCTGCGTGGTCTCCTTCCATACATCCCGCCACAAAGGACTTTCCAAACAGGCTCCTCTTCGCTCATTCGGGCTAGGTGTCCCGCCCACCGGAGTCTACTGAGCTTGATTTTTCTTACAACATTAGCTTCAAGGTAGATCACGTACAACTCAGGATTGTAGTGTCTCCGGAATCGTCTCCCCTCACATACGGGGTCAGCAATTCTCCTTAAGATTTTCCTCTCGAACGCAGGTAAGAGTTCAGAGTGCCTTTTATTGAGCAGCCAGGTCTCGGATCCATACATGAGTACTAGTAAGGCCATAGTCTTGTACAGTAGTAGCTTGAATGTTCTGGATAAATTTCGGGATTTAAAGAGCCTTGATAGGCCATAGTAGGCTTTGCAAGTTCACTTTTAATTTTATTTGTTCTTCCTTTCGAACATCACTATCACTATTTCACAATTTTAACACACTACATACCGTTTACTTACACGTCTCTATCCAATAAGTACCCATTGAATTTCCGTTTGTTATTGTATTGGAGCGACCGAGGCGCTCGTTTTTTCCAAGACTTCACCGCCTTTTTGGAAACACTTATGCTGCCCGTAAACCCATGTTTTACTCATAGGAGACTCAATAGAAGCAGTCCTAAACCTTTGTAATTCATTGCTCCATTTTATTCCATTTTTGTAGGACATTTAAATGCAAATTCTCTGGGCTATTTTATAAACAGTTGAAAAATCGCCAATTATACCAAAACACAAGTATTACCTTTTGAACGCGAATCTTTCCTATGTATTCCCCCTTTCTTATGTATTCCTTTTAACTATATTAATCTGAGCAAGAGCTCATTAACGATAACATAAACAGTAAAGCCTTCTACAGTACGGTTTATTATTATTTTTTTGTAATTAATGTAGGGTGTTTTTTCAATAATATCCGTCCACAAAAAGCACTGTTTTATACCCCTACATGCCAATGGCTATTCCGGGCGGTCGATTGATTGACCCCTCGAGCCTTACAATGACATGACATGGTAGTAGCCAATTGAGAAAGATATCTTGCGAAGTTGCAATGATTCTGAAAAAGACTGAAAATTCCTAATGAACTGAAATCAACGTAACATCGCAATCGAAAACATTCACCATTTGTTTGTCGAAACATTTTACATCATGTCATAATGGGAAAACACATAGAGCGCTCGGAATGTTTGGTACGTTTTCATGTAAGAGTGACTTCCTTACATTGCTTTGTTCTACTATCGAAAGACAAATTTCCTCTGCGCTGTTCTAAACACTTTCAATGCCCAATGTTTTTCATTAAAAATTTTGGAACCGAACAAAAACATCTTCCCCTTAACGTTGGCGTTCAAAATAGAAAACAATAAAAGCATAAGTACAACGGAAAAACTAGTATTAAATAAAAAGAAACACTTCCGCTTACCTTTCTGAAGATGAGTGTGAGCATCGGTAAAAATTCCACGTTATGTTTACTATTGTTTTCAAGCAAGGATTTAACTATAAAGAATCCTTGCCAGTCGTGCACTTTGATTGTATTGTCACAAAGTCCTTTGGCAACGCTTTTGTATATAGTTCCCTCTTGAAATGATAATGTTGGCGATGGCAGTGGGGATGTCACCAGTGGCCTGCTTGACAAATCCGCTCGTTCTTTCTCTCCTTCTTTTCCAGACGTCTTTAATATTGGAACTATCGATCGCCAACTTTGGTCTTGAAGTAATAATATTGCGAGAATTCTTTGGCATTCTGGCGAATCAATAAATTTCTGCAACATCCCTAGCACCACTTCCTTTTGTGTTTCCAATTCTTTAGGGTCTATTTTACTGCGTTCCTGTAATGCTGATGGTGATGCTGTGGTTGTATTCGTTGGGTGTGCATTTATTGTATGTAACAACGTAATTGGCATCATGAATATCTCAAGGGCTAATCCTTTCAACGCCAGGACACTGCATTCTAGTATGGAATTATTGGCTAATAAATTATTAGTGATACTTATGATTTTCGGTATAGTTATCATCTGCCGGTCGCTTTTGTATGTTAATTGAACGAGGAACCTCAGCACCGATGGAATTAAGATCTTGCCATTTCTGTGTAGAGATTATAAACAAAAGCAATAAATAATTAGGTGGATCTATAGTAATAGTGGAAAGTAGCGTATTGTGCGATGATGCAAACAAAAGGAAAACTAGACACTATATTTGGGGGCCACGTACGAGATTGTTGGTTAGTCCGTGCGGACATGACCGGATAAACAGCTACGAATTTTATAATAACCCTTAGTGGCTAGACTGTTTACAAATTTTAATTTACGACCCGTTTAAATGCTCACCGGGTGGTGGTTGTGATGGCCCTTTTAGGAGAAGCATTTAATTACTGAACATCATAACGAAACATGTGATTATACCAATCGCTAGATAGTCACGTATATGAAACCAGTGGACATGAAATTCACGATAGTCATTACATTGGATATCAGCCTGTTATGGGAGTCAGTATTGAGGGCATTGGAGAACAAAAATTTCTTTTTTAACACGCCAAATACAATTGGTACGCAGACTGGCAACATATCACTAATAGATAAATAACAAACCGCTAACGAGTGGAATCTATTAAAGAGTAAAAGATTGAGAATTGTCAACAATTATTTGAATGTATGTAATATAGGAATTATTATTATTATTATTATATATATATATATATATATATATATATATATATATATATATTTTTTTTTTTTTTTTTTTTTTTTTTTAAATACTTTACTTCTTTTCTGGGTAAATGCGAACCTATAGCGCCGAGTGGGCGCCACGAGATGCCGTCAAATAACTGTTGCAGGTTGTAACGCTCCGGGAACACTCGCGTGGGAAGGAAATTCCACCGCTTCACAGCTCTGTAACGGAACGAGTTCTGATGCAGGGATGTTCGCGCCGTCGGGAGATGAACCACAAACGGGTGCGTTCCGTCGGATTTTTTTTTGTGATTTACACTATTCACTTAGCACTATCGATAGAGAACCCGCGTACGGGTTTATTTACTTTCACTTTTTTTTTTTTTTTTTTGTGTGTTTCAATGTGTGGCGAGGAGCGTGATTTAAAACATCTTTGCGGTTCGAACGTCAAGTGAACACTGGAGTCCATAAATAAAATAAAAAACATTTTACCAAAGAATCAATTTTTTTTATTTTACCTTTATTTTTCAGAAACACTCGCGCCGACGCACTGGTTCGCACCGGAACACTTTTACCCGTTTTCTTCTAGGGTCATTCCGCTTCTAATGTTATAACTTGACAGGCTAAACACTTTGTAACGCTCCCGGAACACTTGCGTGGGAAGGGTGTTCCACAACTTCCTCCCTCTGTAACGGAATGACTTTTGATGCAGGAATGTTCGCGCCATCGGGAGATGAACCGCAAACTGGTGAGATCCGTCGGACTGTCTTGTGGAACGCATATAAACTGAATTGCGTGGAACAATACCACGAATCGTCGAAGAACAGTACCCGTGATAATATCTGTAAAACAGACAATGGTCGGCTACACGCCTTCGATGTGATAGCGACTGTAGTCCCGACTTCAACGCCGTGCCCCCGATCAGGCGGATCGCTCGTCTCTGTATGCTCTCAAGTAGGTCGAGGTTATGTTTAGGACCCGAGCTACAAACAGGAGAGCAATATTTGAGCGCGGGTCTAATTTGGGATTTATATAGGAGAAGAAGTTGGTTCGGAGTATAATATTTCTTGGCTCTAAAACAATAACTCAGTTTTCCAGAGGCTGACTTAGCAATGCTCGACATGTGTATATGCCACGATACATTCGCAAAGACCGTGACGCCGAGCAATTTCAAGGATTCCCCAGATTCGATGGCCTGGCCATTCACTATCAGCTGTGGAACCGATGATCCACTTTTTTTTGTGATTGTTGTATATTGTGTCTTCGTTGCATTGAAGTCGACGAGAGTGGCCCTTCCCCACTGCAGGACCTAATCCAGACCCCTATTCAAAGAGTCCATCTGTCTACATCTCAGCTGGTGCGACGTTGATGCACCAATCTACCGATCACTCGGAAAAGAGGAAACAAGCGTACTATCATCCTCAAAACTGAACCCTTCGTTATCCGTTGTCGCCAACAAATCATTTATGTGAAGCAACAACAAGGTTGGAGCAAAAATAGAACCTTGGGGCACCCCCGAATTAACAGGATACAGGTCCGAACACTCGCCGTCCACAACAACCCGGATCGATCTCGAGGAAGGATCTTCGCCCAGACGGAAAGCTGTTGGGAAAGTCCATATGAACGAAGTTTGCTCAGCAATACCCCGTGCCAGACACGGTCAAAAGCCGAATATCCAATGCGACCGCCCTTGACTCACCATGCCGTTTAATCGCAGATGTGTGGGGAGGAAGTATGGCGCGCCGACGCACGGCGCTGTTTCCCTTCCATCCCCATCCATCATTCACTGTGTAAAACTGCAAAAGTGTTTTCATCCGCGAGCCGCACGAATGAGGAACAATGTAACGCCATCGATCCTTGAGTCGAAAAAATGTCACCAACACAAGGAGTAAAACTCCGCCACAGGACATGCACCCGAAAAAAAAGTAAAACACCAGTCGTTATTAGTTTTTAATTTATTTCACCTTCATTAACTTTAACACGATTGCCAACACGTCTGCTAGTTGTTATACGTTCACAATTATTTTACTTGAATGGCCTTATACTGGGGGCACAAGAAAAATTATTATTTTTTATTTTTAACGCGCTCGACTCTAACTCTACTCTTCGTTTCACACCGTACCGGCGCCGGTACGGTGGATGGCGGAGCGACCGTCTCGGTTAGTGGATGAAATTCGACTCAACGATATTCAATCGTTTGGGGTGAGTTTTCCCAAGAGAGAAAGTGTTTCTCTCGTGGTGAAAACAAGGAAGAAAGACTTGGCTATGTATGTGTACGTGTGAGTGAAGATTATGTTGGTTTTTTTCATACACAAGGCCATGGGTATGAACCTGAAACAAAGAAAGGAAAAAGGGATCGTGGATATCTTTGTTTATGTGAGTAGTTTAGTGGGAAACGAATCTAGAACTATGTAGGATAAAAGGAATTTATGCCCTGTGAGTTCAACTGAGTAAACAAGTTGCAACTCATTAGATGGTCGGTGCATTTGGGATACTAGAATGATTGAATTGTTTGCGTATCGCCAGAATGCCTGTAAAGGACAGCGGTCTTTTGTTTAGTCATGGGGCGAGTTAGTGAAATAGTCTCAACGTAGATGGTGCTAATTACATGCAGCTGGTGTTGGACTATTTATCGCTGGCTAAAGGGGTCGACAGCCGATGTGTGCATAGATAGCTTTTATGCACACATATTGAGGCTGGGATTAGCCAACTCAAGGGTAAGATTCCCTGATATGCGGTCGTATGATATGCGAACCGATGAATTTTATTACAGGGAATTTATGATAAGTTAAAAAAGAACTCTTACAGGAATTATATGCGAAGAGATGCAAGAAAAGGTAAGAATTCTTTTACTGAAGCTTTTTAGATTATACCTTAGATAATCCTAGATGCGTAAAGCATTTAAGGTGCTAATGCGATTGCATTCGCGAAATTATGTGATTGGATAGAAGTTATGGAGTTTTTTTAGGTTAGTGAACCGTGGGGTTTGACCGAACCGCCACAGATGTCCATATATCGGTGATAAGTGTCAAAAGGTCTCCCATGGACCGCCTGCCACGGAATCCGTATTGATGGCCATTCAGAAGTCCGTTGCACTCCAAATACTTAACCAACTCGGTATTGATAACTTTTTCCATTATCTTAGATAAAATAGAGAGTAATGCTATCGGACGGTAATTTTGTTGGTGACACTTTTTCCCGTCTTCGGGATTGGCTGAACTCGAGCGATTTTCCAGCAGGCAGGAAAGGTCCTACGTGCATAAGATAAGCGGAAGAGTTTGCCAAGAACCGCTGATAGTTTTGAAGCACAACTATTGCTGGTATTCCGTCCGGGCCGACTGCCTTCCTACAATCCAGTTCACGTAGAATGCGTTGAATAGTATGCGGGTGAAATCTCACATCCCGCATGGATGACCGTACCGACGGGATCACAGGTCGCTACAAAAGGCCGGGATCGAGGTTTTGAATTCGCGGAAAATAAATTCGTGAACCCATCAGCTTTATCTTTTGAATTTGTGACTAACGTCCCGCTGTCTGTCAGCAACGGAAGGGAGGAGGAGGATGCAAAGTTACCGCTGACAGTCCTTGCCATTTACCAGACGGAGCGGGAACCAGTCGGGCACTAAAGAAGTTTATTGGTCACTTTGTCATTTTGAACTTCCTTCGCGGTATCAATCGCCTGGTTGCACGCGTTTCTGATTCTTACAAAATTCGTTCTGTTAACATTGGTGGGATTGAAGCGCCTTAATTAAAATTCGCGCATTAAATTTTCTCCCCGTTTTTCTACTGCCTTACTTTTCTCTCCCAAAGTTCGATGCAAACGTTCCGTTTTATTTGTTGCATTCTATCCAATTCATGCTGATGGCGTGCGGATGCATCCTGCAAACATCGACATGATCGTCACTGCCTATGTGACCGAAAACAGACAAAGGATCATGTTTGGTTTTCACATTGTGAGAGTGAAATAATTTTCCACTGTGCGATTTAGAACCCGCTATAACTCTCTTGTTGGGGAAGAGTCTGCTAAGAACCGGCGGTAGTTCTGGAGCACAGATCTTAAAGACTATTGCTGGTATTCCGTCCGGGCCGGCTGCCTTCCTACAATCCAGTTCACGTAGAATGCGTTGAATAGTGCGCGGACGAAATCTCACATCCCACATGGAAGACCGTACCGGCGAGATCACAGGTGGCTCCAAAAGGCCGGGATCGAGGTTTGAATACGCGGACACATTAGCCTTATCCTTTGAATTCGTGACTAATGTCCCGATGTCTGTCACGAATGAAGGGAAAGAGGCGAATGCGAAGTTGCCGCTAACAGCTTTTGCTGATTAAGAGAATGACGCCCACAATTATATATACAGTATATAGTATAACTCATTTTTTTAAGTCATTAGAACGGATTAATTAAAAATTACATACAATGTTGCATTTTTCCCGGTAGCTAATGGTCTGTATAGGAGAGCAAATATATTTTATAAGGAATTTTGTACACACGTTGATAATTATAAATTATTTTTTTTGGGAGAGGCGAATCTATAGCGCCAACATGGCGCATCAAGATGCCACCCAATTACTGTCTCAGTTAATGACAGTTTCCTAAAAACAAATTATTCAAATCTGATTTTAGATGTGACTTGTTAATAGCATTTTTACTGTTTGCGTCGGGAGATTAACAACTTCCCTGTCCCATGAGTCATATATGATTAATGAGAGCGTATTACATCCCGACAGCGTATAACATGGACAGGGAAGTTGTTAATAATAATGAACCAGAAAGAAGCTCTTCATACATTTCGGAAAAAATACCTTACAGACCGTTATCGACACGGCTAATAGTTTATTATTAATGGGGGTAGTGGGGGTAGAGATCCAGAGCATCTTCGAATCACTGAGAAACAAAAAGTCAGTTGGAATCGATGGAGTTCCCAACATCGGTTCTCAACATATTCACCAATTACCACAGTCCTGTTGAACTACGTGCTGAATTATGCACACTATCCGATGTGCTTAAAAAGCAGCCATCATTCAACCTTTACCAAAAAATGGGAAGGACAGCACAAACCTAATGAACTTGTGATTGATTAGTTTATTACCAGAGTATTCGTCAAAGTTCGTAAACATTATACCGAATAACCAGTTTGGTTTTAAAGAGAGTCAAGAAATAGCGTATATCGCATCTAAAGTGATCTCCTGCATATAATGGGACAGACGCCCGACCTGATGCACAAGTGGCTGACTTTCTTTCACTAGCGCGGGCACTAAATGGGATTCTAAATTACCTTTAAATGCCAGAGCAAAGTGCGAGCAGAGGAGGAGGTGGTGGATGAGGAAAAGAGGTGTCGATGAACATTCTTCTTAAATGCCTGGACGATGAGGAAACGCATGATCAGGTAGAGCTATCCACATCCATGTGTCCCGGTTGAAGAATGACTCTCTATGTTTATTTGTACGCCTGAAGTTGACTTTCAACGTGAACTGATGCGCATTCTCAGATTGACGGGTATCGCGGGAAGATGTCTGGATAGGTGGAACATTTTCAGCAACTTGAGTTGAGGATAGACCGTGATAATACCTATAGAAGAGATATGCATGATACGTTGCGCCTATGTTCTAAGGACGGAATTGAACAACTTACGGCTAGGTTCCCAATAAATTTCGTTTTTGCTTTCTATCGAGAACGTATAACGCATATTTGGATGCGCCTGATTTGCGATGGAAGTTGAATTCCATTTCAGGACAAATGTACGCGTTATAAATAGTGGCTACGTTAGATGAGTGAAGTAATTTTTTGAAAAACTCCATACATTTGGACAGACTTTTCTCAGCATCAAATATGTGGTCGTTCCAATCAAAAGTCGAATTAATTCGAGTGCTAAGATTTGACAGTTCCTTGACATCATCGAAGCATGTGCCGTTCATCTACAATACATGGGTGGGCTGAAAAGTTTCCGACCTCAACGAAAAGATAGCAGCGCTCGTCAATAAAAGCTAATAAATGTAGTTGTGCATCTTTTGACACTTACTCACTAAAATGTCAGCCATTTTGAAGGCGTAGTTTTTATTTGACAGTCGTTTCAATCGATGTGAGTGTTTTTGTGAAAATGGACAAAATTGAGTATTGAGCTGTCATTCAATTTTTGTTTGTCAAAGGCAATACGCCTACGCAAATGAGTTGGACTCTGTGTATGGGGGCTCTGCACCATTATTTACCACAGTGAAATTTTGGGCATCTGCATTTAAACGTGGCCGTGAGAGCTTGGGAGACGATGAACGTTCGGGACGTCCAAAAACTGGAACAACTGACGATAACATCGCTAAAATTCACCAAATGGCACTAGACGACCGCCGAATTAAAGTGAGAGAGATAGCAGAGGCTATGAAAATATCCAAAAAACGTGTTTGTCACATATTAAATCAATATTTAGGCATCAGAAAGCTGTCCGCCCGTTCGGTGCCGCGTTTACTCATGTTAGACCAAAAACGTGTTCGAATGAACACTTCCAACCCTCTGTTCGCGCAATAAATTCGAGTTTTGGCGCCGATTAATTACTGTCGATGAAACTTGGATACACCATTATACGCCCGAAACAAAAATACAGTCAAAACAGTGGACTGCAAAGGGTGTATCGGCTCCAAAAAGGCAAAAAACATCGACTCACTCAAACGATTGTCAAATAAATACTACCCGTCCAAAATGGCTCGGCACAAGACTAATAACCTGCCCGTAAAAATAAATTATTATGGAAAATTTAGCAAGCCTCGAGACTTGCTAAATAAGGCCAAGACCGGATCCCGGTTGTAGTGCCGATGATGATGATGGTATCCAAAATGGCTGAAATATTGGTGAGTAACTGTCAAAAGATCCACAACTACATTCATATTTTATTGACGAGTGCTGCTATCTACACGTTGAGGTCGGAAACTTTTCAGCCCACCCTCGTATATATATGAGGATCGCAGTTGCCAAGGGGCGATGAATTCTACTCCGTTAGATAATCTTCATTGAATTATTTTGTTGAGGTCGGAATTCAATGTATTAAGCAAAGCAGGCCGATTGGTAAACAGGTTCAAAGAGTGTGGTCGGGAATGTTCGTATGAGTATGAAAAACGCAACGTACTATCATTAGCAAACGAGGAAATGGTATTGTGAGTAATAGACAAAAGATCATTTATAAAGATGAAGAAGAGTGTGGGAGAGAGTGCCGTGCGCACTACCTACATTAATTTGGTAGGCAGATGTAACACCAACGAAAACCACTTGGATTGAACGACTAAGAAAGGTAGTCTCTTATCCATTGGATCAGTTAATTTGCCAGTCCATAGGAATGTAATTTCGACAAAAGGGCTGGATGTCCAACTCTGTCGAACGCTTTTCAAATATCCAATTCGGCAACCTTGCTTTCACTGAACGGCTCCACTTCTCCGAAAGATACGCCATCAAAGCTCCTGAGGACAAGTTGCTGCCGGAGTTATCGGCGGTCATTAAGGCCAATTGATTGCAAATACTTCGAAAATTGACAATTAATCAGTTTCCATTACCTTGGAGAGAATAGAGGTTAGTGCTATGAGTCGATAAGAAGGGAGAGATGATTTGACAATGGGAATTGATTGAATGTTCGCAATCTTCCATCAAATTGGCAAATAGCCAGGTGGAAGATTTTCCGAAACAGTTTAGCGAGCGAAGTACATCTCTTCAAGAGAATTGGGGGTATGACATCCGGACCAACGGCTTTGTTGGGGATCAGCTCCATGAGCGTTCGGGTAACAGTACACGTTCGAAAGTGAATGTGGCTCATGGTGTGGTGCTTGTTCTTAAGTTGAGGCGAAACTGATGTGGTATCGGGCAGCGTTGAGTTGATTGCAAAATGTTCAACAAGTAGATTCGCTTCTTCTACTGTGGTGATGAGTTGTTTGTGTTATACCTCGCTACACAACCCCTTTTCAAACATCCTTACAATCAACTATTATATTGCGCACAAAGCAATACACGTACAATTAACTGCCGCCTTTTTTCCCACAGGCAATTAATATTCATATCGCACACGTTGCGATAATTACTCATTCATTCATTCATTACTCGCTGCCTCTACCTTCCAAAGCTAAAACACTTATCATGTATCATTGTAATCAAACGCTTGACCCACTCCCCAAGGCCACTCGCTAGATGCATTTTGCTTAACCAAGCGAGCGCCTGCCTGCGGACCTACACGGTCTCATATTTCGAATGCATATTTTTTGCTTCATGCTTGAAAACAAATGTCATACAAGTTATATGACACGGTCGGTGTTTAAAGAAGCTATTGGCGACGATATAATTAAGCGTCAACCAAGATGCTGAGTTCTGCCAAAGGACAGACACTGCAACGAAGCGTAAATCTATCGAATGATGCGATTTGAGCGATACGATTTGTGCGTAGAGCAATGCACTATAATTGGTTCAGTCATTGCACCTAAAAATTGAATTAATGTTTAAACCGATGCCGTTGCACTTTAAGCAGGGCAAATTAAGCGTTAATTGCAATTAGCCTCAAAATGGGCCATTGGTTCTGGATCAAAGTCCAGGCTGAGGAAAACGCATGGTCTGCATTTCCTCACCAATAATTCTGGTATAAAAGAGTGGTTGCGAATGGGCAAAACCGAGAGTGAACTAATCGATCAAACAAGAGGTTGCGGCCTTCGCACAAGTACACGGGCCTCTTGTTTTGATTGGATTAGCAGAGTGAAGTGTTCAACCAAAAAGGCCGAGGCCCATTGCATTAGTACAGCTGGCCTTTTTGCAAATTAAAAATAGAAACAGTGTAAATTGTAAATGTAAAAGTACAGGGATAGAAATTCCCAATTTGTCTTGATAATAAAGTGAAAACAAAAAGAATTAAAGTAAACAAACAGTGTCTTTTATTAAAACGAAAAAGGGAAGACAGCCGTCTGCAACAACGACTCTCCATCAGCAGCCAAGGATGGATTCAACACACACAGGGTGTCAACTACCGGCCACAGGATCGACTCAACACACACAGGGTGTCAGCTACGTAAGTAGTATAATAGCACATAACAGTAATAAGAGGTAAACAAATAATACAACATGTTGGCGCCTAACGTGGGGCTAGAATAACAGAAATATATTAACAATCAAATCCAAATCTTTCCGATAACCAAAAGATTAAGTGTTAATACAGGAGTTTACATCTGGTGTTACATCGGTCATCAACTATAAGGAAAGGAATAGATGATGAGGCCGAGTTTTGGATGTTTTTCACAAATTCCCAGCGGTTTCTACTACTTGTGGGAGAGTGCAATATTTGTTGACTCACTCTCTGCTCATGCAAAAACTTTGCGCGTCGAATATGCGCATTGCAATCATTTATAAATCTCATGAATCTTCCCCGGTTAAATTTAAGCAACCAGAAGCTTAACTTTTTAGACTTAATTGTTTAATTTAGACTTAATCCCTGCACCCGAAATCGAATCACATATCTTGGGTTGGGTACTCTTTACCCGCGTGGAATAAAGATTCGCATGCCAAGTAGAATCGTGTCCATCGTATGTGTTCGCTATAGAGTTAACATCGTTATTGGGAAAAAATATCGACCAATTTAACAAAAAAAAAAAAAGTTGTTCAGACCTTCCCCTCTTGGTTAGATCAAATTTAGCAGACACGACACAGTGGTGTGAAGAGCCCAAGGACGAAGAAACTTTGATTGTATATTTATTCGGGTGCGAGATGAGGAATAGGTCCAGTGTGTTGGCGAAATGGCCATCTTCGTCTGGTACCCGTGTTGGCGAAGCCACTGAGAATTATGCGCATTGAAATCACCCAATAACCACAATAACGATTTCTGTGTGCGAATATAGGGCCAAGCTCTTGCCGCTAGAATCAGATAGAGTATCAAATTCATGAAAGGGTGCATTTTTATCTACCATAAGTTCGGGCTTCTGTAAAGAAAACAGTAATATGTAATATGGTTACGAATGTAAAGTTTTAGCCATGAGAAATTAAATTCTGTGTTGGAGCAGAGCCCACATTGTGGCAGAAGCTGATAAGCAATATCACTTTGTATGTATGCGACTAGCTCACGATGTGGGAAGAATAGAGGCTCTAAGTTATAACCAGGTAAATTGAAATCGGAAATATCTGTATGACTTATTATCCTTTCGGTAAGTGCAAGAATTGCTGGTTTCTGGTTAGAAATGTGGGAAGACATACAGGAGAAATTACATCTTATGCCGCGAATATTACCATAATAAAATCTCGTGCCATTGAAATGGCCGGTCACAGAAAACCAATACCACCTCAGAAAAGAATGCAAGTCGGGAGCCGCGATCAATGAGCGAACACAACCACTACTGGTGTTATGCCCTTGTAGTAGCTACCCCATTATTTTCGTACCGAAATCCAGCTAACATCCTTTTCATGACGGAAATTACGCCAATCTAATACTAAAAACTCACCAAAGATTTTAATTCAATCGAAAGTAACGATACTTGAGGGACATAACAGAGATTTATTGACGATAGAGATTGAGCTGAAAAAAAAACCTTGGACACCATATGGCTTGAGGGATCATAATACAAGTTAGTTGGTCTAGACATTTATAGACTTTTACTACATATGTACTTTATGACACGTTCGTTATTTGTTATATTCGTTGCCAAAAAGGGCCGCCATGACTTCCAACACTAAAAAAGAAAAGAGTGTATAGCGTTTGAAATAATAGTGAAGAAGAACGTGTGATTCGAACTGACGCTATGACAGTTTGAATCACCAAAAATTGTACCTAAGCGTTACCCATCAGGCTACTGGCCGATTTTTAAACTCGACTATACTCCACTGATGTGAATTATTTTTGTCATCGCCATGGTATACGGCTCTGATGTATTTTCTTATTCGATTTTTCGTTCGGTGCTCTTCACTATTTTGCTTGTGAATTGTGTGTGTATCTGTTAGAGTCGCCACAAGTGGTCTGCGACATGGAGCGTTAATAATCCTGATACTTTTCAGTACATATACTAGCGTCATGATGGGCACTCTTCATTACGCCATTTCGTCGTATGGAAACGATCCCCTAACTTACAGAACAGTGCCGAAAAACGAGATCACTAACAGCCCTTCGTAGCGAAGGTTCAATGAAGTCCAGCGCCACTACGACGCGTGGAAACTCAAATCAAAGCCTAGAAATGCCAAAGTATGCTTCCAGAACACCGTTATTTGGTGCTACTAGGGATACAAGAAGAAATTGGCAAAAACTCGTTAGCGTTGTGTTGTATTTCAAGATCGTGGCATATGAGTCTCAAAGGAGTTTTGTGGGGAGGAAGTATGTGCCAGACACGGGCACTAGGTTCACTTCCATCCCCATCGTCTATTATTCACCCGGACAGTGCTCACAACGCAAGGAGGAAGAAAACGATGGTTGACCTTCGCAACCGAGCGGACACAACACAGAAACAAAACACTCAGGTTTGATCAATGTTAATTCTTCATTTGTTACGTTTTATTCTCTAAATAAAGACCACTTTGTTCTCAGCCATTATCAAATATGTTAGTGTTTTTATACTTCACTTAAACTTATTATTAATATTAAATTGGTTTTTATAAATTTTACACAGGTGAAACACTTCTTTCACGACCCGACTTCTGTATATATACGCTTCTCCGCCGCGCGATGGAGAGCGGGAGATCGCGCGACCAGCGTGGTCGGCGGATGTAAAAAGACACTAAGATTCAACCCTCGTTTGGGGTGAGTTTGGTGGTGTGGTGAAAAGGAAATGAAATTTTCTTTTACCAGTGACCTTTGGAAGGCGATCTCTGGGACGCGGTGGTGTACGTGTGTGTTCGTACACATCACCGTGTTTATCGATGCGTTTAGCCAAGGATAAACGGAACCTACAACAAGGAAAAAAGAACAAAGGGGAAACGACCTAAGGCATCGTTCGGTCAGCTGTCTAAATAGCAGCCACTCATTAGATGGTAAAAGGGATTGCGATAATTTATACAATAGATATGGTATATCATCTATCTGCCGACTGGGAAAATCGGATTCTTTTGTTTGCATATGTTTATGCTATAGAATCCAATCCGGCGGCTTACCGCGCCGTTCGTGATTGTTTGAAGATTCAAACAAAGAAGTATTTCTGGGTAAAGTGCTTGCAGCTGTATCGATAGTTGAAGTCATTGCAAAGCAGATTAGATGGTTATACAATGACGGTTTGTATATACCATCTGTGTCAATTGTACATGGCATCTATGGCGATGCCAGGATCGAACTCTAGTGTGAATATCTACACTAATTGGAAATTCGGTTCTGGGTCGCTAATGCAGAGATGCATTGATACGCGTATGAATGTCCTTGTAGGAAAAATTCTTTGCAGGCATTTCCAGGTAATGCATTGAAAGCATTAATTATCCTTGGGAATGAAATGTTTTTGCTGCGGGGAGATTGCGGTGCAGGTGTGGGAAGGTTGGAATTTGCCTGGCAGTCGGAAGTACCGAATAGGTTTTGGTTTTATGCGCCTGTATAATGGAAAGAATTCTTGTAGGGAATTTGTATGCGACGAGATGCATGAAAAGGTAGGAATTCTTTAACAGGGACTTTTAGATTATAGGTTTGATAACCTAGATGCGTAAAGCACTTAAGGTGCTAATGCGATTGCATTAGCGAAAACTTATGCCGATTGGGATGTAGTTATGGGGGCCGTGGGGTTTGGCGGAACCGCCACAGTTTCATTGTACGATAATGTATTATAACAAAGATACGAAGATTTTAGTACTTGTTGCATCCTTTCAGAAACCCTTTCAGCCTCTCCGCAATTTTCGCGCTTTTAATATATGATAGTAGTTATTTGCTAAGTTACATTTAATATAATTCAAAGGTTTTTTAATTCTTTCTCTAGTGGGGGCACTTCGTAATCCCTCTCAACACCACTAAGAAAAGGCAACGACGCAACCACATCGACACCAATGAGCAACTGAAGCAGACTGAATAAAAAACCGACGCCACCAAATATTACAAAAAAATGTCTCTGATGCAGCATTATTGTAGTTGTCTTGCTTTTCCCACACTTTCGAAGTACTTTATGAAAGTTCGAATGCTTGTTTCGAAATTTCGAATAATTAATATTGTTAAGTATATATTTTTAACAATTATTTAAAATGTGCGAAGAACAACAAAAAGAACCGCGTGTGCGAAAAATAACAAAAGTAGCCGAACCGCGAGTAAATAACAAAGAAGAAAATAACAGGGGGACCAAGAATCCAACTACGCTCTGCAACCAGAAGACCTGGAACGTCGACCGATAAGCGGTCCCACGGCATCAAGTAAGTCTGGTTATTAATTATATTTACAATTTTAATTGTTAAAAATAATACTTAACAATATCCACTGTCCACAAAGAATTATGTACGAGGACTATAGCCGTTCCGATCTGGTTTGCCAGAGGATGGAGGTGTTGGAACCCAATAACATGGACATCATATGGTTGAGGGCCGTGCTGAGGAATTCTGTTAAATTTCTTTGTCTTTACCGCTCCCCAAATGACGATCGACCAGCGACATTTTTCGCGTACCGTCGACTGGATACAGATCAACCACCCAGCTTCTGAAATCATCGGCTGGGCGATTTTAATGCACACAATTCCGGGTGGTTGGTACATTCTAACAGAACCGACGAGGCTTGGAGGTTGACTGAGATGTTTGCTGTTAGCTACAACTTGACTCAACGCATGGAGGAACCCACGCGAGTGCCGGATGCCCGAGGTGATTATGCGAACACCCTGGATCTGTATTTGACATCCAAACCGAGTATTTATACCGTAGAGCTTTCTGCACCACTGGGAAACTCAGATCACTACTTGGTATCGGCCGCGCAACCACTTGCATTTCAAGCGAATAACCAGCCTAGACGGCTTCTCCATGTATGGAAGTATGGGGCTGCTAACTGGGACGATTTGCGAGATTTCTTCGCATCCTTTCCATGGTTCGAGGTGTGCTTCGGAGACTCCGATGTTAACGCTTGCGCGGAGTCGGTAACAGAGATTATTCTTCTGGGGATGGAGATGTATATTCCACATTCCATCAAGTGAAGTTCGCCTGACAAACCTTGGTTTGATAAAAAATGCGAGCTGATTACACCGGAAAAAATAGAGCTTTTAATCAGTGGCGCTCCAATCCCACCGATGGTAACAGAGCTAATTTTTTTAGAATCAGAAACGCGTGCAACCAGGTGATTGATACCGCGAAGAAAGCTTACAACGGCAGAGTGACCAATAAACTCCTTCAGTGCCCGACTGGTTCGCGCTCCTGTAGGAGCGAAGTCGGGGCACCGACATGGGCGCTGGGTTCCACTTCGTTCTCACACAAAAAAAAAAATTCCGCCGCGGCCTGTAAACGAACGATCACCAGGGGAAACCATACAGAAATTAAAACACACTGCCACAGATTTAAATGGTTATTTCACTTTAATTTATTGTATACTGTTTGATGACGGTGACACAAATACACTATTAAAAACAAAACGATTGGATGTAACTTTAAGTTTAAATGTTATTCGACAGGGGAAAACACGAATACATTCCGTGGTTACCCAACGCGACTCTCGACTCACGACTGGAGACAACGACTCGAACGATTATAATCGATTATCGCTTCCCTGTGCGCACCAGGGAAGCGATAGGAGACACGACCTGGTCCGGTCGAAGGATGGAATTTGACTCAGCGATCGTCATCTCATGCAGAGATGATTTCGCTAAGGAAAAGAAAAGGAAGAGAGAGAAAAACTTTTCTCTTAAGGGTGTAACTAGTGGCGCAGTGGTATATGTGCGCGATCGAACAGATTCAATGTTGTTGCATGTGTTCGCAAACAGGCAGGCGGCAAGGACAATAGGGAAAAATGACCACATGCGTCGCTGGTAATGCGGGTCATTGTTTACACGATGCCTCGTCGCTATTTTCGACGTTAGGAGAAAAAGGTGCTAAAAGCAAATTGGATGTTTATGGCATCTCTGGCTGCAATAGAAACCGGGTTCATATTTGCATTAGGAAATGCTGGAGAATTTGGTTTCAGCGTCTATTGCGCTAATTATATGCAGCTGCTTGGATTGTTTGTTGGTAAGACAAACAAAAAGGGTTGCCAGGCAATGTGTATGAAAAGGTATATGACGCGGCTGGGAAAATAGACGGCGCGATATTTATGGTCCCTGTCATGACGGTTACATTGAATGCAATCCGAATTATTTTGTTTACTGGTATTTGTCTGGTACCGAATTGGTTCAGAATACCAAATAAGCAAACAAAGAAATCTTACGGAAAATTGTATGCGAAGGGATGCATGAAGGTAAGTTTTCTTTATAGGGATTTTATGATTACAGATGGTGATCTATATAATGCGTGAAGCATTTACAGGTACTAATACCGTTGCATTAGCAAACTTAAGAGAGTTGGGTAGTAGTTGTGGGGGTTTTTCAGGTAAGTAGACCGTAGGGTTTGGCGGAAACGCTACACTCCTTCTGGTCAAAGGCAAGGGCTGTCAGCAATAACTTCGCTTCCTACTCTTTCCATCGGTTAGCGATAGGCAGCGAGACGTTAGTCACAAATTCAAAGTATAAAGCTAATGTGTTCGCGAATTTATTTTCCGCGAATTCAACCTCGATTCCGGTCTTTTGGAGCCACCTGTGATCGCGCCGGTACGGTCGTCGATGCGGGATGGGAGATTTCGCCTGGCAGACTCTTTCGCTTATCTTATACACGGAGGACACTTCCTACCTGCTGGAATGTCGCTCGAGTTCAGTCAATCCCAAAAACGGGGAAAAGTGTCTACTACAAAATTACCAACGGATAGCATTACTGTCTATGTTATTTAAGGTGATGGAAAAAGTCATCAATGCTGATTTAATTAAATATTTGGAGTGCAACGGACTTCTGAATGATCGTCAATACGAATTTCGTGGCAGGCGGTCCGCGGGAGACCTTCTGATACTTATAACCGATATATGGACATCTGCGATTGAGCAGCGTGGTGAGTCAAGGGCGGTAGCATTGGACGTCTTTAAGGCTTTTGACCGCGCCTGACAGGGGGCATTGCTGATCAAACTTTGTTCATATGGACTTTCCCACCAGCTTTGCGACTGGACGAAGAGCTTCCTCGAAAATCGCTCGATCCGGGTTGTTGTGGACGGCGAGTGTTCGGATCTGTATCCTGTTAATTCGGGGGTGCCCCAAGGTTCTATTTTGGCTCCAACCTTGTTTTTGCTTCACATAAATGATTTGTTGGCGACAACGGATAACAAAGTGTTCAGTTTTGGGTATGATAGTACGCTCGTTTCCTCCTTTTCGAGTGTTCGGTCGATTAGTGCATCAATGTCGCACCACCTGAGATGTAAATAGATTGACTCTCTGAATCGGGATCTCGATAAGGTCCTGCAGTGGGGAAGGACCAATTTCGTCGATTCAATGCAGCGAAGATATAATATACAACATTCACAAAGAAAAGTGGATCATCGGTTCCACAGCTGATGACGAATGGCCAGGCCCTCGAATCTGGGGAAAGCCTGAAATTGCTCGGGCTGACGGTCTGTGGGAATGTATCCTGGCATAAACACATGTCGGGCATCGCCAGGTCAGCCTCTGGAAAACTGAGTTGCCGTTTTAGAATCAAGAAATATTTTACTCTGGCCCAACTCTTCTCCTATATAAATCCCAAATTAGACTCGCGCTCGAATAGTCCTCTCATGTTTGGAATTTGGCTTCTAAGCATACCCTCGAGGTACTTGAGAGCATACAGAGACGAGCGATACGCCTCAATTTCAACAATCTGCGCTGACGTCAGGATTACAGTCACTATCATATCGAAGGCGCGTAGCGGATCTCTGGCTGATATATTATCACGGGTACTGTTCTTCGGAGATTCGTGGTATTGTTCCGCCCAATTCGGTTTATATGCGCTCCACAAGACAATCCGATGGATTCGCCTGATCGGGGACACGGCGTTAAAATCGGGACTATCGAAGGCGCGTAGCCGACCTCTGTCTGTTTTACAGATATTATCACTCGTACTGTTTTTCGGAGATTCGTCGTATTGTTCCACGCAATTGGATCGCACCAGTTTGCGGTTCATCTCCCGATGGCGCGAACATTCCTGCATCAGAAGTCATTCCGTTACAGAGCGGGAAAGCTGTGGAACTCCTTTCCCGCGCGAGTGTTCCCGGAGCGTTACAACCTGTAGCTGTTCAAGAGGAACTGCAACCGTTTTTTGGTGGCATGTCGGGGCGCTCACTAGGCGCTAGAGATTCAGTTAATGGATGAATTTTAATAAAAATGTGCGAAGAATACCAGGCGTACCGGTATGAAGTGAGCGTTTTTTTAAAAAGTAAAAAACATTTTATTTGAAGTATTGGCCATTGGTTTCTACACATTTCGACCACCTTTCTGGCAATTTGTGGATACCACGCCAATAAAACCGGTCGTCTTTTGAGGCAAACCATTCTGAGACCCAATTTTCGACTTCGTCGTAGGAATTGAAATGCTGCTCAGTCAATGCGTGTGCCATCGATGAAAATGGTAGTCGGAAGGAGCCAAGTCTGGTGAATACGACGGGTTGGGTAACACTTCCCAGCCGAGAGCTTTTATTGTTTCTTTGACGGGTTTTGCTATATGACTCGGAGCATTATCATGCAACAAAATTACCTTTCCATGTCTTGTGGCCCATTCTGGTCGTTTATCGATCAATACATGATTCAAATTGATCATTTATTATCGGTGGCGTTGCGCATCAACAGTTTTGCCAGGTTTTAGAAGTTCATGATACACCACCTCCTTCTGGTCCCTCCAAACACAGAGCATTGTCTTTTTTCTGAACCGATCAAGCTCTGCAGTCGATGTTGACGCTTCTCCTGGATGTACCCATGATTCTTAGCGTTTAGAATTTTTAAAATAAATCGATTTTTCATCACCAGTCACAATTCGTTACAATACTGACGTCCTTTCGTGTCGTTTCACATGTGGTGTTTCGCTTTTCCATATGCTTGTCATTCAATTCATGTGGCACCCAGTTTCCACACTTTTGGATCTTTCCCATAGCTTTTAAACGGCCAGAAATTGTTTGTTGTGCAACATTTAACATTTGTGCCATTTGTTTTTGACTTAAAGTGTCATCTTTATCCAATATTGCTTGCAATTCGGCGTCTTCAAACTTTTTTGGTGGTCTTCCACGTTCTTCATTTCGCACATCAAAATCATTATCTCTGAACCGCTTAAACCATCTTTTGCATGTTGCTTCCGATAGAGCATGATCACCATAAGCCTCGACAAGCATTCGATCCGACTCTGCAGCACTTTTCTTCAAATGAAAACAAAAAATTAATGCTTTCTGCAAATCATCATTTTCTGGTACAAAATTCTACATTTTTTACAGGATTAAAAAAAATGATGTTGTTTGTACAATGACTTGATGCATACTAAATATGTTTGACAGATGTCATAGCAACCAAATAAAAAAAATATATGGGCTCGTTCACAACAAACGTTCCCTATCGATACATTTGTATCTTGACGCTCACTTCACACTGGTACACCTGGTATATTGTTAGCCGGCAATAAACAAAATATTCTATTCCCCTTTTAATCAGAGTTGCACTCAATGATAGTCTTGATGGGACTGTTGAAATTCAAAGAATAATAAAGAATAAACGGAATCACTTGTATGCACTCGTAGTGATTTAGCAATCAGCCCATAACTTCAATTCCATAAAAGCTTTGGTAACGAAAATGTGAAAACTTAAATATAAAGTAATGATAATGATTCTCATTCTGACTGCAATCATATAAAGAAGCAAGCTGCCCAACAGGAACTAAACTACCTAAATGGTTTATTTAGAGGAAGCTCATTCTCCTCATTTCCTTATGCATAACAATCACGTAGAAGAGCTCCCAGAAACCTCATCCAAGTGCCATTAAAGTTCATTATATAAAATATTCAAATTCATTTGTCCATTGAAATTCAATTACCTCGCGTTTCCAGACTCCACTAGATCCAAATTTGCCAAAATTTCCTTGAAAATCACGTACTTCGGATCCAGCATGGTGTACGTCACATTCAACTCAAGCAATTGGGTGAATAGCTCTAGAATCGAAGCCTGTATTCGTCCGTTGGAACTCATGAAAAGCTGCAACCAAAAGCAAAAAAGATTACGTGGTTGATTATAATGCAACCTAAACGAAAAATGTTATTTTAATAAGTTTATAGAGGAAAAGGATAGAAACGGATAAGGGAATGGTCAAAGAAGATTTTGCAGACTGAAATAGTACCCCCACAAAATACCAAAGGACACATCAACGACGGATGCAAAGCATATAACATAAGCTTATATATAGTATAATTTTGAAAATACTTACCGTTAAGCAGTGTATGACCAACGGCTCGAACAATTTAATGTGCTTGACAAAATCATTCTCCCAATCAGCTTTCGACAATGGAAACTCTAATCCAATAGCGAACAATTGACCAATAACTGATGCTGAATTCAGGGATTCATCGGGGCCCTGATGTGAGAGCTCCTCGCTCTTGGACCTATTGTCAACATATGATTTCGACTTGGCTACCAAATATGGATTTATAAAACGTTGGTAGTCGGTGTACCGAGTTCCAAAGTTACGCCCGAACAAGAACTTCAATAGTTGCCTTAAGCTAGTTATGCATTCGATTGGTGCATAATTAATTAGTTTGGACAAATACTGTATAATTTCTTCAATTAATTTGATTGTACTGCCAGAAGGAGAACTGTCGCCGCAATTCACTTTCAATTCAATGCAGGTGCTTAATGTGTTGATGCAGGTTTGAAGGAGCGATATTAGCTTTGCTCCAGATATTTGGTTTATCGTCATCTGAAATTACATTTGATGAAGCTTAATTACAAGTCATTGATAGAGTTGAGGTGTGTTTTAAAGGAGTCTAGTTGATTTAATTTAATATTCAAATGTTGAACCGGATATGCTTACTATTCCTACCATATTTAGTCACTTCTAATAATCTGTCAATTAAGTTGATAGGGTCTATTCATAAAGTATCGATGGTTTATATGTAGATTACGATCATGCGGATAATACGGTTACAGTTACAGATACAATATGAGGCTTCCGAAACTATGCTTGCTGATAAATAAAATTAAGACACACAGAAATACATCACACAGGCATGGCCAAACATCGTATTAACACATGGGAGAATGTGAATTCAGTGAATCTAGTACAGCACTATATAGCCGCAAGCTAGTTACTTGCATTTAAAAGTAGTGTGACCGATTAGGTAACGTTTTTAAGTAATTCAACAAACGGATGGGATTATCAGCATACCTTGTATAGAATGAAACCCACTATGATGGTTACATGTTCGTTTTAAACCTTTTCGGCGACACTGCAAAACATTTTTTACGAGGGTTGCCTCTTATGTTTCGGGATTTGGCAACCCTAGTGTTGCAATCCGGCAATTGACAGCTCTGTCGTAAAGTTGGACATTTTTGAGGTTATACGCACTCAGAACGTTTTGACATACGAGCGCTATTTGTGTTGTTTACAGTAACTTAAAAGATTCATCTCGGCCCAAAAATGGAATTAAATCCTCAACTATTTGCTGCGATTATTTTTTACAACTTTCGGCGTGGATTAACTCAATTCAATTTTTGGCGATGAAGCTCCATCAAGGACCAGTGTTTATCGATGGTATGGTGAATTCAATCGTGGTCGTAGTTCACTCCAAGATGAATTTCGTGAAGGTCGTCCAAAATCAGTTGTTGTTCCGAAAACCATTGATCCTGTGCGCGAACTGATATTGGAAGATCGTCATGTGACCTATCGTGAGATTGAGACAACCTTAGGCGTTAGTGGGACCAGCATACATTCAATATTGCATAAACATTTGACTGTCAAAAAAATTTGTTCGCGTTGGATCCCACACAATTTGTCAATCGCCCAAAAAAAGGCTCGTGTCAATTGGTCGAAAGAAATGCTCAAAAAATACGGTCGCGGTGCTTCGAAACACGTCTATGACATCGTGACAGGTGATGAATCGTGGATTTACGCGTATGAGCCCGAAAGTAAACAGCAGTCGACTGTCTGGGTGTTTCAAGATGAGCCAAATCCAACAAAAGGTGTTCGCGCACGAAGCACTTCCAAGCAAATGGTCGCCTGTTTTTTCGGAAAACTGGAGATGTCGCAACCGTACCACTAGAACAACGCAGAACAGTCAATTCTGAGTGGTACACAACCATTTGTTTGCCAGTTGTCTTCCAAGAAATCAGGAAAACCAACCGCCGAAGACGGATCACTCTTCACCACGACAATGCGAGCTCTCACACATCGGCTGCGACAACTGCATTTTTGAGCACCCAAAACATCGCTTTGATGGGTCATCCGCCGTAGAGTCCTGACTTGGCACCGAATGACTTCTTTTTATTCCCGTACGTAATAAACAAACTGAGAGGTCAACGTTTTTCGACACCTGAAGAAGCGGTTGCTGCATTCAGAATGCATGTGTTGGAGATACCTCAATCAGAGTGGCAAAAGTGCTTCGACAATTGGTTCAAACGCATTCAAAAGTGTATAGATCTTCATGGGGAATATTTTGAAAAAAAATAAAGTGATTTTCGATGATCAATATTTGTTTTTGTTCTCTAATCCCGAAATATAAAAGGCAACCCTCGTATAATGGATTCCACAATCTGAGAACTATTCTGGTACAATCAAAGTTCTCGAATGTTCCCCCACTCATGTCTGGTACATAACTTGATTTTGCATACCACCTAAGGTTTAGAATTTTTAGTACTAAAATACAGCAATTGTTTAGCAAGAACTGTTGATTAAGATGTAAATACGCTGCCACATCTATACATATAAGTAGAGATCAGCACTTTGTGTAGCTGGGCATTATACGCTGGAAGGCTGAAGCGATCAGAGATTGAGACAATAAAGTGATATATTATCCCAAGGATAAAAATTTCTCAGCATTTATAAGGAAAATCGAAAATTCTATCTCCGCATTTTTACATCACAGATAGTTGAAATCTACCACGACCCATTTCGCAGCCAACTTTAGCTCCTCTCGACCAGAAGGGGCATTCTATCAGCCAAATTCGCTTTCGGAATCTCACTGCTGCTGGAGCACCCGTAAAGCTGAACATTAGCAAATCATCTGGTTCGGTTGTGGTTCTCCCAACTCTTCTGTTATCATATTCAGTTGGACGATTCCCAATCAGTTAGAAGACGACGGATATCGAATCAATTTCCGAAATGAGCCAGGTTGGTGTAAATACGACTCGGGCGCGAACAAGCGAACATTCTAGCAATAGAATTCCTGTTGAAAAGAGATCGACGGTTAAATTGAAAATCGAAGGAAATAAATAGAAATAAAAATAAATAAAATACAGTCCACTAATCTAAGGCGATCCGTATTCGAGACGAAATCGCGCTGCCTTGCATTACTGTTGGTCCTTCGAGCCGCAAAGGAGCTAGAATACCGATTACCCGATCAGGTGCAAAGAGGGGTAGGCCGCCATATCATGCTGGAGGAGCTTCACCCGCAGTCGTGGTGAGTAGTCACACCATAGACGAGGATGCCGCAGGAAGGATATCTCCCATAAGCGTTAAGGGATATGACACCCCACCTATTTCGGTGGATTCAGGACAGAAGGTGGCAGCTCGCAGTAAGTTGAGAAAACACGTGTCCGCGCCCCATACACCCGTACGGCCAAGCGAGATGGCACAAGTCTACGGTGCAGAGAAATGCGATGGATCTGCTGAGCGAAATAACACACGGGCAGTGAGATCGACAAAAAAAACGGGCATTGGGCGAAGCCCAAGTGTTGGTCGCCATGCGAGGTTTAAAAGAAATCGCCGAAGCTAAAGCAAGGATGGCTCGGGCGAAGCTTGGAATTTTGCAGATGGACTCCGGAACAGAGGAGGAAGCGATCGAAGAAACAAAACAGGAAGAGTACTTTGAACCATGGCTTAATCAGTCAAATATGGGCAAAGAAGAGAGGATGCTGCTTCACGAAGACGAAAGAAAGAATGACAAGCAAGAATTGGCCCATGCAATAGCAATGCTATCGCACACATCATCTAGGACGGCGACGGCAAAACGGACGGTAGAGCGTCCACACTTCGGCGGAACTAGTGAGGAATCGTTGTCTTTTAAAAAATCATATAAAGACACAGCCTCCGCGTATAGCAATGTGCACAATCTGGGGCATTTACAGAGAGCGCTACAAGGAAGGGCGAAAGATGCTGTCAGAAGTGTCTTGTTCACTGCCGAGGATCCAACGGAAGTAATAAGAGGGTTGAAAGCGCGTTTTGGAAGGCCGGGAGCATGGGCATTGGCTGAATTAACAAAGCTAAAGATCCTGCCCAGAATGATAGAGGACCCGATAGACATGTGTGCATTTTCCAGTCAGGTCAAGAATTCCGTGGCCACCATTCGTGCATTGGGAAGGGCGCAGTACCTAAGTTCATCGGACACAATAAGGGAATGGATCACCAGGATGCCGTGATTAATGAGGTACAGGTGGTTCTCGTACCATCATAGCCACAGACGGGAAGAACACCCTCAGCTCTTGCTTTTCAGCGGTTTCTTGGAATTGGAAGCTGAAATGTGTGGTGATTTCGCCCCACCAGAAGTGTCTTGGGAACCGAAGAACAACTCCCAGACGCATCCATTGCTTGAGGTAAGACGCGGTCCGTCGACAAGAGCAGTCGACGTTGTTCAGGGAGATGAAACAGTTCTGGAGGATGGCAGCTAATGTGTCACGTATGTGGGGGGTGACATGGGATTCTTGAATGTCCCAATTTTAATGGAATTGACGTAAGTAAAGCGTGGATAATGGCAAAAGACGCACGACTTTGCTTCAAGTGCCCTCGATATCATCATCAGAGGTCAACTTACAGGGCACCGCCTTGCAAAAAATGTGCAAGAAGGCATCACATGATCCTTCACGGTACTTCAGCAACAATGATGCGAGAAGCCAGCAAGCTGTCTCGTAGGACGGTTCATCCAAATGGCGAACCGAAAACTGAGGCAAGAGAAAAAATAGTTACTTCCGTCAATACCTTGGGTAGCGGAAGGGTTTATTTAAATATGGCGCAATCAATCAAGCTATTCTTGATGAAGGATCGACCATTTGATTGCTGGATGCATCCGTGGCCGAGAAGATTGGGGTAATGGCAAGCCCGAACCCCTGCTTTTATAGACCGTCGGCGGACAAGGTGTCAGGGAAGGCAAGTCGCAGACGATCCAGTTGAAGATCAAGGGAGCGCACAAAAGGGAGAAGATATCGATTAAAGCGGGAACTATCGACGACTTAAAGCTGGCCAAGCAAGAGGTGACAAGATAAATAATAAGAAAATTCAAGAACTTGCAAGGAATTGAACAGCAACTGACCTACAGAAAAGAAGAGCCGCTTTTACTCGTCAGCCAAGATAATTGGGGACTTATAGTCACCAGAAAGCTGAGGAAGGGCAGAATCGCCGAACCAGTGTCCGCTCACCTGTTTAGGAGGGATGCTTCACGGATGCGTAGGTAGAGACAATGTGCCAGTGAAATTCGTCAACCATAGCAGGATGGTAGATGACGAGACAGAAGCATTAGTCTGTCGTCATTTCGAAATCGAGGCCATCGGAATGCAGCCGCGCCGCCCAAGCAATGACGCAGACAGATGAGCATTAGAGGTACTGGAAAAAAACTGCAAGACGATTGTCATGCGGTAGGTTCGAAACCGGGCTGCTATGGAAGAGTGAAGACGAAGTCCTACCTAACAATTACGATCAAGCTTACCGACAACTTGTGAATATGGGAAGGAAACTTGGTGCGGATGATGAACTGAGAAGGATAAACACGGAACAAAGAGAGAACTTGTTGGGTAAGAGATATGCAGAGTGGGCTTTGTTGGAGACGGAGCAGCACACGACGGCCGACTAGCAGCACACGACTGCCGACTGACGGACTGAGTATCGCACATTTTATACTCTGGCTCTCTTTGTTCCTGTGACAACATGCGAACGAAGGAAAGGGGACAAAAAAGCGAATATAAGCAGTGGCAGTGAGGGAGTTGAGGCCCTACAACACAAGCACTGGGCAAGACAACAACGCCTGTAATCCAGAGCAGAGTCCGGCCTGGAGGTGAACTGTTAACAACAGTGGTAGTATATTTAAACCACATAGAAAGAAATAAACCGAGTATACAAATTTTTTGGTTTTCGAGGTTTACAGGCTCCTTTAAGTACCGTTCCAGGAAGAACTTTCTATCTTCTGCACTTCGCCGTAATACACCTCACTAAGAAGAAGCCGCGTATAGTAATGACGCGACTGCGAGATTCAATTGGAAAAGTTTGAATAACGCCCTATTAACGGGACCGGGTATCCTTCAATTGCTCTTTGGGGTCTTGTGTTAGATTCGGGGAAAACCTGGTTGCTGTAGTCATATCTGTGACTAAAGAGATGTTTCTTCGAATTCAAATGCGAGAGGCGGATCTTGATAGTCTAAGGTTCTTGTGGCGCGGCAGTAGCAGCAAAGGAAAGCCAGAAGAGTCTCGCATGACTTCAGTGGTATTTGGGACTACGTCATCACCATCAACAACTATTTACGTGATGAGCAAAAACGCTGAGAAATTCAGGTACCTTCATCCAGTCACAGTGCAGGCTGTGCGCGAGAACCATCACATGGATGATTATTTACGGAATCTCGCGACAATAGAAGAGGCTATGGAGGTGACGAAGGCCTTACATGAAATACCTAAGGATTTCACTTAAGGGGCTGGGCTAGTAACAGACCAGAGATAATCCAGGGGCTTCAACAGGGGGAGAGGAGGGGAATCCTGAACTTAATAAAGGAGGAGAAAATCCTTGGACTCAGGGGCAGGATGGCCGCGACGGAGATGGGAGGACATTGTTAGGCTGGACCTCGAAGAGATCGGAACGGATGGTCGAACATGGAAGGAGAGCGCACAGGACAGGAAACAATGGCGGAGTCGAGTCGGTGAGGTCACGAACTTTCGGGTTTCTACAGGCCAATAAATAGAATAGACTAGCTTATTTTGGTTAGTTATCCATGGCGGAAATTATCGCACAGTAGATACCAGACAATGGTACGCCGAAAGAGAAAAGAAAAACAAAAAATTGAAAGCGTATAATTTAGAGTGCTTGCAAAGAGCCAGTAAGGTAATGTAAAAATAATATTTGTAAAATAGAATTTAACATTTAGTCTTAAGTAAAACCTGTAAATGAATTTTAAATAAATGTGGAGATAAAAAAAAAAAAAAAAAAAAAATGGTCCAAATGTCCCAATTAGGGTGCAGCTGTTATCATTAGAGTATATCCATAATCCTCGCCCAACTTTCCACCATTATACTTATATAATTTAGCAAAAAATTAGTCATGTAAGGATCTGATCTTCCAATAAAACAATTTTCAAAAATATGTAGCATCAAACCATAGCCAACTATATATGTAATTCTCTGACTTAGGGTAAAAAAAGTATGTACTCACCTTGTAACTGTCATATGCGCTTTTCAAGATATTATACAGCTTTAGATATACAAAATCACTGCCAAAGTAACCAACACTACTAACTATTGCGACTTCCTTGGCGTTCGCAAATAAATCATTTTTCTGGGCCTTTGCGAACAGCAACGGATTTTTGTTAGTAAATAAATGATAATAGATATTAATTATCTTCATCGAGTGTGCCAAGAGATTATCGATAAAACGATTGTAGCTGTTATTACCTGCAACGAAACGAAAAAATAAAAAAGAGGTAATAAATGCAAAAAAAAAACTACATCACAGAGATGTGTTAAAATTTAAAAACACAGCGCACAACGTATAACTTTATTACTCAGTATAACTCATTGCAACTGTATAATGCCGCTCATTGAATTATTATAACTTAATTACCCAACAAAATAAAACCAAAAGGACCAATAATACACAATACAGGACGAAAAACAAGAAGGAAAAAAGCAAAATAAAAGAGAGGCATCGAATTAACTCCTTGATAACAATCAATATAAAGCGATATGCGCTGCTGCTTTAGTCTACTCACACAAGCTAGTCGGTTAAACATGAAAATGAGTCCCACGAAATGTGAAAAAAAATATAGCCAATAAATGTTCACACAGAAGTGCAGCTTCAGTGGTTATTAATTAATTAAAACATTATGACCGCTTCCGCTGCTGATTTATTTATGCTTTACACACTGGAAAGTTATTATTATTCGCTGTAAAAACAGGAGCTTCAAATTACGCTCATAAAAAATAATTAAAACCCATTAAAAATATTCAGTTTAATTTATTCCGGACTAATAATGCAGGAGTTCAACCGATTCAATATGTTTAGCTAGAAAATCTAACTCTTTTGTATAATGAGTTATCTGTCATTAATTTCGTTATTAGATTCTGATTTCATAACTCTTAAATTAAGTCGATTTGTACACAAGGATTATTTAAATGGAAACAATTAATTACGAGTATGCGGCGTTGAATGGGTGATAGGTCATAAAGCTCCATTGGAGATTTACCATCTACTAATATTTAAAATCTGGTTTATTAACACATTTATAATATTGAACGGTAGTGGGAAATGTTACTTTAATTTCTTTAAAATTTAAGTAATTACAATTTGAATGCAATTAGTCTTTGTCTCACAAAAATGGCCGAGATCGTTTGGTACAAAATTTACTTTATAATATTTACTTACATATGTGCTATTTGTCACCCCAAATATCAAATTGATAGTTTCTTTCTTTCAACAATAAGGGCCCACAAATGGCATTTTTCGGTATTCTTAAATAACAACACACAATGGAGGTGGGAAAAAAGAACGTAAGGAAAGGAGATGTCGATACGCATCTGATCTTAAATAAGATGAACCCCAAAGTGGGGTTAGGACAACATAGACAGTAATGCTATCGGCCGGTAATTTTGTGTGGGACACTTTTTCCTCTTCTTTCGAATTGGCTGAACTCGAGCCACCAGCAGGTAGGAAATGTCCTCCGTGTATAAGATAAGCGGAAGAGCCAGCCAATAACCGGCGACAGTTTTGGAGCACCATTCTTAAGGACTACTGTCGGTATCCGGTCCGGGCCTTTTGCCTTCTTACAGTCCAGTCCAGGTAGAATATGTTGAATAGTACGCTGGCGGAACCTCACGTCATCATCGGAAATGGTCGGGGGAAATCCCTGGCCATCTTTCGGAGCTTGGCTGATGGACCGGTTCAAAAAAAAAGTTGGTTAGGTGGTAGTCGGTCCCAAGGTGAGATACCAGCCCGTCAAGCTTTAGGCTCCGCGATATCGCCGAGAGAAATCTTCGACGGTGTTTCGGATGTGTGGCTGATGACCCAGACTGACACGTAAGTGATAAGTGATGATGATGATGGTACCCTCTCATATAAAGAATTCCGAAGGTAAACTAGTATCCCATTCGGATCTCCGGTGGGGACTATGTCAGGAGGAACATCATGCAGATATCATGATAAATAACGGAACTTTAAGAGGTTCGTCATAGCGTAACCGGGTTCGCCCTCGAGGCTCTGCCCACGCTCGACTGGTGACGGCATTTTGTAACATCAGGGGCACCGGTTTCACCAATACGAATGTAAACGCCGTCGACCAATATTTGCAAACAACGAAACCGGATATCCTTGCCCTAACTGAGACCCAGGTCGATTCGTCAACTGATTCGACATATCTTCGTTGCTCAGGACACGACTTACATTCGAGATTCCGTTTTAAGGGCGGAGTCTGCGTCTTCGCGCGGTCCAATCTGGCTTGCCAGAGGATGGAGGCGTTGGAACCCAATAGTATGGACATCATATAGTTGAGGGTCGTGCTGAGGAATTCTGTTAAATTTCTTTGTTGTCTTTACCGCTCCCCGAATGACGATAGACCGGCGACATTTTTCGAACATCTTTCACATACCGTCGACTGGATACAGATCAACCACCCAGCTTCTGAAATTGTCATCCTTGGCGATTTTAATGTGCACAATTCCGGTTGGTTGTTATATTCTAACAGAACCGACGAGGCTGGGAGGCTGGCGGAGATATTTGCTGTAAGCCACAACTTGACTCAACTCGTGGAGGAACGCACGCGAGTGCCGAATGCCCGAGGCGATTGTGCGAACAACCTGGATCTGTTTTTGACATCCGAACCGAGTATTTATACCGTAGAGGTTTCTGCGCCATTGGGAAACTCAGATCACTGCTTGGTATCTGTTGGGCGAGCACTTGTATATCAAGCGAATAACCGGCCTAGGCAGCTTCGCCATGTATGGAAGTATGGGGCTGCTAACTGGGACGATTTGCGAGATTTCTTCGCATGCTTTCGATAGTCGGAGGTGTGCTTCGGAGACTCCAATGTTAACGCTTGCGCGGAGTCGGTATCAGAGATTATTCTTCTGGGGATGGAGATGTATATTCCACATTCCATCAAGTGAAGTCCGTCTGACAAGCCTTGGTTTGATAAAAAATGCGAGCTGATTACAGCGGAAAAAAAATAGATGTTTTAAGCAATGGCGCTCAAATGCCACCGATGTTAACAGAACGAATTTTGTTAGAATCAGAAACGCGTGCAACCAGGCGGTTGATACCGCGAAGAAAGCTCACAACGACAGTGTGATCAATAAGCTCCTTCGGTGCCCAACTGGTCAATGGCAAAAACTGTCAGCAGTAACTTCGCAGCCCCCTCATTCCCTCCGTTGGTGATAGACAGCGGGACCTTAGTCACAAATTCAAAGGATAAAGCTAATAAAGCCGGAGTTGTGTACATTAAAATCGTCAAAGCCGATAATTTCGGAAGTTGGGTGGTTGATCTGTATCCAGTCGACGGTATGTAAAAAATGTTTGAAATGTCTCACCGGTCGATCGTCATCCGGCGAGCGGTAAAGACAACAAAGAAATTTAACAGAATTCCTCAGCACGACCTTCAACCTAATGATCTCCAAGTTATTGGGTTCCAACGCCTTCATCCATTGCCAAGGCAGATTGGACCATATGAAGACGCAGACTCCACCCTTAAAACGGAATCTCGAATGCAAGTGATATCCTGAGCAACGAAGATATATCAAATCACTTGACGAATCGACCTGGGTCTCAGTTAGGGCAAGGATATCAGGTTTCGTTGTTTGCAAATATTGATGGACGACGTTTACAGTCGTATTGGTGAAGCCGATGCTCACTGATGTTATAAAATGCCGGACTCGATTACGCGGTAGCGAATTGTTTACAGTTCGGTTCTTTATCGAAAAACTTGCATGATGTTTCCCCTGACAATTAAAATGCTGCTCCCACATTGTGGTGCGATCCCTGAAGATATAGACGAAGTATCATCACATTGCTGAACAAAGTTTGTATTTTCATATCATACCATGAGGACCAACAATCTTTAGGATGCTACAAAAAAGAAGTTTAGAAAAGGAATCATAAAAAGTACTTTGAGAAGTTGAGTACGAGTTTTAGAAGGAGCAACATAACTCGATCTCCACCAGCCTACTCTGTAGCAGCGTATGTGTATGTAACTACATTTTGCAAGCCTGCCTACTAACTCAATATAATTTAAATATAAAAAGTTGGAAAAACACAAACAAAAGTAAATAAAGTACGTGTTCATAAGTGGCTAGCGTCGAAAACTACCAATAGTAGTACATATCTTTATGGGATCTATAATGGGAAGCGGTCTCTTTTGGAATCAATGGTAATACAGTGTTTAACTTTACTTTTAAACCTTACGATGAAGTAAATAATAGCTTTTTAACAAACATCTGCACTTACCCGCAATTAATATGGCTAAGATTTCCATGAGGTCATTCTGGCAGTTTAAGTCCAACGCTACCGCATAATTGTAGTAAGCGAACTTGAAACAGATCTCTGTGAAGTTGAATTCAATCCAAACCTCGGAGAAATCAAGAAAGTTAAACCTCCTCAGCAGAACTTTCAGAGCATAAATAATGCCACACTAAAAAATGAAATAAACGAAATGTAAAAGAGGATGAGATTAGTTCCTTATGGAGTAAGATGCGGTGAACTGAATTCGTACATGATTACGAATGACTTACCTGAAGGTTTTTGTTATTCAATTCCATTAATTTATTTGTCAGTTGGTATAAAACCTTAGCCAAAACTATAGGTACATCTTCGTAACGATAAAGGTTAGCATCAATTTTCGCTTCGTTGAATAACTCCCTCATTGGCGGAGGCATCACGTTAAAAATACGATAATCGTAAAACTCCCATAGTAGGTGTAGACTCGTTTGGTACTGCTCCAGCAACGCAGTACGATGGCCTGGCTTCGACAGTGGTTGACCTCCCGTTCGTCTTTCCTTAGACTTACTTTTTGCTACTTGAACAATAAAATTGCACAAACATTCGGCAGTGTTTTCTCTGACCCGAGCATCATCATCGCCAATCAGTTGCAACAATTCGGAAAGAAACACTTTCTGTAAAGAATAAAAAATTGCAGATTCAGAGTTAATGTAATAAAAAAGAATACATTAACCTAGGGTGCACTATTAACTCATTTAAACAAAGCAATAAACAACAAATTCTAATAATTTTATTTACGTACACCTCACGGATATAATCACGGAATGTCAACGTTTTGCATGTCCGAGAAATGCAGTAATTCATCGGCTGAGAGGTGACGAGTTTCCTGAACTTAACATGTGTACTAAATTTTCGGAACCATAAGAAGCAGAGGATAAGCTTCGAACAGACGATAATCCATTTCACTGTTGGAATAATGCATTTGTAATTTTGGATGTATTCCAGTTAGCTGGCATTTCGGATTATCGCAGTGGAACAACTCACTTCCCTTGAGCTCTTTGACTATCAGATCAATTATTTAATTACACTTTTTAAGCGGTTATTTCGTAATACCCTTAACTCCGATAGTGTAAATCTTTCAAAAATCATTTTCATGATCCATAATTTGTTACAGTTTCACGAGCATACGGTTTAAAGCCCCCCGCTTGGTAGAAACCTTGACGTGGTGCGGGGGCTTAAGGGGACATTCCGGTTTGTTCGGTTCAAAAACTCAATTTTTTTTTTGCTTAATCCATAGTTTTATACTTCAAAAATAATATGTTACAAATTGGAAACGAAATCATAGGCGGTTCCAAAGTTATAGGTCATTAAAGGGTCGGGTCTCCCGCGGATACAAATTCGTATCATAGGTGGCAACTGCCGTGAATTTAGAAAGATGCAGACTATCCATTTATGGGCATTAATTTGCTTCGCTGTTGGCTTGGGCCAACTGCCTCTGCTTTGAATATGTCGCAATCTTGTGCGACTGAACATGTTCATAAGCTGTAATGGAGAGTCGCTCCTGTGTATGTTGTTTTTACATTCGGGCGTACTGAGGGCCACTTGCGATTGCCTGAGTTTTAGTTAGTTTCATATATATGAAACTAACTTGCCCGTTGCACGGTGCTGGTGGTTTTTTCTTGTTTGGTGACAATGGAAGATGTTCCTATCGGTGACGTCGCGGGGTAGGTATATTTGATGTTTCTTTGTTTCTTTTTCATGAGGAGGAAAAAGTATTTAGTGTAAACGTGGTCTCAGATCGTGCAGTGCTCGCGTTTAGGCGTCCGTTTCATACGTTTTTCAATGGTAAATTTTTCTAACATAATGTTTAAAAACCTTAAAGGTTCGCGTAAGTCAGTGGTGCGTCCAGGGAGTCGATATAAAAAATGAAAAGGATTTATAGGAACTGTAAATGAACTGGAAACGGAGTATGCGACTACATCGGCACAAAAATTGGCTACATCGCCCGACTTCGCTCCAACGGTCACAGTGACGGCAGCATACGTGATGTTATTTTTTTTTAGTTTTTTCCGAACTTTCAAACATTATAAAGTGTAAAAACTGTGACGGTTCGATAAACTTTTCAAAAAAATCTGAGAAAGGCCTAGGGTTCAAACTGATCGTCGAATGCAACTGTGGTGAGAGGGTCATCGAGTCCTGTCCACGAATCGCGAACAAAGCTTACGAAATTAATCGTAGAATAGTCTTGGGTGTCGGGTTACATTGGATTACATTGTTTCACGTCACTAATGGATATTGGCGAATTTACGAAACACATCTACTACGCTGCTCTCGATAATGCACACACCACTTGTAAAACAGGCCAATTAGGAGGAGCTGGTCTTGGCAAACTTACGGGAAACATGATAACAGAACTGACGACTTATTACGAACTTGCGATTAGACGCAATGCTCACCCTGCTGAAGAAATGGCGAAAGAAATTTGGGCAACATACTACCACAAAATATCAACCGATGAAAATCCGCAACATCAAAACTGTCCAGAGGGCCCGGAGTCATGGTGCAAATGGAAACGCGCGGAAGCTGCGAATGAGCTGTCAAAGTTCCACCACGACAAACCTTCCTTGGATCCTAAAGTACGAACAGCTATTTACCCGGTTTACGTAAAACTGACAGATCCCGATTTGTTAAAAAAATGCGAGGGAGGTTTCACGCAAAATAACAACGAAAGTTTCAATGCTACTATCTGGCAAATGGCGCAAAAAAACACATACAGTGGTAAGAAAATCATTGAAGTTGCGGCTCTTACCACAGCTTGTATGTTTAATGAGGGGTTTTTACCCGTATTGCTAATAATGCAAGTTATGGGCATCAAAATTGGGTACGCTGCGAGAGCGTTTGCGAACGAGAGGGACAGAGATCGGCTGCAAGACCGCAACCTAGTATACAACTCACACGAGGCACGAACAGCGAGGAAAAACGCGAAAATGCAACTGGAGGACCAATTCGAAGTCATGGAAGGAATTGTTTATGGTCCAGGAATAGATGTCTAGCTGTTAGTATAAAAAATCCCGTTGATTTCATGAAAAAAATCACTTTTATCTTTTGTCTAATTTATCTCCAAACTTTGAACGCGTTTTTCTCGAAACGGCTTTTTTGAGTGTGGTGTAAGCGATATTATGAAAACGGTGCATGCGATTCTTATGAAAATGCGCACACATATTTTTAACAAGCACACACAAATTGTAAGTGACTTACTTTTTTATTTATTTATTTATTTTTTTATTTATAACTAAAAAATAGAGTAAAAAAGGGGCGAAAAATCAAACTTTTTTTCAATAGTCCGCCATTTTGTTTTTTTATCAATTTTAAAATTTTTGTCACTCACATTGGGCTAAATGTATTTAAGTTCAATAAACTTTTTGCATTTTTCGCATTTTTTCACCGGGGACGAAAATAACCCTTACACGAGCAGAACGGATGGGTAACTTTGAACACCTGGAGGGGGGGTTTCCGGTTCCGGAGTGACTCAACAAAATTTGCAAACGTAGTCGAAAGATGAATAAAATGTTTAAAAAAAATTGTTGTTATATCTTTAATACTTTCTTTTAAAAAAAAATCATGAAAATAACCTATTTTTTGACCCGACAAACCGGAATGTCCCCTTAAACTACAATGAATAACTCAGGCTATGCTGACGGAAGCATACGCTTTCAGTAGAGCCACCCATGTCAGACAGGCTAGCGAGGAGTAACACACGAAGATCTACCACCCCTAATCCAGGGTGTTACGCGTCACCATGCCCATTGGATAGATTGCAGCCAGGGGTATACCGGCTGTTTTATAACGGCGCCTCTCAAACACCGGGTCGTATCAGGGCAGTAAGCAAACCTTACCATATCAAAGAGGGGCTCTGATGTGGCGGACTATTTGAAACCCCAAGACTCGTGGGAACAAAAATGAATAGTCAATATATAAAAAACAATCTCACGAAAAACCTGGTAGGCGTAGTTGTGATGAGCCGACACTACCATAAGGGAACAAATCATCAAGAAAACACCGACTCGGCAAAAAGAAGACGTAGGGAAAAACGGAAAAAGCGGAATATACGCGTCGGAACGTGGAACGTTCGAACGTTATATTATAGCGTTTGAAATAATAGTGAAGAAGATCGTGTGATTCGAACTGACGCTATGACAGTTTGAAAAACGAAAAAAATTGAACCTACGCGTTACCCATCAGGCTACTGACCGTGTTAAGAATTTGATTTTAAAACTCGACTATACTCCACGGATGTGAATTATTTTTGTTATCGCTTGGTTCTGATGTATTTTCTTGTTCGATTTTTCGTTCGGTGTTCTTCACTATTTTTGCTTGTGAATTGTGTGTGTATCTGGTAGAGTCGCCACAATATAAACCAGGGACGATACAGATGGTCGTAGAAAATGCGAAACAATATAAAATGGACATCGTCGCGCATCAGGAAGTTAATCGAAACCAACGAGTTTACACTGGCGTGTGGAGGTGCCGATACACATAACACCGGGACTGGCTTCATCATAAGCAATAAGATTACGTCCCATGTAAAAGATGTGCAATTTATTAATGACCAAATGTCGGTGCAAAAATACAGAGACCATGGTACAATTATGTATTTATAAACGTACACGCCCCAACAGAATCTACCGACGAAGAAACGAAGGACACATTCTACGAGACCCTAGAGGAAGTATTCGATGGGATCTCATCATTCGATGTTAAAATCCTCCTCGGGGACCTCAATGCGAAAATTGGAACATCTTCCAACCAACTATAGGTAAACAGAGCCTACACGACGTTTCAAATGATAATGTAATTCGAATTATCACGTTCGCGGCGTCCAAAGATCTGGTAGTGAAAAGCACGATGTTCAAACACAAGCAAATCCATAAAGCCGCATGGATATCACCCGACGGCGTAATGCGTAACCAAATAGACCACTTCCTCATAGACAAAAGACACCACTCGAATATCCTTGACGTAAGATCATATAGAGGAGCAGATTGCGACTCTGATCATCTTCTAGTGATGGGCAAAATTAGAAGTCGGCTCGCAACAAACCCACATGGGCAATCACGGGAGACAAACAAAATGTTCGACATTGATAAACTAAAAAAAAGGCTGAATATCAAGACGAACTAACGAATAGATTTAGCATCCTAGAGAATGGGAGTAGTGAGAAAGAGGAAACTACTAATCTGGGCACTAAATGGACATTGATCAGAGACAAAATCAAACAAACAGCTTAAAAGGTATTAGGATTTAAGAAAACAATTAAGTCCAAACCTTGGTTTGGCGAAGAGTGCAGGGCGTAGATCAAACAACGTAAACGCCTCAGAGTGATCCACTTAGAAAGATATGATGAAGTCAACGCAAAAGGATACGCGACGATTCGGAAGGAGACAAACAAAACTTTTCAAACGCGAAAAAAAACCCGAATGGGAGAAGACTCGGATCGAAAAAATCCTAGAAAATGCTAGAGCAAAGAACATCAGAGGTATGTATGCCAGCAAAATTCAATTAGAAATGGCTACCGAGGGAGAGCCAAATAATTCGAGACTCAAACGGCTGTCTGGTCACAGAAACAAACAATATCGTGACAAGTTGTAAGCAGTACTTTGACCACCTGCTTAATGTGCGCACCCATTAACCACAAATAAACGCACCAGACGTACATACAGCCGAGCCCCAGATCCCAGAGCTCTCTTTCAGCGAAATTATAGTCGCAATAAATCGATTGAAAAACAACAAGGCTCCCCGAGTCGATTGCATACTGGCAGAGCTTATGAAGCATGGGGGAGAGGCAATCGCTCGAAAGCTCCACCAACTCATCAAAACAATATGGAATAAGAAAGTCATTCCAGAAGAATGGAAAACCTTAATAGTCATCCCCATTTTCCAAAAAGGTGACAGATCTGACTGCAAAAACTAAAAGGGAATATTATTGCTCCCAACCACATACTAACAAATGTCATACTGGCGAAAATCACACAGTACGCAGAAGAAATACTAGGAAACTACCAGTGCGGATTCCATAGAAAGCGGCCAACGAGCGACTAAATGTTCACAATAAGGCAACTGCTGGAAAATAAGTGGAACTACGGAGAGACGGTTCACCAACTGTTCATTGACTTCAAAAAAGCCTACAACTCAGTCGCAAGGCAAAGACGCTACCATATTGTAGTTGAGCTGGGAATCCCAAAAAAGTATGCCACCCTCATTCAAATTTACATGAACGAAAACGAAGGGCGAGTTAGAATAGAAAACCACCTCTCAGAGCCATTTGAAATCCGGGACGGACTAAACCAGGGGGATGGCCTCTCACCATGTCTTTTTAACCATGTAATTTTTAACGTCATCAGAAAAGGATCATCCCTGAACGGGGTCACACAAGTGCTCGCATACGCGAATAACATCCCCGTTTTGGGCAATAATCTAGAAACTGTAATTAAAAACTGTGAAATCGTCATGCAAGCGACAGAAGAGGTGGGCCTTTTTTTTACACAAACGGGCGCCCAAAAGGAGATTTTGGAGTACCCTTAAATGTCAGAGCACAGTGCGAGCGGAAGGAAAGGAAATGGATAAGGAAAGGAGGTATAGATGTACATTGGTCTTAAATGCCTGGACATTACAACGACGAAGAAACACATGATTAGGTAGATTATCCCACATTCGGGTGCTTCGGCTAAAGAATGAACATCTATGTTTGTTACCAGAAAGTAGAGCCATTCCATCCATTACCTCGGCGAAAGCAAAGTAGTCGGATTGGATATTTCAAAATCGTTTGACAGAATTTGAAATCCAGCCCTTTTGTCAAAATTACATTCATATGAAGTGGACAAGTCCATGATCCAATGGATAAGAGACTGTCTTTCTGGCCGTTTAATTCAAGTGGTTCTTGATGATATCGAATCTGCCTCCCCTCAAGTTAATGCAGGTGTTCCCCAAGGTTCCGTACTCTCACTCACTCTCTTCCTCATCTTTATAAATGATCTCTTGTCCATTACCCACTTCCCAATTCACTCGTTCGCTGATGATAGCGCGTTGAGTTTCTCATACTCATATGAACTTTCCCGACCAAACTCTTCGAATGTCATTATCAAACAGCAGGTTATGCTTGATACATTGAATCCCGACCGACACAATATATTTCTATGGGGATTATCTAATCGAGTTTTTTTACACTAACGCCTACTCTTAAATGTCAGAGCACTGTGTGAGTAGCATTCAATGCCTTAAAAACTCAGTGCTGCCTCTTGTCGTCAAAGGCGAACCACAAAGTAAATACACTGTCGAAAAACGGCACTAGCATCGACGAAGCCAAGCAACTATCAATCCTCAGCGCTCGAATTAATTCGACTCTTAATTGGAGCGACCACATATTTGAAGCAGGGAAAAGTGTGGCCAAATGTATGGAGTTCTTTAAAAGATAGAAAAAGTACTTCACTCCTTCCAACATGGCGTGCATTCCTCCCAAAATGGAGTTCAGCTTCCATATTTAGTCGAGCCCATCCAAAATTACGCTACATGTGTCGATAGGATACAAAAACGAGCAGTGAAACTTATTGGGGACTCAGCCGTAAGTTGATCAATTCCGTCGTTAGAACACAGGCGCAACATATCATGCCTATCTCTTTTCTATAGGTATTACCACGGTCGTTGCTATGAACTTGCTGAATGTGTTCGACCTTCTCAGACAACTTCCCGCGATACCCGGCAATCTGAGAATATGCATCAGTTCACGTTGATAATCAACTTTAGGCGTAACAAATGCACATAGGGAGACACTCTTTGGGGGAACCACATGAATGTGGAAGGCTCTACCTGATCATGTGTTTCCTCGTCGTTATAATGTCCAGGCATTCAAGACCAATATACATCGACGCCTCCTTTCCTTTTCCGGTTCTTCTCCATCCGCTCGAACTGTGCTCTGAGATTTCAAATCCCCTTTATGCGTGTAAAAGAAAACCTCTGCATCCACCTGCCAGTTGTACAATCTTCCATAATACCCCATAACGTTATCGTCCCATGTGTCCGTGTAGCGCAAATACAATTCCATCAAGAGCAATAAATTATTAAGACAGTTAATATCTATCTTTCTTTTAAGTGCAATTTCTATGAAGTCATAAAACCCATTTTCGAAACTGATGTCAAATATACATACATTATCCCACACTTTCAATGATGTTCTGCCTTATGACACCAACATCTTCCACCATTCTTCCCATAAATCTATCAATCTATGATGAACTATAAACTTGAAAGAGCTACAAGTAGTGTACTCCAAAAACTGAGTAGAATACTGTCTATATCTATATCATTGATCTAGTGTATTTGTACTCTACCTGTACACAACTTCTGCATATCTGCCCAACATCTTCCAAAGATATGTAAATAATTGTATGCATTCACTTTGAACTAAAGAAGTCAAAGCCAGCAAACTTCAAAGACAAATTCGAATTTCTCTTCAACTGAAGCCTAGAGGAAGGTAAGTAAATACAATTCCATCCGCCACATTCATCCATGTAAGATAAACCGTTCCTGACCAAGCTCAAGATCTCTCCATCAATTTAAAATAAATTTCAAAAATTACAAGTCAACCACCAGGCAAAAAATAGAAATGAAAATAAAAATAAAAAATCAAAAAGAAAAGAAAGGGAATCTACATAAAATAAATATAAGGGGAGAGAGGAGAACTCACCTCATAAGTGGCCGCCCTATCAATACCGAAATACACTCGAATGGCACTATAGTCCAGATTCGATATAACTTCGGCATATTTATTCAGGACCAACCAATATTTATTGTGATAGCACAGGCGAAGTTTGTTCAACAGCAATTTCGGGGATATGATGAAAACCTCGTCAGCTTGTGCTTGTTGGCCGTCCGTGCTTTCTGCTTTTTCTTCCTCTTCTTCTGTTGCCGGACAATTGACCTTTTCATTTGGGGTGGATTTTCCACTACTTCCACTGTGGTCGAGTTCAAAATGTTTCAACAACAAATTTTCAATAAGTGTATCGTCATCGGCATATGGTAATACGACTGGGTCCGATTTGATATTGCTGCGACCATTTGTTCCGGCTTTCTCATTAGTTACATCCGGCGAATGTTGGTTACTGTTGCTACTGCAAGTGAATCTGGAATTGAGATGTGATTCTACATCGTGTTTTTTGTGGGCCGCAGTTAAATAAGTTGTCATTGCAATAGGAAATATCTTGTCAAATGCATTGAGAGCATGGATGACCACAGTGTGAATATCGTCCTGTAGACCCTGTAAAGTAAAAAAAAAAACCATCAATTCAATAGAATGTCTACTGGATGTATTTATATATTTAAGACGGTCCAAAGAAGTTTACAAGGGATGTAATGTGAATTGAGCAAAAGTTGAAGGAAACCTGAAAACTTCAACCAATACACATACTCGTAGATCCCTTCAGTTTGTAATATAAATAAGGACAGACAAAAACAACTTCATTTCGTCTATTTATCTTCGCCGCAGGGTAATTTATTGGATCTGATATTAGGAACAAGTGCATTGAGAAGCCTGACAAGCTGAAAGAATTCTCTCCTTATATAAACTTGAATTTAGCATTTTGCCAGCCCCACTGCTGCTTTCCATTGTAATGCGTTGATCCTTTGTGTAAACTGAACTAGGATAAATAACACGGAATACACTTTTCTTCCTTTACGCTACACAATCTCTACGAGATAGTAAGAAAAGGAAGTACTCGTAATACAAAGAACATAATTTGGATATACTAATGGCTACTTTTGTGTCACGATATTAAATCAAACAGTCAACCTAATGTGAATGTAATATCTTCTATACCTGCTTTCGTAGTAAATGTGTTGACTTCACATAAAAGATGATCCCCGCCGCTATAAAAAGGTAAATGGAATTCAATGAAGCTCTAGACATAAACTGTTTGTGTACATAGATAAATTGTTTACTTATGTTAGCATCTGTCCATTCACTTTTCTTTTCTTCTTTTAATTTTTTTTTCTTTTAAATGATGATACTTCAGCATTCATATATAAATACGTCACTAAATGTAAGGGCAGCAAGAGGCGATAAATAGAGAACCCTATAACAACGCTCCAAGACTAAGTTGAACAGCCTCATAAAGGTCCAGGCCACTACAGATAGAAACGATAATGCTACAAAAAAAATCGTCTACAAACTTTAAAAAATAATTTATGATTATGTTCCTGAATATGAGTTTAAGAACCTTGCTCCTTCCCATACTTATCAATACCATCCCTGATATTGGAGACAAAGTAGTGAATCAATGCATGCAGCGACATCCTGAGAAAGGTTGCCGCAAGGCTAATAACCGTGCCAGTAAAAATGAATTACTATGACAAATTTAACAAGCTTCAGATATGGACCGGATACACGACGACGACCACCGAAACGAAAATGGCTTAACCATTGAAGAATTTTTTCATGGAACGTAAGCTCACTATACAGAGCTCGAGCTGCACAGCAGCTAGCCGATGCCCTGTCCGAATATAAAGCTGACATAACAGCATTACAAGAAATAAGATGGACGGGGAGTGGTGTTATTCAAAGAAACGAGCATGACATTTATTACAGCTGTCATGCAAAACACCATGTGCTCGGGGTAGGCTTTATAGTCACCCAAAAACTGAAGCCTGCCATCATCGGCTTTAATGCAATAAACGAAAGGCTGTGCATCCTACGCATGCGAGGCAAGTTTAAGAACATAACCCTCATAAACGTTCACGGGCCTACAGAGGAATCCCCTGACGACGAAAAAGAATAATTCTACGAGAACGTCGAACGAGCTCTCGATGTCTGCCCAAGATACCATGTGAAAATCGTTCTTGGTGCTTTGAATGCGGAAATAGGTCGGGAGCCTGTTTTCAGCCACTACGCAGGTTCCCATAGTTTGCATGAGAACACTAATGACAAAGGACTACGAGTCATCGAACTGGCAGCATCAAAAAACTTGATCGTTGCGAGTACCAGGTTTCTGCGTAAAGATATGCACAAAACCACCTGGGTATCACCTGATGGAGCCACTCGCAACCGAATTGACCACGTGTTGATAGATCGCCGTCACTCCTGGAGCCTGATGACGGTACGAACGTACCGAGGTGCCAATGTCGACACGGATCACTATTTTGTTGGTACAGTTTTCCGAGCGCGGATTGCCTTACGGAGACGTATTGCATCCGCGGATCAGGTTCGAATCAACACGGCTGCCTTACGCGATGAGAATACCAGTAACACCGTTGGTCCTGCGTTAAAAGTCGCTCTCGAAGAGCTCGACGGAGGGAGAGCAAGTCCTGGGGCCAGAATGCCAGGCGTAGAAGAGAAATGGACACGCCTTAAGAATGCTGTCATTAGTACTGTCAACTCCATCGTAGGCAGTAGTCGCAGAGATCGGAGCGACTGGTTTGATGAGTGCAAACTAGCGATTGAACGTAAGAATGCTGCATACCGGGCAATGCAGCAGTCTCACAGGACGCGGGTACGCGAGGAGAAATACAAAGAGCTCAGAAGATCTGAAAAAAAAGGCTTCACAGACAAAAGAAAAGTGCCTGGGAAAAAACCTTGTCTGTGAAATAGAGAAAAATAAAGAGGGAGTCCGCGCGGAAGTTCTACCAAATAATCCGCACTATGTAGCAGTATACACCACGCCGCACTTATTGCAAGGATAAAGAGGATAATCTGATCACCGATCCTGAAGGCATTCTGGAACGAGGGCAAGTGCACTTGAATGAATTCCTAAATGATCAGCTCACAGAAGAATTGGAGGCTCCACCAATGCAAAATCAAGACCAAATGCCGCCGTCACCAAGCATTGAGGAAACATTAAAAGCCATATGACAACTCAAATCAAATAAAGCCCCTGGTTCTGATGGCATACCAGCAGAGCTGATCAAACAAAAAGGGACAGCGTTACAACACGCAATTCATGAGATCGTGGTACACGTATGGGAGCAAGAGCAGTTGCCGGAAGATTGGCGTCGTGGTATAATTTGCCCCATACATAAGAAGGGAGATATCACACTGTGCAGCAACTATAGGGGTATAACATTGCTGAGTACCGCCTATAAGATACTCTCCTCTATCCTACAAGGTAGGATAGCCCCATACGCTAAAGTAATCATTGGTCAATATCAGTGTGGCCTCATCCCAGGCAAATCAGCGATTGATCCGATATTCACCCTTAGGCAGGCGATGGAAATATGTCTGGAATTTAAGATTCCATTATATCATCTATTTATAAAGCTTTAAGGCCACATACGACAGCATACCCAGGGTAGAACTATATAATTCCATGAGAGAGTTCGCCATTCCAAACAAATTGATATGACTTTGTAGGTTGACCACGACCAACGCAACTAGTCAAGAAAAAATGGCGAGATTGCTGCCCAAATCAATAAACATCTTTAATGGACTCCGACAATGGGACGGTCTGGCCTGTCTCCTCTTCAACCTGGCGTTGGAGAAAGCAATCCGTGACTCTGGCCTTACAACTAGAGGGACTATTGTCACCAAGTCCAGCCAGATACTTGCCTACACAGATAATATCGACGTCATCGGTAGATCCGATTCGGCTGTACAGAACTCCTTCATCCAGATTGAGCAGGCGGCACATAAACGGCGACTGCACATTAATGAGGGAAAAACAAAGTACATAGTGGCAACTTCTGCGAAGAGAAGTCCTAAGGTTGGTCAAACTATCAGGGTAGCGGAACACGCATTTGAAGTAGTGCAATCCTTTAACTACCTTGGGTCAATAGTATCAGCCGATAACAATATGGAAGACGAAATACGCGAACGGCTGATCAAATCCGACAAACCCTACTATGGTCTATCAAAACTCTTTAAATCCCAAAATTTATCCGGGACATTCAAGCTACTACTGTACAAGACCATGGTCTTACCAGTACTCATGTATGGATCCGAGACATGGGTGCTCAATAAAAGGCACTCTTAACTCTTAGCCGCGTTCGAGAAGAAGGTTTTAAGAAGAATTGTTGGCCCTGTATGTGAGGGAGGACGATGCCGGAGACGCTACAACCAAGAGTTGTACGTGGTCTACCTTAAAGCTAATGTTGTAAGAAAAATCAAGCTCCGTAGACTCCGGTGGACGGGACACCTAGCTCGAATGAGTGAAGAGGAGCCTGACCGGAAAGTCCTTTATGGCAGGATGTATGGAAGGAGACAGCACAGCAGACCTTGTCTGCGATGGACGGATGGCGTAGACCAGGACGCCCAGAGCCTGGGAGTGCCAAACTGGATGACATTGGCTCGAAATCGGGACCGGTGGAAAGACTTGCTAAATAAGGCCACGATCGGATCCCGGTTGTAGTCCCGATGATGATTGTCCATTACTAGACACTACTTTTTCCCATCTTTCTGGCAGCATACAGATACCACATCGGAAGACCGCTTCATCTTTTGGGGCTATCCACGAATCGACCCAGATTTTTGGTAAATCGGGACCGATGGAGGGACTTGTTAAATAAGTCAAAGACCGGATCCCGGTTGTAGTGCCAATGACGATGACTGTCTATTACTAGACACTACTTATTCCCATCTTTCTGGCAGCATACAGATACCACATCGGAAGACCGCTTCATCTTTTCAGGGTATCCACGAATTGATCCAGTTTTTTGGTATCTTCATATGTTGTAAAGTGCTGCTCGGACAGACCATGTGCCATGGATCGAAATGTGATAATCAGAAGGGGCAAGAATAGGTGAATACGGCGGGTGGGGTAGGACTCGCCAATAAAGTGTTTCTAACTAGTTTTTCACTGGAACCGCAACATGGGGACGAGCATTATCGTGGAGAAGAATAATGTTGTCATGTCTGAAGTACTAATGGGCGATTTTTTTTTTTTTTTTTTTGAGTGCTCGGCTCAATCTCATTAACTGTGTTCGGTAGAGATTTCCATTGATGGTTTCACTCGGTTTCAACAATTCATAATACTCGACACCAATCCGATCCCACTACATACGCAGAATGAGTTTTTTCCCATGAATATTCGGTTTTGCTGTCGATGTTGAAGCATAGCCAAGCGGTCCCCATGATTTTCTCTTCTTTGGGTATTCGTAGTGGATCCATGTTTCATCCCCAGTGACTATACGATGCAGAAAACTCTTCTTTTTTTTGCCTGGCAAACAGCACTTCACTTATGCAAAGTCGGCGTTCAACGTCTCTCGACTTCAGTTCGTATGGAACAAAATTTTCTTTTTTTTTTAATCACCCCTAACGATTTTAAACGACGTGAAATTGCTTGTTGAGCTACATCTAATGTACGCGCAAATTCTTTTTGCGTTTGGGATGGATCTTCTTCCAACATTGTTTCCAATTCCTTGTCTTCGTACACTTTCGGCCTCCCAATCCGTTCTTTGTCTTCCACGTAAAACTTTTGAAAGTGTCACGACAACTTCTCTCGCTCAAATCAGCCTCACCATACGCTTCTACAAGCGATGGATGTGCCTCAGCGGCAGATTTCTTCAAATTAAAAAAGTAAATCAAAAGTTCCCGCAAATGATGCTTATTTGGCATAAAACTAGACATTTTTACACGAAAAAAAATTTGTAAAGCTGATCATCATCATCAGCAGTATAACCGGGATCCGGCCTTGGCCTTATTTAGCAAGTAAAATTTGATAAATATTTTATAATAATTTGTTTTTCCGGTCAAGATTATTGGTCTTGTGCCATGTAAAGCTGATACAGTCACTAATATTTTGAGGTTATGTTGTTATTACGTGTTCAAACTCACAATATTACGTTTTACATCTGACAATTTCTACATAATTTTCTGGTGGGGCCATCTTTTGCCAAACGGCGGAAACTTATTTGTACACCTAATAAATAAATACAAATAAATATATAAATAAAAGTATAAAATTAAAAAAATAAAAGATAAATATAAATATAAATTAAATATATACATAACTCTAATCGACTTCATTACACTTGTCACTCATAATTTTTCCCTTTTGCGTTGGATGTCATCATTCCACCATTATTAGTTGTAAAGCTCATGAATTCCTTTATAACTAAACTTCATGTACTTTAGAACACTTCTTTTTCCATTCAATAATCCAGCTGTTCGACACACATTCCCTGTGTCCATAATATCCATGCCATACACAAAATCTAAATAAAAACCTTAATTGCCCATAATATCAGGGCTTTCATCCTGATGTCCATGTCAATTTACCGTTTCAGGATAATTAACGAACCAATCAGTCCGAACCCTTTCTCTGAATCACCCAGAACTCTACCTCATTTTAACCTTAAACAAAATCAACATTACCATCGTCCTGGACTGAAACATTAAAAGGACAATCATTTACATAACACACCCTCACCTTGATTAATATCGCCAACAGCAAATTGATCTGTTGCGAAGGTAGTGGATTTTTGGAATTGAGTAGGACACAGCGACTATGTATGAAGCCGTAGGCGGATTCTATAAAATTGCCAATAATTATCTGGACATCACCGCGCAGAATTGGATCTGAATGACAGTAAAAGAGCAGCACATCGGCGAGGATCTGCTCCTGTTTGTCGTAGTGGTGCCATTGGATATCATCGTCGCCATCAGCCATATCAGCTACATCTTCTGATGTATTTCCAATACGTTTACTTCTGGATGTTGGTTTGTCTTCCGTACTCTCATTCACAAAGAGGCGGCTTGTCATGAATTCTACTAAATCGGAGTTTGATCGAATTTGTTCGAATTGTTTAGGAGCGGTGGCACTTGACGTCAATGTGCCACCCGAGCTTTGGACTAATTGCGTTGCATCTAAATCCCTACCTAATGGCAGATTAAGAGCATCGCTGAGTGAACTTCTACCAAAATGATCGTCCTTCATTTCCAAAGGCAGATTTTCGGCTTCAATAACACAGTGGTCGGCGAGTTGGTCGAATTCCTTGCTAATATTGGAGTCGGCACTAATATTATCGCTACTATTGCATCTTGTTGAATTTTGTTCGCTTTCTTCTGATATCACAGGAGCTAATCGCATGCATTTTATGTCTCTGGCTTCCTTTCGACTGATTGTTAACGAAAGATTCAACACCTCCGGCATTAGGCGTACGCAGTTGCTAACGACATTGAGGCAAAGATGCTTAATGGATACCCGGATGGCAGTATCGGAATGGACGCCACCTCTTTGACCCGAGAGCAGAAATTTCATTGCCACAAAACGTGATGTGTAATAAACAATGGCTTGGTCGTAAATCGTTCCAACATTCAGTTGCAGCCATGGTTCCGTGTAAGCATTCGATTCGTCTTGTACTGATTTGTTGGTAGCTGGGGAACCGCGGTCATTCTTCTCCTCGTCGTCTGTGCCATCATTTATGTTGCGACTATTCAAGTTGCCTATCAACAAAGCTGTTGATGCTGTGACTGACACACTGGATAATACATCATCATTATTAACTTCTGCTTTTGCGGAACCGCTATCAGCTCCACTTGTATCCTGCTGCAATCCCATTACTAAAGTCGGTTCATTTCTGAAACTAGAACTATTTCCCGGAAGTGATACGTGACTGCCGAGAGATGTATGGCTATTTATGGATTCCAGTGAAAGGTTGTCTACATCCTCTTGTCGTGGCATTCTATGTTGTGGAGAATCTATAGTAGTCAACGGTGGAATGGAATCAGTTGCTAGCACCACTGAAGTGGATTCTGGACTAGAGCAAAATGGTTGCCTGATGGATTCTGTAAATAGAAATAAAAAAAAAAGAGGGGAATAAAATGAAATTTAATGGACCCTAATGGATAACATTAACAAGCTGAGCTTAAATGGTGACAAAGAGGGTTAGCAAACCACAAGAAAACGAAGCATTTACAACACCATACTGTCTCGATCATCCTGAATTGGTATTGTGAGTTGAATGGCTTGGTTCGAGAAAGTGTATTTTCACTATGTGATTCGCGACGAAAAAATAATGCACTTAGGAATGACGTTGGAAACATAATTTATCGGTATATTTTTAACCTGTAAACTAAACAACTGTCCTTATAGGTTCATTACTGATATTGAATTTAAGGTCGTTTTACATCCTCAAGCCTTTGTTTCTCTCTAATTAATCAATTAATATTCTTAAAATGCACCTGTGGGTGGTTTCTACTAGGGTGCGTTAACGCGGACGCTGGTTCGGCAGAAACACCACCAATATTACGCTGGAAATTAGAGAACAACCGCGAACACAATAGCTATCCAAAGAAAACACACTGGAGTAGTTTTGATGATAATGATCAATATTGTGCCTCCAACAAGGTATTATATTGTTTATTAAATTCTGTATTCACGTTAATTTACTTTATAACTATTGTTCACGTGTTCACTAACCAAGTTGGGTTCGGTTTTTTTCTAATTTTAATGTTCTTTGAATCCAGGCAAGGTCGCGGATTTCCTACACGACTCGACAATATTTACAAAAAATTAAACTTCGACGAGCGACGATCTCGGCACGAGGATCTTCTTCGGAGCTTAAAATGTGACTCCAATAAAAAATGGGACACGTGTTGATAACCGGCTGCGTGTGTACGCACTCCGTGGAGGGTGAAATCTAATCCTCGATGCCATCCACATTCGTCTGGATCACATCGATGTAGGAGGAGCGAAACGGATCAACTTGACAGTGGCCAATGGTGATCGAGAAAGGGGTTAAATGGGAGGATTCCCCATGTGTCCGTATAGGACAAGTACGATGCCCCTTAGCCTGCAATACAGACAACGATCGCCGACACCTGATCAAACAAATGTACGAACATAAGAGGCTGCAGGCAATGTGGCCATAAATCATCGATGATCCACGCCTGAGAACGGAATAGGTTTTTTGCTTCAAAGTAAACAAAAACGCTATTTGAAGGGTCAAATGATGAGATGTACTGGAGATGCTAGGTCAACCGGAGATTTGGGTTGTGTTTGCTTTAGCCGTATGGCTCTGGAGCACAAGGCGGGAAATTATTCATGGTGGTGAGGGATTTGACCTGCAGATGTGCAGGCTAACGTCTCACACAGGGGAACCATGGACCAGCGGTTAGTAAACAAAACAAACGCAGTGAGGTACTGTGTGTTTGCTTTGATTTGCTGGTGGGTCATCATAGGACATGGCATGGGTAAGATTGTCTAAACAATGATCATATCCATGCCCAAATTCCATGATCGGTTGATAACCGATGAAAGGGAATTGGTCGCAAGTTTTGCGAACCTCGGGATATGGGTGCAATATAAGATTATCGAGTGGAAGGGAAACTATTGGCTGTACCTGTATCTGGTGAGCATGGAGGCAGTGTTTGTTTACACTTTTGCCATGGTGTGTAGCGTCATTTTGATTCTACTCGAAATGTAACGTCTCCTAGGTCGATGGATCGAGTGTGTGTTTACTTTAAATAACACTCGATCGCTTGTGGATAGCCGGCGATGGGTATGCTGCATATTCCCGATAGGACGATCGGCCGATGGGTCTGCCGATAAGGCGATGATGGACATGTCATGCACATGTGTGAGAAAGTGCTTCTCAGCAATGCGCATTGACATGTTCGGGAATTAATGTCGGTTACATGAAGAGGTAATCGAATTAGATTTCGGAACATGATGCATTGGATGCAAGCATGCCCCATGGTGAAAGTTTGAGGCCACTATAAAATGGTAATCTTGCCGTGGGCTTATGTTTTCAGGTGGAAGGTAGTGCATATGACGAAATGATGCTCATTTGCGGGTAAGTAGAAGGCAGGTAATTTATGGAAATGGGTGGTTCTTTGGAAGAGGGTTAAAGAACCCCTACACACCTCGCTCGGTAGATAAGAATAAAGAATTCGGTAAAGTAGTTCTCAATCGAATCTACGGGGGACCCACATGCGACTAATTTATTGATAAGAAGCATTCGAATGCAATAACTTGAACATATCTTGGCTCAAAATCGTTTTAGGAGCTTACATCGAATTTACACTTACAGCTCTACAAACGACACTCTACAAGCGACATTCTTCGAACATTTTTGCTCATTTTATCAACTGGGTGCAAATAAAGTGCCAGTGATTATTGTTCTTAGAAGTTCAACACGGATTTTAGCTTAACAGATTCGCAGTTGAAATTTTAGCTTGTACAAGGACGATATCAGCTAACCAAGACGAACTCTTTAGATCTGTTTATGTCTTTTGAACCTAGTGTCTTTTCCTACAAACAACTTCGCTATTGGAAACTTGGAACCATTGTCTGGTATGTGTTGGGCAATTACTTACGCTTCACCAACCTACAGTTGTGACGACCTAATTAAGAACGATTTTAGCACCTCCTGGTAACACCGTTGCATCAATTATGAGAGATGACAACCATCATGAAAAGTACCGCTATTCTTTCCTTCATCTCTAATCTCATGTAAAACAGCAATTATCAAAGTTATTGCACATGCCATCATCATCGGCACTACAACCGGGAACCGGTCTTGGCCTTATTTAGCAAGTCCTGAGGCTTGTTAAATTTTCCATAATGATTTGTTTTTTTCCGGGCAGGGCCATTAGTCTTGCGCCAGAGGCTCCCCGACGGGGAATCGAACCCCGGTCTCCCACGTGACAGGCGGGTATACTAACCACTATACTATCGAGGAGCCATTGCACATGTACATTGGTTTAAATTGGCTCTTAAGTCAAATTTATCCTCTTTCAATCGGCGATATAATTAAGAACAATTTGTTTCTTTTTGTATAATGTCGTTTTAAACGTAAATATTTGTTGGTAAATATAATAATTTGTTTGAAAGTAAACGGAATTATAAGTTCTTGCTTTGTTTTAAGACATTTAAACGAGATATGGGAAAGAAATAAAGCTGTACAAAAAACATGAGAGAAGCGATAATAAATCTTCGAAATAATGAAAGGTTGTCGTATAAAGAAATTTCAAAAAAGCTTAATTGCCCTAAAACAATGGTATTTAATGCTATAAAATATGTAGAAAAACATAAAACCACAGAACTCGTAGCAAGACGGAGAAGATCTCGTAAAACGACTGAAGCCCAGGATAGGCTAATTGTTCTCGAGCTGCAAAAAAAAAAAAAAAAATCCATTTATGAGTTCAAAAGAAATAGGAATGGAAGTTTTCGGTGAGGACCCAAATGCACTTTCAGCACGCTCTATTAGAGAGCGATTGACTGAGAGCCCGCTTTTCGGAAGATCAGCTAGAAAAAAACCATTGCTATTGTTGCGGATTCACTGGATGCAACCAGCGAATTCGCAAGTGAACGCAACCATCGCAACCAAATAACAAATGTCAGCAACTAGCTGACATATTCAATTTTGGTTGTCAAGGAAAAGGAAACAAAACAAACTCTTCTTCGTCAGCCTTTCAAACGATATAGTCGATATAGTTAATCTAAGAAAATATCAAACATCAGTAAATAAAATTCACCTTGATGAAAACTAAATAAAAAGAGTTTTACTTAGAAAGCAATCTGGACGTTCTTCTGGGATTCAACAACGGTATTCGGTTCATTTTCATTTAAATAACCATTAGTTTCAGACAGCAGTTGCTGACGTCATTGCGTTGGGACATAATTTCATCGTGTTGGTGGAAATCCGTTCTCCATTTGTGGATCATTCACCGTTGCCCAGAGCGCAACCTGTCCAGCCTAAGTACCTATCACCTTGCGGTTCACAGCGCAACCATCAACATTGGTACACGTCAGGCGACAACCCCTGTCCCTGACGTCCTCACCCCGGTCAACGATTATTGAAAACACGTTTTGTAGAAATTGGTTTCAGTCAGCGGTAAGCTACAACCTTAGTACACGCCAGGAGACATCACTGTTCCTGACGCCAGCAACCCAGCCCACAACAAGATCTATCGTTAGTGGAAGGTGTGTTCGACGCTTGTTGAACACACAGCTATCATTAAAAAACCGAAAGGCTAGGTTAGCTTTTGCCAGGGAACATGAGAATTGGAACAACTCACAGTGGAAAAAAATATTGTGGAGTGATGAAACAAAAATCAAAAGGGTCGGTTCCGATGGAAAGCAATATGTTCGACGGCCAAAAATCAAGCATTCAACCCTAAATACACCACTGTCACCCTCAAACATGGAGGAGAAAGTGTGGGGGTTCTTTAAGGCTCGCCCGAAGATCCACCCATTGTCCTAACCCAACTCCCCATTCCCAACCTGCAATACATTACCAATCCTTGTCTTTTACCTGGCATACGAGCAGTACAAAGCTCTCTTTTAACAATTTCTAACCTGAAATATAAATCCACGGCAAGATCATCATCTTGCCATGGCATCAAACGATATCAAGGTATCCAAAACCATTTCGATTCATCTTTCACGAACCATTTAGGAATCCGATCGGTTCCTCTGGTCGGCAACCATGTTCATCAAACACACAGCAATCCTCCTGTGTTTACTTTTTTCAAGAATCCGTCGGTCCAAAAGACAGGCCTGGCAAGTTGCTTGCTTGCACATCTGCAAGCCAAATTTCCCATGATCGATCGCCTAAACCGATAACCGATCATCGAGTTAGACATGACCTTAATTGTTATCCAAACAATCATATCAATGGTCGTGTTCCACGATCCGTTTTCTAAATCAAACAAATATCCATCCTAGCCCTTATCGCTGGCACAAACGATGAACAAGCATCGAATTGGATGCGACAGTAATATTTAATTTAAACAATCTTGCAACGGCCGCGTCCCATGTTTCGTTAACAAATGCGCATCTTAGCGCTTGACCTTGGAAATAGCGTTTCTGTATATACAATATACAGAAATCTATTTCTGCCTCAGATAAACCCCCTATCGTTTACGATAGCAATGCCTTCAGCCTCTGTTACTCAGTCGTTATTTGAACAGCTGCCTCTTTCGATTCCCTTCTTCACACCCAACCGCCGATGCATTATCGTTTGTCCTCACTTCCAGTGTATGGACATGTAGCGATTCTAACAGATACACACAATTCACAAGCAAAAATAGTGAAGAACACCGAACGAAAAAAATTGAATAAGAAAAATACATCAGAACCGTATACCAAGCGATAAATAAAAAAAATAATTCACACCAGTGGAATATACTCGAGTTTGGAAATCAAATTCTAAACACGGTCAGTAGCCTGGTGTATAACGCTTAGGTAAAATTTTTTTTCGTGATTCGAGCTGTCATAGCGTGGCGACTCTAACAGATACACACACAATTCACAAGCAAAAATAGTGAAGAACACCGAACGAAAAATCGAACAAGAAAATACATCAGAACCGTATACCAAGCGATAACAAAAATAATTCACATCAGTGGAGTATAGTCGAGTTTTAAAATTCTTAACACGGTCAGTAGCCTGATGGGTAACGCTTAGTTTCAATTTTTTTCGTGATTCAAACTGTCATAGCGTCAGTTCGAATCACACGATCTTCTTCACTATTATTTCAAACGCTATAGACATCCAACCAGATCTGCACGATCACAATGGAAGTCCTTTCAATTAAACCGAGGTGATTTTTCATTGGTCGTCACCAAAAAAATATCTGATTTGCTTCTCACCACAGCGGTGGGAATCCACCCCAGTGCGGCTGGTGATATGATCCGTCCCATGGCTCATGGAGTCAGATTTTATCTTCCGCAGAGTGTGTATCGATATAGGAGAAGTTCGAGATACATCGTTTCCGAGTGCGGTTAAATATTGAAAAAAAAAAAAAAAGAAATCGTCGCTTAGTTAACGTCGACACCAAATCCACCTAATCTATTTCGTGTTGTTTCGCAGTTCCTCTCAATAACCATTCTTCATCATTGAACAGTTCGTAAAATAGAATATTGTGCAATTCACGAGTAATTAAATAATCAATTAAAACTTATCCAACGAAATGGGCTCAGGTGAAATCCACTTCGTACAATTTAACTCTACCTAGACTGTTCTAGTGCCATAGTCCCGTGACCACAACTGTAGCTGTGTTTCCTGATTTATGTTAAGGTGTTGATGCTGCGTTCCCGAATGCACCACGGTTACTTTAAGATAGTGAATTTTGTTATGACATATAAAACACTTTTGACTGCAAACAATAAAGATAAACATAAAGTAATTGCTGAGCGTTTTATTTGTGGACCTTCAACAGTTTAGGTGTTTCGCTTTTAGTCCTGTGCCCGCTCGAAACAAAAGTGAACAATCCGCGCTGAGATAAGTGCTGGGGAATTGAATGAACAGTGTGCCCGTGTCTAGCATATAACTTAAACCCGCACAGAAGTATCATGCTATGGGGTTGTATGTCATACAAAGGAATCGGTCCGTTACGTCGCATAGAAGGCATAATGAACGCCCAAGGCTACATTAATGTCCTGGAAGATGTAATGTTGCCCTATGCAGATGGACAATTGCCTGTGACATGGAAATGTATGCAGGCCAATGACCCTAAACTACCGCGAAAGCAACGAGAGCATGGATTTCTGATAATTCCGTGCATGTCATCGATTGGTCTTCATGTAGCCCGGACCTAAACCCAATAGAAAACCTCTGGAACGAATTAAAAAGAGAAGTAAACAAACATAAAATAAGTAACTTAAATGAATTGTATGAGATTGCTAAAGCAGCTTGGGAAAACATAACAACGAATAAATGTCAGGACCTTATTGCTTCAATGCCCAGGCGGTGTAAAGCAGTGATTAAAAACAAAGGTTTTCCTACAAAATACTAAGCTAAGACATCAAATTTGGACTAAAAATCAATCGTTCGTAATTAGATCGCCAGCTAATTTTGTTTTACAAAACTTTTTGAATTTAATTTTGTTTTTTTGTTATTTTTTTGTAAATGTTATTTATACTTTAATTAATATACTAAAATACATATATAAAAAACATTTTACAAACTGAAAGAATTTTAATAACAAATTATTGTAAACAAAATTTCTAGTATCGTTCTTAATTAGTTCGCCACAACTGTATATAGATCCATCAAGTTTGTAGATATGGAACTATTGGGTTTGTACCACATGAAATGCCCGATTTTCGCTCAGTCGGAAATCAGAAGTTCTCAAGTGAAAATCTGTACCAGAACGTTACATTTTCTTTTTTTATAAAGTAAAGTGGTACTTTGGCGGATTGGTTTTGTCGTTTAGGTCGACTGTTGATGGCTGCGGTGTTCCGCCAAACACCGTCCGCAATGGGAAAAATTAAACCAGCCGGAACACGGAGACGATCACACAAATAAAACACGGCGAAATGTTTTGTTTTATTTTAGAATTTCTTGTTGTAAAGATTAAGGATTTAATAGACCAATTTTTAATGTTTTGTTCTCACAACGACTTTACCTAATCGAAACGAATCTATTTTTTTCTATTGAGCACGAATCTCATACAACTCACACATCACGTTAACTCGACGCACGTTAAACTCGACTTTTGTTTTTCGATAAGCGTGTAGTGATCGTAAATCATTACGCTTTTCCAATTACCTCTAACCCCAATCCAATTCCCATAGCGAATCATATGAGCGACAAGTTAAACCAAAAGTAAATTTGTCGTGCATTGATTCAATTCCCTATAACCGTTGAAATTATGAAATGCCTAATTCTAAATGCATTTCATAATTTCTCCTGTCGGGAATTTATTCAAGTAAATTCCTATACACTTCCCAGATCCCTATTCCAATTGAAGCACACAAAATCTTATTTGTGCCTCTTGGAATTTTTAAATAAAATTTGATCGAATCTCTGTCATCACAGAGTATAAAAGGCGGCACATTTTGGATTCGGGATCAGTCGGAATCCAGAGACCAAGGCAGCGGCCGAATATTGTGAACCAATTAAAAATAAATAAATAAAATTATTAAATAAAAACAAACTTAAAACTACTTTGATCTTGGACACGAGCCAAAAGACCCGGAAGCCCTGCCAACCAAGGTAAGCAAGTAAATAATAAATAACAAAATATAACCCTTTACAACTGGCGCAGCCGGTAGGATCAGGGAAACCAAAGTTGTACACTTGTAAGTGCTCGAAAAACCCAGATCTCTACAATAAGAATCTACTTCCGATCGTACTGGGCAGCGTCCGGAGCTGAGTCTGGCTTCGGAGGTACGATATGGTAATCAATTCAGAACGCAAAAACAAAAAAATAATAATAACAACATATAACAAAAGCGTGCCTGGGGCTAAACACCGGCAACAGCGCAGAAAGTAAATAAGATCAAAAAAAGGGGGGTTTAAGGATCAAAGAAAAAGATCCACCGACCAGTAGCAGTCAATGCAGCTCTAACAGTCAACACACGAAATCATCTAATGGCAATTGAAAAGGAGACAACAACATCCACCGGACAGAAGCAAGTGACATATTTTGCTAACACCAATGTGAGCACAATCACAGTCGTCACCGGTACAATACCGCAAGTGCAATCACTACGTACACTCCAGCAGTCAAAGTGAAATGGGATCCAAATGCGATAGCATCAGCTACCAACGATCAAGCATTAGCACTTCAGCTCGGCAGTAGCAGTTCAACAGGAGCAGCAGTTAGCGCACCCACATAGATCTAAGTAAGCATTTTATTTCCTTTTATTAATAACTTCATGAAGAAATTTTTTTTTATAATCTATAATCTTAGTTTGTTCCAAAAATAGTAATTAAAACAAAACAAAATCAATTTTTAAGACTCGGTTGTCTCCAGTTCCGCCCATATTGTCCAACTACCAGTCCTAGGAAAGAATTTCTACCCGTAAATAATAAAAATGAAATTAACACAAGGGATAAAAACACTTACGGGATAGCAAGTGTCTTAAACATTAACAACCTCCCCCTATACATTATTATTACTACCATTTTTCCTCCTTTTATCAGCGCCCTTTATCACTATTAAACACCACCCTATTCCACTGTCGGTCTATGGAACAGAGGACCACCTCAAACGTTAATACACCCCGCGACCTTGTACCCCTTCACCAAAAAGACTCCGTAGCGGAACCATAATCGAAGTAAACTTTCTGATCACAACTCGCAACCCCGAATCCCCCTTGCCAGAAATTTTAGTCCCTCGGCACCAAACGGATCTCGCAACCTTTGAAACAATGACTATTGATTACACAAAGGTTGCGAAGCTGTCAGCACAGCTAATCCCCATCTTCTCCGGGGAACCAAATCCGCATATAGGTGCGGAATTGGAAACCTTTTTGGATGGGGTCTTAAACTGCCTCAGGACCGAAGAACATGGGGCTTTCTTACAGATATTCCCTACTAGGCTGCGGGAAGAAGCTTCTGCCTTATTCGCGTCCACTCCGTTCGCATCTTTTCAGGAAGCCTGTTACGGACCGACATTGAGTCCAGGTCCCCCCAGAATCCACTAATCCCCCTTTGATTCCCCTCTTTACCTGTAAAAGGAAATAACGCGCCAAGTAGTCAATTTGCATAAACTACTTTATGCAAATTCTACTTGGCGGAGAAAAAAATAATAAAATAAAAATAATACATCGAAAATAAATTCGGAAAACTGACAATTCGCCGTCAATCTCCGAATGAGAAAGAACAAATATGAAATTTATGTATTTGATGTAATTCCAACATCCAAATACAAGTTAAGAAGAATCAGAAACGCTTCATAAATTCATCAGCTGACCGTTTCATTCAGCTTAGCAAGTTTATCTAACTTATCTCTGGTGGCGCAAGTAATAAGCGGATGCAGGTCCATTAACGAAGCTTGCTGAACAGGGGAGCAGCCTTCAACGCCCCCTGCAACCTGACGCGAGCCGCCACATCATCACAAGATACCAAAGATATAACACAGTAAGTCCCCTTCTTACTCTTAATATATTTAATTGTTATTATATAAAAAACATAACAAATTGGCGCAGCCGGTAACCACCAGCTGGAAATTTATATCAAAGCCGTCGGGGATATAAATCCAGTGGTGGAAGAGCCCCGAGGCTCTTACGTCCCTACGCCGACTAGCGGAACTAGCGGCTAGGTTTAAAAAGCCATCCGAAATAACAAATAACATAAATAAAAAAATAAATTCTCCTTTTCTCGGGTTTATTTTCCAATTACAGGAAAGAGGACGAAATCAACGTTGGGAAGAAAAATTGGAGATAGTTTACCAAACAATTTTTCCACTGTTTTAGTGTTCTCTTTTCAGATTTTTTGTCTTCTTCTTTCTTTTATTTATATAGAATGGGTCTAGTCTCTCATCGTTGGGTCGTATAAATTAGTTCTTAGCTCTCATCGTTGGGAAGTTTATTTAAATAATTTAAATAGATTTAACCCCTCATCGTTAGATTATTGTTCCACTATCGTGTTTTCGTTCGCTACGGGATAAAGCGAACTACGGTCAGAATAATCCGGGTAGCCTCCGTACGAAATTAATTAAACGCGTGTTAGCATTACCGTTAATGCAGACGAGGAGCCACACAAGGCAGCTATCCGCGGAAATTATATCGGTAGCAACCGTCGCCGCTATGTTGGGTGCGGAAAAAATTCTGGACCTAGTCCAAGCAAACGTGGAGGTATATAGTGGCCAGAAAGGGCCTAACGCAGCGAGGGAACTACATGGTTTCCTCGAAAGCTGTGACAGGATACTGGACTGTTTATCGGAGGAGGAGGGAAAAAATTTTCCTGCGGTGGTTGCCCATGAGGCTAACTGGGCAAGCACGCCGCATGTTCAAAGAACAACTCCCAACGACTTTCAAGGAGTTTGAACAGCGACTCCGAAAAACAATCTTACCACACGTGTCATACGAAGAGTTACATTCGAAACTCTCTCGTATACGACAATCCCGCGAAGAGGATGTCGCCGAATTTACCCACCGCATAACGCAAGCAGTAAAGGACTGCAACGAAGCGGCAACACGTAAGTATGGAACTACGAATAACATAGGGTTCATATTCCAGAACGAAAGATTGGCCAAATCAGTTCTGATGGTAGGAATTAGAAACGACCAACTGAGACATCTGATAGTAAAATCAGAAAAAGACCCTTTAGATGAGATTATAGCTAGGATTCTCGAGTTAGAGAAAACCGAGAATGAGATGAGGAGCGAAAGTGGATGTTATGAAATACCAACGAGGTATCATGACCAGTCACCTTCACCTGAAAGGAACGACGAATACCATGCTCCCAACTCATCAAATAGGCAACCAATGCTTAAGAATAATCCATTCTACTATTGGGAGGAGGAACAAGATCCCTCAGAAGAAAGAAATAGGGTTTTAGATAGGACCTACGGGGATAATCGACCAAAACCCCAGGAATCGAGACAAAGGCAGAATAAGCCTAGACACGATGCGTCTCGGGTAGTAGAGAATAGGAACTCTAACACTAGATTCCAAGAACAATCTCACCCCGTTACACGCTCACCACCAGGGAAAAACCCGTTTAGGTCGGATACACCACCACACAGTTCTAGAAGACCAACCGGGTCTAGGCCAAAGAAGCCCGAGGCACCACGACACCTTCAAAGAGGCGGAGGTGATTATCTCAGTGACTCCTCTAGTCAAGGTAGGGACAAGCGTACACCAAATCCATGGGTAGCACGCATGACTTGCAGCTTCTGCAATAGAAAAGGGCATGTATACGATGAATGCCTTCGACGCCGGAACACACCAAAGTGTACAAAGTGTGATCGATATGGGCACGATGCCCAGGATTGTCGGACACTTAATACACAAAGGAAGGCGGAAAATCCTGAACCTACACAAATAAGGTCACAGAACCAAAGGAAGTCACCGGTGAATACCTCAAACCAGCAGGACAGACCATCCACATCGAAACAAGCAACTACATCGAATCGTAGAGTGTACAGCATTCGATGTTGTTGTGAGTTTTGTGGCCGAAAGGGTCACACAGGGGACGAGTGTCGTATCAAGGCAAAATGGATAAAACCACGAAAGCCAACAGAGACACCCAATGTGGTTAAGTCTGTACGTAGAGACCACACCCCAAAGACCTGCACGGTCAATACAGAATGGCACACAGTCCAAAAAGGAAAAAAGTCAAAGGACAGCAAACAGCCATGCGACAAAGGCGGTAAACAGACTCGAGCCAAGAGTAGTATTAGTACGAGCAGTACTGAACACTCAGAGGCTCGAAAAATAAAACAACGCCAACACCGATTACAACGCCATCGACCCGAATCGAACCGTAGACAGTCGAATTCAACCACTACGGACGCGTCAGAGACGCCAAAAAAGGGATATAGGCGACAGAAGAACGGGGAATGGTGCACATTTTGTAAGCGACACAACCACATGGCGACAGTGTGTCGACTAAAAGCAAAATGGGAGAAGTCGGAAAACTCCCAGAGGTCGGGCAGGAATTCCCCAACCCGACCGAATTAAAGCCGCCAAATAAAGAAAACTGTCCTCAACCACCAACAAAAGTTCCAATAGTCCAGCTCCCATTAGACATAGGATGTAGAAACACTACATGTCTAATAGTGGACACAGGTGCGGAGATGAGCCTTCTTAAACTGAAAGCACTCCAAAATGGAACAACACTGGATACAAAAAAGGCCACTACTCTCCAAACGCTTTTTGGAAAGGGAAAGTCTAGGGGTTTTTGTAAGGGAATATTCAAACTGCCCCAACCAATCTCCTGTAACTTTCAGGTAATGGACTCCCTACCGGGATTGTCAGAAGATGGGTTGTTAGGAAACGACTTCCTAGCTAGGAATTGCAAAGTCAACGGACCCGGGAATTGTTTGGAATTCTCCCAAACCAATGTAAATCCGGTAAGTTTTTCCGTTGAATTTACAAAAGGTAGGAAGCGGACGCCAAGACATAAGGCAACCAGTCGGGAATCCGAGCCAAGGGGATCCATAGAGATCCAGACCGCGGTCGGAAATACACCGGATACCCTACCCAAACAGGGAAAAGGGGGCGATATTTTGTCAGGCTCCAAGCATTCCAACCCCACATTAATAGCTGACAAACCAAAGAAAGCTAACAAAGAAGCAACAGTGGTGAAACAATCACTGCTAAATGCTTCGGAGGTTGACATTTTTCTGGACAAACCGGCAATAATACCGGCACGTTCACGAAAAATGTTGAGACTTCCCATAGAAATTCGGGAAGAGGTAGTGCTAGTACCTAAACAAATGCAATCAGGGATTTTCATATCCAACTGTATTGTAGGGAAAGCGAAGAGTGCCCATGTAGAGGTACTCAATATCGCAAACTACCTCCAAACCATAGACCGGATCATGGTGGAGTTACATCCAATGAAGGACTTTTCCACATTTCCGCTGGAAAATGAGGACAACCGTTCTACGGAATACAATGCGGATAAAAAACTTTCGGAGGGAGACAACCTCCAGTATATCCGACATTTATTCTCACAGGAGGAATTACCAAAAGATCCAAGGTTGACACAATTACACGAGGAACTCCACTTAGGTAAAAACCTAAGTCCTCAAGAATGTCAATCCATAGTGGAAATATGTGAGGAGTTTAACGATATTTTCCACCTTAAAGGTGATCTCCTAACATATACCAGTGCAATAACGCATGAGATACCGGTGATACAGGATCAAGCACCGATAAATCAAAGAATGTACCGTCTGCCTGAGTGCAAGAAAGAGGTGATCAACGAGCAAGTACGGGAGATGCTGGAGAATGACATCATTCAACCAAGCAAAAGTCCGTGGAACTCACCACTCTTGGTAGTTCCTAAGAAAGCGGGCCCCGATGGAAAAACCCGATGGAGAGTTGTGGTCGATTTCAGAAAACTGAACGACAAAACCATCGGTGATGCGTACCCTCTCCCTCGAATAGAGGACATTTTAGACCAGCTCGGTCACTCACGCTATTTTTCCACGCTCGATTTAGCCAGCGGCTACCACCAAGTCTTAGTAGATCCGAAGGATCAAAATAAGACAGCGTTCAGCACAAATTACGGGCACTATGAGTTCAAACGTATGCCATTTGGTCTGAAGGGAGCACCAGCTACGTTTCAGAGACTCATGAACCATGTCCTAACCGGGTTGCAAGGAATCGAATGCTTTGTTTATCTGGATGACGTGGTCATATATGGAAAAAACCTAGAACACCATAATGACAAACTCCGGAAAGTATTCGATCAAATTAGATACCACAACCTCAAATTGCAACCAGAGAAATGCAAGATCCTCCAGAAGGAAGTAGTATATCTGGGACATGTTTGTTCCGAAAAAGGGGCAATGCCAAATCCAGACACGACAGCTAGTGTCAGAGATTTCCCCATTCCCAAAACGGTAAAGCACGTCCAATCGTTTCTAGGTTTGGCGAATTACTATCGAAAATTTGTTCAAAATTTTTCGAAGATAGTACGCCCCTTAACAAATTTGTTAAGGAAGGACGTCAAATTCACCTGGTCAGACAAATGCCAACAAGCATTTGATAACATAAAGGAGTTATTGGTCTCGCCGCCACTGTTAATCTATCCAGATTTTACCAAACCCTTTAATCTGACCACGGATGCGAGCAACGAAGCACTGGGCGCAGTACTGTCGCAAGGCGAAATCGGTAAGGACCAGCCAGTCGCATATGCCAGTCGAACCTTGAATAAGGCGGAAAAGAACTACTCTACGATTGAAAAAGAGTTACTAGCCATTGTTTGGGCGACTAAGAATTTCCGTTGTTATTTACAAGGGAGAAAATTTAATATATACACGGACCACAAACCGTTAAAGGGAGTATTCAACGTGAAAGACCCCACGTCACGTTTACTAAGGTTCAATCGCAAACTACTGGAGTACGACTACCAAATCGAATATAAACCCGGTAAATACAACACTAATGCGGATACCTTGAGTCGTATCCCGCAAATTTGTGATGAGACTCCCACACTACCAAGGTGCAATGTACTAACACGCGCCCAAGCTAAAAAGTTAAGGGCAAGTGAAGGAACTCAGGATAGTCCAAATGACGATAAGTCCTCTCTTAACGAGGATCCCATTCCGGCCTGCACGGAAAAAGGAATGGAGATAACCAATCCTGAAGACATTCAGTTCCTACTCCGGGAATACCATGATCCTCCTTTGGGCGGACACCAAGGAGTGAGTAAAACGTACCACAAAATACGTAGAAATTTTTGGTGGAAGAACATGAGGCGCGACATTAAACAATACATCAAAGTATGTAAAACATGTCAAACCATGAAATCTTCACCGAACATACGTATGCCCATGGTAATAACCGACATTGCAAAGAGGCCTTTCGACAAAGTATACTTAGATATAGTAGGTCCTCTTGATCGCACTCCAACCGGCAATCAATATATACTTACATTCCAAGACAACTTGTCGAAGTATATAGATTGCTACGCTCTCGCAGATGCGGAGGCAGAAACGGTGGCCACAGTCTTTTTCGACCAAATAATTGCTCGGTATGGTGTTCCGAAGCAATTGGTCACCGATCAGGGAAGCAATTTTCTAAGCAGTTTGTTTAAAAGCGTGTGCAAACTGCTCCGTATTAAAAAACTACAAACCTCAGCGTACCACCCACAATCAAATGGAGCCTTAGAAAGAGCCCATCGTCCACTCGTAGATTACCTGCGAAGCATTGTGGATGGGAATTCCCAATCATGGGACCAGTACCTGAGGACGGCAACATTCGTATACAACACCAATGTACACGAAGGTACTAAGCTTACGCCAATGGACTGTCTATTTGGGTTCACCCCGGAGGTACCGACAAGCATAAAGCAACCTCCGGAACCGGTATACAACCATGACAGTTACCATAAGCTATTGAAGTACAAACTTCAACATACGTACGAAATAGCAAGGCGTAACCTATTAACTTCCAAGAAGAAGTCGAAAGAGTACTACGACCGTAAGATACGCCCATTCACGTTCCATGTGGGCGACAAAGTTTTAATACGCAATGCTCAAAAGCAAGGAAAATTAGCTCCCATATGGAGGGGTCCCTAAAAGGTAGTGCAAATAAATAGTCCGGTAAATAGCGTCGTTAAGGTAGGGAGAAGAAATGTGGTGGTGCACAATAATAGGCTAAAACCCTATTACGAATAGAGGAAGCCAAAAGCAGAAGAAACCACGACAAACAAGGGAAGAAAATACACCACCGACGGTGTAAGGATAAATGCTACAGTTGATACTTAAGTAGCCAAGCTTCATTCCTCTTCTAAGAATGAAGCTATCACTATTTAAGGGGGGAAGGTATTGTTACGGACCGACATTGAGTCCAGGTCCCCCCAGAATCCACTAATCCCCCTTTGATTCCCCTCTTTACCTGTAAAAGGAAATAACGCGCCAAGTAGTCAATTTGCATAAACTACTTTATGCAAATTCTACTTGGCGGAGAAAAAAATAATAAAATAAAAATAATACATCGAAAATAAATTCGGAAAACTGACAATTCGCCGTCAATCTCCGAATGAGAAAGAACAAATATGAAATTTATGTATTTGATGTAATTCCAACATCCAAATACAAGTTAAGAAGAATCAGAAACGCTTCATAAATTCATCAGCTGACCGTTTCATTCAGCTTAGCAAGTTTATCTAACTTATCTCTGGTGGCGCAAGTAATAAGCGGATGCAGGTCCATTAACGAAGCTTGCTGAACAGGGGAGCAGCCTTCAACGCCCCCTGCAACCTGACGCGAGCCGCCACATCATCACAAGATACCAAAGATATAACACAGTAAGTCCCCTTCTTACTCTTAATATATTTAATTGTTATTATATAAAAAACATAACAAGCCGCGGATGTGCAAGAATGGTCTATTTACCAGTAGAAAACTATCAGGACCTGGTAAATAAGCTATTACCTACTCGGCAAAATCCGGCAGAAGCAATTATCCTGTTTCAATTACGACTGAAGAAGTCGTTAAGGGAATGTAAGAAAGCCGCGGAACTAAAATACGGTCCCACATTCTCTGAGGCCGTAAAGGCACAATTAGATGACTTTGCAAAAAGCATCTACATGAAGGGGTCGATAAATCTGTACCATCGACAATTTTTATTATTGATGGGCGATGTACCAATAGATTCCTTAATGGAAAAAACATTGGATGTGAACAAATCCAACAAGCCAGCTGCCATTAATCTCTTCGCAGGTTTCGTTTAACTCTCCTTCGCCTTATACACCAGTAGCACCTCCAGAAGCCTATAAACCAAGTTTAGGTACCGAGTTGAGACAAACTTTAATGCCCAATATTCCAACTGTAGAAGAGTTTATATACAGACAACCCATTACACAGGGGATTCCGCAACTACAGGCGCAAATACCGCCAGCCGAGCAAACAAATAGGGGAACCGAAGGGGTAATGGTATCAGACCCTCCCAACATAACATTGGAACACGATGCTCCCCTCAGCAGGATAACCTGCAGTTACTGCAACAAAAGGGGGCATGTCTATGACGATTCTGTGAAAAGTAAAAACACACCCTTTTGCACACACTGCCAGCAATTAAACCACAATATCCGTAATTGCCGCCGATTAGGGGAGAGAGCGAGGATTCTCCACATAAGTCAGATTTGCGACTTCTGTGGCCAAAACGGCCACAATCTAGGATCCTGTCAGCAAAAGCTGAAATGGAAGTCGCGAATTCAATGCCAACCTGCAAACAATTCCCCCACTTCGAGCCCAGAACGAAGAAGGCCAAAACCCTCGGTGGCAAAAAGGAGCTACCACATCAGGACCCCACGCTCGCCGACAACCAGCGTCCCAACTGTCCAACTACCTATAGATGTAGGTGTTAACAAAAACACAACTCTAGTAGTGGACACCGGCGCTGAAATGAGTCTGATCAGCAAAAATTGCCTTACAAAATCAGACGCCAAAATAAATCAGCAAGATGCTTACACTTTAGAGACGCCGTTCGGAAGTATTAGGACCTTGGGAAGCTGCAAGGTGAACTTCCAATTAAAAGGTAGGTCTAAACTCCCATGCAAGTTCCAAGTAGTGAGCAGTATTGCAATGTGGAAGGCCCCAAACAACGCCTAACTTTTCCTCGCACGAAAATAAACCCTAAAGTATTTAGTGTGCCAATAAAATTCTCAAACGTCGAAAAAATGCACCTGAAAATTTCTTTTAAGATATCTTGAGACCGAGCCCAACATCTTCACGGATGTGGGTGATTCTGGTTATCGCAAGATGACAATGTAATCAAGAAACTACTCATTTTGCCGACAGAAGGTCTTCCGGAATCGAGCAGAGGTCATAAAAGCCTTTGAAGATTTCATTGCATCAAAAAGTCAGCACTTCTACGAAAAAGGAATATTTGACCTGTATCACGTTGGAAGTCATAGATGCCAACGGATCCTATTTTGATTGAAGAAAAATTTACGGTAAAATGTTATTGGATTTTAAATTTCACATTTCATGAACCCAATACCAACTAGAATGTTTTGTGGGATTTCTTTCTGTGATTGCCGGTGTCGAAGTTTTACTTTAAAAACTGCGATGTTAACGTTTGTCCAGATTTAATCATGGAATTCACAACACAAATCCAGGTTTGATAAAAAAATGTGAATAGGTTACAGCAATCATAAATAGAAGTTATAAGTTGCGGCGGTCCTTTCCAACAGAACTCAATAGAACAAGTTTCGTTAAAATCAGCCAGATGATTGTACTAACAAATTTTACAACTGACAATGTAATCAAGAAACTACTCGACGGGCCAACTGATTTACCTCCCTTCTTGGCAATGGTTAATGGAGTGACGTGATGTAACTGATTTTCTTCACTCGTCGTTTAACAACCAGTTGGGTTTCTCCTCCTTCCTTATGCACAATAAACAAACCTTTCCCACTTTAGAACCCCGCTTGCATTCAACCGACCTTGAGGAGATGGAAAGGTGTATTCTGCAGAACTACCAACCAATAGGCCTACTCTCTGTGATATTTAAGGTGATGGAATAACTGATCGATTAAGTAAATATTCTTCCACGTCCTAAGTCCTGCGAACTTTCCCAACAATTTGCCGATTAAATGAAAACTTTCTTTTCTACTAACCCAGAGTTCTATGTTGTCACTAACTCCTTTTTTATACAAGCATCCAAAAAAATGAATTCTTACGGACGCTTAAATGTGAAACCACAGTGTGATTGAAATAAGACGAAGAGGTTAAGGAAAGAACGGATCGATGTGCACTGGCTTTTAATGCGTGAAGATTACAATAACGAGGTAACACATCATTCGCATTCCACATTCGTGTGGTTCGACTGAAGAAAGATTCGCTATGTTTATCCGTACGCCTGAAGTTAATTTTTAACGTGAACTGTTTGATTAATGGATATCGCGGAAGGATGCTTGGTGAGATGGAATGTGTTCAGTTAAGCAATGATCGAAACACTTATAGTTTAACGACGAAATTGAAAGAATTCCTCCTGGGTCCGTAATAATTGTCACCAAATTTGGAAACCTAATTTCAATTTTAGCAGCAATTGTACATCATCATCATCGGCACTACAACTGGGGTCCGGTCTTGACCTTATTTAACAAGTCTCTCCACCGGTACCGATTTCCCGCCGATGTGATCCAGTTTAGCACGCCCAGGCTCTGGGCGTCCTGGTCTACGTCATTCCTCCATCGCAGACAAGGTCTGCCGCACTGTCTACTTCCATACATCCTGTCCCAAAGGACTTTCCGGGCAGGCTCTTCTTCGCTCATTCGAGCTAAGTGTGTTACGGACCGACCTTGAGTCCAGGTTTCCCCAACACCCACTAATCCCCTTTCGTTAGTTTCCCTTCTTTACCCCTGAACGGAGAACAACTCGCCAAGTAGTTAATTTGCATAAACTACTTTGTGCAAATTTTACTTGGTAGAGAAAATAATAAAAACCGGCGTTGGTGGCGAATAATAAATAAACGTCAACGGCGAAAATAAACAAGATTCATTCGACGTAAAACTGCGACTCGACTCGCTACTGAGAATTAGTTGTGTTTGGTATTTTCGCGATAAAGAAATTTAGTGATTACTAACGTTGCATATTAAATTGTACATTACAACAATAAGTTTTCCTGTGAAGAATTAAGAATTATCTGAAGCGGAACAGGGGAGCACCACGCTCAACGCCCCCTGCAACTTGTCGCAGACCAACCGCAGCTGCAGCGACCGCTCAACGGTAGACACAACTTAAGTAAGCCCAATTATGCTCACTTACAAATAAAACTTTACTATATTACTAAATATTAACTATATATGAATATTAAATATAATTGTTAATAAATATCAAATATATATATATATCATCATCATCATCGGCACTACAACCGGGATCCGGTCTTGGCTTTATTTAACAAATCTCTCCACCGGTCCCGATTTCGAGCCGATGTCATCCAGTTTAGCACTCCCAGGCTCTGGGCGTCCTGGTCTACGTCATTCCCCCATCGCAGACAAGGTCTGCCGCGCTGTCTCCTTCCATACATCCTGCCACAAAGGACTTTCCAAACAGGCTCCTCTTCGCTCATTCGAGCTAGGTGTCCCGCCCACCGGAGTCTACCGAGCTTGATTTTTCTTACAACATTAGATTCAAGGAAGATTACGTACAACTCAGGGTATTAGCGTCTCCGGAATCGTCCTTCCTCACATACGGGGCCAACAATTCTCCTTAAGACCTTTCTCTTGAACGCGGCTAAGAGTTCAGAGTGCCTTGTATTGAGCAACCATGTCTCGGATCCATACATGAGTACTGGTAAGACCATGGTCTTGTACAGTAGTAGCTTGAATGTCCCGGATAAATTTCGGGATTTAAAGCGCCTTGATAGACCATAGTAGGCTTTGTTGGATTTGATCAGCCGTTCGCGTATTTCGTCTTCCATATTGTTATCGGCTGATACTATTGACCCAAGGTAGTTAAAGGATTGCACTACTTCAAATGCGTGTTCCGCTACCCTGATAGTTTGACCAACCTTAGGACTTCTCTTCGCAGAAGTTGCCACCATGTACTTTGTTTTCACCTCATTAATGTTTAGTCCCAGTTTTTGTACCGCCTGCTCGATCTGGGTGAAGGTGTCCTGTACAGCCGAATCGGATCTACCGATGATGTCGATGTCATCTGCGTAGGCAACTATCTGGCTGAACTTGGTGACAATAGTCCCTCTAGTTGTAACGCCAGAGTCACGGATTGCTTTTCCCAACGCCAGGTTGAAGATGAGACAGGCCAGGCCGTCTCCTTGTCGGAGTCCATTAAAGATGTTTATTGGTTTGGATAGCAATCCCGCTATCTTTATTTGACTAGTTACGGTGGTCATGAATCTTAAATTCCAGAAATTTTTCCATCGCCTGCCAAGGGTGAATATCTGATCAATCGCGGATTTGTCTGGAATGAGGGCACACTGATACCAATGATGACTTTAGCGTATAGGGCTATCCGATCTTGTAGGACAGAGGAGGGTATCTTCACCCTATCGAAAGATGTTATAATTTTTGCAAATGTCGTCTTACGTCAATCATATTTGACATTTGTGAACTAGACAGCTGCAGTATACAAACAAACAAGCAATGGAGCACTATACTCCGCAAGAGTGTGGAATAATTGTGTCGATTTTTTTGACCAATAATCGGTCGGTTGTGTTAGCGGAGCGTGAATTTCGACATGGATTTCCTAATCGTGTCGCGCCAACTTGGCTAACATTTCGGCGCTCATCTACTCGACTCGAACAGACCAGAACCTCAGGAGACCTGTGGCGGTTCCATCAAACCACACAGCCCACTTACCTGAAAAGCCCCCCATATCCGCAACTCAACTCCCATTGTCTCCTGCCAATGCAATCGCATTCCAGAGATCGCCTCCTATTGGTCACTGGTCAAAGGAAATTTCATTTCCTTTTCACCACACCACCAGAAACTCACCCCAAACGATTAAATATCGTTGAGTCGTCTTCCATCCTTCAACGAGCGCGCATCGTGTTTTACCCTAAGTAGTGTTCGCACGGGAGTACATACGCCCATGCGCACGAAAAGCAAGTACAGTCCCTATACACAGGTGGTAATCGGTAATTCCTTTCGTACATTTAACCATATTCTTATAAATCGCGTTTTATTGAGGAATAATTGGATGTAACTTCTGTTGAATTCTAGAGTGTACAAATGCCACGTAGTAAGAACCTGATCTGACAACATTGTTTAGTTATGTGTAACCTGTGTAATTAGTGTACTATAAAAATAAAGAAGAATAATAAGGCATGAGGGATCACTTTAGACCGCTCCTGAGAAGGGCCTTTGCGGTCGCCGCCGTGGTTCCTCAACCCTGAGGGAAGATTAGCGACCGATCGTGTGGAGTTACGCCGCTATTTCCGGCTCCCACACTCACCAGCCTCCGCTGAAGTTGCTCGAGACAGGGAAAAAGAATTGGGTGTTCGTGGGGGTGCCGCAGCTCTACCCACCAGTCATATGTCCAAAAAAACAAAATTATTCTAAGTATCTTTTCAAATGGTTTTATTCGTCTGGATTTCCTTTTATCTCTCCTTATACAGATGTTCTCCTGGGGTACTTCCTCCAGGGACAATGAACGTGAAAATACTGGCCGACTCAGATCACGATGCAGGCTCTTTTATAAACGGAAACAAATCGAGATTTGTATCTCGAAATGATCGATTCGAACGCAAAATCTCGATTTAGATACACCAGGTGTGGTGCCCAATGTTTGTTTTGAGATAAGAAATCAGTTATATGAATTCTCATGAAATTGTAGTTCATATGGGGATATGCACTGGAATTAGCATTTTGTTTGAGTGTGGCAAATTGAACATCTGGTTCGAGTTGCCATGGGTTTGGTTTTGTTTGGATTATGAGGAATTGGATGTATATGATAAACGAATATTTGATTCGTTTATCAGGGATTTTATTTTATTGGGAGAATGTATTTGTGGAATTGAGTTAAGGGTTATGGGGAGTTGGGTAAAAGGCCGATAAACGAATATTTGATTCGTTTATTGCGAATTTTGAATTTAGATGAATATTTTGTATTAATCTAAGTTTAGGTGTAGGGATTTGGATATTTGTGTAGGGGAAAGAGATGGTAGGGCTTTTCAGAGCACTACAGTGCATCAGTTAACACATGCTGACCGTTAACCGCGTGTGAATTACTGTTAAGCCATCCTTAATCTCAACAACGAAGAGGACGATTTTGTGTCGAAAATCATCATGAGCGGCGAGGTGCATTTCCACTTAAGCGGAAATCCGCGTGCGATGCACAAAGAGCCATTATATCCAACCCAAGCCACTATGTGGTGCAGCGTTCACGCGGGGGGAGTGATTGTTCAATTCCTTCGGTTGAAAGCGTGAAGATTGAAATTGCAGGGTAACACACGACGGGTAGTTCACCTAAAGGACCACTCATTATATTTGTTTGTCCATTTAAAATTGAATTTTAAAGAGAACCAGTGCGTACTCAATGATTGTCAATTTTCACTACCTTACCATAGAAAGTGAAACGCAAACTTGGAATGTTGGTAGAATAAAATATTTTTTGTCTGTGTTTTAATGACAAAATTGAAATTGCAGGGCAACACACGACAGGTAGATCTCCTAAAGAACGATTCATTGTACAAGGTGGCGCAAAATTAATCATCCAATTTTGTGTTTGAATTACTTTTATACTAAATAAAATAAAAATGATTTTGAGTGATGGAAATCTTTAGTTGGACCTTTACAATTTTTTTCTGTTAAGAGAAAAATATGATATCCGTCAAGTGGCTACCGCTAGTGTTGATACACATTTGTACCAGTTTTATCGCATTTTCCACGACTTTCCGCAAGATTTCCGATGATAACTGTTCGCATTCCTGTCGAATATTCTCCTTAAGAGCGTCGATTACCTGAGGGTTGTTGGCATAAACCCGCGACTTCAAGTAGCCCCAAAGAAAGAAGTCTGGGATGGTTAAATAGAGTGATCTAGGGAGATCTTGCTGGCCATGCCAAATTGCCAAAACGGGAAATTACGCGACCAGGAAACGCTTCCTTCACAATAACCATTGTGGCTCGTGCTGTGTCCACCGTCTTGTTAAAACCACATGTTCACCAAGCCCTGCTCATCTAACGGAACCTGAACTGTCCAACCACATTTTATTTCTCTATCCCTGTCTTCTTCTTACACCGCAATCGATTATTAAATTGGCATAAATGGTTACCAGTAATCCCTGTTATAGAAGCTCCCCCCTTAAAAAACATAAGCAACCTAGAGGACTGCAAAGTATATAACCAGCATAACTAGCATCCACTTTGAGGACACTTTGGCATTGTTTAAATTAACTAAATTCATCGAAATGAAAAAGACAAAAAAGCTTAAGTGTATACCACTATCATCTCGTCAGCAACTTATCCTGTTTTCACAAATACCATCTCGGATTCAAATCAGCTATTCAAATCTAATTGTCTTGTTAAACAAGATCTCATAGAAATTCACATGAAATCGAACAATCAAAAGGAGCTCATCATTTCATGCTTATTGACAGTTAATCACCTATGATACGAATTCATCTGCTACTGTGAAACGCGGAGAATCAGTGGCACCCATTCAATTTGCTTCATCTACCTTCATGTCACGTAAAACAACATCCTGAGGAGAAGGTACAATTATGTAAATATCTCGTCAGATGGAACTGCCACTGAAATTCAAAAATCAGTCGACCCGAGGGAAGACAGAAATGCATCTTCTTGAAGAACAAGCTATTAGAAATCATTTGAATCAATGGCAAATCACCAACCAAGAGATCTCAGCTTGAAGAACAATCATCTACTCACCTGCACTTGAATCCAGACGAGAATTGTTGAAGTATACATCAAATAGGTCACTTGACTTGACATTCTGTTGGTGGGATGCGCCACTATCATTTGAGTCTGTTGGAAACATCGCCGTCGTTGTTGCAGTTGTTGGGATGGTTGTAGGTGACCATCTTTTCAACCACGATGAGGATGTCGACAGAGATATCGGACGACCACCGTCTTTCTGTCGAGGTTCGTAATCGATGTTAATGAATGATTCATTTGATTCACTGTCTAAGTCATCCCATGAATTAAAATGGTACAAAGCGCCACCACCACTGGCAACAGTTTCTTTTACTTTCCCTTCACCATCTTCAATATGTACGACGATTTGATTCTTTGTTACTGTTGGGCCTGATTCTGCTACCACTTCTTCTAAATGGGACGTCAACAAACGGGAGTCCTCGTGAAGCGGTTCATTTAGTTCCACCAGAGCCGTAAAGCTATCGTCCTCGTCTTCATCCATAACACACTCATGATGTTTATCATCCTTAAGCTGGAGCTCATCGTTAGATAGAGTGCCTGTTGGTCTGGTGGTGCATTCATTACTCTCAGCACCAGTTGTATTATTTGCTGTAGCATTTCCGACGTCGTGCCTCATCATGCCATCACCCGTGATGTTTGTTCCTCTGTTCACTTTAAATCGCATCTGCCTGCGTGGCGGTGGTACTGGCATCGATGGTGAATGCTCGGAAGTTCGTTTCGAAGATGACGTCAACGTTTTTTCAGAACCTAATTTGAATGCATCCGCCGCAATAGTTTCTCGGTTTTCAGTTGATTTTTCTACAATGGTCGTCTCATGTTTATTCACTTCAGTGCAACTATCAGCAGTGTTGTCGTCACCCAATAAACTACGAATATAGTTTGGTAACCAATAGTTATTTTCCTCCATTGAGGTCGCCTTGAGTGCAATCACTGATGGGTTTGTATTCAAATGTGATGTTGGAACCACCGTTCCACTGCAGCATGTCATTTGAAAATTTTTCAATTGGAATATTTGATTCTTTAATGATTTCTTCCTCCTAAGAAATTTATTGTGCTGCCTCTGCTGACGTTCACACAGGAAGTACTCAAGTATTTTACCCACAGCGGAAGTGTCCGTTCCATTAAGGGACTGTAAAATTGAGTTTATAACCTCGAGTGAGGCATTTATTACGGAATGATTCGAAGGATGGTTCACGTCGAGTAAGTGTAAACAAAAATCGTAAATTTCAATAATTTGCTTTGCATCCTGACTGCTGCAAGTGTCGTCATTTTTACCAGCGCCACTGGTACTGCTACAGCTTGGGTGGTATGAAGGACGGCTGCTTCCGGTTTCATCACGAATAATTAAGGGTAAGAGAAGACGAAAAAATCCTAGCGCACCCAAAAGTGCATTTGTACTCTGATGGTCGTCGTTAAGAAGGATATCTGTAATAAAAAGGGAAAACTGTAAATAAACAATTCACTTGGACTCGAATAGAATTTGAATGCATCAGTGAATTTAGAGAAAATGTTTTGAAACTGGAAAGTTTCTCCAGTTTTGGTCTGGTAATTAAAAATGTTACTTCCTAGCGGGTAAGATTTCCACTATGGTTGACAGGAATTACCATAACCCAGACGTCAAAGAAGAGTTTTATCGATGGTTTGTTATTACTTTTACACCCTGCACCTATTATTTTAAGTAAAAGAACTTTCTTCTGTGCTTCTGTATTCCAAACCGCCACACCATGGCATTAGAACAAAAAACCTTCCTAAGGTATTACTCAAAGAAGCCAATTCATTGGGTAGATAACAACTAAGACGACAACTACAGTCGGATAATAAAATCGGTCTGTTGTCCCTATCCATTGAGTTTTCACAAATATAAGTTTGGGAATAAGTATTGTAATAACCATTTTTTCTTTTAATTGGAAACAATTTTATTATCCACGTTGAGTTCGCGCTCTCCGCTCAAAGTACTGACAAATTTTGCTACCTCATTTTGTTTTGCAGGCTGCAGACCTACTGCCCGTTTTAAGCGCGAACCCCCCGTTTTGTTTGTCAGTTTACATATTATTTTAAAAAGTTTTCAGTTATTCAAACGTCTTCCACAACCTTGTGGGCATTGTTTAAGCCGAACGCGCAAATTCTCAAAAACATATTGACAAGTTCCTTTTGAAACGGCGTTGTTTCCCCGCGTGGTTTGTTGTAACTGTTAAGTATCTCCACAAAAAATAATCACACAGGGTAGGATTTGGATCCCGTGGGAGCATTCAATGTCTACTCTTTGTGATATCAGTTTCCCAAGGGACTTCTCCTTCAACAGGTCCATGGGCCTTGTAGCAGTGTGGCAGGTGCCCCATCATACTAATCCAAATTCTGGAATCGTTTTCCGACAATTCTCTGCTTTCATCGCAATGGTAACTTCTTTTTAAATGTTAATGAAGTAGGGTACAATAATCCCCTTAGTTGATATTGCCGCCCATACAATGACTACGGCTATGGTCTTGGTGTTTCTATAGATGCTTGTTATTAGCGACGCATTATGCCATCTCCAGGAAAAGGTCACCGTTTTTTTTTTTTTCCTCCCAGGAAAGGCAAACCTATTGCGCTGAGTTAGCGCCCTGAGATGCTTTTTTTTTCTCGATCGTGTAGCGATCCTAAATCGCTACCCCCATCCAAATCCCCAATATTATCATAATCATAATCCAAATCCTCAATTTCCCACTAACCTACATCCAAATTCCATATTGAGTCACATGAGCAACGAATTAAACCAAAAGTTAATTCGTCGCACATTGACTCAATTCTCAAAATCCTGACATCATGAAATGCCTAATTCAAAACGCATTTCATGATTCCCTTTCCAAGAACCTCTAACAAATTCCCAGAACACAATTCCAATTGACGCACACAAAGTCTTGTGTGTGCTTCTTGGAATTTTGACACTAAAATAGTTGACAATTCTCAACTGAAAAAACAATAAAAGGGCGACCAATTTCAATTTCGTGATCAGTCCAATTCCAGAGGCCGAACCCATGGTCAACGCAGTATCAATTAAATACGACTTAAATGCCACCAAAGAAAATAGTTGAACCGTTGTTAAAATAAATAAAGAATAATTAAATCCTTTAACCAAAAATAAATCGACAATAGACACAACGCGTTTTCATTCAGACCCCCAACTATAACTTAACACAGATCATAATAAACAATAAAAGGGAACCGCCTTCTATTATTCCACACTCCACCACCATTGACATCCATCACCTGCCGGGGGCTACCGGCTGGAGCAACGAAACCCTGAAGGAAGCTCCCGTTACTTGGTCAGGGAGGCTCCCACCAAAGAGGTTGGCCGTACCCATTTAAACTGCCCCCGCACCCCCAGCTGGGACGGGCACCCACTTCAGCACCGATCCCGCCGCCAGACGCCAGCGGAGCGGAGCGACACCGTCTCCCCCACTCCGGACAAGGGATCAAAGTAAACAGCAAGGGCACACCACACCAAAAGTAGGTAAGCCATTCCTTTCCCTCAGTTATATCGATGGTACCTCAACAATCGGGTCCATCACCCAAGCTCCGAAAAATGCTCAAGGATTTCTCCCAACCATTTCACGAAGCCTGTAGCTTAATAGGGTGGTATTTCGCCGGGCGGCTGGGCTTTGGGACCCTACGTACCACTCAGTAAACGCAAGACACAACCTCCTTACCAACTCAGCCATTTAGGCGACGAAAACACCATTTTCCCAACAAAAAAAAATCATTTTAACTGCGGGTCCCCTTCAAGATATAAAATCGTTCGACTTTAATATGGTTTACATGGTATTGGGGAAATATATACACGGTATTGTTCATTTTCGTCATGAATCAGTAATACGAACATGTGTCTTAACAAATATAGAACATTTCACTTAAACGAATCTGCCTATGAAAAGATGTAAGGAACTGATTGAGCTGATAAACAGGGACGCAGGTTGACGGGGCTGGAAATGGTACAGTTGTTTAGGTAGGAGTCTACAGAATATTTTCAAATAAGAAACAAAACGGAGGAGTGCGGGGCACGTTAATTCTGCTCTACTAAGCTTTTGCAAATATTGATTTTTCGACCGTTTACTTCGAAAATCCATAACTGCTTGAAACCCGCGCTTGGTAGAAACCTTAACGTGGTGCGGGGGCTTAAACTACAATGAAGCACTCAAGCTAGGCTCACGGAAGCACATTCTTCCAGTAGGAATGTGGGGAGGAGAAGTATTATGTCAGACACGGGCACACGGTTCACTTCACTCCCCATCACTAACCGATTTGGCGAAAGAAAACACCAACAAGGAACGACGATCCGTACCGAACACCAGAAGACATCCGTTTGCCAAAAGATTAGAACGCACGTTATTCTCTGTCACTCACTGGTTGTCCGCTGTAAATAATCTTCCAAGAATCCAAGAGTACAAGGAAATGAAACGCCCTGCTTTAATTTATTTCTATTTGTGTCTATTGTTTATAACTTCATTTAAGTTGTTATTTATTTTTGGGTCTACATTAGTTGTTTTTATCGATATGTAACGTTACACATGTTGTATTTGGCTCATGCGGGACACTGTTTAATTGGTTTATTAATAGGTTTCATTGGCGGCACCGTTTCACTGGGGATTTGTTTGGTGAATTAAGGGTTCGACACGTAAAACATCGCGTGTGTAAACACCGGAGCCGGTACGGTGGATGGCAGGCGACCCGACCGCCTTGCTGGTTGAATTACGACTCAACGATATCTTGCCCGTTCAGAGCTCACTCGCTCATCGTGGTCATGGTGGTATGTGTGCCTAGAACAAAGAAAGACATAAAGTGCATTCCTATGATACGATTTCGGTAAAGCAAATAAAACCGAAATCTTCGGATGCATGTGCGTAGCAGCTAAACAAAGAGACCACGATGTGATGTGGAAATGTGCTAATTAGTTTTAGCTAGATTACTGGGAAATGGTGTTTATGGCATCGCTAGTAAGGGTACGTATTGAATGCCTATTTGCATTGTTTATGCTTGGATTTCAATTGATGCCAAGGGACGCGGAATGCGTATTTGCTTTGGGTTGCACATTGTGCGAGTCAGGGAATTTATTGCTGGGAGAAAAACGTCGCCAGCCAATGTATACATAAAGAAATTTATCGTATACATGAATGAAGCTGGGAATAGGCGACGCCATGATAATTATCTCTGGCTGGAATGGTTACATGATATGTGAACCGGAGTTTTTCTTTTCAGGAAATTTATGACGAGGAAAGTAAGAACTCTTACAGGAGATTTGTAAGCGAAGGAATGCTTGAAAAGGTAAGAATTCTTTTGCAGGTACTTTTGGGTTATAATAATTGGATCTATTTGATGCGTGAAGCATTTAAGATGCTAATGCGAATTGTATTAGCGAAAGCTTATGCAGACTGGGTTGTGGTTATGGGGGTTTTTTCAGGAAGGCGAACCGTGGGATCTGGCGGAACCGCCACAGGAACACCCATGTCAAACAGGGTAGCGAGGAGTAACACACAAAGATCTACCACCCCTAATCCAGGGTGTTGCGCGTCACCGTGCCCATTGGATGGTTTGCAGCCAGTGGTATACCGGCTGTTTTATAACGGCACCTCTCTGACACCGGATCGAATCAGAGCACCATATCAAAACAGGGCTCTGATATGGGGGACTATTTGAAACCCTAAGACTCGTGGGAACAAAAATGAATAGTCAATATACAAAAAACAATCCCACGTAAAACCTGGTAGGCGTAGGTGTGATGAGCCGACACTACCATAAGGGAACAAATCATCAAGAAAACACAAACTCGGCAAAAAGAAGACGTAGGGAAAAACGGAAAAAGCGGGATATACGTGTCGGGACATGGAATGTTCGAACGTTATATAAACCAGGCGCGATACAGACGGTCGTAGAAAACGCGACAACGCCGCGCTTCAGGAAATCCGACTCCCGCATCAAGTAATTGAAACCAACGTATTTACACTGGCGTGTGGAGGTGCCAATACACATAACCTCGGAACCTGCTTCATCATAAGTAAGAAGATTACGCCCCACGTAAAAGATGTGAAATTTATTAATAACCGAATGTCGGTGCTAAAAATACAGGGCCATGGTACAATTATGTATTTATTAATGTACACGCCCGAACAGAATCTACCGACGAAGAAACGAAGGACACGTTCTACGAGACCCTAGAGGAAGTATTTGATGGGATCTCATCATTCGATGGTAAAATCCTCCTCGCGGACCTCAACACGAAAATTGGAAAGGAAGATATCTTTTAATCAACCAGAGGTACAGAAGCCTACGATAATCGATATCGAATAATCATGTTCCTAGCATCAAAAGATCTGGTGGTGAAAAGCACGATGTTCATGCACAAGCAAATTTATAAAGCCGCATGGATATCACCCGACGGCGTAACGCGTAACCAACTAGACCACTTTCTCGTAGACAAAAGACACCACTCGAATATCCTTGACGTAAGATAATGGAGAGGAGCAGATTGCGACTCCGATCATCTTCTAGTGATGGGCAATCTATTTTTCTCGTTCTCATTTACGTTTTTTCGTTGTTTCTTCTGATGTCTCTCTATTTCTGCTTCTTTAATGTGTTTGAGTAGAACACGTATCCAAACTATTTTTATATAAAGGGTTTTGTTTCATTTTTCCCTCCAACGAAATTATTTCCTTAATTTTATGTTTATTATTTTATTCATTTAGCTGTGTTATAAATCTTCTTCTTTATAAGTAAAGTACAATAGAAATCTATCCGAATTATTTACTCCGAACTCCTAGAATTTTGTTTTATTATTTATTGTAGTAAATTAGTATATGATGAAGTCAACGCAATAAGATACGCGACAATTCGGAAAGAGACAATGAGACTCTTCAACGCAAAAAACGCGAATGGGAGAAGACTCGGATAAAAAAAAATCCTAGAAATTACCAGAGGAAAGAACATCAGAGGTATGTATGCCGATATAAACTCAATTAGAAAGCTACCGAGAAAGAGCCAAAAGAATTCGAGACACAAACGGCTGTCTGGTCATAGAAACAAACAATATCGTGACAAGATGAGAGCAGTATTTTGAAAACCTGCTCAATGGTCGCACCCATCAACCGCAAATAAACGCACCAGACATACATACAGCCGAGCCTCACATCCCAGAGCCCAACTGATCAAAACAATAAGGAATAAGGAATCTCTCCGGAAGAATGGAAAACCTCAATAGTCGCCCCCGTTTTTAAAAAAGGCGACAGATCTGACTGCGAAAACTGCAGAGGAATATCATTACTCCCAACCACATACAAAATACTAACAAATGTCATACTGGCGAGAATCACATCGTACGCAGAAGAAATACTGGGAGACTACCAGTGCGGATTGCGTAGGAACTGGTCAACAAGCGACCAAATGTTCACAGTAAGGCAACTGCTGGAAAAGAAGTGGGAAAAGGGAGAGACGGTTCACCAACTGTTCGTTGACTTCAAAAAAGCCTACGGCTCAGTCGTAAGGTAAATACTCTACCATATTATAGTTGAGCTGGGAGTCCCGAAAAAATACGCCGCCCTCATTCAAATCTGCATGAACAAAAATAAAGTGTGAGTTATAATAGAAAACCACTTCTCGGAACATTTGAAATCCGGGACGGACTAAAACAGGGGATGGCCTCTCACAATGTCTTTTTAACCTTGTGCTCGAGGATGTCATCAGAAAGGTACCAGACGGCAACATGGCCGGATCACAAGTTCTCGCATACGCGGATGACATCCCCATTTTGGGCGATAATCTAAAAACTGTAAGTAAAAACAGTGAAATCATCATTCAAGCGGCAGAAGAGGTGGGCCTAGAAATAAATGAAGACAAAACAAAATATATGATTACGGCGAAAACAGGTGGACCTCAAGGAACACATATAAACGTCGGAGACAAGATATTTGAAAAAGTTAAAGAATTTAAATATATGGGAACAACACTGACGGGCAGTAACGAAATTAATAAAAGACTGCATTCTGACAACGCCAGTTGGCACGTAGTCAATAAACTGCTGAAAATCACGTAATACAAAGCTCCCTGTTTATAGAACCATCATGCCGATTGTTCTATGCGAATGCAAAACATGGTCTCTCACAAAACGGGAAGAAAACAAATTCCGCGTATTTGAAAATAAAGTTTTAAGGAGTATCCTTGGCGATAAACATGACAAAGTGGCGGGATAATGGAGGAAACTCCACAACCACGAATTGGAAGAGCTATACCGTAAACCTGTAATAGTGAGAGTAATCAGGTCGCGAAGATTAGTATGGGCCGAACGTGTGGCGGAATGGACAACGATAGGATCGTGTGTAGAACTCTTGACGGTAGACCAACGGGAAAGAGATCGACAGAACGGCGGTGGCGGAGATGGGAGGACAATGTTAGGATTGACCTTGAGGAGATCGGATTGGATGGACAACGGTGGAAGGAGAGCACACAGAACAGGGAATGATGGCGGACTCGAATGGGCGAGGTCATGAACTTCCGGGTTCCTACAGCCCAATAAATAGTAAAAAAAATAGTAAATGTATAACTGCTTGCAGAATTAAAAAATTAGAAATTATGATAACGTAAACGTTTCCAACGGACAGGCTGTGTGTACTAAAAATCGTTATATAATGTAGCGACTGTTGTCATAAATGTAAATATTTCTCCATTCCATCGAAATGTATTATCCAACTCATATATTTTTAGAATACAAAGCTACTTAGTGTTTTAAACAATTTTGAATTTGTTTCCCCTCTCACACCACTGTGTGCCGCTTCAACACGGCCTGCCAATTCCCAGGAAAACGTATCACGAAATAAAGCAGTCAATTCCTGGGAAGACGCCGCATCAAAACAACAGCAAATTAATTCTCAGGAAGACGAAACGAGAAATAAGTATGCAAATTACTGGAAAGTTATTTCGCAGCTGCACACACAAAATCGATGCAAACGATTTTAAAAGAAGAAAATAATATCGTTTGAATTCTCATTTCGCTCCTCGCTTGAATCAGCAAAATATATGAAAAGTTCATATACGAGAACCTCAACACGTATCGGTGCCAGGAACCTATTACCGGATTTCCAGTTTAGATCTAGAAGAGCGCGTAGCACCACTATGGCTCTCAACGTATACCAAGACCACGTCTCTCTTTAAAAAGGAACCTACCATTGCGGCGCGCCTGGACTTTGAAAAGGCCTTGACACGACGTGGATTGAAGGTCTCATCTTTAAATTGTTGAACACTGGCCTCAGTAGAATGCCATGTAGCACCATCTACCACTTCATTCGAAATAGAACCTTCCAAGTTTAGGTGAATGGAAAGGTATCCCGAACTTTCCACGTCGCTGGAGGCGTAGTACAGGGCTCCATTCTTGGTCCCATTTTATCTAATATATACACCTTAGATATTGCTCGCCCTCTGGAGGGGAAATTAAACCAGATATCCTATGCGGATGACGTTCTAATGTACACGTCGTCTATAAGCCCTAAACTCGCATCAAATCGACTTAACCGTCTCCTGGACAAACTCTATCAGTATTACACTCGATGGCAAATTCGACTTAACCCATCTAAAGCAGTAGCCATAATTCTGAGTGGTAAACACTCCCAACCTACTTCTCGATATTCACAGAATATTCGAATACAAATAGGAGGTACGGCGAGTATACCACAGGACAGAATGAAATAATTATGGTTCTTTTATACCCCGAAAATGAATTTCATCAAAGATATGACCCACATCCTGCAAAGAGCCCTCGGTGGATCTAAGCAACTGCACAACATCTTGAAGTCAAGTAACAAAGTTGACACAAAAGTTAAACTTCTCTGCTATAAACAACTGATCCGATCTAGAATATCGCACGCCTTTCCATATAGTCTATATATATTCGGCCCTAATGAAAAGAATTCGAGTGTTTAAAAAAAAAAAAAACTCCTCAGAAGATGCATCAACCACACTAGAAGGCCTGACGGTCGCCATTACCCCAACGCTCACCTAGATGTAGGTGCCTCCATTATTGCATTATTCGTATCTCACCCCACACTATTGTCCAATCTATTCGAGATCTTGGGATCCTTCGCAATAGGGAGGTTGACTTCCTCTTTAACATTGATGAGACGATCCGGAAAGACAACCCTGCCCTCTGATTTGTGAAACGATGTTCTAAGGAATTCTTCGACCACTACGTAACTCGATCCCTATACTTTATCTTAGTCCATCCACTGCTTGAATATGCTAGCCAGGTATGGTCTCTTTAGCCCAAGCCAGAAGTAACAACCTTCGTAAGGAATTTCCTACCACATCAAATGCCTGTGCCTACGACGGGTCCATTATCTAACCACACAAGAACATTTTTGAAATTATGCGAAAACATAGAAGGTGTTCTGCGAGACTGCATGAAAGAAAACCGCCAGATAAAAGTCTATACTAGATCGGAGCATGGTGTCCGAGGGACAATCACAGGATACTTAGTGTTGTTCGACAAACATTGGAACATGTTGATAAGAGATGTGGAAGAGGCATAGAAGCGCCGAAAGTGGGGCTGTAGCGATTCTAACAGATACACACACAATTCACAAGCAAAAATAGTGAAGAACACCGAACGAAAAATCGAATAAGAAAAATACATCAGAACCGTATACCAAGCGATAAATAAAAATAATTAAAAAATAGGATGGGAAAGCTCCTTAATCCTCCCCCTGTACATTAACGGTTTCAAATTGATCAACCTCAGAACCCTTGAGGAGCGCTGGGTCCTGGCCGGCATGGTGTTTCACACCAGTGGAATATAGTCGAGTTTGGAAATCGAATTCAAAACACGGTCAGTAGCCTGCTGTGTAACGCTTAGGTAAAAATTTTTTCGTGATTCGAGCTGTCATAGCGTCAGTACAAATCACACGATCTTCTTCACTATTATTTCAAACGCTATAATTGGTGACTACGACGTGATCTGTACACACACGCAGCATACACTTTCCATAGTAAAGCAGAACTTCACACACGGTCACGACTTCCGCATAGAGCACAGCCTCCTCCGATGTTTTCTCGAATCTGATCGTAACGAAGTTACTGCGGCGGGAGTGGTGTAGCGATTCTAACAGATACATACACAATTCACAAGCAAAAATAGGGAAGAACACCGAACGAAAAATCGAATAAGAAAAATACATCAGAACCGTATACCAAGCGATAAATAAAAATAATTAAAAAATAGGATGGGAAAGCTCCTTAATCCTCCCCCTGTACATTAACGGTTTCAAATTGATCAACCTCAGAACCCTTGAGGAGCGCAGGGTCCTGCCTGGCATGGTGTTCATTCAGCGGGTTCATTCCGGCTCGGCCAACTGCACGTACCTCCTTAACTTAATTCCTCTGAATACAAACCCTCAAAATACGCGTGATCCCTACTTCCTCTACATTCCCCCTCGCCTCACCTCTTATAGTCTCCACGAACCCCTTTCGCGGATCCTGAGAAATTTCAACTCCACCTTGTTCGACTTCAACCTCTCTACCCATACTCTCAAACACCGCCTCCAAAACCATTCTCACCACCAATCTTAAGCGACGCTTCTACACTTTACTATAACCTGCCGCCACCTCTCGTCCCCACTCCGGCCATCTTAATTTGTACTGGTTACATTAGGTTAAGCTTAGTTAAGTTAGTTCTTAGGCTCTTAGGCAAGGTATATATACTTTAGTTGTGGGTACGTATGTTGCTTGAATTAAGCCAATGAATGGCGTTGTAGCCCTACTAAACTCTAAACTCGATCTCTATCGACGAGTAGTTGCTACAATTAGCATACAAGTACCTCGAAAGCATTCAGAAAAGCGGAAGCGTGTTTGTACGAGAGTCTCGCTATTGCGGATTCGCACATGGATGTATAGCGTTTGAAATAATAGTGAAGAAGAACGTGTGATTCGAACTGACGCTATGACAGTTTGAATCACCAAAAATTGAACCTAAGCGTTACCCATCAGGCTACTGGGCGATTTTAGAATTTGATATTTAAACTCAAGTATATTCCACTGATGTGAATTGTTATGTTATCGCTTGGTATACGGCTCTGATGTATTTTCTTATTCGATTTTTCGTTCAGTGCTCTTCACTATTTTGCTTGTGAATTGTGTGTGTATCTGTTAGAGTCGCCACAGATGTACTGGAGAAATCTAGTACCTTCACATCTGCTTGCTATATGACAACTGTCACCCGCCACCTGACTATGCGTCATTGAAAAAAAGGGACGTCACCTAAGCGTCCCCCGGTTTCGAACGAGCCCAATGGCTGCTTGGCCAGTCTTCATTCATCCTTCACAACTCCCCAAATTATAATTACTAAAGTCTGTCTTTCTTGTTCTGAAATAATTGTATGTATTACGTTCATGTGCACAATTAATTGTTGTAATTATCGTTTCCTTTGTTCTTGTTCTAAAATAATAAATTCACCACTTTGTATGGAGACATTGCACAAATACGTCCGTTTTGACCCTTTTCTCCTTTGATCTCTTCGAGTCCAATCACCACAATTTCTTCTTCAGTACAAAACTGAAGAAAGCACCCTTCCCAACAACACTCCCATCTATAATAGAGGATTCCTGGACTCATTCTGTCTACTGCTGACACACTACACACCCGCGCGCACAGTGCGAGACAGCAAACATACACACACACACCGACCAAAACGTAGATCAGAAACCAAATACGTAATTTGCATTTACTATCGCACTCAAGACCTAGCGGTCTAATATGATTTCTTTCCAGCAATCCCTTCATCCTAGTAGTTAGAGATCAATTGAACTAACCCTGTACACACTGTCCTTAGATACCGCCCTTTTCTTTTTGAGATAACTCGGTATCGAGCCCAACATGCTCACGGGTGTGTGGGCTTCGGGTTGTCGCAAGATGACTAGAAACCAGAGACACGTTTGTCTGTCTCGTTTAAGTCGGCCTCCCACCACTTTTTTTTAAGCGTTTCTGTCCTGGAGCTCAAAGATCACGTAGGCATCTTCTCAATATAAATGAAGTTGTATTATAATAGGAAGATACTTTGTGTCATATCAGGCGAAGTGGCTTCCAAACCTTTCTTTTATTTTTCAGATACCCCAGAGCACTTCCTCCACCAGTGGTAATCAACCACCTTGGTTAGGTACACGAAAGGCGTTACCCCCATCAGTGGTAAGAGACGCCTTGGGAGGGAAAGAGAAGGTATAAATGCCACGGCATATCGAGCCGGTGCAGTGGCATGCGATGAAATCGGCAAACGGGTCTCGAAGGAACGCTTTCTAAACTCATCTCTTTCAGGGTATCCTTGACCAGCCAGTTAATACAGTCCACTACACCGGTGAGAGTTTGTAGGTACGGCGAGAGCTAGCCGCCATTTCAACTCGAAAACAATTGGTATGAAAACAAAATCGGGAATCATATTTGTTCACATGCCCCATCGCCATTAAAATTGGATTTATCGATGAACATTATATTGGAAAAATTATCGAAGGGTTCCAGTATCACATTAGCAAAGTTAAGTCGAAGTTAAATGTCTTCCGACTTCGATTGTTTTGTTAAATGCATTTTATACACTTTGAAATACAAATAGTGATGTACAATTCTTTGAAAAGCAGTCCTCTAAATGTTTAAGACTTGACTTTGCTTGCGAGTCGGTTGTTGCGTATTTATCTCATACCAATTCACTTACACGCTGAACAAGGTGCCCTCGTCTCAAGCATTGTGATCCATTTACGAATAAACTTTGCGCTTGGTACTAATACCTCTTAAATCGAAGTAAGCACGGTACATTCATCTCAAAATCATCGCAGAATAGATGATTGCACGATGCCTCCTTAATGGCTGAATTGGTAAGGGGGTTGCGTCTTGCGTTTAACTGTGCAAAGCTAGGTTCAAGTGACGGCTCTTGCTATTGTGCAGTTCGCCACAATTACTGAGTGGTAGGTAGGGTCCCAAGGCGCAGCTGCCCGGTGAAATAACCACCCTATTACGCTAAACGCTTCGTGAAATGGTTGGGAGAAATCCTTGAGCATCTTTCGGAGCTTGGGTGATAGACCCGATCGAGAAAAAAAAAATAGTATCTCAGGGCGCTGACTCAGGGCAATAGGTCTCCTTTCCAGGGAGAAGGAAAATAAAAATAAAATAAAAAATTATGCCCAGCAAAACAAAACGCGTGTTGCACACCTGTGAACGACACCATAAAGGCACAAATTCTACGAACTAGGGCGTCCAACGATATTGATAGCGCTTTAACACACCTGCATATGTTTGTTCAAAATATACGTGTAGTGATCCTAAATCACTACTCCCATCCAATTGTCATTGAACGTTTCCGGGTTACGTGAAAACGTCCTGAATAAACGATTCCGCACACGGAGAGCACAAGCTTCCCATCAACTAAACACGCCGCGAAAATGGTTAGTCCAATACTGAACTATAAACGGCACTCTTTACCGGCACTAAACACTTTGTTATCCGTTGTCTCCAGCAAATCATGTATGTGAAGAAAAACAAGGTTGGAGCCAAAATAGAACCGTGGGACACCCCCGAATTAACATGATACAGATCCGAACACTCGCCATCCACAACAACCCGGATCCATCGATTTTCAAGAAAGCTCTTCGTCCAGTCACAAAGCTGTTCAGAAAGTCCATATGAACGAAGTTTGCTCAGCAATGCCCCGTGCCAGACGCGGTCAAGATCCTTGGAGATATCCAATACGACCGCCCTTGGCTCACCATGCCCCCCAATCGCAGTTGTCCATATATCGGTTATAAGTGTCAAAAGATCTCCCGTGGACAGCCTGCCACGGAATCCGTATTGACGATCATTCAGAAGTCCGTTGCACTCCAAATACTTAACCAACGCAGTATTGATGACTTTTTCCATCACCTTAGATAAAATAGACAGTAATGCTATCGGACGGTAATTTTGTGGGAGACACTTTTTTCCCGTCTTTGGGATTGGCTGAACTCGAACGATTTTCCAGCAAATAGAAAAGGTCCTCTATGCATAAGATAAGCGAAAGAGTCTGTCAAGAACCGGCGATAGTTCTGGAGCACAGTTCTCACGGATTATTGCTAGTATTCCGTTGGGGCCAGCTGCCGTCCTACAGTCCAGTTCAGGTAGAATGCGTTGAATTGTGCGCGGGCGAAACCTCACTAGTCGTTCTTCGCGATATCAATCGCCTGGTTGCCCGGGCTTATCAGATGAACTTTGTTTGATGGAATATGGAATGTAGATTTCCATCCCGAGCAGAATAAGCTATGTGACCGACCGCAAGCGTTAGCATCGGAGTCTGCGAAGCACACCCCCGACCATGGAAAAGATGCGAAGAAATCTCGCAAATCATCCCAGTTAGCAGTCCTATACTTTCATACAGGGCGAAGCTGCCTAGGCCGGTTATTCGCTTGATATGCAAGTGGTTTCGAGACAGATACCAAGCAGTGATCTGAGTTTCCAAGCGGCGCAGAAACCTCTACGGTATAAATACTCCGCTCGGATGTCAAATACAGATCCAGGGTGTTCGCATAATCACCTCGGGCATCCGGCACTCGCGTGGGTTCCTCCACGAATTGAGTCAAGTCGTGGCTAACAACAAACATCTCCGCCAACCTCCCAGCCTCGTCGGTTCTGTTAGAATGTACCAACCAGCCGGAATTGTGTGCATTAAAATCGCCAAGCACGATGATTTCAGAAGCTCGGATGTCAAAAACAGATCCAGGGTGTTCGCATAATCACCTCGGGCATCTGCCACTCGCGTGGGTTTCTCCACGAATTGAGTCAAGTCGTGGCTAACAGCAAGCATCTCCGCCAACATCCCAGCCTCGTCGGTTCTGTTAGAATGTACCAACCAGCCGGAATTGTCCACATTAAAATCGCCAAGGACAACAATTTCGGAAGCTGGGTGGTTGATCTCTATCCAGTCGACGGTATGTGAAAGATATTCGAAAAATCTCGCTGGTTGATCATCATTCGGGGAGCGGTAAAGACAACAGAATTCCTCTGCACGACCTTCAACCATATGATGTCCATGTTATTGGCTTCCAAGGCTGCCATCCTCTGGCAAGCCAGATCAGACCGCGCGAAGACGCAGACTCCGCCCCTAAAACGGAATCTCGAATGTAAGCCGTATCCTGAGCAACGTAGATTTGTCGAATCAGTTGACGAATCGACCTGGGTAGCAGTTAGGGCAAGGATATCAGGTTTCGCTGTTTGCAAATATTGGTGGACGGCGTTCACATTCCCATTAGTGAAACCGATGACCTTGATGCGTCGACAGAGCCTCGAGAGCGAGCCTGATTATGCGATGACGAATTTCTTAAACTCGGATTATTTATCGGAATATTTGCATGATGGTCCCACTGACATAGTCCCCCCGGCTTAGCTTAGAGCGTCTGCGAAGGACCAGTAAGTTATTATATAAGATATTTAAGCTAGAATTTAGGCATTTTTTGTCTAGCCTTTAATTTAGAAACTAAGAATATAGAAAGAAAATAAAAAAATGTTTAAAAATGAAAATGATAGTCCCCCCGGAGATCGGAATTGGAAACTAGTTTACCTCCGAATTTCTTTATATCAGAAGGTACCATCTGACTTATCTCCATGTCAGTCCGGGCCATCAGAGACACATCCGAAACACCGTCGAAGATATCTCCCGACGACATCATGGAATGTACAGCGTGACGGGGTGGTATCTCACCTTGGGACCGACTACCACCTAAGCCAACCTTTTCTCAAACCGGTCCATCAGCCAAGCTCCGAAAGATGGCCAGGGATTTTTCCCGACCATTTCACGGAGCCTATAGCGTGATGGGGTGGTATTTCACCGGGCGACAGGACGTTGAAACCCCATCTACCACTTGGGCTTGAGTCGCCTCTTACGACAGCAGTCATTGTCCATAAATCTAAGGTTAAAGTAGATCGAAATCAAACATTTTAAAAATCAAACAAAATAATTTGTAAACCACTTGAGCCACAACAAAACCGATGTGCATGTCTATTGTTCACGTGACTGCAGCTAACCAAAATATTTACAATGGTATGAAGTCTCTTTCCTAGGACGACGTGACAGATTCACCATCTCTCTATTAGCAATCATCACTTCCATTTTCACGACGCAATGAAACATTCAAGTTGGGTAACAATCATGTAGGAAAACTTTGCTCTCCATCCTGCTGCAGTCCATCACAGTCTTGATTACAAGTAGATCCTTCCATTCATCTAGTTTTGTTGGGCCATCACGGCATATCCCACGGAAAAGAATTCAGGAGAAAGAGGGGACGACAAAAAGAGAGAGATATTGTAGTTTATGTATCTTTTCCCTTACAACTAAAAGGCAAACATGAAACTTTTGTGGCGGCTTTTCAAATTAATTGATGGACCGAAAAGTTTTCAAGCGCCTCACGGGACAGCATGGGTAACTGTGGTAAAGGATGGAACAGGAGCAAACCCAGACAGCCAGAACGAGTTGCCTGTGTACAAAGTGGAAAAAGAATTTTTGCACTGAAACTAATTGAGTAACAGAGTTATATGCACAAAGTGTTTCATACTTCTTTGGTATACGATATGTCAATTACGGCCTGAGTAACGCAAGGATCACGATGGAGCAATAAATTAAGGAATGGCTGCACAAGGAAAACAATCTTGCAGCATGTACATGGTCGGATGCAGAGAATTCGAATACTGAATTTAGAATGAGGATCTTCCTTACATTGCCAAGAATGTTGCGGTTCTAGAGACTTTCTGTGGTGGTTTCTGAAGAATCTTTTACTTGATACCACATTGATAAGTTACAGTTTGCCACACACTACATACAGAAAACTGCTGTCTTTTTGGAAATGAATTGTTGAACAAATTGCAACTGAGGAAAGTAGGTTCTGTTTTTAAATAAATAAAGTGTTAATCCAAACGACTTAATGAATAGTGAAACAACAGTTGTCACCCATTTGCACATAAATCAACTCTTTGCCACTGCGACGTTGTACTCCATTAATCAATCAGGATAGTCAACACCTAGTTAACTTCCGAACCTCATTCATCGATTACATATTAAAAATTTGTTTTAACCACAAACATGTCTCGTAGAATGCAATTTAAATATTCAACAATGCAATCAACTTTTAATTAATTTTTACGCTCAACACAGGTACAATTTAAATTAAATTCAATTCTAGAAAAGGAGATGGGTTTCATCAGATAGTTGAATCAGTTACTCCCGGTAAGGCGCACTGCGATATGCGAGTAACTGGCTTGAAATCGATATAGAACTTACGCACGAAATTTATTCCACGTTTGTGGCAGAAGTTAAATTCAATTTGCATCTGTTGCCCCAGGCATTTGTTGTGCCATGAAAATAATGAAACACAATTGGAACTACAAATGGTGACCCCAGGCGCAAGAGATAGGTTACCACTCATATATGTTTCACTTACTAATTAACTTTCAGTTCATGTCAAAGGTATTTGATAAATTAAAAAAATGTATATCTTTACGTGTATGTAAGGATCCACTTGACCACATTATGAACATAGTTAAACTAATACACGAGCCATCCGGTTGGTAATTTCTGAAAAGGACATTGTCGTCTTTGTTTGTATTCTTGGATTATACATAGCTCAGGCTAACATGGGCATTACATGCGAGGGATGATGAAATGATTTCAATATTGTCCTGCAATAGGGAGGATTATACTACGCTTTTCTAAAATGCAGTTATAACTACCAAACACATAGAAACGCAGAATTAGATTATCCTATTCGTAGAAGAATATTTCCTTACTTCTGAACACCAACAAGGTGCTCGAAAAAATTATAAATATTAGTAAAGCGGAAGTAAATTAGTCATCCCGGACAACTAGTTTGGTTTAAGAACACAACAACATGGTACCAATTTCATGCTGATATTTATTCGAATAAAGGATTGTTGTATCGATAGATAGTTTCCAGCGACGGAACTCCAATTCAGGGCGGACGGCTCTCTCCAGACCTCTGCATCACTAGAGGACCACGGCCCTGGGCCTCCGTCCCCTGAAACAAAAGGGTTCGCCAATGAGTGGCGAAGGCGGGCGGAATGTTGCGGATTCGCACCGGACACCACCATCGAATTCGCAACTGAATGCTATCCGTGGCAACCAAATAACAAATGTCAGCACCAGGTGACATAATCGAGTTTATTGGTTGTCAAGCAAGCAAATTGAAAACTCTCTCTTCTTTGTTAGCGCTTGGCGTAGATAGATGTTATCCAAATAAATCAAAAGGAATCATTTAAATAAACTACATTATTGTTAATTAATCTACAAGCAAACTCTTTTCTTTATCTGGAGGATTCGTTCTGGACTTGCTGTATCTCAAAATTCGGTATTCTTTTCCCTTTCTTTCAATTACATTTCCAGTTGTTTTAGAACCAACGGAATCAACATTTATTGGGCACGCCAGGAGCATTTCCGAGATCCTGACGACCTTCCCCCGGCCCACCAACAGATCCACTTGTTGGTGGAAGTTGCGTTCAACGCTCGAACGCAAAGATTGGTCTTTCGAGCCGGATCCAAATCCATTGCTGCCAGTTCGCAATAAAGGAGTTGCACACAGTGCAACTAGCTACCGCCGACCCGGTCACGACGCAACAGTGATCCAGATTGTAGATAATCTACCGCCGTTTAGAACGCAAAGATACAGGGATCCAGACTGTGGATCCAGTCCACATTTACTGTGTGGATTACACGTAACAGCTGTGCAGACCACGCCGCCACCTTCGGGACACTGCATAGGATCCATCTGTGGATCATTCACCGCCTCCCCGTTTGCAGTCCCCAGGATCCAGACCAATGGATCGGACCGCCGCCCAGTTCGCGGCGCAATAATAGGATTCCGATTGTGGATCCATTACATCGCCGCCCAATTTGCGGCACAGCTTGCCGGATCCAGAATGTGGATCACCGCCGCCAGGTACACGACATAATAAAGAGTTGTCGCAATTGCAGCTCCCGTACTACCGCCATGGTCGCGATCTAGTAACAAGCTGATTCAAGTTAAAATACAATTTACCATAAGGGATCCATCTGTGGATCATTTACCGCTGCCCAGAACACAGCCCCCTTCCAGCATAAGGACCTATAGCCGCCAGATTAGTGGCGCATCAACGAGCTGGCCCAGTGCAGCTATACCGCCGCCAGATTAGTGACGCATCAACATTGCTACTTCGTGGACAGATTCATCGGTCAAGCCGAGAATATCTATCTGGACGAGGTCACAAAGCATGGCACCTGGCCATTCATTCAGAACACCAACGAGAAACGATGCAAAGGCAGTTGATGCACCGAAGCAATCCTCTTATGCCACCGTACCAAATCAACCATTCGAAACTCACTGTAAGGGACGTCCTCATCTGGCTGTACGCGGACGTGATGAGGAAGGTTCCCGAAATACAGCCAATTCGATTCGTCAAGAACCTAACATCGCTCAACCGTTGAGAACTAGCGAATTGGATCGTTCCAAGCGTCTAGGAAGATCTAAGGGGAGTGCATTGGAGTGTTGCACCATGTGTGACCATAATTTCCCTGGTAACATGATAGGCCATCGCCAGCCTGAAGACCACACGCAGTAGAAGAGGTTCTTGCATCCGAGATGTTCTAAGGCTGACTTGGCAAATTGTAAACCTGGTGAACCTGAAGAAGAGTTTTTGCCCATTGTGACTGAAGACGAAGAACTGAAGGACATCAAGAAAGCACCAGCAGCTGCCAGTGCATCTGCACCAGCGAAGAAAAATGCCAGGAATTCCGATGCAATCCAAGACGGAAGGAAGCCTGCTGCAGAGAAACCCACCGAGCAAGGCAAGGATATTAAATCAACAAGACTGCTCGAGGCTCAGTTTGCGCTCGACCCAGTCTCCTCAATTACGGAAAACCGCGCCGAGCGAGGCAATGATGCCCAACGACCGTCCTCTGTGGCATCAGCGGTCCCCAGTCCGACGGCACATAGAAGAGAACCGCACACACTCCCAGTGAGTATGTATAAGCAAGCCGCTGACCGAAGTGCCGCCTGCCCACAGATCAACCCGACCCATGTCACGATGCTCAGACCACCGCCGAAGCCCCAACAGAAACCGATGCCGCGCACGTGTTGTGGGGCACAACAGCACATGGCCGTTCCTTGTGGGTTGGGAACTTACAACTCCGACCCAGATGAACTGGTCCACCTTGGACATAATTCAACGATCAATAACCACTCGTCATTCACCAACGTATCGGTGATGTTGATCGCCCCACCCAAGTGTAATTCGATGCACTACTCGGATGGAAATCTTCCACCAATCAATGGTCTCTTAGCAACTGTCTATAGTACTGGCAACTGAACAGAGACACCGGGTGGCCACCCTCCGGCCAGTGACAATCTTCAAGGACGACCGCTCCCACATGTAGCCTCCCAAATAGGGATAGGAGAGAGCAATGCCCCGTTTGGCGGGCGGCGCTCCCCAGCGTCCAGAGATCAACTGCATCATAGTCAACAAGCACACATTTTAGTTATCCAGACGAGACGGTACCTCACTCAGCCCAGCAGACACTTGGTCGGCACCTGTCATTCCGTCAGGACCCGCGGACGGTGCCACGGAAGAAGCCGCACCAAACTCAACGTTGCGGCTTCACATGCCAAAGGCCACATCCCATCGGTAGATACCTTCTAGCGACGGAGCTCACGTCGTGACCAATTCAGGGCGAACGGCTCTCTCCAGACCTCCGCATCACTAGAAGACCACGGCCCTGGACCTCCGTCCCCTGAGACAAAAGGGTTCGCCAATGATTGGCGAAGGCGGGCTGAATGTTGCGAATTCGCACCGGACACCACAATCGAATTTGCAACTGAATGCTACCCGTGGCAACCAAATAACAAATGTTAGCACCAGCTGACATAATCGAGTTTAATTGGTTGTCAAGCAAGCAAATTGAAAACTCTCTCTTCTTCGTTAGCGCTTGGCGTAGATAGATGTTATCCAAATAAATCAAAAGGAATCATTTAAATAAACTACATTATTGTTAATTAATCTACAAGCAAACTCTTTTCTTTATCTGGAGGATTCGTTCTGGACTTGCTGTATCTCAAAATTCGGTATTCTTTTCTCTTTCTTTCAATTACATTTCCAGTTGTTTTAGAACCAACGGAATCAACATTTATTGGGCACGCCAGGAGCATTTCCGGGATCCTGACGTCATTCCCCCGAGCCACCAACAGATCCAGCTGTTGGTGGAAGTTGCGTTCAACGCTCGAACGCAAAAAAGGATAAAGACAATGTCTAGTTGAACTAGAGAAAGCTTTCGTTTGTGTTACGTAGTAATTCCCCCATTTCCCTTATCCCACCGAGAAAACAATTTACATTCTTAAATGAAACACATACAAATTAAAGCATTCATACATTTTTTATTTTTTACACACAAGAAAAACCCATAATACACAAAAACATTAATACATACATTCATTTACAAATCACCTTACATTTATTTTCATATCACAGCAACCCTCTAGCGCCCTATGATGCACAGGCCCTACGGAGTGCAAGGTGGTCCATAAAGTGGTGGTGGTCTATCCCCCTCTTCCCAATGGTTTGGCCCTAAGTGAAAGAAAATCTTACCGTATGAAAAGGGGCGGACACCCCAACCCAAACACAGTGAACTCGCAACTCAGCAAAAGCTGTTCTCAGCTTTGGCCAACCAAAGTCCCGATTGCCCAACTCCCTTTGGACATTGGCCGTAGAAACACTGCGCGCCTTATCGTGTACGCCGGCGCCGAGATCAGCCTCTTAAAACTGAAGGCACTCCACCCGCCACATGTTGTGGAAGTCCAAAAATCCACGACACTCCAGAAGCTTTTTGGCAAAGGCAAGTCGAGGGGATGCTGCCATGGGAATTTCAAGTTGCACCAAGAAATTCCCTGCAGCTTCCAAGTAATGTACTCCTTGTCGGGGTTATTGGAAGACGGGTTGTTGGGTAACGACTTTCTGTCGCACAATGCAAGGTTAATGGACCGGCAGCTTGTTTGGAATTTCCTCAAGCAATAATTAATCCTGAAATTTTTTCCATTGACTTTGCAAATAATAGCAGAGGAATGCTTTGAAAAATTGCCAGGTGGTTGTTTGAAGTTTCCCCGAATAACCATAAGTCCCGAAAGTTTCTGTGTTGACTTTGCAAATAATAAGATGGGAAGAGGTGAGCATAAAGCAGCCAAACGGGGGACTGTACTGCACACCGAAGGCCCAAAAGGCGTTAAAGAATACGCCGAAAAGCACATGAAATATAATAATGTTTAATTTAGAGTGCTTGCGAAGAGCCAGTAAGTTAATGTAAGAATGATAGTAAAATAGAAGTTAACATTTAGTCTTAAGGGGGTATTCTGGTCTTGAAATTTGAAAAAATCATTTTTTTTTCATATTTTCAAAGCTTAACCCTCTAAGAATATGTCTAAGAGGATTTTAGAAAATTCAAATTATTTTCGGAGGTATGGCTGTTTTGCTGACGCGCCGTCTAAACGAAACATATTCATTCCGAAAGTGTCTTTTTTAAAACAATACCTACGATTTTTCAAGTTCTACTGAACCGATTTACTTCAAATTTAGTATATGTCTTCTTTATAGGCTTTTCTATTGCATGAACTATCCTCATCCCCAAATTCAAATTCAAATCGATGTTAACTATTTTTTAAAAAATCGAAAAACTAAAAAAAAAAAAGGTATAAAAATAAGCAGTCGCCATTTTGTTAAAAAAAAAAAGTTCAACTTTTTTTTATTCCAACGATAGAGGCATTTCTGTAAATTAATAATCTTTTTTTCAGATTGCTAGGAGGGTTGAATCGTGGGTATGGTCGTGTGCCAACTTTTTGAGATCCCCACTTCATCAGCTGCTAACTTTTTGAATTTTGAATTTTTTACCTTCAATTTTTTTTTACTGTATTCTGGAAATAATATTGATTGCTTGTTTTTACAGCACTTCAAAAATTGTGTTAAATTCGTGCGTCTAGACCAGAATACCCGCTTAAGTGAAATATGTAATTGAATTATTGAATAAATGTGGATATTAAAAAAAGGCGTTAAAGAAGGGAACGCTTCAGTAGAACGCTTTCAAACAAATCCTTCGGAGGGCGAAATCTTTCTGAGCCAACCGGTCAGACTCAGGCTTCTCTTCAGTAACAGATAAATCTTTGTCTTTTATTAAAGATTACCGTCGAGAGGAGCCATTAAATAGGTCTAAATGGACATTTTTTTTTAGGCCGGGCCCAAAACTATAGGCACAAAACCATAACCACAAACTATAAGGGCAAACCAGGGCACTCACGAAAGGTAATTGGGCAGTAGAGTTGCCTCCACCTAGGGAATATTCTTTAATTCCCCTGGGGTTGCGAATTAACACGTCAACGGGACTCACCTCTGATGACGAATCGAGTGATCCCATATCCGAGCACAAATCTTCACAGGAAACACCCCCCAACGTATTAAACCTCAGTTCTCGGATGGCAAGTCATCAGATGAATCTACACATCTTAAAGGAGAGTACCTGACGTGCATCAGTGCTAGCTCCCATATCGTATCTTCGAAATTTACGTGGTCAGACAAATGCCAGCAGGCATTTGAGACAGAAAAAGGGAATGTTGGTTTGGCCGCTAAAATCGGTGTAACTCAAACCATACCGCGGATTTGAGTAAAGAAGCACTCAGAGCCATGTTATCTCAAGGCGAAATAGGTAGAGACATGCTTATAACCCACGCCAATCGCACCTGGAATACGGTGAAAGGAAACTATAGCGTTTGAAATAATAGTGAAGAAGATCGTGTGATTCGAACTGACGCTATGACAGTTTGAATCACGAAAAAAATTGAACCTAAGCGTTACCCATCAGGCTACTGACCGTGTTTTTAATTTGATTTTTAAACTCGACTATACTCCGCTGATGTGAATTATTTTTGTTATCGCTATGGTATACGGCTCTGATGTATTTTCTTGTTCGATTTTTCGTTCGGTGCTCTTCACTATTCTGCTTGTGAATTGTGTGTGTATCTGTTAGAGTCGCCACACCACTCCCACCGCAGTAACTTTGTTACGATCAGATTCGTATGCGAACGACGGACGAACGAGAGAACGAGAAAACGTCGGAGGCTGTGCTCTATGTGGAAGTCGTGACCGTGTGTGAAGTTCTGCTTACTATGGGAAAGCGTATGCTGTGTGTACAGATCACGTCGTAGTCACCAATTATAGCGTTAAGATAATAGTGGAGAAGATCGTGTGATTCGAACTGACGCTATGACAGTTTGAATCACGAATAAAATTGAACCTAAGCGTTACCCATCAGGCTACTGACCGTGTTTTTAATTTGATTTTTAAATTCGACTATACTCCACTGATGTGGCTCCTCGATAGTGTAGTGGTTAGTATACACGCCTGTCACGCGGGAGACCGGGGTTCGATTCCTCGTCGGGGAGCCTCTGGCGCAAGACTAATGACCTTGCCCGGAAAAAAACATCATTATGGAAAATTTAACAAGCCTCAGGACTTGCTAAATAAGGCCAAGACCTGTTCCCGGTTGTAGTGCTGATGATGATGATGATACTCCACTGATGTGAATTATTTTCGTTATCACTATGGTATACGGCTCTGATGTATTTTCTTGTTCGATTTTTCGTTCGGTGCTCTTCACTATTTTGCTTGTGAATTGGGTGTGTATCTGTTAGAGTCGCCACAAAACCACTTCAATATTGTGAAGGTGGTTTTAGCCGGATCGTGTGGGCGGCTGAGACTTTTTACTGAAATTCACAAGGTCAAAGATGCACGGTATACTCCGCCATCAAAATAGAGAAAAAAAAAAAAGCCCGAAATTCGCACGCACACACGACTCCGCGACGACCATACGCTCTCACTTCACGATTACAGCAAGAAGGAATCTCGTGTCTTTTTGGCACATATCCGTTTTCATTCCGCTACCACGATAGTTATTTTTAGGAAGCGGCGGAATTGGCTGATAGGGGGCGACTATGGCTAATAAAAAGAAGATGACTATTGCAATGTGAGTGGGGTTTTAAATGGGTGTTTTACTTTTATTTAAATTATCTACCATTGTAAAGGGAAATTAGTGATTTGGAGGGAAGGGATCTGAAGGGAAGGATATGTATGTGAAGACACGAGATGTTAATAATTCAAAGGGGGAGTAATAATTAATTGAACTTTAATTATATAACAGTACAACGGAAGACATACATTGTATTCATTTACAAATTACAACAACCATCTAAAGCCATATAATGGAGAGGCCCTACGGAGTGCTAGGTGATCCAGACCATGTCCCATTGAACGGAACAAGTAATAATCAGACGGCGCAATATCTGGGGAATATGGCGGGTGAGGTAGGACTGTTTGAGCGTTTCCAGGTAGGTTTTAACGAATTTGGCAAGCTGAGGACGAGTGTTGTCATGCTGTAGAATTACATGTTCGTACCTCTGCTCGTTTCAATCGCATCAATTGAAGTCGATACCGTTGCCCAGTGATGTTTTTGTTCACTTTTAACAGCTTATAATAAATAAAACCGACCTGGTCCCACCAAATACACAGCATAACCTTTGCAGCGTCAATATTCGGCCGAGCCGACGACGTAGAAGCATGACCGGGCAGTCCTCATGACTCTCTTTTCTTTGGGTTGCTGTAATGAATGCATTTTTTATCACTCGTCACGATGCGATAAAGAAAACCCTTCCTTTTTTGCCCCCGGAGAAGTTGTTCATAGACGAAAAAACGACGCTCAACGCCCCTTGGCTTCAAATCATAAGGAACCCAAGTTCCTTGCTTTTGAATTATTCCCAACGCATGCGCAATCGTTTCGTGGGTAACTCCTAATGCTGATGAAAGCTCTTTTTGCGTTTGGCATGGATCCTCATCCAGCAATGCCTCCAATTCAACGTCTTCGAAGGTTTTCGGTCGTGCTTCACGCGGACGGTCGTCAACATTGAAATCACTGTCTTTGAAGCGACGGAACCAATCACGGCACGTTGTTTCACTTAGAGCAGCATCCCCGTAAACTCAATGCGCTTCAGCCACCGTTTTTCTCGAATAAAAGAAGAAAATCAACACTTCCCACAAATGAGGATTGTTCAGCACAAAATCAGACATTTTCACACAACTAAAAGTATATGACGCCAAAACAAAATCACTGCTGTGTAAAATCGGTTTGCTTACCATATGTCTAAGCTTGGTTCATGACGTTTTGGATATGTCGAAATCGGCCAACACTTATTGCTGGAGTCGAGAGAAATCTTCGACGGTGTTTCGGATGTGTGGCTGATGGCCCGGACTGACACGGGGCTAAGTCATATTGGTACCTTCTGATATAAAGAATTACGGAGGTAAACTAGTCTCCCATTCGGATCATGTCAGGGGGAACATCATGCATATATCATGATAAATATGCGAACTCATCGCATAACCGGGCTCTCTCTCGACGGTCTGCCCACGCTCGACTGGTGACGGCATTTTGTAACATCAGGGCCATCGGTTTCACCAATACGAATGTAAACGCCGTCCCCCAATATTTGGAAACAACGAAACCTGATATCCTTGCCCTAACTGGGACCCAGGTCGATTCATCAACTGATTCGTTTTACAGGCGGAGTCTGCGTTTTCGCGCGGTCCGATCTGGCTTGCCAGAGGATAGAGACGTTGGAATCCAATAATATGGACATCATATGGTTGAGGGTCGTGCTGAGGGATTCTCTTAAATATCTTTGTCTTTACCGCTCCCCGAATGACGATCGACCGGCGACAATTTTCGAACATCTTTGACATACCGTCGACTGGATACAGATCAACCACCCAACTTCTGAAATTGTCGTCCTTGGCGATTTTCATGTGCACAATTCCGGCTGGTTGGTACATTCTAACAGAGTCGACGAGGCTGGGAGGCTGGCGGAGATGTTTGCTGTTAGCCACAACTTGACTCAACTCGTGGAGGAACCAACGCAAGTGCCGGATGCCCGAGGCGATTATGCGAACACCCTGGATCTGTTTTTGACATCCGCACCGAGTATTTATACCGTGGAGGTTTCTGCGCCACCGGGAAACTCGGATCACTGCTTGGTATCTGTCGCGCAAGCACTTGCATATCAAGCGAATAACCGGCCTAGGCAGCTTCGCCATGTATGGAAGTATGGGGCTGCTAATTGGGACGATTTGCGAGATTTCTTCCCATCCTTTCCACGGTCCGAGGTGTGCTTCGGAAACTCCGATGTTAACGCATGCGCGGAGTATCGGAGATTATTCTTCTGGGGATGGAGATGTATATTCCACATTCCATCAAATGGAGTTCATCTGATAAGCTTTGGCGTGATAAAAAATGCGAACAGATTACAGCGGCAAAAAATAGACTTTTTAAACAATGGCGCTTCGATCCCCCCGATGTTAACAGAACGAATTTTGTTAGAATCAGAAACGCGTGCAACCAGGCCATTGATACCGCGAAGAGAGCTCACAACGACAGAGTGACCAATAATCTTCTTCGGTGCCCGACTGGTTCACGCTCCTTCTGGTCAATGGCAAAAGCTATCAGCAGTAACTTCGCATCCTCCTCTTATCCCACCATTCGTGACAGACAACGGGACGTTAGTGACGAATTCAAAGGATAAAGCTAATGTGTTCGCGAATTTATTTTCCGCGAATTCAAACCTCGATCCCGGTCTTTTGGAGCCACCTTTGATCGCGCCGGTACGGTCTTCCATGCGGGATGTGAGATTTCGTCCGCGAACTATTCAACGCATTCTACGTGAACTGGATTGTAGGAAGGCAGCCGGCCCGGACGGGATACCAGCAATAGTCCCTACGAACTGTGCTGCAGAACTATCGCCGGTTCTCGGCAGACTCTTTCGCTTATCTTATGCACGGAAGACCTTTCCTGCCTACTGGAAAATCGCTCGAGTTCAGCTGTGGGGAGGAAGTATTGTGCCAATACACGGGCACTCCGTTCACTTCCTCCTCCGTCCTTCATTCACTGGTATTGTCACTAAGGTTTCGCGGCAAAGAAAGTCAAACGCACTGATTTAAGCTATTGATTAGATCGTCACTTTATTTCCTTTAATGGTTTGGCGTAGAACAAACTACTTTCAAAATAAGCACAATTAGTGACTGCGCTGATGAAGACATCACACTTTATCAGGCTACACATCAAACTTATTACCGAAACAACATTTGCTCATAATTGGGAGCTATTTAACTCTACGCGATTTTACATATCACCTCCAACAGACAGGACGGAGGATATTGGCGTTTTACCATTTTGCACGCACACGACTCACGGGGGTGCGAACTCCGACGCACCCCTCGATGGTAAAAGGGTGGCCCATCGTATTTACGCGTACCGAGCGCAAAGGTAGCGTAGTGGAGACCCGACCGACTTGGTCTGGTGATGGAATGAGACTCAGCGATCGTCATCTCATGCAGAGATGATTTCGCTAAGGAAAAAAATGAAGAGAGAGAAAAACTTTTCTCTTAGGGGTGTAACTAGTGGCGCAGTGGTATATGTGCGCGATCGAACAGATTCAATGTTGTTGCATGTGTTCGAAAACAGGCAGGCGGCAAGGACAATAGGGAAAAATGACCACATGCGCCGCTGGTAATGCGGGTCATTGTTTACACGATGCCTCGTCGCTATTTTCGACGTTAGGAGAAAAAGGTGCTAAAAGCAAATTGGATGTTTATGGCATCTCTGGCTGCAATAGAAACCGGGTTCATATTTGCATTAGGAAATGCTGGAGAATTTGGTTTCAGCGTCTATTGCGCTAATTATATGCAGCTGCTTGGGTTGTTTGTTGGTAAGACACACAAAAAAGGTTGCCAGGCAATGTGTATGAAAAGGTATATGGCGCGGCTGGGAAAATAGACGGCGCGATATTTATGGTATTTGTCTGGTACCGAATTGGTTCAGAATACCAAATAAGCAAACAAAGAAATCTTATGAAAAATTGTATGCGAAGGGATGCATGAAGGTAAGTTTTCTTTATAGGGATTTTATGATTACAGATGGTGATCTATATAATGCATGAAGCATTTACAGGTACTAATACCGTTGCATTAGCGAACTTAAGGACGTTGGGTAGTAATTATGGGGGTTTTTAGGTAAGTGGACCGTAGGGTTTGGCGAAAACGCTACACAGCCAATCCCAAAGACGGGAAAAAAGTGTCTCCCACAAAATTACCGTCCGAGAGCATTACTGTCTATTTTATCTAAGGTGAGGAAAAAGTCATCAATACTGAGTTGGTTAAGTATTTGGAGTGCAACGGACTTCTGAATGATCGTCAATACGGATTCCTTGGCAGGCGGTCCACGGGAGACCTTCTGACACTTATACCCGATATATGGACATCTGCGATTGAGCGGCATGGTGAGCCAAGGGCGGTCGCATTGGATATCTCCAAGGATCTTGACCGCGTCTGGCACGGGACATTGCTGAGCAAACTTCGTTCATATGGACTTTCTGAACAGCTTTGTGACTGGACGAAGAGCTGTGGGGCTTTTCAGGGCCCGAAGAGCCACGCATCGCTCGATCCCCACCATTCCCAGCATTGCGACTTACCTGGAAGTCAAATCTTCAGCAAGATAATACAACCTTGCTACGGCCTTACCCGCCAACCAAATTGCTGGAATTAATTCGGTTATCCCCAAGGATAACCGACATAAATATATATTAGGCAGCTTACCTTTCCCTGGGGGGTTTTTCCAAACCCCTTCTCCACGGTCATTTCTGAAAACATAATTCATGGCAAGATTATCATCTTGCCATGACATCGATTCAGCATCACCACGTTGACAACCAGGGCATTCGCCCACTACCAGACCGTGTGGAGGCCCTCATGAAGTATCCCCGGCCTACTAACGTGAGTGAGCTTCGTCAATTTCTGGGCATGCTTAACTTCTATCGTCCAACACTGAAGAACGCTGCCCAAGTTCAAGCTCCCTTAAATGAATTTTTGAAAGGAGCTAAGCGCAATGATAAGCGCCCCATTAATTGGACAGAAGTCTCTGATAGAGCATCCCAACTGTCCAAAGAACAATTGGCAAATGCCACCTTACTCCGATACCCCCTCGAGGGAGCGGCACTTTCCATCCAATGCGACGCATCGGATACCGCAATCGGAGCCGTCCATGAACAGGACATCAAAGGCCGACTGGAACCACTCGGTTTCTTTTCAAGGAAACTGAGTCCCACTGAGCGACGTTACAGCGCGTACGACCGTGAATTACTCGCGATCTACAACGCTGTTAAATACTTCCGTCATATGATAGAAGGACGTTCGCTCTCTATTTTAACAGACCACAAGCCATTGGTCTATGCGTTCCGGAAGAGGTCGGGAAATGCCTCCCCCCGACAAGAGCGTCAATTAGACCTCATTGGGCAATATTCTACGGAGATCAGGCATATCTCCGGTAAACAGAATGTCACGGCGGACGCCCTTTCTCGAATCGATACGATTCACTTGCGTTCCGCCTTGAATAACGCTGATCTTGCCCTAGCTCAAGAGGAGGACGAACAGCTCAAGTCCCTCCTAACTGCCGATACGGCACTAGAGCTTAAGAAAATTACCCTTCGCGACACTTTGGGCGAAATCTGGTGTGATGTCTCCACTGGAACCGTTAGACCTTACATTCCCGAGAAACTTCGTAAGGGCGTGTTCCAGGTTTACCACAACCCAGCCCACCCCAGCGGCCGAGCAACATCCGCTGCTGTCCGTCGCAAATTCATTTGGCCCCGGATGAACAAAGACCTCACCGGTTGGGCCCGTGCTTGTCTCCAGTGCCAGCGCTGCAAAGTAGCGCGACATAATGTACTGGAGCCAGCGCAATTCAAGCTTCCCACGGCACGCTTCGCCCATGTCCACATAGACATAGTGGGACCGCTTACTCCATCAAGAGGATTTTCTTATATCCTCACTATGATGGATCGCTGCACGCGATGGCCAGAGGCGACACCTCTCCGGGCAGTTACTGCCGAATCAGTCGCCAAGGCCTTTTACTCAACTTGGGTCACACGCTTCGGTGTACCAACCACCTTAACTTCGGACCGAGGTCCACAATTTGAGGCGACAATTTTCAGGCAGCTAACAAATCTTCTCGGCTGCCAAAGAAGTCGTACCACCGCCTACCACCCGCAATCAAATGGGATGATAGAGCGCTGGCATAGATCTCTAAAAGCCTCACTCATGTGTCATAATGACACACAATGGTTTGATGCCCTTCCAACCGCCCTCCTCGGCCTGAGGACAAGTATTAAGGAGGACCTGGGTGCTTCGGCAGCACAGCTTACCTACGGTACTAACCTCCTTCTCCCAGGAGAACTTTTCCTGAATGGCGAAACACCGCGTGGCCAACTTCGTGAATTGGGACATCTCCGTGACCTGCTACGTAAGGTTAGGGCAACCCCTGTAACCAGGCACGGCTCCAAAAAACTTTTCGTCCACCCTGAACTGCACAGCTGCACGCACGTCTTTGTCAGGGTGGATAAGGTCAAAAAACCCCTCGAACCACCTTATGATGGCCCATTCAAAGTCTTCCGCCGCATCAGTGACGCGTCTTCGAAATCGACATTAGAGGCAAGCGATCTACGGTCAGCATCGAAAGGCTTAAGCCCTGTTTTCTGGAAGCTTCCGCCACCGGAATCACCTCCATCTACGGACACCACTCCTACTCCACCGGCACAACCCCCCCGTACCCGCGCTCAAGCGCGCGCCTATAACCAACTAACCTCCTCCTAACCTGCCTTACCTGTTTCGTGACTACGTCACTGGGGAGGGAGTGATGTGGGGCTTTTCAGGCCCCGATGAGCCACGCATCGCTCGATCCCCACCATTCCCAGCATTGCGACTTACCTGGAAGTCAAATCTTCAGCAAGATAATACAACCTTGCTACGGCCTTACCCGCCAACCAAATTGCTGGAATTAATTCGGTTATCCCCAAGGATAACCGACATAAATATATATTAGGCAGTTTACCTTTTTTTTTGGGGGCTTTTCCAAAATAGATTCCTGCCTTCGGCAAGGGTTTTATTGACTCACGTCAATCAAGAATCTATCCCTTGCAGCTGGCGGCAGTTTATCTTGCCCAAACATGTAGCAGCGGATTCGATCTGCTACCTGAGTTTTTTCCTTTTCCTTTTGTTTGGACCTTCGCCATTGGCGGCGAATTCTTTAGGTTCGTTTTCGTTGGATGTCTGTAAAGAGACATCCAATACCCAGTCAGATTTTAGTCACCAGAGCAGAGGGACGTCACCAGGAATTCTTAATCTGGTCAGCTGAGAGTAAAGATGTGCGTCGATAGATTCGCGAGTAGAAAGTTAATTTTACTTGCAAAATTCGGTATTCCTAAGAAAAGTTCGTATGTTGAATTTCCCAAATAGCATTTTATTGAATTAAGGTGATGGATAGAAACAGTGAAGAAATAGTAAGAGACAAAAAAATAAGTTGTTTCAACTCTCTTCTTTTATTGATATGATATTTTCTTGTGACCAGTTTTAAAGTTCAATTCAATTTTTATTTGGTAGATAATTAGATTTATGGTATATTTTACGACTAGTACTTAAGAGATTTAGGAAAGCAATTCCTTTACAACTATAATCTTAAATCTATATAACGACAATAGCACAATTTTAATGAATAACAAATAATAAATTAAGGGAAAACTACAATAAAAAACCCTTATTTGAATCTTAAGACTAATATTGCACGAGCTTCCGGTTATTTTATGTAGTAATGACCTCGATATAATTTTCATAGACAGAGTACATATGTAGTGATTTAGGATAACGCAAGACGGGAAACGAGAACATTGTCAGAAAAAGAACAATTGACGAAGAAGTTTCGATTGATTTTGTCAATAAGGAACTCTACCGGTTTAACCTTGGCGTTTTCATGTAGTTCATGTGTCGAATAATGCCATGGCAAATTCAGCAACATTTTCAATATTTTATTTTGACACCTTTGCAATTTTATTTTGTGTGTGCGAGCACTGTTACACCATACAGGGGCCCCGTACAGGAGTATCGCTTGAAAAATGGTTTTAAATATTATAATTTTATTTTCGATGCTAAGCTTTGACTTTCTACACACTAATGGATACATAACTCTTACGACTTTGTTTATTTTGTCAATTGTGGTAGTGATGTGTTTTTGAAAGATAAGTTTTTTATCTAGAATAATACCTAGATATCTACAGTTTTCGGGCCAATCAATATCAACTGCACACATATTGAGTTTAGTGCCATTTGGTAGGTAGCAGTGTTTCCTACATCTCGAAAACCAGACAGCTTGTGTTTTTTAATACCATTTATTTTTATTTTCCATTTCCTGTAATATACTGCTAGCTTGTCAAGAGCTGCTTGCAAAGAGTTGTAGACATTAGCGAATAAGGCACCCGAAGAGAAAATGGCCGTATCATCGGCAAACATAGCTACCTGAATGTTTTCACCTAGACATGGTAAATCTGCGACAAACAATGTAAATAATATGGGACCAAGGACCGAGCCTTGGGGTACACCATGGTGGATTTGGTGAGTAGAGGTTATGTCGGTTCCTAAACTCACAACATATTTTCTCGAACGAAGAAAGCTCTGGATAATTTTGATAAGCGGTATTGGCAGCTTAAGTTTTAGTAGCTTATAAATCAAGGCATCGTGCCATACCGTATCAAAAGCTTTTTTGATGTCTAGAAGAACCAGTCCCGTTGACTCCGTGTCGATGAATTTACCAGCTATGTGGTTTTTAATGCGCAAGACTTGGTGGATTGTGCTGTGACCACTACGGAAACCGAACTGAAAGTTTGGTAAGATGTTATTGTCTTCCACAAAACGATCAATCCTTTCCTTAATGATTTTTTCTAAGAGCTTACTTAGACAGCTAAGTAGACTAATAGGTCTGTATTTTTCGGGGCTGTTCTTCGGTTTGCCGGGTTTCGGGATAGGTATTACTTTTGCTGTTTTCCAACAGTCCGGAAAATAACAATTCTTAAGACAAGCGTTGAAAATGAACGTTAAATAGTTACTTGCAGCAGGTGGAAGTGCTTTGATTAATTTGTTGTTAATATTATCGAGACCCGCAGCCTTTTTTGATTTCGATTTTTTTATCAATTCTTTAACTTTGCTGATATTAGTTGCGTAAGTACTTTCAGCTGGTGTTTGAGAAAGTACATGGATAGTGTTAGCAACTTCAGCTTCAGTATACGCGTCGCTTAGATGCATAGATATGGAGTGGTTCTTACTAAACGTGTTAGCAAGTAGGTTCGATTTCTCCACTGAAGAAATAAACAACTTGTCGTGAACTTTAAACGGAGGAATACTTGACCCTCTCTTTTTCATAATTTTTGATATTTTCCAGAACGGTTTGCTTGCTTTGTCAAGAGAGGAAAGGTGTTTATTCCAACACTTGTTCCTATATGTTGAGATTTCGTTTTTAATGATATTATTTAAGACTTTAACATTAACCAGAAAACAATCGATTCTATAACGCAGCCATTTTCTTCTTTCAGAGTTTCGTAGCCTAATCAGATGTAAGATATTTTCAGGAAGCGGTGCCTTATCAACTGGAGCAGTGGAACATTTAGGTATCGCAAGATCGGCCGCTCTATTGATAACAGAAACAAAATTGTTACATAGGATATCAATGTGCTCGCTGCAGGTTATAGAATTTAGGCTGGTATCACCTAAAACCAAGTTCGTGTTTATATATGAGTTGTCACTTAATGTTACATCTATACTAATTTCCTCAATTAACTTAAGGCGCAATACCAGTTTTAAAGTAATGTAACAAAATTCAGACATATGTGCACAAATTTGAATAAAAATTTGACAAAAAATTCAGTGTAGCGTAATAAAACTTATATGAACTTTGAATGGAGATTTGACTTTTATTCGTTCGAAAGTACCATCGGTGGAATATCGGTGAATTCCCGTCCTTGCCGACACACCATACCGATAATAACCACAGAGCTTTCTTGTAAATCGATGGATCCGGGTTGTTTTGGATGGCGAGTCTTCGGATCTGTATCATGTTAATTCGGGGGTGCCCCAAGATTCTATTTTGGCTCCAACCTTGTTTTTCTTCACATACATGATTTGCTGGAGACAACGGATAACAAAGTGTTCAGTTTTGCGGATGATAGTACACTTGTTTCCTCCTTTTCGAGTGTTCGGCAGATTGGTGCATCTGCGTCGCATCAGCTGAGATGTAGACAGATTGACTCTTTGAATTAAGATCTAGATAAGGTCCTGCAGTGGGGAAGGGTCAATCTCTTCGACTTCAATGCAGCGAAGACACAATATACAACATTCACAAAGAAAAGTGGATCATCGGTTCCACAGCTGATGATGAATGGCCGGGCCCTCGAAGCTGGTGAAAGCTTGAAATTGCTCGGCGTCACGGTCATTGGGAATGTATCATGGCATAAACACGTGTCGAGCATCGCCAGGTCGACCTCAGGAAAACTGAGCTATCTTTTTAGAGCCAAGAAATATTTTACTCCGGCCCAACTTCTTCTCCTATATAAATCCCAAATTAGACCCGCGCTCGAATATTGCTCTCGTGTTTGGAGCTCGGCTCCTAAACATACCCTCGATCTACTTGAGGGCACACATCGAAGGCGCGTAGCCGATCTCTCTCTGTTTTACAGATATTATCATGGGTACTGTTCTTCGGAAATTCGTGGTATTGTTCGACGCAATTTGGCTTATACGCGTTCCACAAGACAATCCGATGGATCGCACCAGTTTGCGGTTCATCTCCCGACGGCGCGAACATCCCCGCATCAGAACTCGTTCCTTTACCGAGCGGGGATGCTGTGGAGCTCCCTTCTCCCGCGTGTTCGCGGAGCGTTACAGCCTGCAACTGTTAAAAAGAACTGCAACAGTTATTTGATGGCATCTCGGGGCGCCCACTCGGCGCTATAGGTTCGCCTCTCCCGAGAAAAATGTAATAAAAAAAGAATCTAGGAACTTAATCCCGAGTGTAATTAGTTCATTTTTTATTATGTCATTGCTAATTAGGTCTAAACCGGATAACACTACCTTTTCTGGGCGAGTTTCCTTTCGCGAATGGGTAAAAAACTCACATTTTAACCGCAAGAGTTCGGTTCTAATTTTGTTGTATGTGTCTATTGTTGGGGACATACTTTTTGTCCAAGTGATATGTTTTTAATTAAGTAGTTGTCTATTTTAATGTTATTCAAAATATTTCGCACTTTAGCACTGGTTGATTTTAAAACCACAATTGGCGGAACGGTGTCTTTCGTTACTTCTGCACACTGATCGACGTTGGTAGAATCCATTTCATGTGAGTCCTTCATTAGACTTTGAAGTGGGTGGAAATAGTTAGTGTTTGAACACATACTGAATTTGGCTAGCACTTTATTGTTAACTTTTATAAGTTTATCGGGAGGGGTTTGACCTCCAATAGCGCAACCGTTTACATTTAATTTTGCTTAACTCACGTGGCCCAGGGGCCATAACTTAACCGATTTCACACTTGATCAAGTTGTTATGTTCCAATACCGTGCTTCCTCGACGCAACCGAGGGAAGAGTGTGGAAAGTCTTTTTTTTTCTTTAATTGAAAAACGTTTATTTAATTTATTTAACACAAAACTTTTATTTTAAAACAAACAACCTTCCTTGTTGGAAGTACAATTATTTCTCACTCTTTTTACTAATCAAAACGCTTCCTTGTTGGAAGTTTGATTATTTCTGCCTTCCGTGTCGGAAGTCTAATCATTACTACTTCTTACATTTTTGATTTCGTATGAACGAAATCATTCAGTTGCCCCTAGTTACGTAATGGGGGTGATTCTTGTTAACAGAAAAACTATTGCAAAACATGCAGCTGCTTAGGATAACGGAAATTGTATTAACTGTTGTTATGAAATGTATGGCTGGAAATTTGGTATGTGTGTGTTATGTTATGTTATGCAAATTTGAGAATTAGGGGGATGATGAATGTATTTCTAATGTATGATATATTGTATTTCTAATGTAATGGAAATTGAATTGATTAGTATGCAAATGTATGAACTATGGAAATTGAATAGATATGCAAATGTGTTTGAGGTAAAAAGATATTAGAGGATATATTTACTATATAAAGTGTATAAATGTATACTATGGGATTTTATGGTTAAATGGATATGTTAGGATTGAGGTAAGGATTTTGGGAAGACGGTAGGGCTGCGGAGCTATATATATATATAACTACAGTTATATTTTTGCGGTAACGAGGCAAAGAAAACAAGATAACAAGATAATGGCTCGTGAGAGTTATTGTGAATATAACGGTTGATGTAATTAAGAAAAATAGCACGAGCAAAACTGAAAGACAAGTTATCGGTTTGAAAGTCAGCCAGGTACTCTCCCTTCTTAACTATATGAAAAAATTGAACAAGTAGATTCTCTCATTCGATTATGTTGAAACCACTGTCAACTCCTAACAATGGAACAGATGACAAAATAAGAGTTTTCATTTTCATCATCAATGCCCAGCATGAGAGACCAACCCATAAACTCAGGATACTCCTCCCTTATATAACGGAACGATACTTCAGAATCAGATAACAAGATGCCTATTCCGGTCTGGGGAGAATACAAGCGCGAGTGACGCAAGGAATCTCATTCAACGAAAGTTAAAGGGTGAAGAATAGTTGTTCGACAGACAGATTCAGCGTTGTCAACCGTTGAATATACTACTGTATCAATAAGTCATAAAACAATATGGACTCTGGGACTGTACCACCCGAAGTAACAGAATGATCATACGATTTCAAAATTTATTGTTTATTGTTTAGTTACCAAATTGTTATCAAATATTTAGTTACCAGATTGTTATCAAATAATTTCACCAGTAGGTATTTGAATATAAAAGAAAGTCAATGCCCATAAATGTTACCTAAGATAAGCTTTCGTGGAAGAATGAGAAAATATGTCAGCCGAATTGACAATGGGCTGGTTGAGGTAATGCTAAGACGACTAGATACTCTTTTAAAAGCTATTCCTATTTATTGGCCTGTAGGAACCTGAAAGTTCATGACCTCGCCGACTCGACTCCGCCATTGTTCCCTCGCCTGTGCGTTCTCCTTCCACGTGCGACCATCCGATCCGATCTCCTCGAGGTCAAACCTAACATTGTCCTCCCATCGCTGTCGAGGTTGTCCTGCCGGTCTCCGTCAAGAATTCTATGCACGGTCCTATCGTTGCTCATTCGCGCCACGTGTTCGCCCCATCTTAATCTACGCGACTTGATTACTCTTGTGGGGATTCTTTAACGCATTCTCAAAGAACCACCCATTTCCTTAAACAAACCAAGCTATTTTACTTACCTGCAATCGAGCAGCGTAAGCTACCCTGCATTACCTTTCAGCAGGAAAGTAAATTACATGCATGCATATCATCAAATTACCACCGTTCATAATACATGAACGATACCAACCCAATCGGCTCAATTCGTCAGCAATCTTGATGAGTAAACACACGCCAATCTTTCAGCGTGTTTTTGTTCCAACAATCCGTTGGTCCAAGAAGACACGTCGGGCAACGTACTTGTTGACACAGGTGCAGCCGATTTTTCCTACCATTGAATCGGAGACGATCTTGATTGCTATTCAAGCAATCATACCAATGATCGTGTCCCATGTACCATTTCTTAACCAAACATTGCCGCCATATCCATTAGGTTGTCGACAGCTGCAACCAATTCCACATTATCGGCAATGAACCGATTATAGGATTGGACATGAACATGATTGTTATTTAAGAATCATACCCATGACCATGTCCCAAGTACCCTTACATTAACCCAAACAATGGCTACCCTAGCCACTGCCATAGTAAACAATCTTCGGTTGACCTACCGTCACTAAGAAATCTATAGCCTACAACGGCATGAGTGGAGCGATTATATAAACACCACAATGTTCCCATGTCGCATTGGCTAAACCATACAATGTCCATCCCAGTGTACGAACCCCGATATAGCGTTTCTGTTGACATAAGACACAGAAACCTATTTTTTTTCTCCGGCGATCATCACGATTGTTTACAGCAACGATGCCTGCAGCCTCTTATGATTGTTCCTTTGTTTGAACAATTGCAAGATCGTTCGTTGTCGGCACTTCAAGCGAAAGGGCATTGTGCCTGATCATACGGTCATAGGGGAAATTCCGCTAGTTGAAACTCCAATTCGATCGCCAAGGAGAAGATCGGATTGGCTATCCCCAGATCGATGAAAATCCGTCTCCGTCGCGGCTAGTGGATGTTGACAGCAACAGACACTAGCGAGTCGAAATTACACCGTCGGGTACATACGCACAAGATTTGTGGGGGTACGAAGTCGCGACGCCGCACGGGCGAGAGTTCTACCTCGTCCCCACAAACACTCCGCTGTTTCACCAGACACAAAAGGAAAAGCCCAAACAGGACTTCACGATGCAACGTCCACAACAGGAAAGGAAGTAAAACGCGGGCAGTTCTTAATTAATTTTTATTTTATACACCATGATCGAACACCGGACTGGAAATGATAAATTAAATACAAGTTCATATCGTTGGATTTATGAGTTTTATGTAATTCTTCTGAAATCGTTTGGTTCAATTAAAAATAAATCGACAAAACACCGCTCGACTTAATGTATGGCGAATAAAATCCACTTCACCAATGACTCCGTATATCTGCGCCTCTCCGCCGCACGCGGAGAGCGGGAGTGACTCGTGACTGTTCTGGTCTGCTGCTGTTAAAAGACTCAACGATATTCAATCGTTGTTAAAAGAAACCCCGCCAGTGAAACTGGCTCTCTTAATCAAGGGTTGCGTTTTCCTATTCCAAGAGAGACGTAAAGTCTCTCTTTGGAGTAACCAAACCGATCTCATAGAGGAGATCTTCACGATACACAAGTGTGTGTGTACGTCGGTTCTTTTCATAGATCAAAGCCATGATGATGAACCTAAAACTCAAAGAAAGGAAAAGGATCGTACAGATCTTTTTTTATATTAAAAGGTTACTGGGAAACGGATCAAGAAGTATGTAGGATAAAAGAGATTTATGACCTGTGAGTTCAACTAATCAAGTTGCAACTCATTAAATGGTAGATGTATTTGGGATACGTTTTGGTGATTGGATTGTTTGTGTATCGCCAGAATGCCTGTTGGTAGACAGTGATCTTTTGTTCGCACTTTGGTGCATTGGTAAGGCATTAGTCTCAACGCAGATGGTGCTAATTACATGCATCTGCGTTGGACCGTTTATCGCTGGCTAAAAGGGGTCGCCAGCCGATGTGTGTGTAGATAGTTTTTTGTACACACATCGAGGCTGGGAAAATAGACGGCGCAAAATTTATGATCCCTGTCATGAAGGTTACATTGTATGTAAAACCGAATCATTTGTTTACAGGAATTCGGGTAGAGGAATTTGTCTGGCAATGTAGATGCCGAAATTCGTTTGGAATTCCTGGTAAGCTAATAAAGAAATCTTACAGAGAATTGGTATGCAAAGAGAATGCATGAAAGGTAAGTTTTCTTTACAGGGACTTAAAGATCATAGATTTGATCTCTTTAATGCGTGAAGCATTTTCAGGAGCCTAATGCGATTGCATTGGCGAAAACTTATGCGTCTTGGGATGAGGTGATGGGGGCTTTTAGGTAAGTGTACCGTGGGGTTTGGCGGCATCGCCACAGATTTTCCGTGCAAGTTTTTAAATTAAATTAAGAGTCAATCACTAGAGTCGAGTCGGTGCGTCTTCGTCAGCAGTGAAGACTTAAATAAAGAACATTGTTTAGTGTTTCTAAAGCACACGAATAATACCAACCAGTGTAATCATCAGTGAGGATTTGAATAAAGAACCTTTGTAAGTGTTTCCAAAGCACACGCATAATACCAACCAGTGTAATCATCAATAAAGACTTAAATAAAGAACATTGTTATGCGTTTCCAAAGCGCACGAATAGTTGCCGTAATTTCAGACCGTAATTGCTTCAATAAAGAAAATCTTTAAGCCAAATCTTCCGGAGTGTTTTATTTGTACACAATTGTTGAGAGAGATTAACTTCAGTGTATGTCGGGGAGTTGAGTGAACCTAATGCCCGTGTCTTTTGCACAATACGAACTCCCCACACTCTCACTATTGTAGGTTTGCGGTTTAGCTCTTCCAATTCGTGGCTATGGAGTTTCCTCCTTTGGCCTGCCTCGTCGTCATATTTACCGCCAAAGAAGCCCCTTAAAACCTTATTCTCGAATACGCGGAATTTGTTTTCTTCCTGTCTTGTGAGAGTCCATGTTTCGCATCCGTATAGGACAATCGGCATGATTGTGGTTCTATAGACACGGAGCTTTATATTACGTGATAGCAGTTTGGATTTCAGCACTTTACTGACTGCATGCGAACTGGCGTTACCGTTTTGTTAATTTCCTTCGACATTTTGTTACTAGCCATCAATATTGTTCCCAGATATTTAAATTCTTTAACTTTTTCAAATAGCTTGCCTCTGACGTTTATGTGTGTTCTCTGAGGTCCACCTGCTCTCATCGTAATCATGTATTTTGTTTTGTCTTCATTTATTTCTAGACCCACCTCTTCTGCCGCTTGCATGATGATTTCACTGTTTTTACTTACTGTTTCTAGATTATCGCCCAGAACGGCGATGTCATCCGCATATGCGAGCACTTGTGTGGCCCCGTTCAGAGATAATTCAGCCATGTTGTCGTGTTGTACTTTTCTGACGACATAATCGAGGACAAGGTTAAAGAGACATGGTGAGAGGCCATCCCCCTGTTTTAGTCCGTCCCGGATTTCAAATGGTTCTGAGAGGTGGTTTTCTATTCTAACTCGCCGTTTTTTTCGTTCATGCAAATTTGAATGTGGGTGGTATATTTTTTCGGGATTCCCAGCTCAACTACAATATGGTAGAGTCTTTGCCTTACGATTGAGTCGTAGGCTTTTTTGAAGTCAACGAACAGTAGGTGAACCGTCTCTCCGTATTCCCACTTCTTTTCCAGCAGTGGCCTTATCGTGAACATTTGGTAGCTTGTTGACCGGTTCCTACGGAATCCGCACTGGTAGTCTCCCAGTATTTCTTCTGCGTACGATGTGATTGTCGCCAGTATGATATTTGTTAGTACTTTGTATGTGGTTGGGAGCAGACGAAGTTTTAAAAGCAGACGAAAATTTAGTTTTGAATTTTTAACTTTGATTGTTTAATGTATGCCTCAAAATTAAGTTTAATTTTGTTTTGTTTTTCTTTTACTGTATTGTTAAATATTACAATGCTTCTTTTGCAAGTTCATTGAAAATAAATCGACTACAAAATAATGGGTTCTCCAATAGGGACTTGACAACTTTTTTTTGGTAGGAAATTTTTATAATTTGCAAACGTTGTTCGTTCGTGTACTGTGAAAAGAAAAAAGGGGGGTATCCGAGGATAGTGTGGACAGTGTTAGTCCAGGTGTTACTGCTGACTGGCAAAAAAAAAAAAAAAAAAATGTGGCGAGAAGGCCGAATTTGGCGAGACAGGACATATGTGTCCTTCATCTTGTCTCTGACTTCTGGTCATCTTGCGATAACCAGAATCACCCACATCCGTGAGGATATTGGGCTCGGTCTCGCGGCATCTGAAAAGAGAAGAAAAAAGGGGGGTATCCAAGGATAGTGTGGACAGTGTTAGTCCAAGTGTTCTCTAACTACTTTTATAGAGGGATGGTGGGAAAGAAATCTTACAAGACCGGTGGGTCTTGGGTGCGGTAGTAAACGCAGATCACGTCTTTGGCGTCTGATAATCTGCTCTTTGGTCGGTGTGTATGTTTGTGTTTGTGCCACTGCTGACTGGCAGACTGAAGATCGGCAATTTATACCATTCGCTCTTTTGTTCTTGTGACAATACGCAAACAGGAGAACGAGGCCAAAAACGAGGATAAAAGGAGCGGCAGTTGGAGAGTGCAACCAGTTCAGTTCAAGCACCGGGCAAGACAACAACGCCCGTAATCCAGTGCCGAGTTCGGCCTGGAGGTGTAATAACTAAAGAGATCTTAACAGATTAAACAATATTATAAATATTAAAATAATAAAGATAAAGTTGTAGCTTAAAATACAGTCCACTTATTAAATAAGGCGATCCGTACTCGCAACATAATCGAGACGCCGCATTGCAGTAACATTAACCATGATGAAAATGTTGAGTTTACTGAATAAATTGACGGTGACAGTTCGATGATTAGTGAAAGGGTGCGTTCACAAATGAAATTCAAAGTTTTCAAGTCCCTATTGGAAAACCCAATCGAACGCCTAGAGGTTGTATTCCACTTAAAATTTGCAGATGTATACTTTTTTTTGAAATCCATCGTATTTCCGATTTGGATTCCATGTGTCCCAAACTGAACTCTTCGATCTTTTAAACGTATAGAGTTTTTTTACAATCATTTTTATTGAATTAATAGCTGAAGGTTGGAACTTCTAATAAAGCATATCGATTATGCTTTTTTGTTTAGTATTGCGAATGTATGTATGAATGTTAATTTTTCAACGATGTGGTACCCAGAAAGAAATACTCGTTGATTCTGGATAAAATAAATATTTTGTAAAAGAGAAAAAGTTCTTTCAAACTAGAGACATTTTTACTCCATTTTCGAATGTTCGAATACAAAGAGAATGATTCAGGTTTAGTTATCTTTTGTTTTGCATTGATTAAAGTCCGTGTCAAAAATTCAAATACATGCAATACCAATCTAAGTTCCTGTAATCTTTTTTTGGAGCGCAGTTGAATAATTTTATTCCCTTGAGAATCTGCATATAAAAAAACGAAAATTTTCTCTTCACCATTCTCGCTGTGCGGTGCATTCGGCACCGGAATTGTACACTCGACTCGTGGTAATGGTTTCGTCCTCAATAGTCGATCGCACTAACACTCTATCTACTCGCATCACTTTGTTAATTAAAGTAACAAAATTCTGGAAAAAAAAATGATATAAATGTATCGAGATATTTCTTCTTCTCCCCGGAAACTAGTCACAAAAAATGTAGCAAAAAGGGTTTGAGCTGTTTGGACGCAAATACTGAAGCCGTAAATCCAGCAGTAAGAGGAGTGGGCATCATAGCATTCACCAGTCAATCTATTGGATGCAATTTTTCATCTCTATTTATTAAGCTATAAAAAGTATATTTATTCGCAACTCCAACAGTTGGATATGCATTTGAAGTTATCAGAATAGGAAAAAAAGAGACACGACAAGGACAAGGCACCTAGAGAGAATTTTGTTTGGCGGAAACAACTCACCGATTGCTTTATTTAGAGCGTGTTTTGCCATCAGGCTCTTGTTTCGGGAGTTCTCAATTAAGCTGATGCAATTTTGGGACGAGCAACGTCGTTTTACAGCACATTCTGATCCAATGTTGCCGATGAAAACCTGGAAATGCAGTGAATAAATAAATACTTGTTGAAAATCATTGTGTTCATATAACTGTGGTTTCTATTTTTTCAAAAACTCTACAAGGTAAAACATACGCTCTATGACACTTACATCCTAAATAGTTAGAATAGACTTGGGTCGTTAATTACTTTGCACACAGGGAAAGCAAACGGGAGAAGGACAGACATTCTACAAGAGAAACGCTCGGATTGAATAGAAACATATTTTTATTCTGCAGTATTCGCAGTCAGAGAAGGAATTTGTAATGTGGAAGCAGACCTACCTGAAAAGCGGATGTGAAAGATTTTTTACACCCAAAAAATTGAAATGGTTCAATTTTAATGGGTTCAATTTAAGTTTAAATAATGAGCAAAGTAATAGATGATTCATTTGTAGGTACTTAAAAAATTAATAAATGCTTATATAAAAAAATAAAAAATAAAATAAAATAAAATCCTATTTTCTCGGGTAATCTTTATTATTATTCAAAAGAACATTTACATTAATTTTTTCTAAAGATAACATCTTTGAAATGAAGTGCCGAACAGCGTCTGACATAGTCCTTTGGGTTGTTTTTGCTTGGGGGGGGGGGGGGGGGGGGGGGGGGAGAGGACGCAGGTTGAGCAAAACACAGGACGCAGGTTGAGCAAAACACAGGACGCAGGTTGAGCAAAACACAGGACGCAGGTTGAGCAAAACACCACTGAATGCCAGAATTGTTGCGACGCACTTGGGAGCTTATGTATATTTTTCCTTTTAAATTCGTATGTTTATATGTATAATTGTTTTGTCGGTTCACTTATCTACGGATGCCTGATTAGGTTAGCGAATATATCTCACAGTAACAGTTAAATTATTTGAAGTAGATTGTATATTAAAATCGTTTCGTTGCTGCAAGGCCAAACGTAAAATAATTTCACAATCATTCTATTTAGCACGGAAAGGTAAAAAAAGAACACCAAAAACAAACCAAATAAAACACTTAATTTTGGATGTAGGTTGTATATTATTTTGCTTTTGTGTAGTATTATTTGTGTGCTTACGATAAGTTTTAATTATTTATTTATTAAAATATCCCATTTTACGTACAGTTCGATGATGAGAAATAGTTATTAAAAAAACAAAATATGAAACAATGCAAAATAAATTATGTGGATGTTTGAATTGACGTTAACCAAGAGGCGATTTACTCTCAACTCTGCTTTGACACGCAATGGGCCCGACACATGTGCGCGATTCGGTAGCTCAAATCTGACTCCACGGTGCAACTTACATCCATCAGATTCAATGGTCGCGAATTGCATCAATAGGGGAGGATTCTATGTGTCCGTATAGGACAAGTACGATACCCTGCGATGAGGACGATGATCGGCGGACATCTGATTAAACAGGCGTACGATGATCGGGGGCTGCGGCGATGTATCCATACATCGTTGATGATGTATGCCAGGGATCGAAATAGATTTTTATTTCAAAGTAAACAAAAACGCTATTTCACAGATCAAATGGTGGCACACATGATGTAAATGATGTGCCTATGATACAAAGGGGTCGTCATGGTATTTGCCTAAGATTCCTTGGAAACACCGAAGTAGGTGCACAAGGAGGCAAATTATTTTGTTGACATAAGTCAGCAGAAACCTCGTCGACGGCGGCAAAGGGTCAGGCTGGATGGCTATATGTTTGATTAATACGCGGGTAAGTAAAACGCTCACAGTGAGATACTGTATGTCTAATTTAGGTTTTAAGGCGGGTCATCATAGGCATGGCATGGGTAAGGTTACCGAAACAATGATCATATCCATGCCCAAATTCATGATCGGTTGATAGCCGATAACGGGGAATTGTCGGAACTGTCGCGGACCTAAGGGTATAGGCGCGGTATACAATTGTGACTATGGAAAGAATATCGGCTACAGCTATGTCAACAATACGCTGGCCAGCGCGTGTTTATCGTAATTGAAGACAGGCTGAGCCGATAGGAGATGAACTGGTTCACGGAATATGAACCAGGGTAATTCAGAATGTGTGGATGCCGTCGGGTAGGTTTTCCTTTCAGGTATGATGCTGCAGGGGAGATTACGCTGCCCCTAGTTGCAGGTAAGTACTATGGCTTGGTATGGTAAGAGGAAGTGGTTAATTTAAAGAGGATGGGCGGTTCTTTGGGAATGTATTAAAGAACCGCCACAGTCCCACCTGTGGTTCCAATCATCGATGGCGCGTTCGAGAATTTCGAGTGGTGTCGGGTTTTCCAATACGGACTTGACAACTTTTTTTAAAAATAAAACGCAAACCATTTGAGATATTTCAAAAAGTTTATTATCGGCTTGAAGTATGTGGGGTAAGTAGTCGTGGCGTCAGCATGGACGAGAGTTTTACTACCAACCCACCATTCACTTAATGTTCCACCGAATACTAACCGAACAAAACTCGGCCACTTTTCGTTCGCAACAAGAAAAGCCAAACACACGATTTTTGTAAGGTATTTTTATTGTTCTCGATAAATGTGTTTATTGTTACGAAACAAAAAAAAAACTTGAAAACTTAACTTGATGAAATTAATACTTAACGAAGTTACTTTTACTCGATTACTTGCAATTAATCACTTAAAACCTGAATTAAAATATATACTCCACGGTGCATCAACTCGACTTCACTTTACACACGGGGGCTTACACCCCCGTGTGATCGCGGTGGTTACTGGGCGACTTCCAATGTGCGCACGCGGAAGATTGTGATAAGACTCCAGGGAGAAATGACCAAACGCGCCGTTAGTAATGCGGGTCATTGTTTACGCGATGAATCGTCGCTATTATCGACGTTGGGAGAAAAATGGTGCTAAAAGCAAATTGGATTTTTATGCCATCTCTGGCTGCAGTAGAAACCGGGTTCATGTTTGCATTAGGAAATGCTGGAGAATTTGGTTTCAGCGTCTATTACGCTAATTATATGCAACTGCTTGGGTTGTTTATTGATAAGAAAAACAAAAAAGGTAGCCAGGCAATGTGTATGAAAAGGTACATGACGCGGCTGGGAAAATAGACGGCGCAATATTTATGGTCCCTGTCATGACGGTTACATTGAATGCAATCCGAATCCTTTTGTTTACAGGAATTTGTCTGGTACCGAATTGGTTTAGAATACCAGATAAGCAAAGAAAGAAATCTTACGGAAAATGGTATGCGAAGGGATGCATGAAAAGGTGTTTTCTTTATAGGGATTTTAAGATTATAGATGGTGATCTATATAATGCGTGAAGCATTTACAGGTACTAATACTGTTGCATTAGCGAACTTAAGGAAGTTGTGGTAGTAGTTATGGGGGTTTTTTCAGGTAAGTGGAGCGTAGGGTTTGGCGGAACCGCTACAAGTACAATCAAAACATTTATGAATGGGACTCGACTTCGTTCATATAGCCACCGCGGGCACGTTTGCAGCGGTCGATTGTTGGACCCAATTTTCGATGACTCGGCTGCACATTTCGGCCGAAACGGCCGCTATTTCGCGTTCAATGTTGGCTCTGAGCTCTTCCAACGTCGTCGGCTTGTTGGCATAGACCAATGACTTGACGTAGCCCCAAAGAAAATAGTCTAGAGGCGTTAAATCGCACAACGAGGTGGCCAACCGACTGGCCCATTTCTTGAGATAACACGCTCATCAAACTTACTCTTCAATAAATCGATTGTATCATGTGCTGTGGGGCTTGTGGCACCGTCCTGTTGAAACCACGTGTCGCCTAAGTCCATATCTTCCAATTCGGGCCAAAAATAATCGGTAACCATGGCGCGATAACGATGGCCATTCACAGTAACGTGACGATCGTTATCGTCGACGAAAAAAATGGCCCAATGACGCCGCCGGCATGCAAACCGCACCAAACAGTTATTTTTTGTGGATGAAGTGGTGATTCATGAAGCACATGTGTATTTTCACACGACCAATAACGCATGTTTTGCTTATTGATGAACCCATGAGCCAAAAATGAGCTTCGTCACTGAAGATGATTTTGCGATGAAATTCATCATCTTGGCGTATCTTTTCCAGAGCCCAATCGGAGAACGTGCGTTGCTTCAAACGGTCCATCGGCTTCAATTCGTGAGTCAGCTTGATCTTGTATGGGTGTAAACCAAGATCCTTCCGCAAAATTCGCCATAAAGTGGTCTCTGCGATGCCCAATTCTTGAGAACGCCGTGGAATTGACTGATTTGGACACTTCGACCAACCCGTTGTCTCACTGGCACGGCAACATCCCACAACGAATATGAAGACTCAAATTTCTGCACTAAACTTGTTATTGCCTGTCTACTAGGGCGAGAATTGCGACCGAATATTGGAGTTAACGCTCTTAAAGTTGCGGTCACCGACTCCAAATTTCGGTAGCAAATTTTTATAATTTGCAGATGTTATTCGTTCGTGTACTTAACTGTTGGCGACGTAACATATGAAGCCAAGGACGGAGCAGCACACGACGGCCTACTAGCAGCACACGACTGCTGACTGGCAGACTGAAGAACGGCAATTTATACCATTCGTTCTTTGGTTCTTGTGACAATATGCAAACAAGAGAACGAGAACAAAAATGAGGATAAAAGGAGCGGCAGTTGGAGAGTGCAACCAGTTCAGTTCAAGCACCGGGCAAGACAACGTCCGTAATCCAGTGCCGAGTCCGGCCTGGAGGTGTAATAACTAAAGAGATCTTAACAGATTAAACGATATTACAAATATTAGAATAATTAAGATAAAGTTGTAGCTTAAAATACAGTCCACTTATTACATAAGGCACTCGCAACATAATCGAGACACCGCCTTGCAGTAACATTAACCATGATGAAAATGTTGAGTTTACTGAATAACTTGACAGAAGTGACAGTTCGATGATTATTGAAAGGGTGCGTTCACCAATTAAATTCAAAGTTGTCCAGTCCCGATTGGAAAACCCGTTATTTGGCGAATGAGGGGAATAATGTTGAAAGCAAGTGTCCACCAAGTTGTTCTTTCCAAAATATTATGATTTCACGGACCATGTCACAAGAAACGCCGCCCCATTGAAACCGAATGTTGTCAAGATCAGAGGCTTCAATTTCAGGAACCGAAGAGTCCATTGTCATGGTACAATAACCTACTCCAATCAAACACAGGTACATACGGCCGGCCTCATTTTTGAAGAAACATGGACGTGTGGCGGTTCTACGAACCCCACAAATCACGGAAAGGTAAATCCCTTAGTTCGCCCATGCATACTTTCGTCCTCGATCGCACGTGCTCTCTTACACGTGGGTTGCATGTTTCACCAAACTCCTTGTGCCTACACGGCGACAGAAAAATAACATTTTTTGAAACGAATTCGTTGGAAATGCATTAGCTGAAAAATTCATTAACCAACGTGGAAAAAATTACTACAACGCCACGCGGCCAAGTATTGGACACTTCTGGTAATCTCCTCTGGAGCCAGCCGCAATTTGTTTTTTCCATCGCGAAAAGATCACCGTAGACACAGGCTCAAAGACGGCAATTATTTTCAACATGTACCCTACTGCAGAATCAATACCTGTAAGATCACAGCCGAAAATAATGATTCCGGCCAAGTAAAATACCCGCGGTAATTAGGCACCAGGAAAAACACAAAAAAGATACCGCCGAGGTAGAAAAGGTCATCAGGTACAGACGAAATATAAAAGGTCGAATGAGGGGAAAGAGGGAACTCGACGAATCATTTTTCTGTGAGAATATTTTGCCGTCGCGAGATACATCGGTAGCACAATATTTACCGGAATGTTGGGAAGACCTCCGAGCGATAAAGTAAGCAAAAGGTTACTCGAACGCGGACCAAGGCGAGTGTGGTAAAACGAAAAACGAGTTTAGTAAAGAAACAAATATTGTAAAAAAAAAACGAGAACAAGGAAAAGTAAAAAAATTGAATACAAGTATAAACGTTCTGTATTTCTTTTTGTGTGCGGACTATGTTCTGCGGAACATATTCAATAAAAACCGCCAAATAGGTGACCCCGACGTGATCTTATACCCCTTTCAAAACAACAGTGATTAAGGCGTCCCAAGAGACGCCTAAAAACCGCCTGCGATACCTGTTGCAAAAAAGTTACACGCAAGGAATGAGACTGGCGCAATACGCGGATCACATATGCTCACTAGCTGGTGTAGACATGGCACAAAGCACTAGCAGCGATTTTCCGGGAATCTCCACCCGAATACGGCCAAGCGATCCTTGCCCCGCAGACGGATTTAAATCTAGACGAACTCGCTAGAAAAGCCGAAGCTGTGATCGCCACAGATAGTTCGCGCTCAGATCCACAGCACGCGCAAGGTGTAGCGACACGCCCAACACCGAATCAACCGCAGTCACAACCTACCTCGAACCATTCATTCCAAGCGCACCAATGCCCAGGTCAACATACTCCAACGCCACACAGTCGTACGGCGCAACGAAATAACGACTGCGAAAGTATGTTTTTGAGAATCCAACAGTTAGGAACTCAAATAAGTAGACTAGGACTCGAGAATCCACGATGGGGGAATCGAAGTCGATAAGAACACAGGGATAGGTCATGAGGAAATTCTCGACACCAACCAGACAGATCGCGCACGCCAGCCAATGCAAACCAGCCTGGCTTATACTATTCCATTCCCGTTTCAGAGCGGAAGTCAGGAAGTGCAGACAACCCTGCAAATGGTCGTGATCACTTCTTACGCAGTCTAGTACTTTAAACTAGAACTGCCGACCGTCAACCAAGCGCGAACGGCCGGCCCCCCACAAGTAAGTCGCTTGTCGATCCATGATAGGAGTTCAAACATGGACTTTCCGATCGACACAGCTGCAGACGTTTCCATACTCTCTCGTTCCTTTGCACCTGCCAATAGGCTGCCGGACTCACTGAAATTGTTCGCCGCGAACAATTCCCCAATCGCGACGTATGGACGCAGATTACTCACACTCGACTTAAGCCTTCGACGACCCACCCGATGCCGCTTCGTAATCCCCGACGTAAGTGAACCCCTAATAGGCTCTGACTTATTAAAACAATACGATCTGTTGGTCGATTTAGCTCGGAACAGGCTGTTGGACTCGAAAACGTGTCTCTCCAAGCCAGTAAACGTAAAGACGGCAGAAGCGTTGACGTTATCGTGCACCATTGCAAAGGCCAATTCAGCGATCTGTTGTGAGAATTCGCGGACATAACTGTACCGCTCAGTAATCCTCGACGAGCAAAAGCCGGCGTCTTTCATCACATCGAGACGCACGATCCAGTGAGTCGACGCCCGCGCCATTTGACCCCAGAAAAATTGCGCGAATCCCGCGCAGAGTTCGATTACATGCTCGATCTAGGGATTTGTCAGCCACCCGATAGCCCATGGGCTAGCCCACTCCATCTCGTGAGAAAGAATGACGGGGAGTGGCGACCATGCGGCGTCTACAGGATGCTGGATGCTGTAACCACCCCGGATCGGTACCCCATAGCAAATCTGCACGATTTTTCCTTTAAATTGCAAGGATGCACAGTCTTCTCAACACTCGACCTCACGAGAGCGTACCACCAAATGTCGATAGCACCTAACGACGTCCCCAAAACAGTGGCAACGACATCTTTCGGACTATTTGAGTTCAAGGTGATGACCTTCGGTCTCAAGAATGCAGCGCAAACATTCCAGCGATATATAGACTCGGCCCTTGGCGGACTTGACTTTTGCTATGCAAAATCATCCTCATAGCATCGAAAACGATGGCAGAACATCGCTCCCATCTGACGCAGGTGTTCGGGCGTCTGCGAGAGATTAGCCTGGTGATTAATCCAGACAAGTGCCACCTCGGGGAATTACAAGTCAAGTACTTGGGCTATCACATTAATGGCCAAGGCGTCCGCCCACTACAAGACAGAGTGGAAGCACTGATTCGATTCCCTCATAAAAGGATCACCAGCGAATGGGGACACAGATATCTCAACCCAAAGAGAACGGTAACAAAGATGGAATCCCCCACTAAAGAAAGTTGGACCATGATACCTGATATCAGAACCTGGGTGAAAAGAAAACATAGTGAGCTCAACTACGACCTGACTCAACAGATATCAGGACATGAATGCTTCCGGCAATACTTACATAAATATAAGCATGTTAATCAGTACCAAATTGACCACCATCCGGTGTAGGCGTGCTGACAATCGACAGACGATAGTTGATGAACCGTTCAACGGAACGGCCTTAAAAGTGAAGTGTGTGTAAAATTATTATTAAATTATTAAACTGCGTTGCACATCTTAAATGAGTACGGGTTCGCTTGGAACTTCTCTGCGCCCAAAATAATTAAAAAACTATTTGTGCCCATAGGTGACTTACGAAGTGTTCCTGTTTGTGTATGTGCACAGTATAATAAATAACCTCTTGAACATGATTTTCTATCTGTCACTCGCGCAATAATAAAATTTTCGGAGAAGACAAAATACAGACCTAAATCAGAAGGCTATACGCCATAAAGCCAATAAAAACAAGGACACAGACACGTCGAGTCGACGACAACGCCCATAATGTCCAGTACTCAGGGGCTGGAAACCAATTCCAAGAACTAGCTGTCAGCGAAACAAATGCAGACGCCAGCAATCAGGTCGAGGTCCTCAACAGACTCATCCATGAGATTAGTCTTAAAAAACAAGAAATGGATAAACAAATGGACGAAGTTCTTAAAATAAAAAACAATTAGAGGCAGAATGAGTGGAAAACGAAAATGGTACAACATCAACAGCAAGAACAAAGACAACAGCAACCCACGAAGACAAAGAAAACACGACAAGTTAAGGAAACTCAACAACAGGAATCACATCAAGAACAACAGCAGGAACCACATCAACAGGAGGAACCAAATTAGAGGCAGGAGCCATCTCAGCTGGTGCCAGTCAAAAAAAAAAGAAGGACAAAGTACCTCCTATCTACATCAGTTACATGGAGACAAGGGATCTCATAAAATTGGGTGCGTCGACATGCAAAACTTTTAACACAAAACGTATACATAATTTTAAGATAAGTTTAACATGCGAAGATTTAGAAAGCTATGGCAAAATTAAATCGAAAGCGAATACTACACGTACACCCCAATAGTAAAATTGATGGACTTAGATATATTAAATACATTAATCACCAAACAATAAGTTGGGAGAGAATAAAGAAGTCCGACCGCTTGTTGCAGTGTATGTGCTGTCAACGCTTCGGCCATGTGGCAGAGAATTGCAATATGCATTTCAGATGCGTCAAATGCCTAAATAATCATATTATTGGAGAACGCCCATTGGACAAAGAACAGCTCTAGAAACAAACTATCCTGTGTCCTCTGTAACAACACAGGTTGCCCTAAGTACCAACAATTAAAATCAAAGTTGGAAGCCAGAAAGAAACAAGCTGAAAAAGAGAAACGGATGAAAACTTGCTCTTACAACAACTTCGTGGCACCAAGTGTGTCATATGCCCAAAGAATCTTAGAACAATCACGCAATATCATTAAAACGCCTGTTCCAGAGGCACAAACTGATATAACAGCTATATTACTATCCATACAAGGACAGCTTGCTGCGTTTGATAAAAAATTCGAAGTGATAAAAAAAAAAAAAACTGACGGAACAAGTGGCTCGAACTGACATTATCTATTCGATCCTGTTTCCAGACGAACCCGCACTTTAATCATAGCGTACAAATGATTGCTGTGAATGTTAATTCACTAATCCGCATGGAAAGAAGGGATAATCTCAGCAATATGCTTGAAGCTGAACGCCCAGATGTGCTTTCGGCTAGCGAAACTAAGCTAAATCAAAGGCACAAATTGGGCTACCCAAATTATAAGGTAATTAGACGAGATCGCTCAAATTCCACTCAGGGGGGCGGGGTCGCTGTCTTAGTTAAAAATGGTCTACAATACAAGGTCGTCTTAGTAGAGATGTATACAAGTTGCAGGTACTAGAAGCCTGCGTTATAGATATTCCTTTGAAAAGTCAAGGGCATCTACATGTGATCTGTGCTTATGCTCCCGAATCTCCACAGTGTCTACAGTTTATCAATGAACTTGTTGCAGTTCCGCAACATGTAAATTCTCATTATACCAGTCGGAAAAACCTACCACACGGAACCCCACCTATTGCTGAATAGACAAAAGCAAAATTGTCTATTCATGTGACGTTTTACATGTTACTGTTTTCACACAGTTTTTGTTTTTACTATTTTTTTACACAGTATGTTTTGTAACGTTGGAAAAATTGAAATTGTTTACGGTGCCTTCAGCACCTCTGCTTTTTAATGTGAACATACGTTCGAGAAAAAGGTTTTGGACGGTGCTTTCAGCACCACTTGCCTGACATTGTCCTTTTAATTTAATATAAAATAAAGTTAAATTTTGTGTAGTGTATTACAAAATGTGTTTCTTCTGTGCCCAATGCGGCAATCACTTGCTGTGTCCATGGTGACACCTTATTGTTATTTGCTTTCCTGGTCAAGTGTCAACTACCACGGAACAGAGTATTTAGTGGGCTATAACGCCATGCATTTCAGTTTGCTGTCTCGTCGAGGAGGAACTCGACGCGGAAATCAACCTTTGCTGTTTCCCAGTTGGCGAACCATCGGCAACAACGGAGTTGCGGTTCCCAACTGGCGAAACAGAACTTGATACCCTTTTCCGAAGTCTCATGTTAGACTCGGGAAATAATTGTTTCTTTATGACGGGAGATCTCAATTCCAAGCACAGTGCTTGGGGTAACCTTATCACAAACACAAGAGGCAATGTGTTGTACGACTGGTGGCAAACAAACGCTATCGAACATAAACTAGAATTGTACGCTACAAGTACTCCAATCAAATGGAAATCTGCAGTAGTCCATCCCATCGCCAAAAAGGGCAAGGACAGGAGCAATCCGGCCAATCTTCGCTCGATTAGTTTGCTTCCGAACATCAGCAAGGTGTTCGAGAAAATTATAAATAAAGCATTGACTAACCGGTGTCAGGGAAATGGTATTATTCCGAACAACCAGTTTGGTTTCCGAACGCAACATGACACAGTTCATGCTGCGACAAAACTTGATTCCGACATACGGTGGAAAAAGGCGAAGAGACAATGCACAGGGGTCTGTTGGGTTGACTTTGAAAAGGCTTTCGACACCATATGATTAGAAGGGCTTCTATATTAGTTATCAAATCTAGGTATGCCCGAATATTTATTATACATTATCTACGATATGATAATGGGTAAACAATTTGTGGTGAAATGTGGAGATATAATCTCTGACAAGACTTTCCACATCAAAAACGGCCTACAACAGGGAATTCTCCCATTTTATTTAACATTTACACTAGTGATCTAGCCTCAGGACTTGCTAAATAAGGCCAAGACCGGTTCCCGGTTGTAGTGCCGATGATGATGATGAATGACACGGAGTCTCTTCCGTAGTAGTCTTCTGGACCCAAAGCTGAAAATAATTTCATACTCGGCATTCATCCGAGCAGTATTAGTGTATGGCTGCCCGGTATGGTATAACGTATCCCCATTCCACATGGAGAAATTTCGGGTGTTCGAGCGGCAGTGTTGGCGTTCCTGCCTCGGAATGTACAGAACGCCAGAGTCGCAATATAAGAAATACTATCTCAATAAAGTCCTGTATGACAATTCAGGACTGAACATCATTATCAAGATTATCCGTGGTCATACAACAAGGGCAATGGCAAATGAAAATGATCTCATATGGAGAGTACTGTGGGGAGAAAGTTATGATGCCAAACATGGGCACTTGTTCACTTTTATCCCCAACGGTTGTTCACAGAATAAAACACAATTTAGGGTTAGAGTTTTACCGTTTAAATTTTATTTGGTCCAAAGGCGTGTTTTCAATTTATATTCATTTTAATACTTAGACTTTATTCGTAATTAACATTAAGAAACTCAATTTAAAATGTGTTTGTATCGTTAAATCAGATTACTGTTTAAATATCATTATTACACTTTTTTTTTACACAAAAAAATGAAAGACACAGATAAGTAAGTTTTTTTTGAATTTATTCGGTTGCGGATGAACCCGGATCTCTTGTTTTCTTTCCAACCTAACTTGTTTATTTTAGTTTCGGCAAAGATTTAAAACTGTTGTGGCGGTTCTACGAACCACACAACCACCTATAGGTTAAGATGTCGTCGTCCCACCAAGAAACATACTCGCCTATATCCACAGACACGTTTCCCCAAAAGTCATTACTTCCGCCTGAAACAAAAGGTAACATTCCAAATACCCAACATTGAATTCAATAGTAAAAATCAATCAAACTAAACGTTCAAGATTTCCTAATATAGAATTGTACGCATCCATTCAATTCAATTCAACGCAATTCCCCCATTTACTCAATCCATCCATTAAACGCATTTTTCTGAAAACAAACAGAATAACGCATATCTCCTCATGCAGCTAATAGCAATTAGCACCCTAAATTCCTCGCAAGATCCCAAACCGACAAACGCACTTGCGCAAGCAAAGGCCTAGCGATTCCCCCGCCGACCAACAATTCTTGCAATCATAAGCATCGTAACGCCTGTCCCACGCTAGATGTTTATGATTGGGAAATGCGATCTAGAAACCAAATCCTACGGTTCCTGTGTTACCCATCTGAAGCACACAAGAACTCTTGTTATCGTAAGCCAGATGGGTAACACAAACAAAGCCCATGAAAGGATCGAGAAATGACTGGCGGTACGCTCAATCCTTCGAACAAAGAAAAACAGATAAGGAATTCGGAATGATGATCATGATGGGAAATTTCTTTTATAGATAAGAGGATTAGAATGAAAAGTATGATGGAAAATTTCCTTTACAGATGAGGGGAAGAGAATTGAAAAGGGAAATAGGATTTTAACAAAGACAGTCTACTTCGAGCATACAGTTACAGAGAACCCAATAAGGAGGTCGGTCCGCGCTGCGATATCGTGAAAATTAAAAAAAAGAAATAACGTCGAGTTCGTAACGAATGTGTGGTTCAAGGTAGTTTTCGAACGGTGCAACCGAAGATAAGCGAAAAATCAAAAGTGTGTCCTAGATGTAAGTGGAGACCGAACTCTAAAACAAAAATAAAATTCAAAATAAAGACAATTCTTTTTGTGTTTTATTTGTGCAATTGAATTCGCTCGCGTTCCCGGTGTTCCTTTTGGTGTGTGGACAGTGTTCGGCGGAACACTTCGACAACAACATACAAATCCACCAAACTGTCTCTTGTTGCTTTGTTACTATTTAAGCACTAATAATTTACACGAACTTCTGCTTGACTCGACTGTGTTAAATGAAAATAACTCGCGACTCGTGTTGTGTGTGTGAGCACAACGGAGGATGAAATTTGACTGCTGGGTCAGCTCACACGATCAACCAATCTTAATCGCGCTCTCTTCTGCATTCTCTCTTTTCCCAGCCCATCGAAATGAATAAACTCTTGTGAATTCACTTAACAGTCAATGAACATAGGGAGAATGTGGAAACCGAAAAGGAAAGCGCGACGATCCCGGGGATGATTTTGCTTTCGCGTGCAATGAACGCAAAATCAATGTGGTAACCGAATGACCCAGTTTGGATATTGGATTGATCTCAGAGTGCAATGCACTCTAAGGAGGGGAAATGGAATGGAATGAAAAGTATTTTTGTGTTATTCACCTGACTAAAGAGTTTATTGATCCCCAGCCAACAGCCGTGTCTGGGAGAGGTCGAAGGACGCGCGATGGCTTGGGATAATATCAGCGTGAGAACTAAACTCAAAGAATTTGAAATTACCCCAGCAGTTTCGCTATATATCAACAGCATCGCTTGCCCAGACTTTGCTGTTGCTAACCAAACATGAAATTGTGATTTCCGGTGGAAATCTCATGTGGTTTATGAGGATAATGTTGCCGTATGGCAAGAAAGGGTTTGAATTCAATTATGCGTTATCTGCATAGAATAATGAATCCAGGTTATGCGTCCTTTTGGGATATATCTTTTTCAGGTGAAATAGACCGACGGAACGGATTGGCGTTGAGGTGGTGAGCGGTTAGCGGGCGAAATTGGGTTGTAATTGTGGGTTGGTTCTCCATGTAATATAGAGAACCTCCACACTACCCTCCAGAATGGATTCAATCCCTCAGTAGCGTTCCCTTTCTGGGATAAAAAAGGACCTATCCAAGATAAACGTGGAGTCCCCATTATTTACCACGCTTTCCGTGGTGCCGGGAATGAACGAATTCTCCATGATAACGATATCTCTAATATTCCAGATCGCCTGCGTTTTAGTATGGTGATCGGTGAAAGAGATAAATCAATAAAAGGTCGATCTCATCCCAACAGGTGGTGGATCAGTGATAAAGGAAGGACTATACGTCCCCAAACATAGTATGCCTCTCAGGCGCACCGCTTTCCTTCCCCCTACCCCCAATTCCCAATTAATTTTCTTATTTTTATTTGTAAAAAAAAAAGTTCTAATAATCATAATACATGATATAGAACGAATAGAACGAATTTAAAAAAGACAACATATCAATTATTTTGACATGTTATAAAAACACTAGTTATTGTACGCCGACTGGCATAAGAAAAATGATAATGTATAATTTAGAGTGCCTGCAAAGAGCCAGTAAGTTAATGTTACAATGATATTTGTAAAATAGAAGGCTAATAACCTTGCCCGTAAAAACAAATTATTATGGAAAATTTAACAAGCGTCGAGACTTGCTAAATAAGGCCAAGACCGGATCCCGGTTGTGGTGCCGATGATGATGATGAGAAGTTAACATTTAGTCTTAAGTTAAATCTGTAATTGAATTGTTAAATAAATGTGGAGATAAAACAAAAAGTATCGCCAGGCCAGCCTCAGTAAAACTGAGCTATCTTTTTAGATCCAAGAAATATTTTACTCCGCCCCAACTTCTTCTCCTATATAAATCCCAAATTAGACCCGCGCCGACGAATATTGCTCTCATGTTTGGAGCTCGGCTCCTAAACATACCCTCGACCTACTTGAGAGCATACAGAGACGAGTGATCCGCCTGATAGGGGACTCGGCGCTGACGTCGGGACTGCAGTTACATCTCCCGACGGCACGAAAATCCCAGCATCAGAACTCGTTCCGTTACAGAGCGGGGAAAGTGTGGAACTCCCATCCAACGCGAGTGTTCCCGGAGCGTTACAACCTGTAACTGTTCAAAAAGAACTGCAACAGTTATATGATGGCATCCCGGGGCGCCCACTCGGCGCTATAGGTTCGCTTCTCCCGAGAGAAGTCTAATAAAAAAAAAATAAAAAAAAAAGTTAATCACCCGTAGTGGTTGTTGCGCGAAGGCAAAGTAGAAAATGCGCAACGTGAGATTCGAGATCACACCAATGGTATTGGGGAGACATATGAGACTGGCAGTTACTCCAATAGGAGTAACAGAATACATGCTTAGTTCAAATCAAAAAAACAAAAAAAGGGGTCAGCCGGCCAATTAATTATTCCACCACTCTATGTTGCCTGTTTACTCAACAACGATGTTGTCTCTGGAAATACCGACATAAGAACAGACGATCGGTCGTATATTATACAATTCGTTCTTTCAATGGATTTTGAAATGTCTGTAACATGCTTCTATCCCAGATTCATTCCATTAAATGACTTAGATACAGATGAAACTGATTTGCCTTTATCTACTCGAGCAACACACGAAAAGATGGCTGAAAATGGCGCTTATATTTTAGAGAATGGAGTTTAATTCCCTGGTTGGTACAATTGTGGTGGTTCTACGAACCACGCAACCCACTGTAAGTTGAAATATCGTCGTTCCACCAAGGAACATACTCACCTATATCCATTACTCGTGCCCATAGACACGTTCCTTAAAAGTGAACGCGTCCCCGTGCGCATCGGGGAGCGGGAGCGGACACGACCTGCGAGGCTGGCAATCACTTCCTCAGTCCTTTATTCAGTGTTCAACGTACCCAACAAGTAAAACTGAACGATCCCCCATCACTGGAAATAACCCTCTTGCGAAAAGAGTTCACGGCATTATTGAGACTATAAAGCAGGAGCGAACGCGATATATGAGGGCAACATATATCCGATAGCATGACAAAGTTGAAAGTGTATTCCGGCATTTCCTTATTGGAGAACGTGGTACAGATGGATCCTCTGGCGTCGATTTCTTGTGTCAAGAAGGGATTTGTTACGTTATGTTAAATATTCACCACAAAAGTAAAAGCTATTTAGAACCACGAACTGTGTAGCCCACATTATGCTGAATTTATTCACAGAATAAGGCGAGGCAGCAGTGATATCATAGATTGTATAGTAAATTGTTTTAGGTTGATACACAACACATTACAATAGCACCATGAGTTTTTCGTATTCATTCGAATAACATTTGCCAACCTCATCGACCACCGCTATCAAACAATTAACTCTCAATTCTTGACACTCGGTTTAATTCGATTTGTGATTGGAACAATTACATATTTCGATCCGCGAGGAGTGCAGCGAAATAAATCGGATACATAAGAGATGCAAGAAATCTCTATTGTTAGACACAATTTACAAGGCGTATATTCGTCGAAAACTGGAATTTGCATTTGATGAGTCGCACCCAAGACAAACGTGCATTGAAACTCATAGGGACAGGCAAGGGTGACGTATCTTATCTCTTTTATACAACTATTATCACGACACGCTGTTCAACCAAACCACGAGAACGAGGTCCGACTCTCTAAATATACTCCGACGCCAACCTTAGAGTGCGCATCAAGTCTCTCTAAGGCAATGTAAGGTTTCACCTTGATGGTCAAGCGTGAAAGGAGAGTGCACAGGACAGGGAACGATAGCGGAGTCGAGTCAGTGAGGTCATGAACTTCCGGGATCCTACGGGCCAATAAATAGTATAGTATCAAGTCTCTCTAAAGATTAAATTCAAACGTATAAATTAACCCATCGCCTCGATCTTCTACTGAACCTCATGGGTGTGGATGCTGTGTCCGATTAAAAGAAATGCTTACCCAATTTAACCTGGCCAATATTTACAACTGGATTTGAATCCCCATATATACTCGAGTGAATCCTAAAACAACAATGTGTTGACGATGCATCAAGTCGACACGAATTCCCAGGAAAAGCAAAGCAAGCGCCAGCACACAAGTTCCAGGAAGCCACTGAGGAGAGCAGCACCCAGGAAACGAGCGAACGAGAGGACGGCTGCTGGCCCATATAAGGCGAGCACATCGACAGAGTAGCAGGAGTTCGATGACACTCAAGACCTGCCGGTCTTGTACGATTTCTTTCCCACCATCCCCCCATCTAAGTAATTAGAGAACAATTGAACTAACCCTGTCCACACTATCCTTATATACCTCCTTCCCCTTTCTTTTCAGATATCTTGAGACCGAGCCCAACATCTTCACGGATGTGAGTGATTCTGGTTATCGCAAGATGACCAGAAGCCAGAGACAAGATGAAGGACACATTTGTCCTTGTCTCCCTAAAGTCGGCCTCTAGCCACCTCATTTTAGAGCAGCCGAAGTTGCAACGGGAGCTCCGAGTTGTGAAGAGATAACTGACAGTTTCGGTACACATGATTTATTGTACTGTGCTCCATAAGGCCGCAATAGAAATCAGTGCATAACGAGTAATAAAGGTTAAGTAACTATAACAGCGGTGTTTTATTTGGAGAATACAACAACCGTACTGGGCAAGACAATAACGCCCTTCGTCCACAGCAAAATCTGGTTCTAGAAGTACAGTATGCTAACCAAATAAATCGTTTGGCCAGCCAGCGCCGGAATACAGTCCACACAGAGAGAAGGGAGCTGAGACGCCGCCGAAGAAGGCGCCGTCCCCAGAACAGTAACAGTTTTTTGGTCCTTTGAGCCAGATTTCGGCGATAAACTTGGATGCCGATAACGAGATCGCCTAAAACCAGGAAGTTGGAAGTCGCCAAGCGAGAGCTAGAAATCGCCGAGGCGAAAGCGAAAGTGGCACAAGCGAGACTCGAATTAGTGGGGACAAGTTCCGAGGACAAGACTAGCCAAAGCGAAGCTACCGAAAATGAGTACCACCAGGGCCCTTGCGATCCATGGCACAATCTAACGAGGCTGCCCGAGGAAAGGCGAGACTGGCTTATTCATGAGGACAAGTCGCCGCATCACGGAGAGGAAAGGAGCGACATTCAGGATCTGGCCCAAGCCATAGCCCGGCTCTCGCGAGCACCCCCGGGAGCGATTACCTCGAGGCAAATGATCGAGTTACCCCATTTCAACGATGCCAGCGAGGAGTGGCCGGCTTTCAGATCGTTCGCATATACGGCCGCTGGATTCACACAGGCGCAGAACTTGGCGCGTCTTCGAAGAGCTCTTCAGAGAAAGGCGAGAGAAGCCGATACAATCCTATTTATTGCCGAGGACACACAAGAGGTAATGAAGGGACTGGAGACTGGCTTTGAAAAACCGTGAGCGTTAGCCCCAGAGGAGCTAGCGAAAGTAAAGGGGCTGCCTCGAGTCACAGAGGATCCGAACGAGATTAGAGTTTTTATCGACCGGATGACGAAGTCCATGGCCACCATCAGGGCACTAGGCAAGGAGCAGGATTTGAGCTCACCGGAGACGGTAAAGGAACTGACCGCCAGGATGCCGTCATGCATAAGTACAGGTGCTTCATGTATTACCACAGCCATCAAAGGGAGGACCAAGCGGAACTGAGGGTTTTCAGCGACTTCGTGAGAATGGAGGCAGACATGTGTGGTGATTTCACCCCATCTGAAGTATCTTGGGAGCCTGGGGGAGACTACCATCAACATGCATCATCCCAAAGGGGGCGCTACTCAGAAAAGGGGAGCAATCCATGCCGTTCGAGAAAGTGGCGCACCTAGGAAGGGAGGCAAATTGGAATGTCCAGTTTGTCTCAAAGAACACGACATCTCCAGATGCCCCATGTTTGAGGCGGCCAGTATTGGCGAGAAATGGGATCCCGCGAAGAAGGCAAGGCCTTGCTTTAAATGGCTTCGCTCCAAACTTCGAAGATCGGCACCTCCGCGTAATAAGTGCACAAGAGGGCACCACGCCATCCTCCACCCAAGCGAATTTTCACCGAGGATGGCATGACACCTCTCCATCGAACAACGATCCCGAGTAAACCAGAGGATAGGTGGTTATTGCCATGCGCACTGTCGGCGGCACCAAATCATACCTAAAGATTGTCCCAGTGGATCTCTATGGACCCGGGTATTGGCTCTGCTTGACGAGAGATTCACCATTTCGTTGCTGGACACGTCAATCTCCGAAAAGATCGGTGGGAAAGACAAAGAGGAAGCGCTCGTTCTAGGGTCAGTTGTTTGACTGGGTATCAGGTGGAACGACTCGCAAAGAGTCTAAGTGCGAATCAGGGGAGCCTATAGGCGAATTGGAAGTTTGATCGAGGTTAGAACCATCTCCAATTTTAAACTTTCAAAGCAGGAGGTTGAAAGATACAAGCACCTACGAGACCTCGGAGACCATTTGATCTACATCCAGCAAGAGCCAATTACTTATCGGTTAGGACAACTGAGGCCTGATAGTTACAAGGAGGCTGAGGAAAAGGGGAAGTACCGAACCAGTTGCTTACTTACCAGTTTGGGATGGGTCTTGCACGGGCGGGAGGCCAGGAGCAGCGCGCCAGTGAGATTTGTCAAGTACGGCAGGACAAAGGAAAACGAGACGGAATTCATCGTTAGAAGTCACTTCGAAATCGAAGGAATAAGAAGTGAACGTAAACCTGAACCACCAACAGATCGAGCGCCAGGTAGACCCGGAAGGGGAGGAAAAAAGAAAGAATTGACAATTCCGCGTACAGTACATTCCGCCGGAACATCAAATTAGCAAAATAAAGATGAAAATGTATCCTACATCAGTGAGGGAGTAGCTATTTACACCGATCCAACAACTCAGTACAAATAGTGTGATGTCGAAGAAAAGTGGCTGCCTTGGCAAGAACATGGTGGTCAAGCCGACGACAGTGCCAATCAACTGATGAGTCTCTACGAAAACGAACACAATCGCTGGTGCAAGAAAACAAATCAATGGCTTCCTAAAGCTTTGGAAACGAATGTTGAACAATTCGAAACTGAATATTATTGTCAGGATGATATCAAGAATCGGGGGATACCAAAGGATCGGATATCCGTGAATGGGGTTACGTATGGTTTTGAAAATGGTGTACGGACATACACAGAGAAGGATGGAGCTATATTCTTTTAGGACACAGAGAAGAAAGCATGCTTTCCGAAAATCGACGATGACCTTGTGGAAAGGTATCAAATGAGTTATGGCTTTATTGACAACACAACACCAACGGCGGGACAGCGGACCAAAACAAAACCAGCAGACAAGATGGTAAAGGAAGTGGTCGAAACTAGTGCACCTGCGGAGAGTGGAGCTGGTAAAGGAAAGGCTACTACAGCGCACCACAATGGTTCGATTTGGATCCGAACGACGAAGAAAACCTCACGCCGAAACATTTTCGGTACACATGATTTACTGTAGTGCGCCCCATAAGGCCATAATAGAAATCAGTGCATAAGGAGTAATAAAGGTTAAGTAACTATAGCAGCATTATCGGTCGAACTCTCGAACAGTAAGGACGCAAATTGTAACCGTATTATGCAGTGAAAGAATTGTGAACACAAAACCGCGTGCGAATATTTTATTAGGGTACTGTGCGTGTTGTAAGTGAATTGTAAATTAACCGGTTCCAAAGTAAAGCAAAACTAAAAGAAAAATAAATAAAAAATGCCCTTAGGGCCAAAGCAGCACACCGGCAACTGATTCGATATGTTGCAGGAAAGGTCCTTGAGTGACGTCCCCGTCAATAAAAAAAAAACGGCAGGTATTTAGTCCTATTGAAACGAACTACCCGGAATTACCAACAAAGACAAGTGAAAAAAACCCGAAATTTATACAAATTGTTCCTAATGACGCGACAAAACCTCTAACCGGAGTGAATGTATTCGTATCAAAAAGAGCTATAGTCTCAATTAGTACACAATATGAAAAAGTGTCCATGCTAAGAGACGGTTCTATTCTTTTACTAGTGAAGGATGAACAGACAGCTCTACGTTTTATAGATATCAAACGGTCAACTATGTCCGGTAACAATAAAGTTACATCCAAAATTAAACCTCTCGAAAGGTATTGTTTACGCACCATACCTAATTAATGTTCCGGAAGAAGACATCGTCCAAGAAATGAAATCTCAAGGAGTGGTAAGTGTCTATAAAATTAAAAAAACCGCAAAATGGCGAAATCAGGGCTTCCCGACTAATGTTGTTTTCATTTGACCAAAGCCAAAGTAAACGAGTAAATCCCAAGACCAATGCGCCGCCGCCAATGCCAACTACTCGGACATATGGTGCAAGCGAAACCCAGTGTGCAACAACTGCAACCTTCCTCCACACCCCGACTTAGAATGCGTCGGAACCCACTGTGCCAACTGTCAAGGCCCGCACCCCGCTTCATCATCATCATGCCCCCAATACATAGAAAACCAGACCATTATTGAAATACAGACAAGAAATAAAACTTCACTATCCGAAGCGAAACGGATATATAGGGAACGAAATCCCACGCCATCAAACAAACCAAAGGAATCCTATGCCGCACTCCTCAAAACAACAGCCACACATATATCATCACCAATAAAAGAAACTACAAAACAAAACCCAACAAAAACTACACTCCAACCAACATCGACAAACACTTCATCCGCTTTAAACTGCCCTTCTACATCTGCAGAATACCGTAAAGTCATACAAAACCAATCATCTCTAATCATAAAACCCACAACAACTAACCGTAACAACGAACGTATACCTATTAACAAAATCACTACCATCAAAATAAATGAACCCACCATTCAAGAATTATTAAACTCCCCAATCCCTCACAATAAGCACATATAACTCTAACACTCTCAACGAAAGCACAGTCTCTGTGTCTCGAGAAAATCCCAACTCGGACCGAAGCAGACAGGACTTCGGCTTGAATGGATCAACACTCGAGACACGGAGACTGAACCGTTACAACAACAAAATCCCCAACAGCAGCAGGTTTAATATACACAATAGCATTCATGCCCATAAACTCACAATACTACAGTGGAATCTGAACGGACTCAAAAACAATATGCACGAGCTCCAAATACTCATCAAGGATCTGAAACCATCCATCATACCTCTACAAGAAACGCACATCCGCCACGACTCTCGGGCCACAGGACCCAAAGAATACGCGGCATTCTTCCACAACTTTACGGAAAATGTTGCTTCTAAACATGGTACAGGTATACTTATACATAGAGCAATCCCGCATAAACTTATAGTAGTACACTCTGCAATCTCGGTCGTAGCAGTAGAAATAAATATCGGCAGAAACCTCACGATAATATCAGCATACACCCCCACATGCCAACCAATAACCATACACGATCTTACCACTATCACAGATAGCATCCAAACACAGATACTTCTCCTCAGAGATTTTAACGCGTGGAGCCCCATCTGGGGATCTTCGTCCACTAATAAAAGGGGAAAAACCGTAGAGAAATACATACTGACCGCAAATCTAGCACTACTCAATAACGGTAGCCACACACATTTTTCCATTCACAAATCCTTCACACATGTAGACTTATCACTAGCCTCACCTCAATTGGCTCCAATTTGCGCTTGGAATACTTTACCCAACCTGCACGGGAGCGACCACTTTCCAATAATAATAAACAT